>OX465252.1:2136740-2748743 GCA_949987775.1 Aproaerema taeniolella
TATCGAAATGTTCTATATGGGTATTTTAATTTATATTACAAACACAGTAAGAGCTAAAAAGAAAACAAAGTTAAGTTTAAACGATGTACCTGTCAAACGGAGAAGATATTCCAAGGCGCGTCTTACAAGATCTGCTGTACCCCCGTACTATTACCTCAAACACCTTTCTTTGAGAAAACTTTATAACGTTTTATCAATAAAGGTTGAATATAGCCTAAAGAGGTGGTAGTACGCGGTTTATTTGAAGACTTGTTGGTGAATATTTGAGTTTGCTACACAGGATGGGTGGTGGGGGCGCTAGCTCGCCGGGCAGCTGCGGCGGCGCGTCGCCGGCGGCGGCCGTGTCGGCGCCATCCTCCGCCGGCGCGCCGCCGCCCTCGCCGCATCACCATCATCAGCCGCCGCATCAGGTATGTACCGAATATCAAGGCTGCTCAACCAGATCAACAGTCTGGTTAAATCGGCAATTCGGAAACCGCTGCTAATACTGGATCACTGGAAGAATAAACATTACGACGAGAACCGACTACTTATCCAAAAATCTATGAATTCACAACAGTTGTATAAACAAATAGCTTGTAAGGATTTCTTCAGCAAATATCGAAGCAAAGAGGAAGAAATGTAAGCCTAAAGACTGGTTTTGATTCATTAAGTAACATCGCCTTAGAATTACAGATTCCTTCTACTCCTGGTGACATCAATGTTACTTTTTTTATACGGAAGCCTCCTTCCGGTTATGTTTTTCCTATGGTCAGTTCCCACGGGAACGAAGTCACAGGTGGAGAGCTAGTAGTGTATAATGAGTGTGTGTTGCAGTCTGCGGCGACGGTCCCCACGACGCTGCACACGCCGGCGCCGACCCCCGACCCGCACGCGCCGCCCACCCCCGCGCCGCCGCCCGACAAGCCGCCAGGGAAACTATACGCACAGGTACGCATTTTGCAACTTGACTGATTGTTCAAAGTTAGGTATAAGAACGACAACACCACTCGTGGCTGAATTATTTGATGCAGATACCGCAATTCTAGCAAAAGGGCAAAGACTTGATTTTGAGTACAGCTAACTCACCCAAGAAACTATTCACTCGAACTTTAAAATTACTTTGTTTGATTTCTCTTACGGCGCGACTAAAAAAAATGTTTTTTTTTATTAATATACTAATATTATAAAGAGGAAAGATTTGTATTTTTGTATGTAACGAATAAACTTAAAAAGTGCTGGACCGATTTCGAAAATTCTTTCACCATTAGGATTCTACGTTATCCTTGAGTAATATAGGCTACATAATTTTCCCAAATTCCCACGGAAACGAAGTCCCACGCGGGAAGCTAGTATTGTATACATACATAATGAACTACTGGCACTGAAATCGCTCGCAAACCATGGTAATTTTCTATACAGTGCGTTTCAATTAATGCTACGGCTCTGAAAACATTACAGACTTAAGATTATGTTTTCCTCCGTCAGGGTGACTCCCCCCCTACGGGCACTGCGCCCCCCACCAGCGGGTCGGACCCCCCCCTGGCCGAGTTGACCCGCCGGCCGGTGCTGCCGCCCGCCGAACGCCGCCTCGACCCCATGGAGGATGAACATAGTCTACACATGCTATATGACTACACCACCGTACGCGCCTGGTCAGTATACCCTAGACTCTAGTACACCAGCGGTTTGGACCCTGACTTCCTAAGGTACAGAGGCCAGCGCATCGGTTTACTCCATTTTTATTGTAAAACCGCACAGAGTGCACGCATGTGGTAACCTTAGTTGCGGTCGTCCGTGCTTTGCATTTTTCAAAACATATTTATTTAATTTAAATGGAGGTTCAACAGCTTAGGATATTGCACAAATTTTCATAAAAAATAAATCTGTTTGAGAAGCTATAAAAGCATAGTCGAGACGCACAGAGGAATAAAAATTTATTAGATGAATAAAGAAACCTGAATTTTCAGCTCTAGTCAATAAATTTTATTTTGTGTGAAATTTGTGAAAACGTAACGAAAATTAAAAAAAAAGAATGCGCAAATTTCTAAAAGCTCTGTCACTTTAACTTTAAAAAACGGCTATTTAGTCAAACTCAAACTCAACCTCTTTATAATAGCCCCGATATTATAAAGAAGTCGAGTTTGAGAGTTTGTTTTAAGAAATTCAATAACTGGAGCTACTGAACCGATTTGAACAATTCTTTCACCAGTAAATCTCTTGTATCAGCAGGTGACATTAGCCCTCAATAACTTTCCAGGATTCCCACGGAAACTAAGTCAGACCGTCAAATCATGTATTAATATGGACATATCATCATAAAACCATTTTATCCTGTAGGCTGGAACATCCAGTGAAGCGGTTCAAGACCGAAGACCATTGCCTTCGTGAAGACCTGGCTCTGGGTACCAACTCTATGGGCGATCTATACGCGGGCCACGAACACATCAAGATGGCCGCCGTACCCGACCACACACTACTCGATATCAAACAGGAAAAACAGGACCATCATGTAAGTTTAAAAAAAAATACAGCTGGGAAGTGTTTTGCTTTAAAAAGTTATTTTGTTGTTTGAAATATCCCTGTTATAAAACCATTAAACACTAGCAATCGTGGTGATGTCTGAATAATCGTCGAATGCATGTCTAAGGCCTATATTACATAAGGAGACTCAAGTATTGGTTTATACTTAAGTATTGATTGTCTTTGTCGTTGTCGGTCCGGTCCTGTCTGTTGTCGATTGACTACAGTCGTTAAAACCAAGTCAGAGGCCATTGTGCGGTTGGAAAAGAATAAATAAAATAAATAAGAAGAAGACTATAAAAATGACAAAGACGACTGCTACTTAAGTGTAGATTAGAGTTTGAGTCACGTCCTGTAATACGGACGTTAGTCATTTTGTGGTATACTTCGCGTCAGATGGGAAGGTGAAAAGTGGCTATCACGCTTCGACATAAGTGTTTACTTTGCACTGACGCATAGGTTTAAGGGACCATCCATAAATTATGTCACACGTTAAGGGGTCGACAAAGTGTGACATTGTGTGACAAGGAGGTGGGAGGGGTCACAAGTTTCGTGACGTCTTATTTCAAAATGTGTTATATGAGTATCAAAACGCGTAGACTATTAACGACAAACTTAACCTCTACAGTCCCAAGCATTCTTTTAAAGTTTATTCTTTTGTTGAGACAACGAGTTTCGAGTTCCCAAAAAAAACTCTAAGTACTGCTTTTATATAAAATTCAAAAAATGGAAAATACACAAAATATGTGACCTCACACTGGGGGGAGTCTTATGAATGTGACCAGCTGTGACAAGGAGGGGGTCAAAATATCATGAAATCGACATAACTTATGGATGGCCCCTAACCCTATCCTAACATCTTTAATTCCTTTAAAAATCAGCTTTAGGAACGTTCGTTGAAGCTAGTTCCTTTAAATGTAATGTCGTCCTTGCCTACGGCAACAAGACGGAAAGTAGCAGTATAATATTTGAAGTATCTGCAACTGGGTGTAAGATTTTTAGTTTTTGCTTTGGGAAAGTTGTTTAGCGGGATGATTAATACTTCGCTGACTTTAGAAGTCCAATAACATTATTGAAATTTCACAGGAGGAGAAAGAGTACAAAAATCTATTCACATCGGATGGACTGTGCGCTACTCTGAAAGACCTTGACCAAATATTCGACAACTCGGACGACGCGGCGAGCGGGGATGAGACGGTAAGACTTGTGAGTGTGACCCCATATATTACCTATTTATATTCTAATTTATACTTTATTTTCTTACTAATTTCTTTTTGGTGACGGTTAAAACTTTAATGGGACTCTTTAGTGTTTATTGTTAAATCAACTGTGATTTGAGCATTTAATGTGTACCGTAAATATATATGTACGTATGTATGCATGTACAGTTCAGAAACAAATATTTTCTTTGATTAAATTTATTTTCGAACACATAAACAGATATTTGAAACAAGATAGAATATCTAAGGAAAACTGGTGTGGGCTTTATAGACT
The DNA here is from genome assembly GCA_949987775.1 of Aproaerema taeniolella. Classification (NCBI taxonomy): domain Eukaryota; kingdom Metazoa; phylum Arthropoda; class Insecta; order Lepidoptera; family Gelechiidae; genus Aproaerema; species Aproaerema taeniolella. The sequence goes on from OX465252.1 coordinate 2,140,737, forward strand.
GTAGTGCTAATTCAACAGTTTTCGAAAGGGATCTATGTAGGTCACTGATGTACTTTAGGCAGTATTTTTTTTCTTAGCTCTTTAAAAAAGTGTTTTTATACGAGAGTTGCCGTAAGGATTGTACCTACTCCGAATCTATCGTTTTGAGGGTCTCAAATGAATATCGGATTATTCAAGCGATTTTTTAAGTCACTTAAGAGCGTCAAAGTTTTCCCCCGAAGAGAATAGGGAAGAAACTATACGTTACCCATTGAGGTAATATAAATAATAAAATAAAAATGTTTATTTTCGGACAACAAGATACATTTGTGTTAGTACAATTACTTAAACCTATTGTTAGTACTTAAATTCTAATAGGGATTTAGTTAATTGAATTAAATGACCGATAAGTGGACAGTATAGAGTAGATCTTGCGAAAAAAATGTCCTATTGTTACTTATAGGTTAGCGCCCGCCGCCGCCGCTCAGAGGACTTGTGGTCCATGGACCTAAAACGAAGTACTTATACCTCAATGACGTTATCCTTTCGTTTCCAGCAAGTCCAAACGCCCCCCGACTCGAACAAGTCGGTAGACGAGCGCTGCAACCTGGGCCGCATGGTGCGGGCCGAGGAGCTCAGCAAGATGTTCCCGACGCCGCCGTCGCTGGAGGCGCACGCGCAGCCGTCGCCCGGCTTCACGCTGCCGGACGACGCCACGCCCGCGCCGCGCCACGCCGGCTCGCCGCCGCCGGACCCCATCGAGGTAATATATCGATCAATCACGGACGTATCAGTTCTGCAAAGTTCATAGCGGTCGACCATCGGGGCTAGCTAATACATTTTTCATCTCGAAGTTATTTAGGTATATGAATAACTTTCTCAACTTAACGAGAGGTCGGATTGAGATGCCTATGATACGCAAGATCGTCACGTACGTATGCGAGTGCATGTATGGAGTACGCATACGTGCCTAGGTAGATTGATGTTACTCTATTCATCTGATATGTAGGTGCAACTCTGTGCGTACACCGAAACCACAAAAGCATCTGTTTCTTCTTCTTAGCGAATCGATGGCAAGTAGTCGTTATAATATATGAATGTGAAAGTGTGTTTGTCTTTCTTTCAAGTTATAACAGAGCAACGGATCGACTACAATTTATTGACATAATTTTTTTCCATGTAAACGAAGTCGCTGGCAGAAAGCTGATCAAACAAACCGCTTCACCTTCTGTATAGTTTCCTTCATCCTCTGCCGCATCGTAAACTACAAGATAAACGTATTTTTGTTTTACGATTATGTTTTGGTGTGCAGTAAAGAGTATTGTATTTTCTTCTTGTAGGACTGGTCCTACGTGTTCAAGCCCCCCACGATGTACAAGTACGTGGGCTCGTCCAAGTACGCGCCGCTGACGACGCTGCCGAGCCAGCTGCTGCCGGCCGTGACGCTGCCGCCGCACGCCGTCTACCGCCCGCGCTGGCAGCACGCCAAGAGGGAGGCAGACGCCGCACAGACCAATAGGAGCGCAAGTAAATATCGGGGACATATTCATTATTTATTTACACACGTGTGTTCAAGATTTGTTACGCACGCGCCGTAAACAAGCGCGGGACGGGTTAAAGGTGTACTAACAGCGAGACATATTGATGTTTGAAGATTAAAACTTATGAATAGATAAATGTATAAATTAAATATGTTTTCCAATTAAAAGTACGTACAACATTTACTTAATGTACTTAATTAGTTTACGAAATTTCAAGGGGTGATTCTATTTATGAAACCGATCAAATTTACCCGAGAAACCTATGTGAAAAAAGGTCCATGGATGCTTAAATAAAAGAGAAATCGCCATTTTGTATCACTACTGCACAAATCTTTTTAATCTGGGTAGACGAAAATTTTTTGGATGCGTATACCACTCACGCACGTAGTAAGATTGTGTACGTAAGTTAGAGCGGTAACTTTCAAATACATGCAAAAAAATTACTACAACCAATTCTGAGTTATTTAGTTGAATGTCGCACTAACAAAAAAATTTCTCTAACTACATAAAGATAATGGATTAAAACCCTGATAGTTTTGCGAGCGTACTCCACGGACACATCAGTTTGAAGTCATGTTGACGTGAATCATTAAGCTCGCTACAATATCAACCAAAAAGCAACCACTTCTGCATCAATATTTGCAGGCTGTGTTTTTAATTTGGTAACAGGTCTTCGCGACCATAAAATCTATCATATTAATGTAGCTTAAAAAATGAAATTTGTTCAATCTTTAATGCGTTAACAAAATTTTGGCTAAGGTTTCCCTACGACACAAATTAAAATTTGACTGCGTGGCGTTTGTTTTATTCGTTATCATTGCCTTCTTTTTTAAAATCTTAAATACTTTCAATGTTATAAAAATCAAAATGTGCTTTATTCTAGTTGTAGGGAACTAATTTTTACCAAAGACGCTTTTTGACATCGATTTTTCAATCGCAAACTTCATTACAGGCGTGAAACGATCAAGTTCGCCCGCAACGGAAGCACGATCAACTCCAGCGCGGCGGACGTGTGATTCTAATCCCGCAACCAACGGCCCGCGTACCGATGCTACCCCTGGGATCACCAGCCAGCCTTCGCCGAGAGAATCAGAGTCTTCTCTATCACTGGACTCTGAGAGGGCCCCTCGGGCGGCTTGCCCACTTCTGTTGAATGTACTGCTTTACGACACAGTGCTCAATGTCTTCCGAGATCATAACTTCGATAGCTGCTCGCTTTGTGTCTGCAATGCTGGGCCTAAGGTATGTAATTTTCTGAACGTTTCTGTCGTTCCATTGTTGTGTTGTATGTCTTCGTCAATATTGACGATTGGTTTGGTTTAGTGGTAGTAGCACTTAAGATGATTGCAGGTTCGATTTCCGATTGCATAAAAAAGTACAACATAATAATGTGACGACAGAAAAAAAAATATTTTCTATAATTTTTATGTGAACGACTTTGCATAAGTTTATTCTTAGTTTTTTGTGTCCTTCTTGAAACGTTAACTTTAATGAAACGTTCATTAAAGTTAATGCCGGCCTTGTTTACGTCAACTAGATGGAGAGTGACAGTATAATATTTAAAGTGGTATTTACGGACATTTCTGCGACTGGGTGTTAATTTAATAGTAGACACAGGCAGAAACTAAAATGTATTTTTTACCAGGCAATATTTGTTTCCGGTTCACATTTCTATCGCCAATTCTCGTGTGCTTTTTTTTACAATGAATGATTGAAACGTGTTTACCATAATGGTCTATTAAAACAGGTGGTAGGCAACATCCGAGGCGCGGATGCGAATACGTACCTGACGGGCGCGTGGGGCGACGACGAGACGCCGGCGCCCGACGACGAGCCGGCGCGGTGCTCCTGCGGCTTCAGCGCCATCGTCAACCGGCGGCTCGCGCACCGGGCCGGACTCTTCTATGAGGTAATGTATCTGACAGCATAGGGTAACGTAACGTGACGTAACATACCTGACGACGAGACGCCGGCGCCCGACGACGAGCCGGCGCGGTGCTCCTGCGGCTTCAGCGCCATCGTCAACCGGCGGCTCGCGCACCGGGCCGGACTCTTCTATGAGGTAATGTATCTGACAGCATAGGGTAACGTAACGTGACGTAACATACCTGACGACGAGACGCCGGCGCCCGACGACGAGCCGGCGCGGTGCTCCTGCGGCTTCAGCGCCATCGTCAACCGGCGGCTCGCGCACCGGGCCGGACTCTTCTATGAGGTAATGTATCTGACAGCATAGGGTAACGTAACGTGACGTAACATACCTGACGACGAGACGCCGGCGCCCGACGACGAGCCGGCGCGGTGCTCCTGCGGCTTCAGCGCCATCGTCAACCGGCGGCTCGCGCACCGGGCCGGACTCTTCTATGAGGTAATGTATCTGACAGCATAGGGTAACGTAACGTGACGTAACATACCTGACGACGAGACGCCGGCGCCCGACGACGAGCCGGCGCGGTGCTCCTGCGGCTTCAGCGCCATCGTCAACCGGCGGCTCGCGCACCGGGCCGGACTCTTCTATGAGGTAATGTATCTGACAGCATAGGGTAACGTAACGTGACGTAACATACCTGACGACGAGACGCCGGCGCCCGACGACGAGCCGGCGCGGTGCTCCTGCGGCTTCAGCGCCATCGTCAACCGGCGGCTCGCGCACCGGGCCGGACTCTTCTATGAGGTAATGTATCTGACAGCATAGGGTAACGTAACGTGACGTAACATACCTGACGACGAGACGCCGGCGCCCGACGACGAGCCGGCGCGGTGCTCCTGCGGCTTCAGCGCCATCGTCAACCGGCGGCTCGCGCACCGGGCCGGACTCTTCTATGAGGTAATGTATCTGACAGCATAGGGTAACGTAACGTGACGTAACATACCTGACGACGAGACGCCGGCGCCCGACGACGAGCCGGCGCGGTGCTCCTGCGGCTTCAGCGCCATCGTCAACCGGCGGCTCGCGCACCGGGCCGGACTCTTCTATGAGGTAATGTATCTGACAGCATAGGGTAACGTAACGTGACGTAACATACCTGACGACGAGACGCCGGCGCCCGACGACGAGCCGGCGCGGTGCTCCTGCGGCTTCAGCGCCATCGTCAACCGGCGGCTCGCGCACCGGGCCGGACTCTTCTATGAGGTAATGTATCTGACAGCATAGGGTAACGTAACGTGACGTAACATACCTGACGACGAGACGCCGGCGCCCGACGACGAGCCGGCGCGGTGCTCCTGCGGCTTCAGCGCCATCGTCAACCGGCGGCTCGCGCACCGGGCCGGACTCTTCTATGAGGTAATGTATCTGACAGCATAGGGTAACGTAACGTGACATAACATACCTGACGACGAGACGCCGGCGCCCGACGACGAGCCGGCGCGGTGCTCCTGCGGCTTCAGCGCCATCGTCAACCGGCGGCTCGCGCACCGGGCCGGACTCTTCTATGAGGTAATGTATCTGACAGCATAGGGTAACGTAACGTGACATAACATACCTGACGACGAGACGCCGGCGCCCGACGACGAGCCGGCGCGGTGCTCCTGCGGCTTCAGCGCCATCGTCAACCGGCGGCTCGCGCACCGGGCCGGACTCTTCTATGAGGTAATGTATCTGACAGCATAGGGTAACGTAACGTGACGTAACATACCTGACGACGAGACGCCGGCGCCCGACGACGAGCCGGCGCGGTGCTCCTGCGGCTTCAGCGCCATCGTCAACCGGCGGCTCGCGCACCGGGCCGGACTCTTCTATGAGGTAATGTATCTGACAGCATAGGGTAACGTAACGTGACGTAACATACCTGACGACGAGACGCCGGCGCCCGACGACGAGCCGGCGCGGTGCTCCTGCGGCTTCAGCGCCATCGTCAACCGGCGGCTCGCGCACCGGGCCGGACTCTTCTATGAGGTAATGTATCTGACAGCATAGGGTAACGTAACGTGACATAACATACCTGACGACGAGACGCCGGCGCCCGACGACGAGCCGGCGCGGTGCTCCTGCGGCTTCAGCGCCATCGTCAACCGGCGGCTCGCGCACCGGGCCGGACTCTTCTATGAGGTAATGTATCTGACAGCATAGGGTAACGTAACGTGACGTAACATACCTGACGACGAGACGCCGGCGCCCGACGACGAGCCGGCGCGGTGCTCCTGCGGCTTCAGCGCCATCGTCAACCGGCGGCTCGCGCACCGGGCCGGACTCTTCTATGAGGTAATGTATCTGACAGCATAGGGTAACGTAACGTGACGTAACATACCTGACGACGAGACGCCGGCGCCCGACGACGAGCCGGCGCGGTGCTCCTGCGGCTTCAGCGCCATCGTCAACCGGCGGCTCGCGCACCGGGCCGGACTCTTCTATGAGGTAATGTATCTGACAGCATAGGGTAACGTAACGTGACGTAACATACCTGACGACGAGACGCCGGCGCCCGACGACGAGCCGGCGCGGTGCTCCTGCGGCTTCAGCGCCATCGTCAACCGGCGGCTCGCGCACCGGGCCGGACTCTTCTATGAGGTAATGTATCTGACAGCATAGGGTAACGTAACGTGACATAACATACCTGACGACGAGACGCCGGCGCCCGACGACGAGCCGGCGCGGTGCTCCTGCGGCTTCAGCGCCATCGTCAACCGGCGGCTCGCGCACCGGGCCGGACTCTTCTATGAGGTAATGTATCTGACAGCATAGGGTAACGTAACGTGACGTAACATACCTGACGACGAGACGCCGGCGCCCGACGACGAGCCGGCGCGGTGCTCCTGCGGCTTCAGCGCCATCGTCAACCGGCGGCTCGCGCACCGGGCCGGACTCTTCTATGAGGTAATGTATCTGACAGCATAGGGTAACGTAACGTGACGTAACATACCTGACGACGAGACGCCGGCGCCCGACGACGAGCCGGCGCGGTGCTCCTGCGGCTTCAGCGCCATCGTCAACCGGCGGCTCGCGCACCGGGCCGGACTCTTCTATGAGGTAATGTATCTGACAGCATAGGGTAACGTAACGTGACGTAACATACCTGACGACGAGACGCCGGCGCCCGACGACGAGCCGGCGCGGTGCTCCTGCGGCTTCAGCGCCATCGTCAACCGGCGGCTCGCGCACCGGGCCGGACTCTTCTATGAGGTAATGTATCTGACAGCATAGGCGTACATAGGCTGGGCCGTGCCCACTCTAGTATGGTCTTAGGCTCGTCCCATAATGTTGGGCTACCAATTCGGAATACTATGATAACTTCACATAAAAATCATTTAAAAAATTAAATAGTTATCTACAGCCGAGAAAGCTACATTACTACATATTATAATACAGTATTAGTTACTTTTGAATACACGGCGTATTAAGTTAGAGTACATTTAATTTTCGCCGTGCCCCCTCTAAAAACAACTGTAGATATGCTAATGCCTAACAGGCATGGTGAAACGTAACCGACAGGCGTGAGATATCGCACCTGACAGGCATGGCACGGGCGTTGCCAGAATTCTGTATCGGGGAAGGTTTAAGATGAGTATTTTGTGGTCCTTCGAGCCGGATGTAGAAACACACCTTCGGTTCTACAATTATTGGTAATGCTAGTAGAATTGTTGTTTATTGGTAATGCTAGTAGAATTGTTGTTTATATTGAATCTTCAAGCCAGGTAAAGAGGTTTAAGAGGACTTGGTAACCTTTACTTGTATGTTGAACTAATATTATAAAGAGGAAAGATTTGATTGTTTGTTTGCATTGAATAGGCTCTAAAACTACTGGATGAGACAGAGGCGGCGGGGGAAAAAAATGTTTGCGTGCGTATACCACCCACGTACGTAACTGCGTACGTAGTGCGGTCACTTTCGAATCCATGCAAAAAAAATACGACAAAATTATTGAAAATACAATTTGAAAGTCCCGCTAACTGCATTTTTTTCTCTACTTGAAGATTATGGATTAAAACCCCGATAGTTTTGCGAGCGTACTCCACGGACACATCAGTTTGAAGTCATGTTGACGTGAATCATTAAGCTCGCTACAATATCAACCAAAAAGCAACCACTTCTGCATCAATATTTGCAGGCTGTGTTTTATATTTGGTAACAGGTCTTTGCGATGATAAAATGACACATATACATATACATACACACACACACACACATATATGACATATACATACATTAAATATATAACCTATCTCCCTGAATCACTCCATCCATTAATGAAAGCCGTATTAAAATCTGTTCACTAGTTTTTGAGTTTATCGCGTTCAGATAGACAAAGGCGGCGGAGAATTATGTTTTATAATAAGTAGTGATTAAGATAATAATAATTAGGAATTTATATGTCCATAAAAAAATACAAACATTGGAAAATAACACATTGTCAAATAATACCAGACAAAACGGTATATGGCATCAGACTGACCGCGGCCCTAGGCTGCAAACTGCAGGCCTAAGATAATCGCAGTGGCGTTATGTCATGGCATGTCGATAAAATATCTCGTGTCGTCTTCTCTGTCACGAACCTTAGCATGAACGATATGAGAGAGATACATCTCGTCGCGACAAAATTTATCTCATGACTAGATGTCAAAGTTGAAGTTGTTTTTTATTTTAAGGCTCCGATGTTGGGTTGGCCAAATTCTTTCATTCTTTTTAGACCATATGTGGACGCGATTTATGAATAAAAAAGGAAAATTCATAGACTTTTCACATAAATGACGCCACTGTCAGTTTTTACCCGACTGCGCGACGGAAAGGAGGGTAATGTGTTTATCAGCCTATCTATGTACGAGTATTATGTATGTAATTGGCCAGAAATTATATGCAGCACAAGATATCAAATTAACAAAGTACTACCTATAAGTTATACTTAAGTACTAAAGTCATTAAAGTATACAGCAGATGTTTGTGTAGTAGCAGATGTTTGTTCTCGGGTCATGGGTGTTTGTGTTTGTCTTTGTGTATTCCAAGGGACCCACGACACAAGGGAAAACCTTAGTGTGGGCCTTTGAGTGTGTAGCGTTTATTTTTATTTATTTATACAGGGTTTTAGGTAAATCTCTTACAACCTCTCGGGTGCTTAGTCAGTCTATGAAACTGAACAACTTTCCCAGGGAACATAGGTCAAAATATGAAAAAAAAATTGAGCTCCCATACAAATTTTATCAGCATATAGCGCATTTTGTATGGGATCTCAATTTTTTTTTGTATTTTCACCATGTTCCTTGGGAAGGTTGTTCAATTTCATGGACTTATTAACCACCCGAGAGGTTGAAAGAGATTTACCTAAAGCCCAGTATAGTACTAAAGTGATTAAAGTATATTGATGTTAGATAAATAGGTATTGAAATCCGCAGCCTAACTTTAAGTGGGCTAGGAGACCATTCCCGTTTTTGGGCTCTAGGTCTATTGTGAGCCTAGAGATTATAAACTGAGCCATAGGCTTTGAAATTCGCCACAAACTTTGGAATTCTGGGTATTCTATGTCGAAGGGGTCACAAATGTCTCTAATGCGCCTTCGCTCATTTTTTCTAGCCTGACGCCTTCCGTAAAGGCTTATCATATAATTGTGATAAGGGATCGCCATGTCCGACTCCACTTCCAGTCACTTATCCACCTTAGAACAAACGTTCGATTTTCCTCGACCGGGAAGGGCTCTCTTTTTCATGTGGAAAAATTTGTCACGTTCAAAATCGAGCACGCCATAATATCACATATCCATCTGTCAAGACCCGACAAAAATGCGTTTCATGTTAGGGTTTGATGACAAAACTATCTCACGTGGCTAATTTGACCGAACGACATGCCATGACATGACAAAAATGAGTTTATGTTAGGGTCCGACGAGAAAACGACAAAAAGTCACGTGACCGTGTGATACGGCGTGTGATAATTATGGCACGGCGATCATCTTAGCTCTGCTGGATGTTTCCAGCGGAGCGGCGGCGGTGGTTTTATGTTTATTATGTAGCTTGCTCTAGCAGTTTTTAAGAAACTGCTAGAGCAAGCTACGTAATCATGCTCTAGCAGTTTTTAAGAAAAAGAGAAGATTAGGTAATTACATCCCGTATCGGCTTATTACGATACTGGGCCTTTCTATTCGGGACCAAGTTCTTAATTTACATAAGAAATTAAAACCGGCTTATTACGATACTGGGCCTTTCTATTCGGGACCAAGTTCTTAATTTACATAAGAAATTAAAACCGGCTTATTACGATACTGGGCCTTTCTATTCGGGACCAAGTTCTTAATTTACATAAGAAATTAAAACCGGCTTATTACGATACTGGGCCTTTCTATTCGGGACCAAGTTCTTAATTTACATAAGAAATTAAAATGACTTGAATAATTCCAGGACGAGATGGAGATAACGGGCCTGGCGTCGGAGCCGGCGCCGGAGCGGCTGGGCTGCGGCACGCTGGGCGCGCTGGCCGGCGTGCTGGTGTCGCTGGCGGCCGGCCCGCCGCCCGGCCGGGCCTCCGCCCTCGCGCGCGCGGCCGACTGCAGCGCCAGCCAGAGACACACCGACGACCACCGGCTCAACCTGCTCGAGTCAGTATATATTTTTTTTTCAGAGACAAACAGCCACAAATACATACAATGAAAACATAACAATTTCAGTTTTGTCACGCCTTAATTCACATTTAATGTAAACATCTAGACATCAAAATTTGTTTTGTAATACGGTTTTTGAAGTTTTGGAAGCATGCGAAGCATCAAACATGTCAACTACATAAAATTGAGAATTAAATCAAATATTTTTACAATCGACATGCACGTCTAATTAAACTATTAATGGCATCGCACGTTTTACATAGAGTAATATGAAACATGCTTTATATATACGAGGAGTGATCAAAAAGTAGTGATAATGACCCACTTATACAATTCATAATTTACTCATTCATACCAATAATTAAAGATCATTCAATTGCGAGGTTAGATACAAAAAATTAAGTCTTAATTTTAAGAAACATAGAAACCGTGTCTAGTTGTTTGACGAATTCTGACGTAAAATATCATTATGGAGAAAAACGAAGTGCGAGCCGTTATTAAATACCTCAGTTCAAACAAGTTAACGATGCAAGAGATCCATCGTGATTTGGTGGAGACTTTAGGTGAGTCTGCTCCGCCATATTCTACTGTGGCAAGATGGTCAACGCAATTCAAGACTGGAAGAACATCGACAGAAGATGTGCACCGCTCGGGCCGGCCATCGACGTCAGTTACGCAGGAAAAAATTGAAAAAGTCGAAAAGATTGTTCTTGACGATCCTCGTGTTACAGTGCGTTATTTAGTCCAAGAAACTGGCATTTCATATGGCAGTGTCCAATTAAAATTAAAAGATTATCTGAGTATGAGAAAAGCCTCGGCGCGTTGGGTACCCAGAATGTTAACAGAAGATCAGAAGAAAACCAGACTCAATCTTTCAAGGCACTGGTTGGACAGATTTCATGTGGATCCTAACAATTTTTTGGCTCGATTTGTCACTATGAATGAAACATGGGTTCACCATTTTGATCCAGAAACAAAACAACAATCTTTACAGTGAAAAAAACCGTCGTCACCAACTCCAAGGAAATTTCGAACCACAGCATCGGCAGGAAAAGTCATGGCCTCAATTTTTTGAGATTCCGAAGGAATATTATTAATTTATTATCTTGACAAGGGATACACAATAACAGGCGTTTACTATGCATCTTCAATAGCTAAATTGAGAGAGGCTATAAAAGAGAAAAGACATGACAAACTCAGAAATGGCATTTGTTTCATCAGGACAACGCGCCGGTTCAATTTTCTGCTGTTGCACTGGATACCATTCAACAAGCTGGGTTCGAATTAGTAGATCACCCACCTTATTTGCTGGACCTGGCCCCCAGTGATTTTTATCTCTTTCCAAAACTAATAGAATACTTGCGTGGTAATAGATGTGCCGATGATAATGAAGTGATAGATGCCGTGGAAGGATTTTTGGAAGGCCAAGAGAAATTATTTTTTTTAAAGGGTTAAAAATGTTGGAGAAACGCTGGACTCGGTGTGTCGATAGAGAAGGAGACTATGTTGAAAAATAAATTTTTGTTATTTAGAAAATATATTATTTTCTGTTTCATTATCACTACTTTTTGATCACTCCTCGTATATATCCATATCGTGAAGTTTTACACCGTGAAAGGGACAGCTTAGCTAGTTCAAAAAGACATAAAAACATGAAAAATATTTGAAATTTTTCCTAAAGAAAAATCCACTGGAAAATCGTTAATGGTGGTCTGACTCAGGGCTTAAGTTTTTGCTAATCCCTTACACCCTGTATAGTATGCTGTATTCAAACCCCCGATATCGCCCAGGTACTCTGACGGCGGGCTGGCGGCGGCGGGCGCGCTGCGCGCGGCGGGCGGGTGCGCGGGGGGCAGCGCGGTGCACCGCTGGCCCTTCATCGGGGCGCGCGCGCCGCGCTCCTCCCGGGACGTCGTGCGGCTCATGCGCAGGCTCCGGCCGCTGCTGCAGGTACCGCACGTTCCCACGGGACAATAGGGTAGATGACATATGACTCGAATAGAATCACAGGCGGCTATCTAACATTTAATGTAAAAATGAGAACCGCTTCAAACCACTTCAAAGTATGAAATCAGTTTCAAATCCGGCAATCTGTAAAATTTAACTTTAAAAACAAAACTGTTGTCTAAAATAAAACATTATGTCATATTGTACATATATTATTGTGTCCTACTTAATTAACTAAAAGTGATATTGTTTACAATACATATTTAAGTTTACGATGAATAATTCGTAAGTTAAAATTTGTATTTGAAAATAGAAAATAGAAAAATCTTTATTTTATAGGACATTCAGGATGTCACTTAAAACAAGTCAAGAATACCTTCTTTTGACATTTGCCAATAATTACCCATAAGTCAGATGGCCGCCTTTGATTCTATTCGACTCATATACATACATACATATAAATAATGTATAAAAGTTCACGCCTTTATCCCATTGGGACTCCAGCATGTTTTCGGATTGATGTTGTCGCGATGGTACGCTCTAGTGTGACTTGCAAATCCAAATTTAGTCTTAAAAGTCCTACTACATGGGATGCAGAAGAGCTGGTATAAATTGTTATACGTGTATGTGTACTTTAGCTTAGGGCGAGTCTTTCTTTCTGTGCGTTTAGCGACAAGATCTTCGAGACATATTTGATGACATATTTTTTAAATTCAAATTGAAGCTCCTTTACCATATAAATAGCTCAAAATTCAATTTATTCTCATGTCAAAATTCACAAAGGTAATAATAATAATCAAATTGAAAATACAATTTTAGTCTTAAATCTAACTTAGTCAAATAAGCCACCCCATTTCTCCTGGGGCAAAGTTTCCCATAACGCTAGACGCGTTGCCGCGCTAAATAAGGAATATGCATGAATTTTTTTTTATCGCATTGATTAACAAAATATGAAAATACCGTAATTGAGATAACAAAAAGTGAAATTAAAATTAAAATCGGCCAAGAAATAAGGCCGATATACGCATTTAAAACCAGAGAGATCCGACGTGGACTGTGACGTCACATGTCACTACGTTCATACAAACTGTCACTACGTCCATTAAATTTCGTTTTGCTAGAAAGAGATAGAAATAAATCTTCGATGGCTTATATCTTTTTTAATTTTATAGTTATTCGAAAAATAGTTTTACTAAACTGTTTATTACATGAATGAGGATTATGTTTTTAAATAAAAAAAATCATGCATATTCCCTATTACAAGGGACAACCTTTGCACCAGGAATGCTCCGGAGCGGGAATCATTACCCCTCTCTCGCATAAATAGCTTGGTGTAAATTGTTTTTCAAAAAAGATATAAACGTTTAAATCTATCAATTATAAAGAGAGGGAAATACAAAACGGTGACGTCACAGTTGAGTACCGCCATATAGAAGCGCTCCGAGCCCTGTGTCGCTCGCTGATCTCAACCAATCATTGAGGTTTAGCAACGTACACAGATGCAGGGAACCTGCTGGGCTATGATGATCGCAATGACATATTATCTCACGCGCTATCTCATGGTCACGTGACGCTTTCTCGTAATCTCATTGGTCGAAACAGTCACCTGACCATGAAATAGCGCGTGAGATAATATGTCATTGCGATCATCATAGCCATACTGATGGGTGACAAAAAATTTATCACGAGCGTTTCCGTATTTCGGAGGGCACGTTAAGCTTTCGGTTCCGACTGTAGTCGATTGACTACAGTCGTTAAAACCAAGTCGGAGGCCATTTAGCGGTTTGAAAACTCGAATCTGACATCAGAGTCAGATGTGTTTGCCTCACACTTGACTAACCTACACGATAAGAAGAAAAAAGTCGGATAATTATTTTCATTTTTAAGTCTACAGCATAATCAAAAACTCAGAATACCAATGAATTTATCAAAAAATTTGCCAATTACAGACTTATGATTTGTTACCTTAACAAACATGAATTTTAGTGGGTACTTTTTAATTTATTTATTTAGTTTAGGACTAGCTTTTTACCCGGGACTTCGTTCCCGTGGGAATTTGGGAAAATTGTGTAGCCTATGTGTTAATCCAGAGTGTCGGCTACCTCCATACCAAATTTTTATCAAAATTGGTCCAGCCGTATGAGCGTGAAATAGGAACAAACATCCATACATACAATCTTTCGCGTTTATAATATTAGTAGGGACTAACATTCTGCCCGGGACTTGTTCCTGTGGGAATGTATTATATATAAACCTTACATTGGTGAATACAGTATGAAAATTATTTAAGTTTTTGAGTTTATCGCATTCAGACAACAGACAGACAGACGGGACTTTGTTTTATCCCTACTAATATTATAAATGCGAAAGTAACTCTGTCTGTCTGTCTGTCTGTTACCTTTTCACGCCTAAACCGCTGAACCGATTTTGATGAATTTTGGTACAGAGATAGATTAGAGCCTGGGAAAGGACATAGGCTACATTTTATCCCACAGTTGGGCACGATATAACCTGTAGTCCACGCGGGCGGAGCCGCGGGCGGAAAGCTAGTAATAAGTATATATGATTCTTGATTTTTTTCTGTCGCCTTGGGTTGCCTGTTGCCTAGAAGAGATCGCTGTTTAGCGACAAGGCCGTCATTGCACACTCGGTTATAAGTTTGCATTGGGTTTTTTTTCCTTTCCTTCATAAGTATACAATAAAGTATAATGCTTCTATTTTCTTGTTGTCTCTCGGCAAACAGTGTGTCTCCTTGTCTTTTGAAAACCAATTTACCTACTTATTCGAAATAAGAAATTTTCCGAACGACAATAAGTACGTAGAAGCACTGTATTTATCTATCTGAAAAGTAAACTTTCTATGGGTGAAAGAATTTTTGAAAGCGCCCCATTAATTTCGAAACATATTTATTCCATTAGAATAGACACAATACTATTTCGACTATTCAACCGCATAGGGTTATGTGTAACTTCAGGCCTTTTCTTTAAAAAAAAACTGCTGCAGTGGAGCGCGACGTGTGTTAAATTGAGCAATTCGTCAACATTTTTTCTTTGATGGCTCGGAATAACCTGGTTTTATATGAAATAAAATGCGAAACCACGTTGCTACAAGCCTTTAAAAACTAAAAGTATCACGTCAAAAATAAGAGCTGCAAGCGCGCAGTTACAGTTTTGTAATGAAATTGGCTTACTGATAGATTAGATACGTATGACGCTGGCAACGACTACTTTGAGGAAAAATATTTAAAAAAAACTTCGTATTGAAACCTCTCTTCTTATAAAATTATTTAACTTCCAGGACGCGATCCAAAAGCGTTGTATGGGCGCACGTATGTGGGATGGCGTGTCCGGCCCACTAACCTGGCGACAGTTCCACCGCCTAGCGGGACGAGGGAACGAAGACCTATGCGAACCTCAACCCGTGCCGCGCTTGTTAGTCGGACACGACAAGGACTGGATCTCACTCTCCCCTTACGCACTCCGGCACTGGGAGCGACTCGCCCTCGAACCATACTCCTACTCCCGAGACGTCGCCTACCTCGTCCTAGCATCAGACGGTGACGTCATCACGGAACCCCTCAAAACCTTCTTCAGAGAACTCTCGACAGTCTACGAGAGCTGTCGCCTCGGCCGACACCAACCTATCACTCGAATAGCCAAAGACGGCATCGTCCGAACATCCCCGAGCGATACCAAACACGATCCGAGTAGTGAGGAATGGACGGGCGAATTGCCATCCGGTCGGTTGGGAGAATACCTCAAATCGTATGCCGAAGTCTTACGAACGACGGTTGTACCTCAGCTGGCTAACCTTAGCGTGGATAAGACGTTATTTGAGGGTGAGAGGAGCACGCATATAGAGCGGCCATCTCCCTCGCCCATGCGGCCTCCTTCGACGCCGGACCATCCTCCGACGCCGTCTAGCCAAAGTGACCAAGAAGAGACTAATACGACTAATTCTGCGAATAATTCTAGCAGTAGTTTATCTGGAGGTAAGATGTTTTTCAAACTCTTTTTTTTTTCACTTTTATAACAGTAAATCTCCCAAAGATACTTTTAGCGGGCTCCGTAAGTTATTCGTATTAAGAACTTAAAATGCAGTTATTGTATTTGTTCAGATTGAAAATTAAAAAAACTTGGTGTTAAGCAGTGGATTCGCTTACAACAATCTAGCTCAGGATGAAAGATAGAGTCGAAGACGTAGCAATCGTGCCCATAAGAAGTCTTTTCACTCTGGAAAAACTTAACCTTTTGAAGATCATTTGCAAATAATAATGTTTACGTGAATCATAGGTGAACGAAGCTTCGAATGAAGGTCCGCTATTCACGCATGCCTTAGTTGTCGCCGAGCGGGAACGCGGACAGTTGTGTCGCTTCATATACATTGAAAGCCAAAAGATTGTCATTTGACGCCATCCCGTCAATGGCTTTCAATTAAAATTTTCATCATTTGCTGTCATTGACGTAGTAGTTATTGACCATTGCTTCATTCGCCGTCATTCACGTAAACATTCACATCATTCGCAAATGATCGTTTCGGGAACGGTTTATATCGGTATTTTATTTCGTGGCGTGTAGTGAAACAGACTCGTATTTTGTCGTCCAAATCTTAAAAAGTACGTGTTATGTCGTAGGCGTGGGCTCGTGGGAGGAGGAGGAGGGCGGGCCGCCCGCGCTGGTGGTGTACGTGGTGGAGCCGGAGGGCGCGCAGACGGGCGGCGGCGCGCTGCTGCCGCTGCTGCGGCTGGCCAACCAGCTCGCCAGCCATCTGCATCACCAGCATCCGCTCGTCAAGGTAACACTAACATACAACTTACCAGGGTCCCGATTTTATAATTTAAGTTGTTTGTCGATGGAATGGAGGCCATGTTATCTGTTCAGGTGGCGAAATGGCGACCATTATATAGACACGCACGTTACATAATCGGGGCCCAGTTCATAAAGATCTCTCCATCTTTTCCTAAATAACTCATGTGAAATTCTCAAAAAAAAATTATTTCCATAAAAAGGCAAATGAGCATATCGTATAAATTACAGTATACAAGATCTAAAGGACGGCTTAACAAATACTTAAATGATGAAATCTATCCATCACTATGATCTACTAACTACAAGTTTTTTTTTTCCTCGAATCGTCCAGATAAGGGGCCATCCATAAATTACGTCACACGAATTTCATGATTTTTCGACCCCCTCCCCCTCCTTGTCACAGCTGGTCACATTTGTAAGACTCCCCCCTCCCTAGTGTGACGTCACATATTTTGCATATTTTCAATTTTTTGTAATTTTTTCATAAAAGCAGTACTTAATAAGGTTATTAGTTTTTTGGGAACTCAAAACTCATTGTCTCATTCAAAGTAAAAACGTAAAAAGAGTGCTTGGGACTGAGGAGTTTAAGTTTGTCGTTAATAGTTAACACGATTTGATACTCATAATATATTTTGAAATGTGACGTCACGAAACTTATGACCTCTCCCACCCCCTTGTCACACATTGTAGACCCCCTCCCCTTCCCTTAACGTGTGACGTACTTTATGGATGATCCCTAAGGAATTTTCATTATACACTTACTTTAGTGTGAGGCAATGTACCACGAAACCGCACCCAACGCGTTTTCCCTCCGCACCGCATCGCTCTCAGTTTGCAATGTATACCGCTGGCTTTCGTGTTTTACGCTGTTTTTATGGTTTTTTACTGCAAAATGAAGTGTATTAGAATAAAACATTTCAATTTAAAAGAAAAAAAAATACCCAAGAAAGATTCCACCGGAAAATTATTCAGAATGATGGGTTGTCTTCAGGGTTTCATTTTTTTCTAATTTGTCTCTTACACCCTGTATAAAAAAACTTGAAATAGTGCATACACATAAAATTTAACCCCTTTGATTGTCATTTCCAGATAATATCCCTAGAAGGCGTGTGCGAAACGTGGGGCTGGGGTGGAGGCTGCGTGTCAGAGCTTCGAGCGCTGGCCTTCAGCGTGTTCAGCGGCGCGCGCCGGGTGTGTCAGCACCAGCCCAACGGGAAGTCGCTCACCGGCTTCGGCACCGCCGCCAACGCCAACCTCTTCCTCAGCTCCATAGACGTCAGTATAAGTTTGGAATTGATAAGTTCTGGTGACTCTCTTAGGTCTCCAAGACCCCCTTTGGTTAAATAGACAATCTACGTCAGAGATTTTAAAACGGAATAAAAGAAAAAAAAACGTAAAAAATAGTTTCCTGCGTCATATAGGCTTTGAAATTGTCTTGTAGTATTGGACGGACAAATACACGATACTGAGCCACCACATATTTCCATTGGCTAAAGGTTTTTTTTTTTTGCGTACACGTTTATGTGCGTACACGTTTCTATTCTAGTGATTTTTTTTAGTAGAAATTTTTCTCGTTCATCCTAACTATAACTTAGACATACGATCTTATCTTGTATTTCAGCAGAAATTTAACACTCATTTTGCTTTTTTTTTCTAGGAAAAGAACCGCGCACCGTACAAGCTATTCTCACCCGCATGGGTGCTAGCCCCGCCTCGCGCGTTGAAGGAAGTAGCGGAGACGTGGGGCACGGCCTGCGGGGAGCAGGGCTCCGTACTGTTCCTGTCGTACTGCCTCAGCCACGACCAGCGCTGGCTGCTGTGTGCCGCCACCGACGCGAGGGGCGAGCTGCTCGACACCCACGCCATCAACATACACGTGCCCGCCAGGTGTGTATATACTATAGAATAGAATAGAAAAAATCTTTATTTTATAGGACATTCAGGATGCCACTTAAAACAAGTCAAGATTACATGAAATACATACAAACATACATTAAACGATTTAAATACATACATACGCATTCGTTCTTTCGAATGAAGTCCCGAGCGGGATGCTGCTGTACTAGCATCCCGCTCGGGACTTCGTTCCCGTGGGAATTCGGGAAAATTATGTAGCCCATGTTACTCAGGGATAATGTAGCATCCTGGTGAAAGAATTTTTGAAATCGGTCCAGTAGTTTTAAGTTTATTCGTTACATACAAAAATACAAATCTTTTCTCTTTATAATATTAGTATAGATATATGTGTGTTTATAGGTATATAATATTAGTATAGATATACGTGTGTTTATGTGTTTATACCAGGTCAAATTTCACCAAGAAAATACAAGGTTTAGTATGGGAAACAGAAATCGACCAATTTACTTGAAACTTGGTAATAGTGCTGTGTAACATTAACGATACCCGTATTTCAGCATTTTGAAATATTATGGTGAAATCAAGTTTCCGAAAATATTTCAAACAATTTGTTCGCGATTTTTGTTCTGTTAGAAATACTGATTACGTAGGAAAAATATTACCATCCATAATAAAACCATCTCCTGTGCATAGCAGCGAGAGGTACTGACCAACCTCAGCTGCGACCAGCGCTGTGTAATGTTTCAGTTTCAACAATGATTTTTAATAGTTGAACTATCTGAATCTTAAATTCCAAACATTTTTTCAGATCACGGAGAAGGCGAGCGGCGCCGGCGCGGCGATTGGGACTGACTAAACTAATGGACTGGGCTTTGGGAGTGATGAGTCAGGCCGCTCAACCGTGGAGGCTAGTCGTAGGCCGAGTCGGCAGGATCGGACACGGCGAGCTCAAAGGTAAACTATTGAATGCTCATGGTTTATTGCAAACTTGGTCTAATAATAACGTTAATGAATGTGGTCATTATTAAACCTTCGCGCGATTCTTGCATACTCGTGTGTGCAAGATTTGTATCGCATGCGCCGTAAACAAACGCGCGACGTGTTAAATAGTGGGTGACTTCAAATTAGCTAGTGGAAACTAAGGGTTAAATTAGACAAGGAAGTAGATATTTTATCTTGTTGCTTCTAGATGGAACATGTTTATAAACAAGTGGAACCAGTGTAAAAATCATGTTTTTCATAAGTAATAGACAAGGAAGAATTTCGTATGGGTTCCTCGAGGAAAGTTATTCAGTTTTATGAAGAGATTCAGGTCCTTAAGTTTCGCTAACTAATAAAAAGTCACCCGGTATATCTTTTGGAAATTACTTATTGGCTCGGTAGAAAATGTATCACCGATAACTAATAAGCTTTTCCTAGAGTCTAGAGGTTGACATACTTCATAATGCGAGTGGAGATTGAAGATTGGTCCGGGAAGGACGGCGAAAGACGCATCGAATGCAGGACCTGATATGGCAGCGAAGAAGACTCATGGAGGTTATTGGAGGTGGCATAGATTATAAAAGCAGTGTTTTAACAGTTAACCTTAAAATAATCGTGCAGATTCTGTGTATCGGGCTCGTAAAATGCGTACATATGTGCGTACGTATACAGTACAGATAGACTCTGCCTCTATTTTTATGTTTTGTTTTCGAACAAGACGAACTATAGAAGCTGTCAGCGTGCTATTTGCAATTTAACAATAACGCTAATGTGCACATAACGTACTAGATGTCCGTATTACGTACGCATTTATTGTGCACCGGCCACTGGCGTTCAAGGCTCGAGCCATCTCTTAAACAGGTGGTTTTCCTGAAAATTTGTATACGAGAGCTTTAGCAACAATGCGTAGCACTATTTTTACAATTTGTATATGAGGAACAATAGGTAGCGCAATTACCTACTTTCAATACAAATTTTCAGGCGACCACGGCGGGAACTTACTTTTTAGTTCTGTGTTGTCTTTTTGTAACGTTTTTGTGTCGTTAATTTTATTTATTTATTTGATTGGGCCTTCTTCGTTCCTGTTCGTAGTTGTTCTATACTTTCTTTAAGTATACAGATTGTTTTGAAAACGCACGACGTAATGTGCTAAGCAACGGAATGAGAAATTTCGCCGCTTGACTTGAAGGCACGATAGCTCAGTTGGTTACAGCACCAGGAGATCTAAATCCTGGGGTCGTGGGTTCAAGTCCCATTCGCGCCGAACGTTTTTCTTTCCCTATTTGTTTTAAAAAGACTAAGTACTAACGATCAATCTTTTCCCTCCCTTAGGTTGGAGCTGGCTACTCTCCCGCAAGAACTTAACTCGAGCATCCACCGTACTAAGAGAAATTTGCAACAGCTGTTCCATACTATACCCAGCGAACGTCCCTTGCATTCTCTCCGCCTGCCTAGTATCTACGGAACCCGATTCGTGTTTGCGACTCATGGCCGATAGGTTTACTCCAGACGAGAGATTCTCGCAAGTCTCAATACAGTCACATCTGCATACGCCGAGGGATGTCACGGCTACACATATACTGGTGTTTCCTACGTCTGCTACTACGCAGGTATGTATATGAGAGCTCTAAACTATAGTGTAAACTGACCTGTTATGACCGATACTTCGGAGCCTTGTATGTTAGTATCTCACTATTGTGTTATATTTATATAGATGAAAATGACAAGTATAGTCTTGTCGAACGACCGATGCTCCGAATGCCGGAATAGATACAATAATGAGCGATAAACATTTCATGATATCTGTACGAGCAAGATAGGTTGTGGCGTCATCTTAGTTGCGCTTCAGATGGCGTCATCTGGTTGATTTAACTTACTACTTAGTCTATCGATGGATTTCCTTCTAGCGCTTTGTCTCGTTTCTAATTCGAAGTCAATTGATCATCAATACAGTCAGCAAGTCCACCGCCGCGTCTGTCTGTCTGAAAGCGGAAAATTTAAAAACTACTGAACTGTATTTCATTTCTGATTTTCACTAATGGACGGACTGATTCAAGAGGAAGGTTTATGTTTATAATTCTTTCTAGGAATTCCCACGGGAACCAACTTCCGGGTAGAAAGCTAGTTACTCATAAGAACAAAAACTCTACTCTTTGCCCTGAGCTAGATTGTGGTCAAGAGCGAACCCATTCTTAATAAATAAATAAAAAAAGAAAAGTAACTATACAACGTAGAATTCTTACTAATGTTTTAAAACTGTATTAGTCCTTCCTTGTAACAGCGTCGCATCAGCCTGATTTTTTACAGAGTTAATCGGGGGATTTAAAGTAACCTAGGCTACTTTTGCACGCGAACAAAGTCGCCGGGAGAAAGTTAGTCTTTCAAAAAACAGCTTTAATATTTTGTAACATTTACATTTCAATACCTATTTCCTTTTTTACAGTCAAACCAAATGCCATTCGAGCCTCCAATGGCGAACGGCGAAGACAACGATATGAACATGTTCCTAGGCGTTAACATCGAAGAAGATATGGGCGATATGGGCGACGACAACATGACGGATCTACTCATAACGGACATGTTCACCAGCATGTGGGCGCCGGGCTCCCCCGGCCGCGGCTCGCCGCGCCGCCCGGACGACGACGTCAGCCGCGACGGCAGCCCGGCGCGACACCACCACGTGCGCAGCCATGCCAGCAGTGAACAGAACGCGGTCAGTTGTTCAGGCTTGTTCGTTGTCATAAACAATTATATCCAGCGTTGTTGTCGTCTACAGATAATTTTAGTTTATTCAAACATGGGAATAAATTGCTCAGAAATAAGTTTTGTATGATTGACTTAAAAAGAGCGACCCTCGGAGTTTCTTGTCTATTCTTCTCCCGAGGAAGACGATTGACTTAAAAAGAGCGACCCTCGGAGTTTCTTGCCTATTCTTCTCCCGAGGAAGACGATTGACTTAAAAAGAGCGACCCTCGGAGTTTCTTGCCTATTCTTCTCCCGAGGAAGACTGCACCTTTGTGAATAAGCGCAAAGTTAAAAATGCTAATGTGATTCACTATTTTGACGCGTTTAAGCAACATTTTGTATCTCTATACATATACATATTATAAAGAGGAAATATTTGATTGTTTGTTTGTTTGTTTGCATTGAATAGGCTCCGAAACTACTGGACCGATTTGAAAAATTCTTTCACCATTAGAAATCTACATTATCCCCGATGGACATAGGCTACATAAGTTTCCCGAATTCCCACGGGAACGAAGTCCCGAGCGGAATGCTAGTATGAAATAAAGACTATTTTTAACTTAACTTTAACTTAATTAAGGAATAATCAGATACATTATAATTTCATTTCTAAATCATTTTATCCTCGCTGATGTTATAAATGTAGAAGTGTGACTTTATTTGTCTTTCGTTGTAATTTTCTCATAGGGCCATTTTGAAGGAATTAAGCTACTTTTTCACGAGAACGAATTCGAAAACGTAAAGCTAGCAGAGTAGAGGACAATAATTTAAACAAACTTGAGGTTCTTGTTAGACTTTTCTAACAAGTTTAGTATAGATTTCTGAATCAACACAAAGAATATTGGATTTTATTTGTAAATTGAGAAGTTTTCTCTTGAATTTGGACATATGTTCTTTTAGCAACTCAAGATTGTTTGCCAACGTCAATCTAACAACTTAAAAGAATGCAAACTTCTACTGGTATATTTAAGGTTACGTTTTCCTTGGCAAGCAACTGATTGCGCATGTTATGGTAGCTAACATCTGGTAAAGAGTAACATGTTTATTGTATTTATTGTATATTGTGTTGTGTGCTTGAAACACAGGAACATCCTAATTCAGGCATGTTTGCTATTATTTCTGCTCTAGTTTCAAGTATAGTTTGTTACAAAATAGTTATATTCTAATGTCTATTAACCTTTTGAACGCCACGTCATGTTGCGAAAGTGATGCATCCACACACCACCATTACATGACATTCTTAACTTTTTCCAGTCGTAATGCCTTTAGCTACTGTGATTATAGTTCATTATCGCTTAAAACTCGATGGATTACTCGCCGTGATATTTCGACATGGCGTATATAGCACGATTTCCCATTGTCGTCTATGGCCGGCTAGGCTTTGGCGTTCAAAAGGTTAATAAACATTTTATTATTATTGTTATGCAGGAGGCAGTAGGCACAGTCCTGCAGCAGCCATTAGCCCTCGGCTACCTAGTATCAACAGCCCCCCTCGGCGCCATGCCGGCCTGGTGGTGGGCTGGCTGCACCCACCTCCGTGACTCGTGCCCCGCCTTCCTCAAGAACGCATTGCTACTGCACGCCGGCAGCCTGCAGTCAGCTGACGACTTCACCTCCCTCACCCGACGGGATCTTAACGCGCACCCATTGGATTCCACCACCACCACCGATGTTCTAAGGTACCCATCACCCTGAAAGAGGAAAGATTTGTATTTTTGTTTGTAAACTATTCGTTACTACTGGACCGATTTCAAAAATTCTTTCACCATTAGGATGCTAAATTATCCCTGAGTAACATAGGCTACATTTTTCCCGAATTCCCACGGGAAGTATCTAATATATTAAACTCTCGTATCGCAGTGTTTGTAACAAAACTCCTGTGAAACGGCTTGACCAATTCTTATTAAATTTTGTGTGTATATTCAGTAGGTCTGAGAATAGGACGTAAACTATTTTTTCCCAAATTTTCTCGGGAACAATTTTCCATGGGAACGAATTCCCAGGCGAAAAGCTAGTATTTTATATTAGTGTATTAGGGAAAGATACCGCAATTTCGCAACTTATAAACCTTGATCTGTCTACTATAAACACCCCCTCATTTTAGATATGCGCTGGAAGACTACAAGGCCCTATCTTGGCTCGCGTTAAAAGTTATTAACCCTAGAGTGCTCGCGCTATGAGCATTTTGCCGCCCGCGACAAAGAAACTGCGTTATTTTGTAAATGATGCATTTGTCAAAATCAAGTTTCTCGCTGCCCCTGTACACTTTACCTCCCTATTTTTGAAAAAAAAATAATTGAAAAAATTGTCTAATATTTCCCACAAAACATGTTTTTTTTAATCGAACGAAGTATAAATCTTTCATAAATGTTATTTTTCTATTAGTTGACGTTCTATTCTACCCTTTTGAGATGATTTCAAATATAAATTAACGATTATTCGCTTAAAATAATAATGGGCGGCAAAATGCTGCCTAAGCGACCACTCACGTTTTAAAAAAGGCGCGACTACTCTAGGGTTAAGTTATAATACCGACTTTCCTTAATCCGTAAACCTATATGCTACCACAACCGATGCCACCACTTAATAAAAGTTCTCATAGCAATACTTGCAAGTCATTGCATTCCACAAACGGCAAAAGTGCAGAAAATTAAAATCTTACTCGTATTTGCAGACTACCTCGCCCGGATTGTGGAATACAATGGCTACAACGGTCAACGACTGTCTTATGAGGGATCGTTCAACAATTACGTGATCATTTTTGGCCGTTTTTTTTTTGGCCCCCATGTAATCACAGCGTAATCTTTTGTTTTTAACCCCCCCCCCTCGCCTTGATTACGTAATCCGTCCGTGTTTAAAATTTTTGCTGTATTAGCACTGACTCCTATGTTATGTTTCTATGGGTCTTTTTACCTAAAATATACCCAAAATACTTACTTCCTCCAATATACCTATAACAATACTGATGCTTGGAAAAGTCGATAAAATATGCCGAAAAAGTAGAAAAAAACTGAATCTGGTCACACTGTTCCACAGTTTGTCTATAGCAGGGGAAATCCCGTTCCATCTATCTAATAGTTAGTGTTACCAGTAATATAACTCAAAATTGGACGTAAATATTGATGACGTAATCATGGCTTCTTCCCCCCCCCCCCCAAATAATCCGATGTATATACAAGCACCCGACCCCCCTTCCGGTGATTACGTAATTGTTGAATGATCCCTGATAAGTCATATTAATTATGTCCACGAACTCGTTTCGAGACAAACCCGCTAGGGCTTATCGAAACCTAGATTAATAAAACGTATGTTTTGATTTTTTTATAAATAAATAATAAAAAAATATCTTTCCACTAAAAACACCTTCCTATTCCAGATACGTGCTAGAAGGCTACAACGCCCTGTCGTGGCTCGCGCTGGACGCGGCCACCCACGACCGGCGCTCGTGTCTCCCGCTGCATGTGCAGGCTCTCATGCAGCTCTACCACACAGCCGCCGCGCTGCCCTAGGCTACTTAGCCTACTTCATACAATCATCGTGCCTGTTGGGCTAGCCAGAGTTGTTAAACCAGTTATGTAATCCGTTTTTAACGCCACGTTTGACTTACCTAGGCTACGTAGCCTACTTCATATAATCACGCATCTCCGTCGGGGTAGCCAGAATTGTTAAACCAGTTATGTGATCCGTTTTAAATGCCACGTTTGACTTACCTAGGCTACGTAGCCTACTTCATACAATCATCGTGCCTGTTGGGGTAGCCAGAGTTGTTAAACCAGTCATGTAATCCGTTTTTAACGCTACGTTTGACTTACCTTGGCTACGTAGCCTACTTCATACACGCACGCCTATCGTCTCCGTTGGGGTAGCCAGTCATGTAATCCGTTTTTAAACTATTCGCCACCACGTTTTTACCCTTGTGTCGTGGGTCATTTGAAACGTACACAAAGACGGACACGAACACCCGAGAACAAACAACTATTTTTTACACAAATATTTGCCCAGACTGGGAATCGAACCCAGGATCCGCCAATTAAGAGGCAGCAGCGTCACTACCACTCGACCGAGCCGGCCGTTTGGTTTACATTACAGACATATAAACTACTTGATTACCCTTGTCTCATCTTCTCTATAGAAACCAAGCCTGCCAATATTTTTCTACCTACTGTGACGTCATACGAGCGATTTAGTGACGGAACGGGAATTTTAGATTACGCTTGTCTCATCTTTATAGAAACCAAGCGTTCCATTATTTTTATACCTACAGTGACGTCACACGAGCGATTTAGCTATCCCTTTTTGGCACGCAAAGTACATACACTTGCGTCGTCTAGTCGTTTATATGTCTGTGATTTACATTAAGGGAACATGGAACAGTGAGAGGTGTCAAAACCTTCGCGTCCCACCAAATGGTTATGCAGTATACTTGAAAAGAGTTGGCAGCTGGCACATTTTAAGTTAATTATTTCACTCCCAGTCCAGCATGGAACAAAGCAACGCTGAATATTAAGTACGTCACGTTTAAATAATTAAAATTAATAAATGTCAAATAAATTGACTGAACTTATCAACTAAGGGTTAGCAAATGTCAACTAATTTACTGAATAATACTCTGACATTGGCAAAATCATGAAAATCTATGACGCTATTTTATTAAGAATTGAATTGAAGTCGGATATTTTTACTAAGCGTCAACAAAACCAAGTTATACTAAGGGGTTAAGTATTACTTAATAAGCAGATTTATTACAATTATTTACCCTCCCCCCCTCTCCCTTGTCAGCAGAAGTAAGCAAAGCTCCCATGCTTCCGGAAACATTGGTTTTGGCATTGGGAATCCCCGAAAATGCGTTTCGTTTTCAAGCATAGCCAATGTGTGGGTTGCCATTTATGTAAAAAAAAACAACTGCTGAGGCAATCACCATCAAGACCACCCCACCCCCCATGTAATCAAAAATAAGCAAAGCAAAGACCCATTATAGTGCTAACGTAATACTTGAATGGCCCCTAACGGTCAAGTCAAATTCTCCACACACTTGACTACATTCACACGATAAGGAAAAGAAGAATACGGTTAGTTTATTCGCAATTATGACACTTCCTTTTAGAAGTGTCACAATTACGAATGAACTAACCGTTAGTAGTATATCTCATGGAATATCTAATACTCAATAAAAAAAATAATTGTGATGACGACCCATTACTCTATCTTTATAATTTATTAAATTGGACATTAAACCATCGTCAACAATATTTATCTAAGTATTGAATGCAGTTACTTAGTATCAACTATAATTAATTACTGACTATCAGCAATTATTCTGAATATCGTAAACAGAAACAACAATCTTAAAGAAACAATGCCAAGTGAATCCACTTCAAAAATCATACAAACATTACACCCACCACGTCTTGTGCATTAAGGTTATGGACAAATTTTTTGAGGAAAGATTGACTGAAATCGCTGCAGTGGAAAGCTGATTTACCAACTTAGTTACCGCACAATGTACGCAAGTGGATTATAAGAACTATTATAAGTATTCAAATGTTTTTAACTAAAATAACGACGAATGAGTCAAAAAGTGTACCTTAAACGAGAGAGGAGAAAACATCAAGATGCTATACCGCACTCACTTACTCTTAAACCTGCTTTTGCAGTGTAAAAGAGATAGCAACACCATAGTATAAAATTAATAACTTAAAGGTTCATAGTTTAAATTAATTTAAGTCGGGAATATATCTTAACACGTTTAATGGTCCAATTCGACGTAGTTATGATTTAAAAAATAATTTAAACGATTTATTAAATTCTAACAAAAATATTTACGATCTATTCAGTCAGAATCTTACTGACAAAGTTCATTACTCAATTGTGAATTTTATTTCTCATGCTCAAGATTTAAACTCCAATCCGATCATTTTATAATACACGAATTAAAATCGACTTTATTTCCTAGGTGTTAAGAATGGTATCACCTGTTCATCATATGAGAATAATAAGGGCTGAAACCTCAGAAATAAATGTCATATTTAAAGCTAACTATATCACGAGACATTATACAAAAGTATTGCTTAAAATACGGGGAATTCGTTTTAATTTCCCTTGTACTCTACTTCCATTTGTCTTTCGTTATACCCATCCTATTCTTCCGTAATCACTTGTTCCAAAACTAGGACCTCATTTTATGTAGCCTCAGTAGCAAGCAAACTTATGTTGACCTGTTGACGTACTTTTGGCGAACAATCGTTATGATATTATATTAATTATTAACACTGAGAGCATTGTAATTAACAACAATAATAATTCATATATTAAATCATTGGTATTTGAAATTTAATTTTCAATGTTAATATAATTCTTATATCTTATTGGAATATAACAACATACACATTTTTAAAAACTACGAAAAAAAATAACGTTAAGAAAGAATGAAGCATAATTTTTATGCATTCACACTATTGTTTGCCAGAAGCCGATACTTACATCCTACTTCATAACATAATATTAAAAAAAGTATTCTTGAATTTTCTCTAATACTAACCTCTAATTTTCTCTAAGCTGCAAGTACTTACATTTGGTCAAAAGTAGATGTTTACAGATAACAACTAATTGTGACCAAAATGTTAAATTTTTGCTTAAGGTAACGTCAATGCTTTACCTTCACTTACTTCTTAATAAATGGAAATTGGTCGTTATAGAGCAAAAACCAGTCTAATCACTCTCAAGTTAAAAGAAAACACTTTAAACCTAACGGAAGCGAGATATTACTTTGTACTCGACTTTCCTGTTATGGACTTAAGGTTGAAGCTCGTCTGCCAAAAGTACTTAATCGATTGTCTGTCTAATTCCAGTGTCACACTTTTCAAACCGTCAAAATAGTATCTGGTTCTGTTTTATGACAGCAGTCAATCGACAATAGCCGGACTCGACAGTTTAATATACTTCGAAATACAGAAATGCTCGTGATAAATAGCCTCTATGATAACCCATCGCAATGCACAACTTTTCGTAACTTAACCTCACTGATCCATTCCGAACTGGGTTACGAGTGAGCGTATTTCAATCAAAATCATTAAGAAAAAGTGCATTGATGTTATCTTAAAAAGAACCAGTTAACAGTAGAAATATTTTTACAAAGATGTATTTTTAATTACTTATTTGAATATAATATATGTAAAATCAAATTAATTCTTAAATTTCCATTTCAAATCAATCGGCAATCGATATAAATAATAATCAATTTATGAAATTCTTTTTTTACAATAATTCTACAATGTAATTTTACGTCACAATAATTTAATCAGTTGTTGAATATGTATGTATTTATATCTTATTGTAAGAATAATATTTTTTTACATTATTTCATAAAACCGGTATCTCTTACCAAAGGAGTTAGGTATGTCTAGATTTTTATACGAAAACTACATTTTATTATTACTTGATTTTTGTTTTCAAGTGTAAAGGTTTTTTGAGGGATCAATTTTATTTTTATTATTATGCATACTCTCAAAAACAATGGCGCATGTTTATTGGTTGAGAACGAATGTAGGGAACGTATTCATTCATTAGTTACTGAAAATTTTATGAATTGTATTATAGTCTCTTATTCATGTGATGTATAAGCCTAACAGATACAGGTCCCTGACCTAAAGAAGTTTATATTTTAACTAAATGACACTGTATTTTAGAAAATACACAGATATTTTTTTATTAGAAAACCTAAAATAATGACGCTATCTGAGTCTAAGTCCGAGACCTTCGGGCTATTGAGCCACGGTAAATGGCGATAATCATCAAAGCTACAGAATATATTGAACTATAGATACGTTTTATCTGTAATTATATATTTTTACTCTGTAAGTTCCTTTGGTAACTTTTTCGACCAATGAAATTACGCCCTGAATCGCTCTAAAATAAATTCGTACCACAGACCAACTTATTTCAACAGGGTTCTCATTTCGTCTCAATATTTTTTAAAATAACACTCATTAAAATTAATACCATTATTTTTATATTAGATTTTTATGTTTTTAATTTAAATTAAATTATTTTCTACCATATTATTTTTACCTAATTTTGAATGTGAATCATGTAATTTAATCATATTAACTTATAAACGATTTAATTAAGGACTGTAAACCACAAAAAATTACTCAATTCGAATAAAATACATAAGGGGTGACTTTTAGTTAGCGAAAAGTATAAATCGTCATCTCCTTATAAAACTCAACGACTTACCCCAAGGAACCCACGTGAAATTCTTAAAAACACAATTAGTTGTATTATAATGTTGATTTTATTTATATTTCGAATTATCTTCCTTGAGGAAAGAAGTTCTTTTTTGTCGGGCTGATTAACGTTCATAATTTTCACTGATTTAAAATAACTCCCTACATATTGTACTAGCGGGCGATAATATTATAATATAACTCACTTTATCTGTCTTTAACCGAATGAACTTCATCATAATTAATCAATCAAAATAAAGTACCTACATTCGGTTAAAAATAGATAAAGTAGTTTGGCTTAAAGGACTCGTATCCAGGCCATAAATCTTCAAAAAAAAAAAAAAAAAGATAAGGTAGTCACAAACAGTGTAGTAAAAAATTGGAACCACCTAAATGGTGACTTTTTAAAAATGTACATGTCGTAAAATCTGTGTGTATACAGTTCGTAATGTAAAATATACCGAAATTCTAAAGTTATAAGGATGACAATTAAGTAAACCCTATTCGATATCATGTCTTATTTCTTAATCAAAAGGTGAAGCGAGACATGACATTGTATAGGATCTTTTAAATGTAACTGTGACACCAACGGCCTTACCATAAATACTAAAACAATGTTTAGCGGGTGTTTAATCAACTTGTTTTGGTTTTTATAATAGTGTTTTATTGTCCATCACGCTGGACCATTCGAAATATTAAAAGATCGTTCCTAAACGTGTCATATTCTATAAATAAATGTATCTGTCGTTTTCGCGTCAGCAGTGGATATGGTTGTCTCCTTCGAGTAATCAATGTGTGCTTATGGAACGTGGCCTACTAATTAAAAGGTGAAAGCTTGGCTCGTTGCTTAATATAGCTCTGTTATTCGGATCGTCCAGAAATGATGGGCAATGCGAAAAAGGTAAAATAAGCATAGAGTATTATTTTTTTAATGAAAGATGAATGTAATATGAATAAGAGGGAGTTTTGTTTTATAGTATGCATTCTTTCAATCTAACGAATATAGATCCTGATTAACGCAAATAAATAAAAATAATTGATCTATTGACAGTGAACTAAAATCCCATTTATTTAACTTGGGCAATTAGACACAATTTGCGGTAAAAAAAAACTTTAACTGGTACTTAAACACACGTTTAATACTATATTAGGTAAATTTTTGTACAGCCTTCAAATAAATTTAAATAAAAGTCGATAATTTTATTAAACAAATTGTAAAATTTCTTATTTAATAAAACATCATTTTCAAAATGTTATAGTTTTGTGGTTAGACGCTATGGTTTGTGGTAAGGCCGCAATAGTTTACGATTAGCTAAAATAGTGATAAAAATGAGCCCCCTAGACAAGTTTGAAGTAGTTTTGTATAAATAGACATTCGTTTTATATAAAGATAAACATACTAAAGTAAATCCAAGGATTCAAGCGTTACTATTGCGAGCGATAGCAAATTTTTATCTTAGCCAATTTTAACTTTTATTTATGGTGAAATTACTTTCAAAAATAACCAAATGGTTGACGATATTGAAAAAAACGTATTTTCTATCGCTCAGCATGTGACGTAGTAGCAAAATTGTTCCGCTGAATCTCTGACGAGTAAGTAGATATGAAATTTTCTATTTTAATATATTAAAACATAAGTTAGGGAGGTGTGCTGTGAAACCATGTAAATATGTCCGAAGAGTGTTATGAATTGCATGCGTACTACTCACTTCTATTGGTACCATCACCATATTATATCTCTGGACGAACGTTGAAATGAAATCAA
The DNA here is from genome assembly GCA_949987775.1 of Aproaerema taeniolella. Classification (NCBI taxonomy): domain Eukaryota; kingdom Metazoa; phylum Arthropoda; class Insecta; order Lepidoptera; family Gelechiidae; genus Aproaerema; species Aproaerema taeniolella. The sequence continues at coordinate 2,173,110 of OX465252.1, forward strand.
TTTTATTGTATTGAACAAACTGGCAATTGTATATTTTTGTTGCTTAGTACCTAATCATTGAAGTTTTTTTCTCTTAGTCTCTGAGTGTGTAGTTGGGAGGCTGTAGGCAAATTGTACAGATTGTAAAGCGCGCGCGGTCTTGTCTGTGGACAGACGCGACACCCGTAATGCGCAGGCGCCGATTACCTAAATTATTTAACGTAGCAGCGGCGAGCCGCGACTTAATTGAATTATGCCTAGTTGAATATAAAATGTTTTAAATGTGTTACAGCATTTGAGAATATTTAATGATGTTGTATATAGTTTATATTTTGTTTTGTAAACGACATTTTGTAAATAGGATATTGTAGGTTGGATACCGTTAATAATTTGCCACTTAGCCGGTTAACGGAGCACGTTTTAAAGAAACCACTCGTAATATTTTGTACAGTTGTTAAGCGAGATTCGTAGTTGAATGTATTATTTTTAGGGTTTCGTTTTTGAACATTTTTGTTATTGTGAATTTGTCAATTTTTTTAGGGAATCGGGATCGTACTGTATATAGACCTCACCGTTTTGTCATATATTAGCAATAAGTTTAAGTGTCAGTCAAATCTGATGATTGATGTGGAAATAAAATTTTCTAAATGGAGCAATCATTAGGTTTCGTAAAACAAAATTAGTGTAATATTGATATTAATATAACTTTATAAATAACTGTGAAAATAGGTAATAATAATTATGAATAAAATATTACATATTTAACAGCACTGTTTCATTTACTTTTTGTTACACATGCTACCTTACTGATATTCACTCGCTACGTATTACGGCCAGCGCAGACGTCGACGTGCAGTATTTCGGCGGTTGTGCGTTATAAAAATATTTACCGCGGACAAAGTGCCCAAATACGGGCCGTTCTGAGCGCTGGCCTTTATGCCTCTAGCATCTATCACCTTTCATCAGCTAGACAAAGCCTATTCACGAAGCCGGCGGATGACACTAAGTTGAAAGAGCGTAAGTATACGTTGTTGGTTGGTAAAGCCTTGTAATCCCTCTCGGACTAGGGACCATAATATTGTGGTTCTAAAAAACCATAATACTGTTTAAAGTGACTTAACGCCACTTTAAACATACATTCTGATTATTACATGCTAGAAAAGAAACATTGGTGATAAGTAGATTGTCAGAGTTTCACCCACGATACAACAAATCCCCTATAGCATGACTGGAGAGGTTCGGTGTAGGCAGCTGGCTTTTTTAGAAAAGAATAGAAAGAACTTTATTAGGTAGGTGAACCATAAAAATTATTTAATAACAGAACAATTAATTACACGTTAATGCGGAACACTTAACTGGCGCTGACTCAACATTGTGCCCCAATTATAGTTGTTATAAGTTAGGCTGCCGCGCTGGTATTCTGTCCAGTATAGATGTACAGACAGCAGCACGGCATGTGATTTCGTCTGATGTGCCGCTGTGTGTGGTACGTTAGCTACCTTTGGTTCTTACTAGATATTTGATCATTATGAAAGTCAATTAAACTCAATTAAAGAAAGTGCCTTAGGACTCAGGCTTATTAGATAGAAAGAAACGCTTTTTAGCATATTTCAGAGGAAAAAACAAAGTAAAACCTATGAAAGTGTGCAAGGGCAGCCTTATATGTAGAAATCTCTTCCAGACATTAATTTTTAAGAATTCTGAGTACTGCCAAATGACATTTTATTATAAAGTCGAAAGTAAATCCAACAAGAACTCTAGAATTTATGAAGAATTTCGCTAGGCTGGGCAGCTTAACGCTCCTATCTTGTGCTTGGGGGGTCCTAGCAGCCGGCTGTATAAGCGAACCCACTTTCAATAGGCACGGCTTCTGAATGTCGTTGGGACTCTTTTTTTGAGTATTTCTACTACACTAATAGAAAGATTTGTGTGTTTGTAATCAATAAACTCAAAAACTTGACCGATTTCTAAAATTATTTCACCATTAGAATGCTTCACCTGCTTAATAAAGGCTATGCTCACATCGAACGTAGTGAAAGTAAGACGATCAGCTAAGTTGAATTTGGCAACACTAAAATATTGACAGCTCAGTGGGGGTCTTTGGCGGGAACTCGGCGTGAGCGGTTGCTTTGTCAATTGAATTTTCATTTTCGGCGTGAAAAAGTTGTTTAATGTGTAATAGTGATAGTGTATTATGCAGTAAGTTGACTAAAATTCGTGTAGTGATGAAAAATTCAAGTGATAACACTGTTCTGCTCCGTTTGGTACCGACAAAGATCCTCGCGGTTGTGCTTCTCGCCGCCAGTTTTCGTAAAACAGACGCTATCCGGTTTTACGCAGAACATGAGGAGCTTAGGGCTTAGGTTAAGTTGAAGAAAGAAGATTTTTCACTGAAGACATGGCTGTATGGACATAGTTTCCTTTGCCTTTCCCGAAAGGGATAAATTTAACAAAAAAAAAAAAAAAAGACAGCTCAGCTGTTCGAAGTTGTTGTTGGTTGTATTTTAATATTTTTAAATTAATTTCTTTAAAATGACTTATTACGCAATTTATTTAAAACGTAGTTTGTATTTTTGACAAATCAGCACAGGGTATCTTTCATCTTAGTTGATTTACATAAGATACTGACTGTATCTTATTTACTGCAAGTTTTCCCATGTCGTTGAAGTGAAAATCTAATTATGAAGATTAACGAAAAGAACTTGAGTGCTTTCGCATCTTCTGCGACCCCGGTAGACCGAGAGGGGTGGTTAGATTTGAGGGGAGAGGTCGGGAAAAGCTACCAGAAGAGATGGTTTATGCTAAAGGGTAACCTGCTGTTTTATTTTGACAAACATGGAGACAAGGATCCTGCTGGTGTTATTATACTCGAAGGATGTACTATTGGTAAGGTTTAGTTCATTTTCATTTAAATTTTTCGACTTTTTATTCACAAAATTGAATGAAAACTCATCTGGCCTTTGTATTGATTTACTTAAAGTTAGGTTATTTATTACATTATCACCGAGGCTACGATTTTAAAATCTTCTATTTTGAGAATGGAAATAACACTTTACTCTCGCACTTTACTCTCACTTTCTTCCATAACATTTATCTTTCTAGTTACACTGTTTTTAAGTGTTTAAAAAGAAAATACACTTTCTTTTTAAACACTTAAAAACAGTGTAACTAGAAAGATAAATGTTATGGAATGTTTACACTTGGTTGCCCATAGCAACACAGATTCTTACTTAACTAACCGCACAACAGAGTAGAAACGTATTTGCTAAAAATCAACAACTTGAGTTTTATTTCTAAGTTTTATGTGTTAATTGCATTACTAACAGTTATTTGGGTAATATCTGAACATCTTAAAAAAATACTAAAACTAAGTTATTGCATTGTAATAAAGCTGGTTTTTACAAAGTTTTCTTATAAAATTCTACTTAAAAACAATTTCATCCACTTTAGTGAAAGTCAGCTAAGTATATCTTATTGTTTTATAGTGCAGGGTGCATCCACATTATGTAAGAAGTTCAATCAATCAATCAAGTCATTTATTTGCCAGAAACATGGTAGTACAGCTGCTAATAATAGGTCTTTACCTATGAAATTGCCGATTTTTTCTGAAGCTTTATTTTATTCATAATTTATTTGATTGAACAGCTATTACTAAAATTGTTTTTTATTTAAAACCTTGGCCATGTAACGGAGATATTAAGTCAAATTAATACATATTTAATTTAGATTTATTTGCTGAAAAAGAAGCTCAAATATAGCTTATTTCATCAGTTGCCCGTTTCATTGCTTATTTTTGCTGTACCATTGTTACAGTTACAACTTTCAATAAAGTAAGTATGATGTAAATTAACTTAATGTTGTCCAAACCTTTCCACAAAATTTTGCTAAATTTGGATTTCGCATTCCCGAGAAAAATCCAAAAACGTTAGTATGGAAAATTCAGTTTTCCAAAAATATTGTATGAAAAACGGCAATTTCATAGGTAAAGACCTATTATAATAAGAGTTATCCGACATGCTCTGCCCTTTATTATGGCATGCAAATATTAATAATTATATATTTTACAAAATAATTAACATGTCCCAAGCAAGTTAGCAAGATTTATATAATCTCTTACATGGAATACATTTCTTTCCCTCATTAGTAATACATCATACACAATGTTATTTCTCATCTCAGCTTATTTGATACTTTCAAGTCATGTTTTCTTTATTTATTACCTATCCCATTAATTTTTATGACTATTCCATGACTGTAAATATAGTTAAACTTGTTATTTATCTTAACACTACAGTCAAGATAGGTGCCTCTAACGGTTATAGCTTTAAATATAGAAAGGAATATTAGTTAAACAAAAAAAAGATAAAGATAAAGATTGGTATTTGTCAGTGATTCTAACCCAAGAAGAGTTTAAATCCTGCGGCATAAAAATATAATTGTATGTACGGTGCCCAGCTGATCTAGTTATCTCATTGATGTACTCTTGCTTTTATAATAAGAGGTTTGCAACAAAAATATGATGATTTTCATAGCTAACACAGACGATGGTGGAAAGTAGATGTTGTTCGGCCTGTTCCATACTGATGCTATGTGATGAACGATAAGACGGAACAAGATACATACGTCAAAATTATATCACGCGTCTATGCTAGCTATGTACTCTGTATTTATTTGTAATTCTTACTTTCTACGAACTAATATTTTTTTTTCAGAATTAACCGAAGAAGAATCATACAGTTTTAAAATAGTATTCCACTGTGAGGGGGGACGGACATACTTTCTGTGTACGAACTCCCAGGCGTCTATGGAAGCCTGGATGAAGGCTCTTGCGTGTGCCAGCTACGACTACATGAAACTCATGGTGGCCGACTTGCAAAGGCAGTTGGATGAAGCCCAAGGTTTGTTCCTTGTAGAGTTACACATGGCCAACTCGACTAATAGACCGATATCCATTTCAAATAACGATTTTCGTGGGACTTAGCTCCGCCATACGAAAAACTAGTCTATACTTATTTGGCATGTTTTCCTAAACACAAAAAGTGCGGCTGTCACCTCGTAGAGGTATAGGGGGGGTAGCTATGAAATAGTAAAGATGGCGGCCGGCTTATTCTATTTAGCAATATTTATATATAACTACTGGACCGATTTACGTAATGAATTTGTCAAATGAAAGACCATATAATGCACTTAATTTAACGCCAAACCTTCGTTCATATTTATCTATTACCAAATGAAAAATTTACAAAACACGTTTTGAAAAAAAGAATGAAAATATCTCGGTAACTACTAGGTTAAATTTTTCGGGCGTTTTCAGCAATTATCTAGCTGCGCAATTGGGCCATTGATTGTGGCTAGCCTTGGTGTCAGATTTAAAACCATGAAATGATTTCTAAATTGTTTTAGGGGTGTCGTCAATCAACATCAGATGAGACAAGAAATTTTATAACACCACTACTTATCTAATCTAGTCTTGCATAATCATGCAAATAAATAATTCTATTTCATAAGCAATTCATATATTCATTGTATTTGAGACCATTTTTCCTTGGACTGCCAACTCTAAAAGTAATCATGTGGTGATCGGGTCAAACGTGTGGTGATCGGTTGAGAATAACACCACCCCATTTCTTTCCGTGGGTGTCGTAAGAGGCGACTAAGGAAACACAAATGAGACCTGCCTCCTAGTAAACCATCCTAGGCAACGACACTTCATTTTTTTCTGAATCTGAGGTGTCGTCCTATGGTCTCATGCGGTGTGGTAGGTTCTGTAAAGGGCCGTCTGGTTCGCGACCACCCTCCTACCGAAGTTCGACGCCAAACAGCTTGCTGTGTTCCGTCGGTGCGTGGGAGTACCAGTGCCTTTATAGGCATTTTCTGGGTTAACTCGCTCCATCGTCGACCTCATCTTTGACCTTATGGTCAAGATTGAGGTCAAAAGTTAACCCATCTTATAATAAAAAAAAAAAAAAAATGTGGCGAGTCAGTTCCTTAAAGTTTATCTTTGCTAAAAAAAGAATATTAATTGCCACAAGTTCTTTTGGTAACCTTTGAAACTTATCTCAAGCTGGGGTAATGCAATGTACACACAACAGCACATCAGATTAAACAGTTGCACTACGAAAATGGTCACTATAAGCGCAGTAAGGGCGAGCTCAAGGTCAAAGTGGGGTAACCTGATGTGCTGCTGTGTTTACTTGTTTTGTTACCTAATGTTTTTTTCAAAAAAAAAAATCCACTTTGCCAAATGTTAGCACTAATTTTCTTTAAAATTACAGTGGAAGCAGCAGAAGACGCAGCGGCGGCTCTGGTGACGGTGACACCTCCGGACGATGAGCCCAGAGTGCCTCCTCGAGGTCAGCGACACAATCCATTCAACAAGCCCGGGGAAGGGGAAAACAAGGCCGTACCCGGCAGTCGACATCGTAAGTGTACTTACTCAGATTTGAACAATAAGAAGGAGGTGCGAAAGTAGACATTTTTCATATAAAGTAGGCGAAAACATTCACATATACATAATACGTACACATACGCACCGCACATAAGCTCAATGGCCCAAATTAAAGGGCCAGGTTTATTCTAATCATTATACAGGCTTGTCCCACGGCTATGCCACATGAAGGGAAAATACCTTAATTATTGTAGATATTAAGGTTACTGAAAGAAGCCTTTATTTTAATGTTAAAAACAATTTATATTTTTAAATAATTGCCTGGTCGAAGAAAAAAAATCACCTTTTAGCTTTATCATACCGTTTGGAAGGCTTCATCATAAGGATTATTTTTTGGTAAATAACATAGTATCAGAAATAAAAGGGAGACCATGAATTTTAACATTTAATTTAATGTAAAAAAATTATGTTCAGAAAAATGAGAAGCCGACTCATTTTGATAAATTATATGATTGATATTTCTGATACTATATAAAAATAAAATAAAATAAATGTTATTTTGCAAAAAATAATCCTTACGATAAAGCCTTCCGATCGGTATGATAAAACTATAAGCTGATTTGTTTTCTTGTGTACTGGGTTCGATTCCCAGTTCAACCAGGCAATGTTTTAAAAATGTATGAATGCAGTTTAAATTGTTTTTAAATTAAAATAAAGTCTTCTTTCAGGAAAATGTCGCATCTACAATAATTTAAGGTACTTTCCCAGTATAATCAAAATCATTAATTTGAACATCAACAGCAGCCAAAAAACTTGAGTGGATACTTAATTGTGGGAAAAGACTGTACACACACGCAAATACGCATTACGCACATACGCATACGTAAACATGCACGCTGACATTACCTTTATCCTCATAATTGTTTCGCAGCTGCTCTCGCTTACATGTAATCCTATTATCTATCTTACATAATTCTTATAACGCTGTTTCATCTTTCAGATAAAGAAAACCTAAGACCAGACCTGCCCAGAAAGAAACACGCTTTCCGCGACATCCACACCTCTTACGGCCGCAAAATACTTCTAGACCGCACTGAATGGCGAGCCAAGTTGAAGAAAAAGTCTGAAGGTGACAAACCACTCATTGAGCTGTAAGACTTCCCGCGTATTTTGATACTACTTTAAAGGTTCTTTAATTTTCTCATTTGGCTTTAAAGCTCCATTGTGAATTTTTGACAAAGACGGAAGACATAAATCTGAAGCGTAAAGGTCTGGCCACAGTTTTGCTGGCAGAGATTTTCTGTTTACATTGTACACAGAGAGCGGTATAGAAAATACTTTACCACGCTCGGCGAGCGATAGAGTAAAAGCGATAAATTAAAAAAAACTGCTTGCTCCGAGTTGAGCTGTGGCCGGCCCGTTAGGTCCGTATTACAGATAGAACGCGATTTAGACTGATCTATACTTGGGAAGCAGTCGTCTTTGTCATTTTCATAGTGAAAGAGACAATCAATACTCAATTTTAGATCAAGACTCCTGTAATACGGGCCACTCGCTCTTGTGAAGGAAATGTGGAGTAGACGCCGTTCAATGTGACTACAAAGTTTCTTATTGTTCTTATCGTGTAGGTATAGTCAAGTGTGTGGTGAACTTGACTAAGCCTGGTGTCAGAGTTCTCAAACCGCACAATGGCCTTTGACTTGGTCTATAAAGCTGAAACTGGGAGTAAACAAAAGTTTGTGTTATCGCATGTTTTGTAATAAAAGAAGTCTACAGCAAAAAGGACTACTGTTACAGTACTTAAGTAATTACTTACTTATTTTTATTTTGGAGTATTCTTTTGGAGATTTGGATATTTTGGAGTATTTCTTTGGACTGTAATTAACTTGTTAATTTTAATTCTATTCAATGTCTGCATTACTTAATGTAAGTTAACATTTCACTTTTACAACCAAATTTTACTTGATGACTGATTGCAAGTCGAATTGTGTTACTTTGTTTGCGTTTTATTTTTAATACATTGTATAAACATAAGCCAAGACCTCTGCGCCTTTTTATGGCGTGTCCTTTGTCTACGTTTTTAAAACTCTGCGTAAACGGCTGGATTACACACTAAAATATTTGCAGGAGTTGTTTTAGTTAAACGTACTGTAGACCTAAGAGTTTACGGTCGGTCACTTGATAGACGAACAAAAACTTTGAATTGATATATGGTAATATTTGGATATGTCGACTTGTCCTACAAAGTCTTTAATTTCTGTTATTTTTTTGGTTTAAATTTTAATAATGAAGACTTATTTGATTATTTACTGGTAATTGTTTCTCTACATACCAGAAGTTAATAAGTGCCACTAAATTAAGCTAAATTCAGAGTCTAAAGGCGGTATTGATTACCTGATCCAATAAACCCTGAATCATCACATGATCAAGCGTACCCCGAAACAGGACAACGCGCTAGCGGGAAAAAAAGATATCTTAAAATGAGAACTTAGCTAAATATAAATGCACCTTTAATGATATGTTGTTTGCAGTACATCAGGTCAAATATTTTAGTGCAAACCCGCCTTTATTACAAGAGTTTAAACTTTAAAATGCAATGATGTTTCACTTGATGCACTAAAATTATTTTTGTAATGCAAACTTGCCGACTCGATAAGTTAGTTCCTATCTATTAAATATAAATAAATAAAACGACCAGATTGTATTAAGTAGTTTATTTTAAAAATCTTTGTTATAAACCAACACTTTACAAAGTCAACTCAAATAAGGGAGAGAGTCTAAATATAAGTTAATTTTATTTTAGCCGCGTAATCTAAGGGCGAAGCGTGATCCGATTTGGTATTTCATTTAATTTTAGCAACACTAGATAACATTGAGCAATACATTAAAATAGATGCGAGAGGCGGTACTTATACGCTGGGTCGAGCAACAAGTTAAGTTTACCATCTACGTGAGTTGTCTCTCAAAAAATCTAATAATAAACGCATATTTTGAATTAGCATTAGCACAGTGGGGTGCTCATCCCTTGCTTTTAATAATATTATACATGTATATCTGCTGACACTGCTCACACGTTTATATAACTGTGAACATTTGCCGTTGACCGAAGCTTATATTTATGCGTTATTTTTCAAAATTACGAGACTTCATCCATAACATACTGGAGGCAAACTTGACTTACTACGTGACTTTACGAGTCGATATTAAAAATACTAAATTCCACAATTTGCATCGTTTTCAATAGTGATACCCAGATTCGCGACCGAAGAGTGTCACTGTACATAACAAAGTGAGATGGAAGACAGATCAAATGCCCAGTGAGAAATGGTAACAAACACACAAAGAACGGTGTGGATAAACTGAAAATGTCAACTTTAACACTCTAAATAATGTGATAATGTTAAAAAAAAACAATATAATATGCCTCTATAAATAAACTGCAAGTTAAAACAATTACATACTATATTCCATTCTAAACAAATGTCCTTTAGTTATCAAACAATGATGCTGCTAAAAACTATATTTTTCATACAAACACAGTTCTGTTAACTCGTATCATACTAATCGCAATAATTTTATAAAACCAACTGGTTTTTGCATTCCATTTATATGTAAAATCAGTTTAATAGCTAGTCATAATCTTTATATCCATAGTACAGTTGATTTAGAATGAGATAATGTACCAATATCTAGTAATTCTTTTAACAGCATATTAGCCATGTAAAACACGCTTATATAAAACGGCTTTAAAACTCTAATACATATTAATATCTCCCATAATCCGTATAGTTACTATGTCTAAATCTAAACGATACAAGGGGACGTGAAAACTACAATTTCGGAGGCTTTTTAAAATACATTGCTACATTTACATTACTTTAACAATGTCAGTCGCCTCATAACTCCCAATGCATAGAAAATGACATAAATACAAAATATTTGGTAACAATTCCTTAAAGATTAAATGGACAGTGTAACGTGCACTAGAAAACAAATGATTTAGGCGAGGGCCGTTAGTATTTACACAAAAAATGTTACAATTTTTTTTACAAGTTATAAAACACATCACTAACCGATTGTCTAAAGTTACATAAAGCGAAATTAGTTACAAAAAGTAAGACTTTCGATTCTTTGAAAGCTTTTTTGGGAAAAAAGTAAAGAAGAAAGTTTGAAAGAAAGAAAGTAAAGGCTAATGTACAATCTACATTTAAAATAAAACGATTTAAAGTGAATATACATTCGTGTTGGTGGGAGGTTAAGGTCTGGCCACTTCAAGAAAAAGTTATTTGGTCTTATATAAAATATTAAGTACTATAATATAGACACTTTCTTATACTGTAATACCGCTTTCGTTTTACAGTCAGCATTTGATTCGTCAAAAGAAATCGAAAAGTAAAACGATACTATCGTATAAGAAAAGTTACTTGTTAATAAATGTTTATATATCAAATCCCACATTCGTGAAATCGGTAATTTTCACTCATTTCTCAATAGGAACCATTTCCTAATTTCACAAATGCTCTTAACAACTAATTCTATTCTAATACGTTACATTTATTGGGTATACTGTCATGAACACAAACACACATAAATAAGGTTAATAATACTTAGTAATCATAGTTAAATATTTAGTTTATTTGTGATACGACTATATGTTTAAGATATAATTTTATTGTGTAAAACTCTTTAAAAGAAAAGTAGAGTGGCCAGGTGCTAGTATGGTGGGTGTTTCATAACCAATTAACCATGCGCTAAATAACATAATCCGAAGTTTTCTCTTTGACAAGTTTATAGAGACTACTTGACATTCAAGCGTAAGCTTATGTAAATTCGTAGAGTGTACCAATATAACTTCAGATTAGCCTAAAATCATATTTAGCGCTGTATCAAACTCAGTAGAAGAGGATGGTTTAGAGCTCAAAGCGCTTCTTTCGCTCGGCGACCATGCCGACGAGCGGGGCGATGGTGGGGCGACCGCCGTCTGAGCAGCGGCGGGCGGCTTTTAGTTCTGTGGACAATAAAGCAAATATTACATTTTGTTTATGATTTTCGCGCTTATTTTCAGAAGTTTTGAACGTGGTAGGCTAGGCTAGGCTCGTGGTTCATGCGGTGTGGTAGGCTCTATAAGAGTAGTCTGGTTCGCGACCACCCACCCTCCTACCGAAGTCCAACGCCAAACAGCTTGCTGTGTTCCGTCGGTGAGTAGGAGTACCAGTGCCTTATAGGCATTTTCTGGGATAACTCGCTCCATCGTCGACCTCATCTATGATCTTGATCAAGATTGAGGTCAAGAGTTAACCCATCTTATAATAAAAAAAAGTTTTGAACGTAATTAAAATCAGTTCAGCCGTGATCATGGCGCTTGCAACAGAGCCGAAATATCGGATACTCATTAAAATAAAAATCGCGTTTGAATTATTATGCTCAAAACTTATTTTATCCTCCTCTACTTAATTACTAACGTTGAAAAACAACCCTCCAAGTTCTTTATAGGAGTTAATTTGTTAGCAGCCGGATGAAATTAGAGAAAGTTGTTCAGTTTCATGGAAAGAATCACTCCCTAGAGTTTCGCCAACTAATTTAAAAACTCCAAGATTATAAAAAAAAATTGACTTCTAATGAAGCAGTCAAGCTTTGTTTCATATTTCGACATGTGTTATTCAGTTAAATCAGCAGCTTGAGCACGATGGCGACAAACTCGCGCGGCGCGCCACTCGGCTGAGGGTGAAACTTCTCGCCCTCTGGCGTTGTCAATGTTGACATTTTGACAAAGGACCGCGGCGCTTTACACGCGCTATCACCATCGTACTCGAGCTGCAGCTGATTTACATTCTTTATTCTCGTCAACTAAATTAAAATAACTCAATATGAACCAAGGGTAATCAAGTGGCCACTTATTACGCTAATTAAGAGATTGCGTATAATACGCACCTGTACGGGCTGCCGCAGCGAGCGCGTGGTCTCTGTGCTTGCAAACTGTATCTTCGGCCGCGACGCCCGAGCCGCTTCCACTAGCGGACTCTGTCTTGACGACTTCCCCTACAATGTGCATACAAGTGTGAAAGGGGGAAGAAAGAGACGGAGAGACCGCAAGTCAAGAAGAGGAGGATAGAGAAATGTATTGAAGGTGAAATATATTTATTGAGATTACCACGATTCATTACTAATTTAAAACAAAAATTGTGATGTTTTAAAACTTGTGGAGGTAAGTACCTTCATATTTTCTTACCAGCCCATATACGTGTCCACCGTTTCATATCTTATATTTTTATTTTAGGAACGGTAGATTTTAGCAAATGATTGCGCAACGTTAGTACAGAACAGGCAAAACGACATCGATATGAGAAAATTATTTCACGCGGCTATGTTAGCTATGGTGCATAGCTAGCACAGCCCGCGAAAAACTCGCACGTCACGCCACTCCGATGACGGCAAAACTTCAGTTTGATTGCGCAAGGGCACCGCGCAAAGGCTTGGCGCGCAAAGAATACGTTCTGGCGTTGCCATTTAGAAACTTTTTTGACATTTGTCCGCGTTGTTTTCATGTAATGCTTGGGCTGCTGGTCAAGATTAAGCAAACCAAGTAATTTAAATGGAGCGATGACGCCTGACCTCCGTGACTTTATTATTAGGGGAGTAGAAGAAGTTACATATATTTACTTTTATAATTGCCTTTGCCCAGCTGTGGGATCTGACTGGCCAGTAAAAAAATATAATTAAATTTTAAATTTTATATATTTTTTTATGGTAATCCTCGTCGTCTTGACTTCACGATCAATATTATATTAAAATTAGGCTATCTACCAAATTCGTGTAGTAAAAATTAAATTAATTTTAAATATTAAATTAAATCATAAATGTGCATTCACACTCCTAAAAATAAAGAAAAGGCATATAAAGCTTTGCTTTGCGATTAAAACTGTTTATTTATGTTATTCTTTATTAATTTAGCATTAATTTATTAATTTTCTCATGCATGACATGAAATGTAATAAATGTATATTTTAGTATCATTCAAATATTTTATTTTGTTAATTGTTATTTTTGTGATAAATTAAAAATCTCTGAAATTCTCAAAGACAGTAAATAAAGTAAAAAGTAATTTAAGAAAAGTGTGTGTTAAAATAAAAATCAACTTTCTAGCTACAAATCGACATAAAGCAATACATATTTACAACTAGCGGTGTATGTATATGAATATTTACATTTACAAATTGTAACATAGGAACGTACATATATCTCTATAATAAGTACAAGATATTAAAAAATCACTTTTATCTGTATTTAAAATAAAAGCAATTAAATACATATTTGAGTAACTAAGTAAATAATGTATGTATTCGAATAACAACTAAATTTTTCATAAATATTTATTGCCGAAGCTATAGTTGCTAGAATTTAAATTTAAACTTTTTAAAAGTGATATCCCGTCAAAAAACTCAAAAATCAAAAAACTTTTAAAAAAATTAAGCTACTTTAAAAAAACCTCAATGAAACTCAAGAAAATAGCCACCCTTCGATTGCAAACCGTGTCTTAAGGTTGAAAGTGCGTTACCTGTGTTGTTGGCGCGCTGCCACGCCGCCGCCAACTGCCTGAGGTGTGCCCAGAGCGGCGCCTGCGCCTCCCGCCGCGCATGCTGTTAGTCCCACAGTACCAACGCAACATTACACAGTGGCCACTACCATAGCTAAACACTAGGCTCGTTTGATTCGAGGTTTTCTGATTAGTCATGACTAAATCAACTGCAATTTTCAGTGAAGCTAATTTTTTTATAAGAAGTGTCTTCGCTTTTTACCACCATCTAGCTCAGAGGTAAAAATGTGGTTGAGGTTCAGCAAGTTCACCAGAAGCAATCTTTTTACTCAAACTTAAAAAAGAAAAAAAAAAGAAATTGACAATGCAGACCCAGGCAGAAAATTAGAAGTACATGTATGTATGTCCCATATAGTAGTAGGGTAATTTTACATGACCTAGAGATTTAGTAAGTTAATCAGCTTTTCTAAGATATTCATGAGAAATAAAAATAAAAACGTTTTTTCTATAAATGTAAGACTTAAAATTAGTTCTCAAAACAAATTTGGCCTTTCATATTAAAGCGACAGCTGATCGCTAAGTAGTTCAGTTTAGTGGGCTTATAATCACATCTTTAATTTTCGCTAACTCATTTATGATAAAAAACGTATATGGGCTGATAAAAAAAAACTCATTTTAAGTCGCCCAATTTACTGCGGGAAACATTTTACGCGTTCTTAACTTATTTTTTTTTTACCTCGAATCAGACGACCAACATGTACTAAAACTTTGAAATAGAACATTTGTAGACAAGATAAATATTTACATAGGGAGTGCATGTTTGTAAAGACAAAAAACTAAACTTTACCTACATCCTAAACAAAAAATAATAACCAAATAACAAAAAAATACGATGTAATGTGATGATAGTTTAAATGATAATACTTGTGCTTACGCATGAAATCATGCAGCGTGATGCGTTCTATGGCTATAAATAAAAATGATGACTAAAAGCGCTACAAGCTTTGGCTGTATAAGCGTGTGTTCGTGGTCATTGTGTAGAATTAAAAAGTTAGTTCGAATTTGGAACGTACCGGCCCAGTTTCTTCGATGAGCTGCGCGAGAGAGGACGCTTCGGAGTTCTTCATTTCGTTTGCTTCGGACATGATATGCGCACGCAGTTGCTTATTTCTGAAATATTAATAAGGTAATTTCACAAACGACTACCGGTTGTAAACGAGATAAAAAAAATATTTTGCCTCTCGTGAATAACTGAAATGATGAGATGAAATCTAAGTGTTCCACCTAATAGAAAAAACTGAGTGTGGGGCTATACCGTGGTCAGGGTTAGTCTTCAGTCAAGGAAAACGAATTTTCATTCGTAAGCTAACAAGCTGACCACACAAGATGTATGGGGAGGCGAATTTGTTTTAAAGTATTTCGAACTCTATTTCTTTGATGTTTAGTTAAGTGGACTACCACGTCAGTTAAAATAAAATAAAAATTTGATCAGGGGTTTAAAAAAAACGCTCCTTGGAGTTTCTTGCCTATTTTTCTCGAGGGAAGACTTACACCTTTGGCAATAAGTGTAGAGTTAAAAAAACTTAAACAATTCACTACTTTAACATTTTTAAGTAACATATCCTGAATGTTTAATGGTTTGAAGAATAGTAGTTACCGCTGGTCGAGCTGCATGATGTGCGTATGCGCCTGCGCGAGCTGCGCGGTGGCGGTGGCGAGCCGCTCCTCCAGCGCGGCCGACTCCACGCACTTCACCGAGTACTTCTCAGACAGAGACAGGATCTCGCGCTTTATCTCCTCCATCTCTTGTCTGAAAAGGGGGGGGGGAAGTTATCACAACTGTGAGTGTCATGAGAGGGAGGTATTTCATAAAACCCTCACTCAATCAATAAATAATGATTGTATATGGCATTGATTACTTAGCATCCTTAGTATATTATTTTATTACATAATTCGTATGCAATTAGAGACAGTTTCCATTCATCTAATGTATTAAGCTGACAAGTGCTCGTACAATGATTAAAAAAAAAACAGATTTTTAAGGTAGGTATTAAAGATATTAGAGATAACAGATATGACAAAAATATTTAAAAAGCGTAACAAAAAATTTACCTAAAAAGAAAATTCCACTGAGAAATCACTCAGAATTATGGTCTGAATTTAAGGTTTCATTTTTGCTAAGCTGTCTCTCACAATCAGAAATATGGGACGACTTTAAATTAGGAAGCAAAACTTTAGAGTATAATAAACAACTTTTCCCAAGGAACTTATAATAATAATAATAATACGTTTATTTCTTCAGAACAGCACACACATACATTAAAAAAAAGTTCAAAATATTCTTATCCTAATAAACAAGTTTAAGCTTGCATATGTCTGCCGCAGTGAGGAAAAAGGCCTGGGCTCAGCGACTAATGCCAGACTGATTATCAGGCTGGCAACACTGATTTTCAGCCCTCGCCCAATATGAAATTCTATGAAATTCAATATGAAATTCTTATATGAAATTCTCAAAAAAATGTCAACTATATTGCTTAAGATTTGACAATATAGCAATATAGTTGACAAAAAAATGTCAACTATATTGCTGATTCAAAGCCTTGATTTTCGCAAGTTAAAAGTACTCACTGGTGTCTGGTGCTAAGCTGTGTCAACTCTCCGCTCTGCACGCCTCGGCTCAAGAACTCTGCCTTGAACTTGTCCACCTCGCGTCTAACTTCATTCTCGTGCGCCTTCCGCATCGCGTCGAGCGCGGCTAACGTCGCGCGGGTCTCTTCGGCTAGGGCTTGCTCTTTGTCCAGTCTGAAGAAAACAAAATTACAAGAGATTAGACTTGTTACAAAAAGTTATGTTGGTCTATGTATACGACTTAAGAACATACCTATCACTGTCTACCAAACTGTTTTTAGTAGGTAAATACATTTTTATATGTATCCACTATATTCTTACTAGCTTCCGCCCGGTACTTCGTTCTTGTGGGAATTTGTTTATGTGTTAATCTAGGCTGTCAGCTACCTCCTTACCAAATTTTATCAGTAATACTCACCACCTTTCCGTATTTTTGATTCTCAGTATTATGGTACATGAAATCCCTGTCGTGTATTTTCTGCGGAACGTGATATTGGCGGTGTGGTAACACATCTGGGGCCATATTTAAAAATCTATCGATCTATTTTCGATCATCACCGAACAGATAGATTTATATTTTTTAGTAGCAATCGTTGCCGCTAAAAATAATGAAAGAGACCGAATACTTGGCAAGTTAACAGAGACCATGCAACTATCGGTGTTATTTCTTACACTTGCCCGCAGGACGTTAGAATGCAAGTAATGTTACCTGAGCTGGTCCCGCTCGGCCCTGTGTTTGTCCTCCATCTCGCGCACGATGCGGCGGTGCGAGCTCTCCATGGCGAGCAGTCCCTTCTCGCAGAGCGCGCGCAGCTGTTCGATCTCCTGCTGGTAGCGCGCGCGCAGCCCGTCGCCGTGCGTGTCCGCCGCTACTGCGCTCTGGGGGGGGGGGGGGATTTAAGTATAAGTATCTTATTTGTTATTTTTTTTAACACGCACACACACACAAGCACAATACATTTATTGCACACAAATATATTTGTTTTTGCATACTTGCGACAGTTTACTACAACATTTTTAATTGTTTTTTGGTTTCCTATTAATTTTTTTTTATTCATAGTTCAAATCAAGTAATTTTTTGTTTAGTGTTCATAGTAAAATCCATAATTGGCAATAGTTTAAGATCCGTATTTCAGACTCTGATCAATATACATTAATTAGTTGCCTTTGTAATTTTGATAGTGTGAGAAAGAGACAATCAATACTTACGAGTAAGTATAGATCAAGATCTGAGTCTCCTTCTGTTAAATGGGCCTTAAATAAATTACAGATAAATGCGTCTCTGTATTGCTATGTATTTTTATTAATAAATAAAATAAGTACACACCTGGTATGCGGCCCGCAGACTATCTAGCTGCGCAGAGTACTCAGAATCCAGCGCGGCGAGCCGTCGCTGCAGCGTGCGCGTGCGCTCCCTGAGCGCGGCCCGCTCGCGCTCGTGCTGCGCCTGCAGCTGCGCGCGCGCACGCCGGCCCGCCGCCAGCGCGCCCGCCTGTTGTGCTAGAGCGCATTCTGTGCGTGCGCGCTCCGACTGCAGTCTATAACAACCGCTACAGTTATACGTGGTGTTCAGGATAGCAAAAGATATACAAAATACTTAGTAAATAGATATTGTAAGAATGAGATAAATAAATATATATATGTATATAGAAATTATAAATATTTTAGAAAAAACTGACTATGCTAACTTTACAAAACGTAAATCATGTTTCCTTCAGGGTCTAATAAGAAAATGGAACGGGTGTAAAGGGACTTTTAATACTGCTTAGCAAATACTTAAATGGTATATGCATAAATTACGACCAGCTATTATTTTTTTGTTGTTAGGATTTATTTGTAATGTAAAATGGAGTGTGCTCGAATAAACAATTTCATTTTAAAGCAGAAAGTTTTATAAAACATGCAACAAAAATTTAAATTTTCCGGAGAAAAGTTTTACTTTATAAATATTCAGAATGATGATGATGATGTTTTTGATGAATTCAAAGTTTCAGTTTTTGCTTATGCTGTTCCTCTCCCTTTACAAAATAAATGTACCGGGTTTAATAAACATGGATTTTTTAAAGATTATGGTCTAGTTACTAGATCTTTAGGTCAAAAATGTAGATAGTGTGATCTAACCTGTCGAGTGCGTCCTGTAGCTGCTTGCAGTGCTGGCACGGCACCAGCGCTTGCAGAGCTTCGACGCGGCGACGTAACGCCTCCACGCGGGCCAGCACCGAGCCCGATGACGTCACGCTCTCCGCTGACGTCACCGAGCCCAGCGCCGAGTCGGCCGAGCTCCCCTCGCCCCCCTCGGCCCCCGCCAGCTCGCGCTGCACCGCCCCCACCGCCGCCTCCACCCTCTCGAGGCTCTCGCCGATCTTCATCGAGTCGTCACTGTTACCCGAACAGTCACTGGAGAAGAGCGCGCGGCACTCGTTAGAGAAATGCTGGAAAAGGTACACGAATTCAGCCTCCTGCGACGGGTCTGAGTCGAGCGAGGAGATCGCGTCCGACCGCTGGCTCGCGTCGGCTTCCTGAGGCGACGACGCGCTGTACGTCCCCTCCACTACGGCGATTCTGGCGTCCACTAGCGCTTTTTGCGCTAACACCTCCGCTAGTTGCTGGAGTAACGCTCGGCTGTCTAACCCTGACGAGCTCTCTTTGGTGCGCCGGTCTACAGTGAGACACTCTCGATACCGAGTTGCGATGTCTCGGACGGCGACATCCATCTCGCAGCGAAGATGGTCGTGTGCTGCTTGCCACCATAGTTCTAAATCAGCGCGGTCCTGAGCCGTTAATGTCAGTCTGCACTTGCGAGCGTCGTCCAACTGGTCTTCACACAACTGAGCGGCGCGGCTCAAGGCTCGAGCCACTTCGGCTTGCACCAACTCCGCTCCCATAGCGTCCCTGGCTGCGGCCCAAGCCTCGCGCACTCGCGCAGCTTCTACATTGGCCCGCTGTTGTTCGAAGTCACTATCATTCGGTGTCACGTAGCTCAGAGTCTCACAAGCCAGAGCTGAGCATAATTCAGCCAGTTTTTCCGTCTTGTACCTATCGACCGCATCGGCCACCTCCTTCTGCGATGCTTTTAAGGCTTCCAGGTCCGCGCTGTGAATAATCAGCTCCGATTTCCGAATGTCTCTGGATTCCTTCGCGTTGTTCATGATGTCGATCTTGCGTGAAAGTATTCTCGCCAGGTAGTCGAGTGAACTCCTCGTGCTATTGATACTCTTGCTGCTGTCGCCGGTCATCTTACATTTAAGGTTATCGATTAATTGACTAGTTTCGATAATTTCAGACTTTATTAACCTAGCGAAGAATCGGCTCCCGTTGGACGATTCTAAAGCCTCTTGAATCCTGCTGATCAGGACTGCCTCGTACGCCAATTTTTCGGCCAATATCTCCAAGCTCTTTCTCTGCGATAACTCGCCAGCCTCGTATAATACTGCCTTCCTTCTAGATATTTCTAGAAGTTTTGTTCTGAGCTGTTCCTCCAGTTGCACGACTACTTGTGCTACGCTATCGTTGATTTCTGGGTCGTGTGCGTGATCGCAGTCAACAACGCATTTATCGAAACAGTCTTGCAGTCTTTTGCTTACTTCTGTTAGCAATTTTTCCATGGATCTGATGCTATATTTCTTCTCGAGACTAGGCGAGGGAGATCTCCTTGACTTGGCCGCTCTCATTGCGCTCATCTGACAGAGACACTCATTGACTTTGTTTCTCGAATGTATAACTACACTCTCCAAACTCTGCAGTCTATCTAAGAGATGTCTCTGTGATTGTGTACCGATGTTTGAATTCGAGCTTTCCGGGATGTCGTTAAATATCTGACTGACTGGACTATCAGAAGACCTCGTCGCTTGGCTTAAAGACTCGCACGAGTTCGTCAGGTCTTTGCGGTTTTCCAACGCGGAAGCAACTTTGGTTTCTAGCGAACTCAATCGAACCAGCATTTTCATTGGCTCAGAACTCGTGGCACTGTCCAATGATTTCCTTCTGAGCCGTGCGGCTAGTCTCTTCATACGTTTTTCTTCTGTTGTGCTCTCGGATTTGGTCGCTTTTTCTTTGGCAGGTGAAGCACTTTTAGAGGGTGAGTTAATTGTAGGTACTGGATCACCAGTTTCGAGCATCGTGATTTTGGTTTCCAATTCTGTTAGTTTTTCTTCTACTTCTTTGCTCAGGGTGAAGGATTCTCTTCCCTTAAGGGAGAGACTACGTCTTTTCTCTCGGGATTCAGATTTTTGGATTTTGTGTTTTAAAGTTCGTACTTGCTTGTCAGATGCTGTGAGTTTCTGCGTTAAGTCAAGGATCCTTGCTGCCATGAGATCGATCTCCGACCTGCTGCATTGCTCTCTCAGCTTCATCTCATTTTGTAATTTCGTGTTAGTTAGCTCGAGTTCGTCGTACATGTTATGAGACTCGCGTAACTCTTTCTTCATGGCCTTGATCTCTTGAATAGCTTTAAGGAATCTTCCCCTTAACTCAATGTATTCTTCAATGAGTCTTGATTTTTCGAGTGATTCTATATTCAAGTCTTGGTTTATATTTGTGAGATCACTTAGAGAACCAATGCTCTTCCTTTTTTCTCTTGTAGGCGATTCTGCAACGACTCTTCCTTCTAGTTCCCTTATCCTGGTATATAAACCGTCGTTTTCTTGTACACTCTTCACTAGTTTCTCGTTAAGTTCGTTTAATTCTCGTTGTAGTTGCTTAATTGTCTCTTGCGCTGACGTCAACTGCCTCGTCAATAGTTCGCAATGTTCTGTCGATTCTTTTAAGAAGTTCTGCGTTTCCGTTAACTTAGTCTCCCACATTTTTTTATCTTGACTGTACATTTGTTTGATAGCATCTAAGTTTTCGGCTTCTTTTGTTCGAATTGTCAGTTCTTCCTCCTTCTTTTGTAAGGATGTCACTAGTTCTTCCATCTTCTTTTCTTTTAGTGCCGCTTCTGATTTAATTTTACGAAGTCTTGTAAGTTCAGATTCGGCAGCATTGACATCACTCAGAGCAAGTTTAAGCTGTTTACGTAGGTCGTCGATTTCGATGGATTGTTTGTCGATGGTCGATATGTAGCTGCGCTTTCTCGGTTCATTTGGCTTTTCGTTTTCATCGACTTCTTCTACAATTTGTTCTTTTTCTTTGGCTGCGTCGATTTCATCTTTTTCTTTAGGCTGGTCATTACGCAGTGGTGTTTGATGACAGCCTCTGGCACGAACCTTTTCTTTGACTTTGGATATTGGAGTTCTGTTGAGGATTGGCGATGGGGGTGGTTGGGGTGCCACGTCTCCCCAATCCGCACTATCTCTCCTCCCACCTTCAGAAGCAGTCCTGTACTCTTCATCGGACGAAAACGGCGCTGATCTTCCAGTAATAGGTGTCACGGGGGTCACAGGCGACGCTGATGATTCTGAAGTCTGATCGACGGAGTCTTCCCTCAGTATTAGAGACAGAGGACCGGTGTCAGGTAAGCCAGCCGTTCTGCGCATTGCTGATACCCAATTTGCTCTGATGCCTGCTGTGACTGCTGCTAAGACAATATGTTTGCCATCCCAAGTCTGCAACAAGAAACAATCGAATTATTTAACCAGCTTTTCTAAAACCTATAATTTTCAATGATTTGCAGAATGCGAGTACAAAGATGCCTATTTCGTGTTTAGATTCAATTGTTATAAATAAATAAATAAGCTTTGATGCAGTATTTTTTGTCAACTTTGTTGTAAGGTTTAGCGACGACTTACCTCGGTTTCAAAAGCATATCCATTCGTAGACGCAGACGTCGGCAGTTCTACAACCCTCGCTACTCCGCTCAAATCGATCACACCATCCATGAGGCCTCTGTGTTCTGCGTGAGGATCTCTGAAATACAGCAATGCGGCTCCCCGAAGCACGAACCAGTGTCTGGACCAACCCGCAGGACCTCGTCTTTGGAGCCAGCCAGCTCTTGCGTGAAGAAGTCTTTCGGCTGGTAGTTCCACTCGGCCACCTTCGTTGGTTTCCGTGGCTTCGGTCGCGTCTGCTGGCTCGCTTCCTTCGCTTGCTGAACTGGAGCTGCCTTCTTCAGGAGGTGCACCTCCGTCTGGTGAGCCTCGAGCCTGAAAAAGGTGTAATTACATTATAAATTTTCCTGCGAAGTGTATTTTTTTCTATGCGCACCTTTCAGGTAGGTAATAATCGGTAATGTATAAATTGACAATTTTTTCTTATTTTTTTTTAAACTAAACCATTAGATTCTGGATTCAATAAATAGTTCTTTTGTTACACTTTAAGTTGATATAGAGTGATTTTAATTTAGTTAATGAAACAGAGAGGCAATTTAAAAAAAAATTAAACGCCGTCCTTGTTTACGTCAGAAAGATAAGATAGTGTAACTGCTTTGAGTATGTAGTATTTGTTTATTGTAACTGCCGTACTCAGAGATGTCAATTAAAGTTAAGTACTGTTAAACTATGATGTTGTCTCTTTCACTCTTGTTGATATAAACAAGGATAGCATGACATTTAATTACTTCTTAACTTTAATTGACGTCTCTGAGTACGGCAGTAAGTCTTTATTTGCATAAACATGGTATAAAAGATGTTACAAGGTAATTCTGTCCAATACATGTTTTGCTAATTTCAGTAGCATGCAAATATAAGTGACAGTAACATTTAAAGTACAAATATATGTGAAACAAAAACATAACACCAACAACCTGCGACTCGGTGGTGTACTTACTGGTAGTCGATCGGGGGGCAGTCTGGTGGGTCGTTCAAGGGTTGGGGGCAGGGCCCGTCGCGACCGCGGCCGAGTGAGAGAGGCCGCTATATCGCGCAGCTGCTCGTCATACTGCTGGTGCTGGTGCTGTAGCAGCGGAGAACGGACGCCCACAGTCGCTGGGGTAGAAGAAAAAAAAGAAAATGGGGTGACTTTATTTTTTTTCTATCATAGCGACAAATGTTTGACCTTAGAAGTCCTCCTCTCTCAATTGAAATTGCGTGCCCAACCTGGGTTCATGAGTTCTGATAAATGTTATTGTCTGTCAACTTTATAAAACACCATGGAATGCATTAATTTTTTTATATATTTTTTGGCCTTTAGACGGAAACATTTACTTCTATTATGATTGAGTATATTGAAATTGGCTAACGAAACTTCAAGAGGCTGTTCTAAACATGAAACTGAACAATTTTCTCCAAGAGACCTTTAAGAAATTATTTCAAAAGAAATTCGACTTCAAAAACAAAGGCAAATCAGCTGGGCGTCGGTTTAGATAGTTCTAAATTTTCCAAGGGCCTCAAATGGTATAGTTGCGCCACTGCCTTTAGTGTAAAGGCTAATTGTAAAAGCTAATTAAAGTTACTTATCTAGAATTATAAAGTTGTGACGAGGCGAGCAAAAAACTAAGGAGGTCTCTTAAAATAATAGGACTTGGGCCGTCTGTTACGGGCACATAGGTTGATGGGGCCCCTGTGACTTTTAGAGAAAATTGCAATAGTACGATGAATAGTTCTTTAAGTCAGTATAGGTACTATTTAATTGTTATGGAAAAGTCTGATTTTCGGGCAACAGTAGATACCCTCAGCGCTTCGCTCTCAACGCTTGCAAAAAAGCAAATGAGTATTCTAGTCTGTAATTATAATTTTTATCTTCTGTGACCCTGGGTCTGGTTTCTTACCATCATCCGTGGTGGTGGTGGTGGTGGGTTCTGCCCAAGTGTCCCGGCGTCGTGAGCGTGCCTTCTCCTCGCCGTTAATCTTATCCCGCGTCGGCGGCGACGCTGAAGAAACCGGCTGGTCCGTGTAT
Source organism: Aproaerema taeniolella (assembly GCA_949987775.1). Classification (NCBI taxonomy): domain Eukaryota; kingdom Metazoa; phylum Arthropoda; class Insecta; order Lepidoptera; family Gelechiidae; genus Aproaerema; species Aproaerema taeniolella. Next base: position 2,197,409 of record OX465252.1, read on the forward strand.
ACTGAAACAATTTAAATGATTCGTTAAGTTTTTGTATTATACTAGAGGACGTCTGGGACTTCATACCCGCGTAAATTTTGTAAAAGCCTTCCTTAATCCTTGCCTACACCTCTAAAGCAATCTTTGTACAAAATTTCAGCTGTCAAGGTCAAAGGGTTTGGGTTGGGCGTTTATGAATAGCTTTTCGCCTGGGACTTCGTTCCCGTGGGAATTCAGGTAAAAATATGTACACTATGTCACCCGCTGATAAGAGAGCTTTCAATCGGTGAAAGAATTTTTTAAATCGGTCCGGTAGTCTATGTATCAATGGTTTTTTTTTGTGACAAAGAAACTCGAAATTATTGAACCGATTTCAAAAAAATTTCCACTATTAGAATGCTACATTATCCCTGAGTAACATAGGCTAACCCCCCGAAGTCCTGGGCCTACCCCAACAGGGATTATAGGCGTAAGTGTATGTATCTCACAATTTTTGACGGCCTGTTTGGTCGAGTGGTTGTGACGCTGCCTCTTGATCGGCGGGTCCTGGGTTCGATTCACAGTCAGGAAAAATATTTGTGTAAAAAGAAGATGTTTGTTCGTGTCTGTCTTTATGTGTATTCCAACAAAGGAAAACCTTAATGTGGGTCTTTGAGTGTGTAGCATTTATTTATTTATTTATTTAGTTTTAATCGCCAGAAAAGACTAGGATCAGAGGCGTCGGTTGCGGGCGATAATTGAAGCAGTCCTCAAAATGAGTGCATCGCATGCGAGGCCAGGGTCCCAAACAAGAGCAATATGAAGAAATATGCGTACTTTAGCCGATTATTTACGATTTGACGGGCGGTTATTTTCTGGGACGGAGTGAGGACGTCTGCAAGAGATTCTAAAGATATGAAACATCGGATCTTTGATATTAAAATTTATTTATTTATAATTTGCATTAGGTATTTATTTCGTCTGGAAAAATTTGGTCATTTATGAATAGGACGTACCTAATCGTGGAAAAGTTTTAAAGAGATTGAAAATAAGGAAAAAACATATGTTGGCACAGACCTTTTTTTTAATAAAGTCACTGGTGATAACAAACAAAAATGAGAACAGGTTTTAGGTATGTAAGGTACTTATATCAGGTTGAAATTAATTAGAAGGCTAAACCAATGTTACAACAAATGGGTGGGCTTAAAGAAATGTATATCCATGCTGAAAAAATATCCATACTTTTCTCGAAAACGTCACAAACTCAAAAGCCCATAGTAAGGTACAGAAACAGACAAGGATACTTAGGATACAGAAAAAGACAAGACACAACGCCCAGACCCGAGAACAAACATCTACTGCTTACACAAACATTAGCCCCGACCGGGTTATTGAACCTAGAAACCGCCAATTCAATGGATAGCACTACTAGCCACTGCACTAGATCAAACCGGTCGTCATATATACAATAGTCCACCCTAAGGGCGAAAAAAGGAACTGATTCTTTTAAATCCCGATCACTGAATACGTATCTGCCTATCGACGTATATCTCGGCGGTCCAGAGATCAAATAATACAAATGAACCTGTCATTATGTGAAATTGTTGCAGTGTTTCTGTAGAACCATTTACCGGGCCGCACGCGATCGATCCACTTACTCTAAGTATACCTTCAGTATTATTCTTAGGCATGGGAATCGATGGGAAGAAGTGATATATGACTATATCAGTTTGTTTTACTGACATGCTTAGTCAACTTCATCATCTAACACGTCCATGACCACACAGTAGGAAAAGAACTCAATTAAAGATATACTTAAAGAACTTTCATTTTTATTGTAAGTGTAATAAATCTTGAGAAGGCAATGCACTGAGGCAACGGATCAGAAAAAGTTTAAGTAGGCAACAAATGCCGGACAAAATAGGACTTTTATTGCAAAGGAATGAGTACAGGTTGGGAGGTTGGATTGGGAAATTCTATTTCATGCTTCTGAAGCTAGCACATTAGGTTACCCCATTTTCGTTGCGAATCGTTACTACAGGCATGTTGCGAATCGTTATTAACCTGGTGTAATTAATGTGTTGTAACTAACAATAGCGTCATAATATCATTATTTTAAAATTAGTCTTGATTATCAAAGAAACAAATAACCAGGAGATCACCTTTGAATTTAAGATATACTGAGCTAAACTTAACTAATTCATTTCACCTCCCTTCCCTAAAACGTAGCCTTGAGTTAACTTATTCGGCGTTTTCCTACATACTCTATAAATACGCAAGTTTAAGATAAATGTAGTTAAAAGGGATAGCTTGTTTTCTAGCTGTGCTGAATGTTAACGGTTTTGTATGTATATCTGAGGTAGCCTTTTGGTACTATGGGGTTTAGAAGATGGCGTCAGCGCTTGGTTTTAATAAATATAAAAAGTGACTATACCTACACTATGTTGAAGATACTTGCTTTAGAATTCTACCATCATTGCTTTGGTCATGTGGTAGTGGCACCTCTTGATTGAGGGTCCTGGGTTCGATTGCCAGTCAGGGCAAATATTTGTGTAAAAAGGAGATGTTTTTTCTCAAGTCATGGTGTTCGTGTAGCTGGCTTTGTGTATGTTCCTGAGGACCCACAGAACAAGGGAAAACCTTAGTGTAGACCTTTGAGTGTGGAGCGTCTTAAAAATAAATTAGTTTTGGCACCCACAACAGTGTAAGAGTTCGAACCCCTGTCAAAGCAAATACTTATAATGTAGTTTGTTATCGGGTTTGACTCTAGGCTGACTATATTTTTGAGTTCATTGTCAACTACTCTTATTACAGAAGGAGACTCAAGTTTTGATCACTAAAGAATTGATTGTATCTTTCTCTCACTGTCAAACTGACAAAGACGACTGCTACTTAAGTAATAGATCAGAGTCCGAGTTGCGTTCTTTACAAGCATTAGAGGAAATTCTTACCAAAGTCTATAAAAGACTGAAGTCTTTTGGTATATCTGAAGTGAGGAATACATCGGTTAGTTTGATTAACTTCAACGTCTACTTCTACTAAAATTAACAGGGAATTTATTATCATTGCATTTGCGCTAAATGGCAATTAAATAAAAAGTGTTTAATACCTGCATTAGCATGAAAAGTCTCCTATTAAACGCAGATGGCCTACTTAAAATACCCGCTTATCTTTTACGCATCTTTAATGTTAATCTACCATCTATCTGCAGGATCTAAAGTATTAATCTGTGCTGCATATTGCAGTAATATTAATTGACTAAATAAAGAAGATGGCGTCAGCGCTTTGGCGGCGCACACGCACCCTATGTTTCAATTTATCCACGTATATAGAGATATATTGTTATTGGGTGTGCGCACAAATCATCATTAAGAGTTGCTTGTATTTGCTTGTATTGAAATGGTATTAACTTATAATAGACCGGGTATTTAAATATTACTATTTGATCCAACCCAAGCCTTTATTATTAAGTAGGGTGACAGATTTTTTGGGTTAGTGAAAATTTAGGGTAATTTTAAATAAATTGTGACAAGTAGGCCTCATAAAATCGTAGTGAACCTCATTATACGCTTAGGGTAGACTTGTTATTTTCATAAAAACTGAAAAAAGCTAACGTCTCTTTTATAAAAGGGTTTTAGGCGTCACTCAAAAATTCTTCTATTATAGAAAAATTATGTTTTACGCGATAGCTCATCAAATAAATTAAAAAAAGAGAGTCACTAAGAGTCGCAAGTTTTAAATTGTGAATGTGAGAACCAGAAGCCAACGCTCATAGACACATACCGATAATATCTGATCTTAAATCGAAAACGCACATCTCCTGCGCATCTACAAAGAAAATAATCAAGTTTTTATGGAATGCAGTCCTGCGGAGCTATGGTACCGTGTCGCGGTGTCATATACATCATTCGTAGTTGATTTAGTGGAGAAAAAATCGGCACGTTTAATAAATATGAATGAAGGAGCTCGTAGACAAGCGAGTGTAAATCATCGACACCCACCGGCGCGCGCGCAACGCCGCGAGCTATCAGGGCTGGCTACTACAAACTAGAATTCTGGGCCCCAATTCTGTAAGTTAAGTTGTGTTTCGATGGAATGGTCGCCATTTTATCCGTTCAGGTGGCGAAATTGAGAACTATTTAATTTTCATATACTTGCTGACAACCACCCCGACCAGCAGTGCCACCGCCAACCGAACGTAAAGTTGCAAGCTACCTAGCAACTGAAAATTCAGATGGCGGTGACGCCACCAGTCAAAGCAACCGTCATAGATGTATGAAATTTGGATAGTTCTCAATTTCGCCACCTGAACGGATAAAATGGCGACCACTCCATCGACACACAACTCAAGTTACAGAATCGGGGCCCTGCTCTGTTTGAGGCAGCGCAATTCAAATGCTGCAAGACTTGGGATTTATAAGCACATAATTATATCTTCTTAAGTTTTACTCTGTTGTGTTGTGGAGTAGCTCGGTAGGGATAAGTGGGGATATGTAGGGATAAGTAAAAGGAAGACGTATCGGTATTTTGAACGGACTTCAAAAAAAGGAGGAGGTTCTCAATTCGAAAGTAAATTTTTATTTTTTGTAATTCCACAAATTGTGATGATTTTCAAAATTATTTTTTTGTTCCAAGGAGTATACCCCTGAAGTAGTCCCATATAAATTGTATTGAAATTTATTAATCACTTTATTAAAACTTAAAATACTTAGAAACCAAAACGTCATCTCTGCTAATAAGCATCGTTGGGATTGATGTCGGTGATTCAGACGTTTTTAACGTGGACGCGTGTCATAATTTTGTCATTTCGTTCTGTCTTTTCCATATTTTATTGTTGTGTTTATGCTGTTTGTTTGTCTTGTACAGTCAAGAGCAGTTCACGCTTTACATAACCAATTTAAGCTGAGCTCTGATTTATACGGGTCAATCCAAAGTGTCAAGCTTGACGTGCTCTCGAGTGTACCCCCAAATAAAGTGTTTATTTATTTACCTACTTACAGTATGCGATAGAACGGAAAGGCGGAACGAGATATGATATTTTCCGCATACTCTGGCAGCCCTGCCTGGTAACCCCGCACTAGGTCTGTAACCTAGCGTTTAAATTAAGGTCCAATACCACCACATTGTCATACTAAAAACTGGATTTTCTAAAGTGATGAAACGTATATCTTCCTAAGGGGGCGTCCATTAATTACGTGAGGTGTTTTGGCGATTTTTCGACCCCCCCACCCCTTATGATGAGATGTCGTGAGATTTGGCTCGACACCCCCCTCCCCCCTTTTTCTCACTCGAGTTTTATGAAAATGCTTAGTGTTAGTGTAGGTAAATACGTTAATTGGTAATTTATTTTGAAAACTTAATTATTTTTAACTTTTAATAATCGAACAATAAAAAACAGTTATGATTTACCAACTTAAATTTGAAAAAAAGATTGTTCTAATTCAGTCCACGGGAACTGATGAGTAGTCTTAAGAGTGGCTACCGGAACAACATGGTTTAGTTGGTTTAACTAAGCTTTCCCGCAATTTAACACTATTTCTTTTGGGGGAAAATATTACGTGATATTTGTAAAAACCCCCCACTCCCCCACGTGAGATTGAGTGAGATCCGGTCCGACCATCTCCCCCCCAAAACACCAAAACACAAACACCCAAATGTGGCGATCCCTGCTGTTGACTTCCATCCTGTGATACTGCGAGCATGTAAATGTTTACGATAATTAACTTAATGTAGATTTTTTTGTGGCGGTCGCCCACGAAAGAGTTTGCGCAACAAATTGGACTCCTACACCAGGGGTTCCCAACGTTTTAACCTATGCGCCTCACCTAACGTTGAGCTAAAATCCTACGCCCCCTCTAGGGGCTGAAATTGGGAGTTTATATAAGAAAATTAAACAAACAATGATAAAGTGATAAAAATGAGGGTGTTTATTTTTATTCATATGACAATAGAATTTTAATAAATGTACCTTTTGTTTTTACGAGTATATGCAGTTAACCTGAACCGTTTCTTCTCTATTATTTTATGACTTGTAGCGTGGAGAAGGGATACAACAAAAATTAACCAATTGAGTTTAGTATTTTTTTTAATAGGCAGAAATTAGGGACCTCTGCGCCCCCCTTGGGCGCGCCTCACTGGTGGAGAAACCCTGTTCTACACATATTGGTGGCGAATGGCTGAGGATCGTGGGGTGTAAAAAAGAAAAAGGAGGCCTTTGCCCAGGAGTGGGCGAGAAAGAGGGGCGTCAACAGTGTAGCGAGTGTAGTGTTTGTCTGTGGCATCGTAATTTCTCAACGAATTGGACAGATTTGATACGATTTTTGAAAGTTGATGTAATTGAGATTGTTCTTGGCTTTTATCAAATTTGGTTCAGTACAAGCAATGATTTGTTCAGTTTGTTCTAAATCTGAGGTGGCGTCCTATGGTCTCATGCGGTGTGGTAGGCTTAGTAAAGGGCCGTCTGGTTCGCGATCACCCTCCTACCGTAGTCCGACGCCAAACAGCTTGCTGTGTTCCGTCGGTGCGCCTCCCAGTGACTCATAGGCATTTTCTGGGTTAACTCGCACCATCGTTGACCTCGTCTATGACCTTGGTCAAGACTGAAGTCAAGAGTTAACCCATCTTATAATTTAAAAAAAAAATATCGGGGGTTATTCTATCATTCTAATATTTGCATAAAATATAACTAACTCATTACCTCTAAACATCTATACCCTTTCCCGACATTCAGACACTCACACCACGAATTTTCACATGTAATGTACACACAGCACATCAGGTTACCACAAACTGTCCAATTTCCCCAATGGATAGTAAATTCTAAAGCTTGGAGATAAAATTGAAAATCGATAGCATGAAGTGCTGTTGACCCTGTACACACGGCAGGACATCAAACCATAATGTTGACCTTGACGTTGCCCATAACTCTCTCATAATAGTACCGGCTTTCTTAATGCAAATGAGTAACCTGACGTGCTGTCGTCTGTACAATAAGTACTTGGTAAGTGCCCACTCTTAGTACCCGCGCAAAAAACTTTCAAAGTCAAAAACGACTATTACCAAAGGCAATGACCCTGACAGCATACAGCCATGAGTGATGTGCTTGACCGATGTTGATGATGCTTTCGCCAGTGCGTCACGACTCTACGTTTTTTTGCCATAACACTTTGTATAAATCAGACTATGGTTAATTATAATTATCATCGTTTAAGAGTGATTTTTTTCTCGTATTTCGTACTCGTGAACTTTGTCCACATAACTTTAAATAAAACATTCGACATTTAGGTCCTTACCACAAAAAATAAATAAATAAATAAACGCTACACACTCAAAGGCCTACACTAAGGGTTTCCCTTGTGTCGTGGGTCCATTGGAACACACATAAAGACACACGTCAAATTTAAGCCGAGTGTTAAAAATGTAAAGTTTTAACAAAATGTGCTCATTGTTTCTGCGTAAGAGTGACAAACATCCGTCTATCATCCCAATCATTCGTGTACACTCGAAAACCAGAGGTACCTTGCTTATATGGTCCCATAGGACACACGATAATGAGCTCCAGATCTACAATTGATTTTTACCAGGGCAAAAACTTTATATTGGCGTCCGAGAAAAACTGTTAAAACTGAAAAATGAGTAGCATTTTTGTGACATTTGTGAAAATAATAATCCTTTTAAAAATTTAAACTTTTTATAATCTATTAGCTAATAACTTTCATTTGTGACATAAAAAACTAACTTAGTATGTGTTCAAAAACTAACTGGGCGTATGGAAATACAAAAGTTTGTTTTTCAACCATATTATATTAAAATTCGATTATTTGATAAAAGAAAAGAGGCTCCACTTCTTCGATATTTCGAATTCTTGTCTCAAGGATTTAGCGCCCCCGTGAAACTGCCGCCCGGGGCAGGTGCCCCGGTTTGTCCCCCTTTAGATCCGGGGCTGACCTAATCATTTATGATCTGCCACCAACACGATCGAACAACATACAATATATAACGAAAAAAAGAGGATTATGTAACCCGTGTATTAATTGCCGCAAACTGGTGACAGATTTCTTTCTGCGTGATAGCTCGTTATGACATGACAGCTGGTGTTGTCATCGTGCGCCGGCGCAGGTGTACCAAGTTGGCGGGAAACGAAAGTGACGAGTGAAAGTGCATGCGGAAACTATCAACATTACTTGTAACTTACTGCAATTATGTTACACACTTCAAAAGTAAGGTTGGAGTAAAGAACGGTGTATAAAAGGGGTTAATTTTACACTTGTCATAGTAAAAAAAAATGTTCCTTAAAAATGTAGCTCCTAAAAGAATGGGCCGGTTTCTTTTTATAAGTTTGAGTTTAAAGTGTCTGTCTGTGTGTCTGTGTATCTGTGTATCTGTCTGTGGTATCGTAGCTCCCAAACGGATGAACCGATTTTCGTTTAGTTTTTTTTGTGTCATAGATAATTTTATCCCGAGTGTTCTTAGCCATGTTTCATAAACGCTACACGCTACACACTCAAAGGCCCACACTAAGGTTTTCCCTTGTGTCGTGGGTCCCTCGGAACACACATAAAGACAAACACAAACACCCATGACCCGAGAACAAACATCTGCTTTTCACACAAATGTTTGCCCCAACTGGGGATCGAACCCAGGACCCGCCGAACAAGAGGCAGAGTCACTACCACTCGACCAAACCGGCCGTCAAAATCTCGACCGATTTCATGAAAATCTGTTCAGCCGTTTAAAAGTTGTAAGCAATCGAATGTCGGGAGTGATTCAACATTTTTAATTTTTGTGTTATTTGTTTCAAAGCTGACGTAATCGAGATGGTTCTTTACTATATTTCATCAAAATTGGTTCAGCAGTTTAAGAGTAATAAGCGACTAATGTCGGGGGTGACACAATTTTTTTTTAATTTTAGAGTTATTATAAATTATTTAAAGGAATAACACATTTTTTTTATTATGAGATGGGTTAACACATAGATTAACTATGGCCCGTATTACAGAAGGAGACTTTAGTCTTGATCTATACTTAAGTATTGATAGTCTCTTTCTCTCAATATCAAAATGATAAAGAAGACTGCTACTCAAGTATAAATCAGAGTCTGAGTCGTGTTCTGTAATACGGACATACAGTAGAGCCGAATCCTAAAGTTATGTATGACGAGCATTTCAAATGATATTAATATTAGGAAACAATGTTTTTAGTTTAGAGTTATGATAATGTATATCTTTAGTTTGTAATTAATTAGGGAGATATGGTATTATTGAATTTTGATTTGAAAAGATGACGAAGTAACAAGGTTATAGCGACCTGTGGTTGAGCTGTCATACGTAACTTTAGGATTCGGCTCTAATATTAATTCTAACTTCAAGATCTAATTCTGACAACAACAATGGGAAGGAAGTACACAATGGGAATGGTTTCCTTTCCTAATTTTCTTTTTTACTTTTTAATTACTTTTCCTCTCTTGTTTTCCGTATTCCTTTTACCTACTTAGTTGTTTTTTTTTTCCTGTTTCCATCTCCTCTTTAACTATGTGTGTGTGTGTCTTATGTATCGAATAATTATATATAAAACTGTATTTATATTAAACTGTATTAAATTATATATATGTTTATATTTTGTTTAATATATATTGTTTAGGTTTATATATTGCACCCGCTCTTAATTTCACTATGCGACTTTTCATACCCAAAGGTTACCTGGAAGAAATCGCTTGAAGCGATGAGGTCGCCTATATTGTACCTTTTGTAAAGTTACTTGTAATTGTCCCATCATTGTATTTCTTTTCAAATAGTGCAATAAAGTATATTGTATTGTATTGTATTGTACACCAAACGTTTCATAAACTAATTTCAAAATACCTCCCACAAAGTTATAAATAATATTTATCGGGTGTCTACATAATAAATGGGTGGCAAACGGCAAATTGTAAGCAGCAACCAAAGCCTATGCTTTTGGTAAGGTCAACAATAATTTATAGGCCATATTCTGATAAACTAAATGCTAGAGACGTAAATTAGATTCAGCTTATGACAGTGCTGTGTACAAACTCTTACACTATGGTGGTGTTGATAACTTAAATGCCTCGAGAAGATATATGATATTCTGTTGCGCTCGTGATCCTAACCGATCAGTGAGGTTAAGCAACGTACACAGAGACAGAAGACCTGATGGGTGACCGAATTGGCAATTTATCACGAGCGTTTGCTTCGAAGGGCACGTTAAGCTGTAGGTCCCGGATGTTGTCGATTGTTTACAGGCGTTAAAGTCAAGTCAAAGGGCATTGTGCGGTATGAAAACTCTGACACCAGGGTTTGGTAAGTAGTAAAGTTGACTACAACTACACGATAAGAAGAAGAATCATATTCTGTGCAGTATTATCTTCCACGCTTGACTAGGAGTGAAAGAATAACTGAGAATGTACCAGCTGCCAACTCTTCCCAAGCATACTGTAAAAGTCAGTAAGTCGGCGATGGGCGAAAGGCTGACAACCTCTCATCATTATTCTTTATGTTTCATCTGATTACCCTAAGATTACCATTGTTTTTCTAAAAAAGACGTTGTTAACGACGATGGGGCATCTTTCATGTTTTTTTTTATATTCACCATCTTGTTTTTTTAGGCGTTACAGATTCCAGTTCAACATAGAAAGTCTAAGAAGCATGATTGAGAAGTTTTGTAATTTTTTTCAAGCTGAAAATGCGAAAAAATGACAATACAATAAAAGATAGTGAAATACCCAGAGAAAATCTGAAATTAAAGTTTCCCAGCCCGTAACACTCTTAACGTTAGAAAGCTAATGTTGGCAATAAAACATGGTTTGTTGCTATCTATAATTAAAGGTTGGCTGGCGTTAGATCGGTAATTAGGATCGCGCGGTGCGTATGCGTGCGGTGTGCGCGAGCGCAGCGTAAAGCTGGGGCGGCCTTGTAACTATCTAAGGCAGTTTTGACAAAGCCCGTTTTGTCACATTTTTATCTAGATTTTGCGTTTAAACATGCCACGACAAAGATGTACTAACATAAAGTTTTCTCTTGTGTTAGGGACCTTTTCGGACTTTTGTACTGCTTCTAAATTCTTATGTTTGTTTCGTTTCTTGTAGGTTTTTCAATGTCAGCTATCATATTTGTGAAGGGTTAAATCACTTTTTAAAATAGGTACACAACTATTTTAAAAAGTGATTTAACCCATAATTACCAGAGTATTAATTTTTAAATTTTTCATTTAACTAATGAAACCAAACGACTTTTCCGAGGAACCTATTTGAAATTTTCAGAAAAAAAACTAACTTCCCATACGAAGACAAATCAGCTTATCGCACAAGTTAAACGGAGTCGAAATTTTTTGAAGTGAAAACTTCTTTAGCGGCGTTGGGCACTTTTTGGATGGGTAAAAAATGTTAAACTCGCGTCAGGGTCACGTGACCCTGATCGAAGATTCGTAAGACGGAGGGTGAAGTGAAAACTTCTTAGACCGCAAGGAAGTAATATATGTTCAAGTTTTCACTTCCGCCGGCACTCCCGGAGTGCAACCCGTTTTTTTTCACATTTCGACAAAATGTTCAAGAACCAATTTAAAGTCGTCCGATACGTTCGCTATGAAGTAACGCTGCATTACGGCCGGTTTGGTCGAGTGGTAGTGACGCTGCCTCTTGATCGGCGGGTCCTGGGTTCGATCCCCAGTCGGGGCAAACATTTGTATGAAAAGCAGATGTTTGTTCTCGGGTCATGGGTGTTTGTGTTTGTCTTTGTGTGTTCCAAGGGACCCACGACACAAGGGAAAACCTTAGTGTGGGCCTTTGAGTGTGTAGCGTTTATTATTAAGAGGAAGGGTATCTACCATCTCAAGCTTCTATAAAAGTTTTCTCACACCTTCGTGCTTTGGGTAAGCGGATGTTTCCCTGTCCCTCTTTAATCTCGTAAGTGTAAACGCAGCCTTATCATTCCCGGCCTTGCCACGCCCTAGGTCACAGATCGGAATTCGAACTTGTTACCCTGATATTGGAAAACCGGTGCGAGGAATTGTACCTATTACAGATTGCTATCTAGTCTCTTATCTGTTCTAATAAATACTTTGGTATTTCCAACTTAGAGCTAGATTTTGAGGCTGAATGGAAAGATAAATAATGGCTTAGTGTAATACTACTTAGTTTTTGAACCCCGATAAAAAAGGGGTGTTATAAATTTGATGTGTGTGTCTGCGGCATCGTAGCTCCTAAAAATGGACCGATTTCGAAACGGTTTTTGTTTGAAAGCTGACGTACCTAATCGAGATGTTTTTTAACTATATTTGAACAACAATAATTTAATATTAAGTTTGCCTATTAAAATGTTTACCGAAAAACAATACAGTATTAGACTGTACATACTCAATGTAAGAAAGAAAAATAACTTACTACTACTACTACTACTACAACAACAACACACACACACATTAACACTACACACACACACACATACACAACACAACACACACACTACAGAATACTTTAATGTAGGTTATGTAGGGAATGTTTGTCCATAACTCAATTACACTGGGCGTCAAAAATAAGTAGTACAGTTTTAAAATTGCGATTTCTCCCAAACTATAAAACTTAGACCTTTGAAACAAAAAAGGTTAAAAAGAAAATTTAATCTTATTCAATAAAAACTTCATGCATTATAAGAACTTATAATGCTTGACTTTAAAAAAAACGAATAAATAAAAACACTTTTTTTAAACTGTTGAAAGGTGTTGTCTTACTTAGGATTTTTGTGTTTGACACATTCGCTGCTGATAAAGCAATTGTAATTGAAAAGCATAGGTATCTTCAGAGAGTAAATTTGACTAATCATGCCTCTTTCACCAGAAGAATGTGCAAGAATCTTAGCTTTTCTCGAAGTGGGCATCAGTATGCGTCGTACTGCAAGGAGGGTGGGTGTAACTTTAAGAACGGTTCAGCGAGTAAAGCAAAGGTACGAAGAGACTGGAAACCATCTAAGGAGACGAGGTAATGGCAGACCCAGGTGCACAAGTACCCGAGAAGATCGCTTTATTGTTTCCACTGTGTTAAGAAATCGACACCTTAATGCAGTTGAGGTTCAGCAACAGCTTCTTCGGACCCGAACAGACTACATCAGTGAGAGTACAGTGAGAAGAAGACTTGCTGAAGCTAACCTGAAGCCTCTAAGACCAGCAAATGGCCCCAAACTTGAGACAGAGCATCGCGTAGCAAGACTACGCTACGCCCGTCAACACGTACAATGGGGCGAAGAAGAATGGGCTAGAGTTTTATTCACAGATGAGTCTCGATTCTCTTTATACACTTCAGATGGACGGCGGAGAGTCTACAGACGACCCGGTGAGCGATACATTCAAGCTTGTATCTCGGAAAGAGTCCAATATGGCGGGGGCTCTGTACACGTATGGGCTGGTATCTCTTCAGAGAGTCGCACAGAGCTTGTGGTAATAGAAAATGGGACTTTGACTGGTGAAAGATATGCCTCGGAGATCCTCAACGAGTATGCAGGGCCATATTTAATAAATATGGGTGATGGAGCCATCCTAATGCATGATAACGCCCGGCCACACACTGCTCACCACGTACAAGAGTACATTCAGGAGGTTGGCATCAACTTGATGGCTTGGCCATCGAGAAGCCCAGATCTCAACCCGATTGAACACGCCTGGGATGAGCTTGGGAGGCTAGTCAGAAGGCGCAGTCCACCTCCTGCCACACTCAGGGCTCTAAAACATGCGCTGATAGAAGAATGGGAAAATATTCCCCAACACCGCCTCCGAAACTTAGTGTTCAGCATGCCAAACCGGATCCAAGCTGTAATTAGAGCCCGAGGCGGCAACACAAGTTATTAAATTGTGAAAAAGTTCCAAAACGTGAAAATTAAGTGGTTGACATATCGTTAAAAATTGATACTTTTTAGTATTTATCTTAATTTTAAGTTTGAAACTTTATTCATGCCAAATAAAATATAACTTTAATAAACTTCGTTAAGTTTACTATAAACTGCTTTTTATTTCATAAGTGTAACTACTATAGTTTAGGAGTAATTGCAATTTGAAAAGTGTACTACTTATTTTTGACGCCCAGTGTAGTTCTACTTAGTAATCTGTGGCTAGCGATGTTGGTTCCACAATAACCTAAGCTATTTTACCTAGTTTTTAAGGAAACCTTTGTGAAACTGTTTGTTGGCCCTTAATAAATTAAAAAAAAATGTTTCAGCCGTTTAAAATAAATAAATAAATAAAATCATTTATTATCAGGCATCTAAGGCCCATAGATAAATACCTAACAGACACACACATGAATTATAATTAAACAAAATAAAATAAAACTAACTAACACTATTTCCCGGGTGTTTTTCCGGGGGTGTCTATAACCGGGAATCTCCCTAGGTGCCGGCGGAACACCACGCTCTCCGGCCAAAAGCTCTCCTACATGACTGTCTCCAGCATGAACGTCGGGAACCGCACCACAAATGCTTTGAAACTAGCATGGTGATGCTCTTCCAACGGTTTCACTCTCTGGAGACCTAAGGGAACTTTTGTCTTCTGCCGTATGTACTCGACGACGTCTTGCACCTCAGTGCTGTAGTGCAGTCGCGACAAGTACACAGGCGTTTAAAAGTTATGATCAATCGAATGTCTGGGGTGATACTAAATTTTTAATTAGTAAGAAATAACAGAAACATACTCGATATACCATAAATATTTATTTCATTAGACATTAGACATACCTAAGTTACATTCAGAAATACAGCATACACGATTTCGAAACAAAATCGATTTGGACTAGGATCGTGTTATGCAAATGTCTACGTAAATCTTCGCCCGCGCGTTTTTGAACCCGATTATTATGCGCACGCGCAAGGTCTATAATTTGCCGTCTTTTGGGGGTGTTACTTGTGACGTAATCCGATAATGTGTCTTAAGAGTGTGTATATTAGTGTAATTTGGCGTTTGTCACACTTTATTAATTTTCGTGGGTGGAATGTTCGTGTTGAATGGTCGCTATCGACACAACCCTGTTCCTTCTTCCCGTAGGTTTCGTGAAGTTGACATGAATTTCAGATTAAAGACAATGTCTTAAACCTTCGCGCGATTCTTGCACCCCCGTGTGTGCAGGATTTGTATCGCACGCGCCGTAAACAAGCGCGCGACGGGTAAATGGTTTGACACACACATACACACACATTAATCTTAGGTCTGCAGGCATAAGAATAAATAATAACTTACGTAAGTTATGATATAGGTATTTTACAAATGTTAAAAATAAAATCGTTTAACTAAACACTATACAGGGTGAAAATAAACCTCCTAGCTATATTCAAAATCCTGAACCAGTATCACGAACACTTTTTTTTTTTTGGGGGTGGGTGAATTTTTTTCTCCTAAACGTAGACACCACTCGGGTGCACCCCCCGAGCGCTACCCGCACCCCTCGCGTTCCTGGTGTAGGAGTAATGTCTACGTTTAGGCAGAAAATGAACTATTCCCATGGAAAAAATATTTAAAAAAATAACTTTTTTTTCATAAATGTGTTCTTTGAGTGATACTGGTTCAGGATTTTGAATATAGCTAGGAGGTTTTTTATCACCCAGTATAGGAGTACATTCTATTTCTGTATTCCGTTGGTTTCTATTACTTTCGCGTACGAGAAATAAAATAAGTAATTATTACCGCAATCACCGCGTTTTAGAAGAAGTTAGTTCTAGAAGGGAAAGGCCACAGAAACCTCAAGATTAGTGGTCAAAATGGTAGTAAATTTCAATGAGTTTCCAATCAGCACGCGGGTTAATAGTCAATTTGTGTGGTGTGAAAACAAATGGCGGGGTCTCGGGGTTAGTTGCGGAGTAACGGGCGAAGCTGCGCGCGCGCATGCGTGACTCACTCTAGCGATTTAAGAAAGGAGAGTTTTAATTACAGGAATCTTTGTGTCGTAGAAATCTCTAAAATAAAAAAATTTTCTTAATCGGCTGAACTAATTCTGACCAAATTTAGCTAAGAACCTTCTCGATTGCGTAAGCTTACAAAGCTTGATTTCGTATACCTCAGCGGCATTTTAGTTACAAAGTCATCTTATGAGTTCCTCTAAGGGATACTCGTATTAAGCTCGCCTTTGCACATTTAGTTTTCTTTGTATCCATCTTTTTTGTTTTGTTCCTGTGACTGATGTGGAATAAAGTGTGTGTGTGTGTGTTAGTGTTTACTTACTATGCTCTGTTTTATTATTATGTATGGCCTATTTCTCTATGTTATTATGTTCTATATATCTGTGCTTATCTTATCTGTTACCTTCTTTCTATCGTTTATTTGTTCCTTATTTCCTTGTTTGTTGTTTTGTTGAACTCTATCGTTGCTTTCGTGATTATCTCTTTCTGTACTGTCTCTTTGTAAGTATGTACTGTGATAGAAATAAAGTTATTATCTATCTATCTACATAGATACATGATTTTCAAACCGCCAAATGGCCTCTGACTTGGTTGTAACGACTGTAGTCAATCGACAACAGGGGACCGACAGATTAACGTACCCTCCGAAACACGAAAACGCTCGTGATAAATTCCCACTTTCGTCACCTATCAGGTTCTGTCTGTCTGACTGCTGGGAAAAATGGTAAAAACATAATATACGTTAAGTGAATTTAGACTCGACTCGATTCCAGACCTCTCGCACTCCTAACTTGAGTCGCAAATAGAAGTACGTCTCTTCTAACGGCATGTAATTAGCAGTAACACATTGTCACCCACTGGGATTTATGGCCCGGCCCTGTCGTACCGTGGTAGAGGTTTGTACAACCTTTTTGCAGCCTCTAGCGGTATTAGAGCCTTAAGGAATGTTCCCTTTTTGCTTCGGGTAACTGTGAATATTATTTGATAGAGAATCTCCAGGATTTTCAAAAATTCCTTTCTTATTCCTTCCCTACGTTGTAAAAGGAACCTTTGTTCTAATTTTCAGCTTTCTATGTCTAAGGGTTTGGGGTAGGCATTGATGAGTCAGTGAGTAAGGACATTTTTTTTTAAAATTTTTTACAACGGTAAGTTACAATTTGTCATAAGTATATTACTCGCCAAACTAAACAGTTTGATGGCGAGATGCGCTCTTTTTTATGCAATATGAAAACCTAACATAAATTACTTAACACAGGTCAGGACCTTCAGTTTTATATAATATATGTCACCTTAACATTTTCAAACACGTAATATTGTGATTAGACTTAGTAAGATTAAAATCTCTCGGTATTTTGTGAATGCCCCATTTTATTTCACATTTACAGGCTTTTTATTTAATTTTAATCCAACCTAACTAACCGAACGTAAAAAAGCCTAACCTAACCTAATTTCATCGAGGCGGCCCTTGAAATTTCGTGAATTTGTAATTACACTGGGCAAATTGCAATATCGCGGGAGATTATAACGTAAAAAATTACGGTTTTTACATTTTTCCGATAACGTATGTCCCGGATTTATATGTCCAAAACATGTCCAAAATGGCTATTAGTTACAAAGGTAGTTTAAGGGTTTAATCTAACTGTAACCTTCTTTTTATTTCTAACTAGTTTAGATCACTAACTATTAGATATTTAATCTACAATCAGACCTATATTAATTTAATCAATAGACTCGCCCACTAAACGACTGGTTATGCGGTTTGTTTACGAGCGCTCGAATTAATCTCGAACGCTCCCATTCGAGTGACTATTTAACACGATATTATCTGTTTGTCTGTCTGATTATAATAAAATTTACATTTATATGGTGCTTGAGGAGTTAAATCAATCTCGAATTACATTTATTTTGTAAAATGGCTGCACATTACAAACGCGAAGTTCAGTATTTATCCGATTGAAGGAAATTCACAATTTCACATCATAATAAATTTATAACATAACAACACATGATCACTCTAAAATTTTATTTAAAAATTTGAATAGTTCCCGACATCAATCGCTTATTATTAACTCTTAAACGGCTGATTTCGATCAAATATAACCGCATCGAAATGGGTTCCTTCGTTAAAGAACTACGATGCCACAAACAGACACACAGATAAAAAGATTCCCCCAAATTTTTACGGGGGTTAAAAACAAAACGTCTTTAAAAAAAATTCTGAGCCAACCCAAAAGTTGACATCCATCATCATCATCATCAGCCTGTGTCAGTCCACTGCTGGACATAGGCCTCTCCTATGGCACGCCACTGAGCTCGGTCTTCAGCTCTCCTCCTCCAACCACTGCCCGCTACTTTAGGAATATCGTCACCCCACCTAGTAACAGGGCGCCCTACGCTACGTTTGCCGATTCGTGGTCTCCATTCTAGAACTTTACTGCCCCAACGGCCATCGGTTCTACGACAGATATGACCAGCCCACTGCCACTTAAGCTTGCTAATTCGCCGGGCTATGTCGGTAACTTTGGTTTTCTGACGGATTATTTCGTTTCGAATCCGATCCCTCAAAGAAATACCGAGCATAGCCCTTTCCATAGCTCGCTGAGCGACCTTAAATTGGTGGACTAGTCTCACTGTGAGTGGCCATGTCTGACATAAAATGACATAAAATGAACAAAACAAATATAAATCTCTTCAAAACTGCAATATTAACAGCAGATCCTGGTATAGCAATATTAATAGGGCTTAACGGGGCGAAATTTGAAATGCAAACCAAGTTGTAACCATAAGAGGAGGCAGAAGTGATGGTGGGTACATTGGGTACGTCTATACAGGACCCTGATTCTGTAACTTCAGTTGTGTGTCGATGGAATGGAGGCCATTTTATCTGTTCAGCGGCGAAATTTAGAACTATTTAATTTTAATATACTTGCTGACAATCACCCCGACCAGCAGCGCCACCGCCAACCGAACGTTAAGTTGCAAACTACCTAGTATTAAATGGAAAACACCTTTTACTCATTGTACAATCCTTTTAATCCGATATTTAACAATTACAATGCAAGAACACATCATCTCCGATCTACGCGCGTACACGATCTGTCAAAGGGCCGTTTAGTGCTGTGCCAGACCAGACCGCGTTGACTGGTAGTGTTGTACCAATTGTGTCGTTGATAGATTTTCTCTTAACACTAGCATGAAAATTCAGTTGGCGGTGGCGCCACCAGTCAAAGCAGCCGTCATTAGATGAATGAAATTTGGATAGTTCTCAATTTCGCCACCTAGGTACCACGATCGTTTAAAAGCATTTCTGTTTAGGATCCAACTTTGAACTCCTACGCAATCGGAATGTTTTTTAAAATGGTACCATGATGGCGCTGCTTTTGAACTGCTCGGTTATCTATGGTCCATTTTAAATGTCTACATAATTTGTCGCTGGTCTGCCTTTGAATCGCAACACCGCCAAAATTGAATCGCTTATAAGCCATCATGGTACTAATAAGCGTTGCAGACTTGTTTAGGTCCTAAATTGGATCGCGCTAAGCGATCATGGCAAACCTCCTGAACGGATAAAATGGTTTCCATTCCATCGACACACTAGTTACAGAATCGAAGCCTGTCTATAGCATGAGGTTTATACTGACAGTTGCAAAACTTGGTGTGTATCAAGATGCATGCGCGACTGACTTACGACCTGACTTGGCGAAACTTAGGAGAATGATTGAGTTTACTTTGTATGTAAGTCTGTTAAATGTGTGTTACGGTATTGAAACAAGGAAAATGTCGAAAGGAGACAAGGAAATGGGAAATCCATGGCAAATTTACAGTTAAAATAACTCTAAAATAAAAATAAAAACTGTATCAACCTTATTATTTTTAAACAGCTGAACCAATTTTGATCAAATATAGCTGAGAACCATCTCGATTACGTCAGCTTTGAAACAAAAAAAAACCGATCGAAATCGGTCCATTCGCTTAGGAGCTACGATGCCACAGCCGACACACAGATACACACGTAAAACTTATGACACCCCTCTATTTTGTCGGGGGTTAAAAAACTAGCCTTTTCGACTTTTTTGTAAACGGAACGGTTTAACGTGATTAAAAAAAATAAAAACAATTAGTGTCATTCTTTAGTGCTTATCGCCAATTTGGTCAAAGTACGTTCAAGACGTAGTAACTAGTTCCCATCCTTCCAACTAGGTGAAATGAAATGAAATCATGTTTACTGCTAAAGTTAAACCTACGATACAATGAATAAATTAACAGTAAAAAGTAAGAACTAGATTAACCTTAGCAAAAGGAGCCAAGCGTTGGCACACTATTTCATGAAACTCGAAGTCAAATATGTTTATTTATAGTGGTCGAATTATTTTACGAACTTAGTTCCCAAATTATTCCGAGCCTTGTTCACTCTAGCATCACCTACCTTTGGTGTCAATGGTGGTGATGCTGGGTATCTCCGGCTGCACGGGCTGGACCCTCGGCCCTGGCCAGGTGGTGGTGCCACCAGCGCAATATCGAGGTCTACTGCTGCCGCGACCGTCGGCCACGTCGCGAAGGGTTGACGCATCCGCGGAGTACTCTGGAGGTGCAAAATACCCTTAAATACTCTCATTCTAGAAGCGCTCGCAGCCCAGTGGCGCTCAGTGAGGTTAAGCAACGTACAGAGGCAGGGAAACTGATGGGTCACCAAAGTGGCAATTTAACAATAGCGTTTCCGTGCTTCGGAGGGCATGTTAAGCCGTTTGTTTGTTGTCGATTGACTACAGTAGTTAAAACCAAGTCGGAGGCCATTGTGCGGTTTGAAAACTCTGACACCAGGGTTAGTCAAACTCACCACATACTTGATTATACCTACTACACGATGAAGAAGGATTTTCAACTTACTTCTAGTCGTGGATGACTGCAGGAGACTCCCTGTCTGTCCGCCGGGAAACGTCGCGTTCCGCTTATGTCGGCCCTGAAAACAAGCAAAGACAATGTTTAAAGCATATGCTAAATCCTTTCACACTAATCTACAATAATATTATAAAGTGGAAAGATTTGCCGCCGTGTAGTGATCGGTGGAGAATAACACCACCCCAATTCTTTCCGTGGGTGTCGTAAGAGGTGACTAAGGAATCACAATGAGACCTGCCTCCTAATAATCCACCCTTGGCAACGACACCTCAATTTTTTTCTAAATCTGAGGTGTAGTTCTTTGGTCTCATGCGGTGTGGTAGGCTATAGACCCTTTATAGAAAGGGGCGTCTGGTTCGTGACCACCCTCCTACCGAAGTCCGACGCCAAACAGCTTGCTGTGTTCCGTCGTTCTGGGTTAACCAACCCATCTCTTAATAAAAAATAAATAAAAGTTTTTTTGTAACGAATAAACTCAAAAACGACTTCGACGATTTCAAAAAGTATTTCACCAAAGAAAGCACTCTTATCAGCGGGTTACGGTAAATAAGTACTTTTCCCGAATTCCGACGGGAACCTAGTCGAAAGATGCTAATGGACAGATTTTGAAGAAACTTGGCAGTTTAGACATTAAAATAGCACATGGGGTACATATGTATAAGTAGATACTTGGATATGGATGTATTCTTAATGATTTTTTAAATTATCTGATTTGTTTTTAAATCTAAAAGCGTAGACATAGGAATAAGAAAAATTGAATTAACATGGAATTCCCAAACGTTTAGCGATAGTTTTTAAAACATTGATGGTCACCACTACCTCCTATAAGAAGCTTCTAGAAAAACCATAGAACGTCGTTTCAAAAATCTAAGTAATGTCCCGATTTCTTCACATTTCTTTTCAACTGCATCTTTCTCCGACTTCACATTGATTTCCTACGTGAAGGTATGTTTTATCTTATCGATAAGGAAAAAGCAACCACATTACCCATTGTACAGCAAACAGCAAAACTAACTCAACACTTATTTGGTACTCGTTAGACGGATAACCGCACTTAAACTGATCTTGAATGTTATTTCTAAGTAACTCCTTTTCTAACAAATTCCGATTATGTCGTTTACGTCTGGAGGACCAGTTGCACATAGAAAGGGCTATTAGAAACCCATAGTTTAATTGTTCGAAAGCACATAACTCCGGTTAGCGATCGGATAGGGTGGGGGATAATGGATTAATTGTGGTTTAAAATGGACGTGAAACTCGTCCAGTCTGGTAATTGGATACATGGTTCGAGTCCAACCCGTTAAATTGTTTAGGTCTGCAGTGACGAGCGGATTCGGTACGATATACCAGATTGAACGATGTATCTGTTGAGAAATGATTTCATAGAGACATAAAAATGTTCTGTGAGTTGCTAAATTGTTTATTGATTTCCTATGGACAATGCTAAAATATGTTTATCTATACAATAAATGAGACGTAATTAACCCTTTCGGTCCGGTTGGTATCTATATGTCCCATGCTTCTGAGGTCTGATGGGACATAAAATCCCATGAAAAGTTCGGACAGGACTGATGCTTCATTTTTGCCTTTTAAATGGGATTGCGTGTCCCAAACAGTCAAGCACTTATTTAACTTCATTTTGAAAATGGTTATTTTTTTTGATTTAATGAAATGTTGCGGCACAGCCACTTTTTAATAATAATAAAAAAATAATAATTTGGTAACCCTTTATTTTTTTATTTTGCAAAACTCCAAAATTTCTTAAAAAATGTATGGCAATGCTATGGAAATTTCATTAGTCACAAGACTGATGGGACGTATAGTCCCATGCTGAAAAATGCTTATTTTTAGACCGAAAAAAAATGTAGCCACTAATTACACATGCCTGATGGCATATTCAGTCGTTTGAAACAGATTATCTAGCAAATCATTAATTTTTCATTTGCAGTCCTGGCACTGTACCCCCATGCCGGACCGAAAGGGTTAAGACTATAAAGTAACTTTTACAGTTTTTAATGAAATGATTTAACACAGCTAAAAAATTTGCTACTTATTAGAACTTCGCAGACATATTTAGCTAACTTTTTAATGTTCCAGTAAAATGTTACAAACGTTATCTTACTAGCTTTCCGCCCCGTGGGAATTCGTGAGAATTATGTAGCCTATGCCACTCTCTGATAAGAGAGCTTTCTATTGGTGAAAGTTACAGGGTGTCACCTACCAAACCACCTAACAAATTTAAAAAAAAATTGGTCCAGCCGTTTAAGCGTGTAGAGCTAACAAACATACAAACACGCTCGCAAACTTTCGCCTTTATAATACGCCTTTATAATATTATAGTGTGTCGTCTGAGAGACCAAATCCGCCCGTCTGTACAACAAAACCCTTTTAGCGTCGACAAGTGGTAGGAAAGTGACGACATCACGACTTTTTATAGTTTTCCTAGAATGAGGAAATTGCTTTAAGTGAAATTGTCACGATCTGCCCCCGCAGCGCTATTTGTAACATCTTTTAAGACCTAATAGGTGCTATCAAGGTGCTATATGGTGCACAATCTAGGAAGTCTCAGAAAAAGTTTAGAGAACACACCTTGCGGTCTTAGAAAATAGGGTATCGAGACACGAACTATTGGTTTAGTGTTTACTTTTTAGAATAGCTAGGTTTAAGTAACAACTTTACATTAGAAAAAATAGCTTTCTATGTATACATTGAATTTCTGTGATCTAATTTTGTGAATTGCATCTGGGTCTGTGTTGTTCAGTTTCATGGAGAGTTTTGAAATGAAATTAAATCATGTTTATTGCTAAAGTTAAATCTACGATACAATGACTAAATTAATAGTCATCAGCCCATATACGTCCCCACCGAGGGGCACGGGCCTCCCTTCGAAACACGAAGGGGTTTTAGGCCATAGTCCACCACGCTGGCCCAATGCGGGTTGGTGGACTATATTTATTATAAATTAATAGTAAAAAGTAAGAACTAGATTAACCTAAGCAAAAGGAGCCAACTGGGCTATATAGCGGTGATAGCCCAGTTGGTAATGAGCCAGACTTGTAATCCGAAGGTAGCGGGTTCAAATCCTGGTGCGGGCCTGTACCACTAAATTCGTCTTTTCGGATTTATGTACGGATTTCTAATTATCACTTGCTCAACGGTGAAGGAAAACATCGTGATGAAACCCGCCCGTCCAAGAAAATTTATTTTCGAAAGACGAGTGGTCCATCAACCCGCATTGGGCCAGCGTGGTAGACTATGGCCTAAATTCGTGTTTCGAAGGGAGGCCCGTTCCCCTCGGTGGGTACGTATATGGCCTCTTAAGAAAAGGAGCCAACCTCAGGATTGTGCTGTACAAAAAACTGTACAGCACTGGTTTCCAGCTTGACCCTGTTAGAGTTTTGCTAACTAAATAGTAATATTTAGACAGTACTGCAGAAAAAGTTGTTCAGTTCACATTCTTACAGTCACCCTTTAGATAAACCTGATACAGCAAATCAAAAACAAGGGTTCACCGGCCAGCAATCAGGTGATCTTAAATTGGTAACGGGACCCGGCGCCGGCGCACCTTCCATTACATTTTTATACGCCGGTGTTTTTGATACTGCCGCAATTAATTTTATTCTCACCTCTACATATGATGCATACGGTTACGTCATATGTATGTATGTGTATGTATGTATGTATTTATTCTTTATTGTACAATGATAATACAGAGGATAACAAGTTTACAGTAATAGGAAGTTTACAAAGGCGGACTTATCCCACGTGGGGATTTCTTCCAGTCAACCTAGTAAGAGTATTGAAGAGAACACAGTACTACTCGGCGTAATGACAAATTAATTATTTTTGTACACAAGAAAAAAAAGAAAAAAAAAGAAGAAAAACATATCAGTCAGTAAGTAGGTTGTTTTAAGTAGTTACATTATTTTTATTGTTATTGATATTATTTTCTTGTAATGTTGAAATGCATTCACTCTTAGTTTTCGGAGTTTGTATGTTGATTAAAATTGATTATCTTACTCAGAAATAAAAGAAAATGTATTCTTCTCGGGGACTTTTTTTAACCTACCGGCAACCAAATAGGGGTGTTATAAGTTAAATAAATAAATAAATAAACGCTACACACTCAAAGGCCCACACTAAGGTTTTCCCTTGTGTCGTGGGTCCCTTGGAACACACATAAAGACAAACACAAACACCCATGACCCGAGAACAAACATTTGCTTTTTACACAAATATTTGCCCCGACTGGGGATCGAACCCAGGACCCGCCGATCAAGAGGCAGCGTCACTACCACTCGACCAAACCGGAGTTTGACGTGGATTGGGAAAAACTTAGAACGTTCCCGCTGCCAACTCTTCCCAGGCCTACTGTGGAAATCAGTAAGGGAACGCGAGGCTTTTTGCTGTATTGTGGGCGAAAAGCTGACATCCTGTTACGACTATACGATTTTTTTAAAAGTAATTATGATCTTCGTTTGCTAATAGAACTCAGCTCACTTCCTATTCCGCAAGGCGCATGCCGCGTTTCCGTAGTGCCCAGTTTGGATAAGAATGTTATATCCATTACCCGTTTCCGCGCAATGGAAAAACAACTAATTGATTACTAAGTAGACACTAAGAGAACCTACCTTCTTAAAGTACATAGGGTTTCTCTCTAAAAAAAATTTTTTTTTAATTAAATTTAAAACTATTTATTTTCAAAAAAAAATACATATTAAATTAATTACAAATGGAGGAGAATCTACTTACAACTGGATTATGGCCCCCTAGGGAGTCTATTAGTAACAATTTTTTTTTTAGGTATAGAAAGATAAGTACAATACAATTTTTTTAAATGAAATGTTATGTTGTTGTTAACAATTGTTTAAGTGTCGGAGTGATATATTTGCCCTCAATAAAATATTTTTTTAATGTACAGTCAAGAGCAGGTTACACTTTACACTACCAGTTTAAGAAGAGCTCTGATTTATACTGTGCGCCATACAATACAGGGCCGGTCCAAAGTCCAAAGTGTCAAGCTTGACGTGCTCTTGAGTGTACATACTTTTAATTTGGTTTGGTTTGATGCTAGCAAGTGCTTCGCTTAATTGTTTTAGAATGTAATACTCTAATAATTTATTTATGAATTTGCTGGGTCAGCGGCCTGAAGTGGATCTTGGAGTGCGCGGTAAGCAAATACCACCCACCAAAGGGCCCGATAGTTCAGCCTACTGATCTGAAGGTTGTGGGTTCAGATCAGTAGAAATATTTGAAAATCGTATTTTCGAGTATTTGTGAGGAGTCTGAGTGCTTATGTATATTGTATAACCAGCTTTCCGCCCGGGACTTGGTTGTGGGAATTTGGAAAAATATGTAGCCTAGAAAACTAAATTTTATCAAAATTGACTAAGCCGTTTGAGCATGAGAGTATCAAACATCCATACATCCTCACAAACTTTTGCATTTATAATATTCGTAGGAAATTAGGAAGTATATAGTAAGATATTGCAGCTTTGAATTTGCACGATAAAATATTTTTCTATTCATGACAAAAATGACAAAAAAACATTTTCTTAGTGACACTATAAAAACAATTGAAAAATGAAAAAAAAAACTGGAACAACATGTTTTTTTTTCTGAACGCCAAACCCAATCGCTTTGGCATAATAAGTTCAAACTGCAGTTAGTTCTTGTTTACCAACAGAAGGCATCCTACAACTGTCCAGCAATTACGTAGTTCTTAGTATTGACGGCGGTACAATCAAAAGCAGCTAAATATGTACACTTGGAGGTACGATTCTCCCTCTTGCGTGCACGGAATAAGAGCTATAACGTTGCAAATTCATGCTTAAGTCTGTAACAATTATAAGGAAAGTGGAGACAAAGTGGTCAGCGTGCCTTAGACTGTTATGGCCGACCGATCATCGACACTGGCCACAGAAGGACTGGGAAAAGTTCGCGGAAGATCAATCAGTCTCTCCTTCTTTCCTCATTTATTTATTTAAATTGAGGTTCAACAGCTGTATAATATACACAGTGTTCAACATTTTAAAAACAGATCCTCGAAGATAGAAACAAGTATCGCTGAGGTGATTAATCCTAGTTAACAATTAGTTTTAAATGACACTTTAGTAAAAAGAAAATTGCCAATTTAACTACCTTAACATAATTAATTAATTATTTGTGGCATATTATGACTATACAATTTTTTCAATTTTGTCAAAGCTCGTCTCGCCGAAACAAAACCAGTATTGAAAATATACACTAGTCAATTCATGGAAATAAGGCGTCCACAATCATGATTATGACAATGTCGGAATATTTTTTTGAGGAGTACTGACGGCGGGTTTGGTCGAGTGGTAGTGGCACTGCATCTCGATCGACGGGTCCTGGGTTCGATTCCCAGTCGAGGCAAATTTTTGTCTAAAAAGCAGACGTTTGTTCTCGGGTCATAGATGTTCGTGTCTGTCTTTGTATATGTTCCAATGGACCCCACGACATGAGGGAAAACCTTAATGTGGGTCTTTGAGTGTGTAGCATTTATTTATTTATTTAGTTTTAATCGCCAGAAAAGACTAGGATCAGAGGCGTCGGTTGCGGGCGATAATTGAAGCAGTCCTCAAAATGAGTGCATCGCATGCGAGGCCAGGGTCCCAAACAAGAGCAATATGAAGAAATATGCGCCCTTCAGCCGATTATTTACGACTAGCTTTCCGCCCGCGGCTCCGCCCGCGTCCTAATTTTTTCTAAAATAAAAAGTATCCTATAAACCTCACGGAGCCCGAGACCTTTCCAACGAATGCAAAACCGGTGGAAATCGGTTCGTGCGTTCTGGAGTTATAGCGTCAGGAAGGAAAACCTGACTTATTTTTATATAGTAGATTAAAAGATAGACATATACTATCGCGGATTGTTTTTTAGATCATTAAAAGAGCTATTATTCTTTAATACATATTTTTTGTGTATCTTGAACCGTTTTCACGGCGCACGCAACGGAAGGCTTCAAAGATGAAATAATTTCTCCCGTTTTTTACACATTTACCACTATATCTTTGCTCCTATTGGTCGTAGCGTGATGTTATATAGCCTATAGCCTTCCTCGATAACTGGACTATCCAACACAAAAAGAATTATTCAATTCGAACCAGTAGTTTCGGAGATTAGCGCGTTCAAACAAACAAACAAACAAACTCTTCAGCTTTATAATATTAGTATAGATTAGTATAGATTTGACGGGCGGCTATTTGCTGGGACTAAGTGAATCAAAATTAAAATATAGAATGGCGAAGTTGCCGATATCAAGTATAAAGAAACCCATTACGGGTTGTAGTATGTCAGAGCCTGCGTAGATCAGCAGGGAGCAGGCGAGGATGTTGATTTTGGAGCACTATGATTTTATGATTCCACACACACAGCAGCAGAACATGCTATACATCATAACCTTGACGTCGCCCTTATCTCCTTTGTAATAGCGCTGTATTTCGTAGTGCAAATGTGTAACCTGACGTGCTGCTGTCTGTACAAATGTGTAACGACCAGACGTGTTGTTATCTGTACGTACATAAGTAATAAGAAATCTACATAGATTAGCCACAATATCAGCAGCAGACAAGACAAGGCAATCTTAAAAAGTTAAAAGTACCGACAGTACTAAAACAGTACTTTAATTACTTCGAATCAATCTATAGAACGAGCGAGAACCCGTTCCTATGGACATGACCTGTCAGGTTCTGTTATAGCCGTGCCTCAAATGGCAGCAAAAAAGCCTCAAGTCCATCTTGTACCGGTTCGCAATGTGTTATGTAAGGTTATAGAAATTATGTTGACGGGCAAAGATTATTGGATTGAATTCCTCGTGCGTTGTCATGTGTAGAAATTATTTTAGAAAGGCACTAACGATAGTGCCACGGCTTGTTGCCAAAAATATCTGAATTAAAAAAAAACTGATAAGGTGCATACTTTGTTCCCGTGTCAAAAACATTTGAATCACGTGCTATTCCGCGGCGTTTACATCACATATCCGTATAACGTGAAAGAAATGACCCTGTCAAGCATGTATTCTGGCAAATAAAGTTTATTATAATTAACAAATACTTAATTAACTTCCGATTTTGTAGTAGAGCCATGGGGCCTATAAATATTGCATGTAAATAAATCCATAAGTCAAACCGACAAAATGCATGAAAATCGGTTCTATTACAATTTGGTGACACAAACTAAGTAAATGTTTGGACATACTTAATCCTGGTGAAAGAAATGACCTTGCAAAGCATGTATTCTGGCAAATAAAGTTTAAAATAATTATCAAACAATTAACTTCTAAATTTGTAGTAGAGTCATGGGGCCTATAAATATTTCACGTAAATAAATCCATAAGTCAAACCGACAAAATGCATGAAAATCGGTTCTATTACAATTTGGTGACACAAACAAGTAAATGTTTGGACATACTTCGGAATAAATCGTTAACCCTGCATAATATGTGTTACACATTACATCATTGTTACTAAAATCTAATAATAGACCATAGAGTGTTTAATATCTGCGCGAAGTTTTCAGGTCGCGTGTAAGTCGGCTGCGCGCGCGCATGAAACGAGATACCGCGCTAATTGTGTACGCCGACGCCGTGGCGGGCCGTTTGCAAGAACTGGGGTGAAGTTAGGAGCAGGGTTGAGAAGCCAGGACTTTGTAAAAAATGTTTTACCTATGGGTATCTTTTAATTAGTGACAGAAACAATTTTCTGATAAAACAACAATTTGATTCAAGGAACGTTTTATGAGATTCTTAAAAGAATCAGATTTTTATCTACTTAATAATTTTTTATATTAATTTAATAATTTTTTACAAACATCCCCTGCACGAAATGTTCGGAAATGGCCGTTAGGTCGAATTGGCTAAAATTTTTGGAAAATCTCTATTTCTTTACATATCTTGACTTCGGTAATAAATAAAAGAACTGAAAATGCACTTATAGAACTTGCTCGTACTGGCCTTTTAATCCCTTCGTGTTTCTCAAGTAATTATTACAGCTCCTCAAAAAGATCTCTGTAGTAAAGCAATTAAATAAATAAAAGAAATTGTTAGTTACCAACCCTATACTATTAGGACAGACAAATTCAGTGGAATCGATGGCAAGCGATCGGTGGCAACTGGCAATTGAAAAATTAGGTTGATCTCAATATGGGGGCAGTGTTTGGGGTCAGCCGAGCCCGTTAAATAACACATTTATCGTCACGATCTTCATCTTTGAAGACACGACGTATTTTTATTGCAGATAGAAAGATTTTACTGAAACTGCAGAGTAAGATGGAAATATGATATTTTTTAGTAACTATTTATGGGCGGTTTGAACGAGTGGTGGTTGTGCTGGGTTCTGTTGGGTCTTTGGGTTCGATTCCGGGGCAAACATTTTAGTTAAAAGCAGATGTTTATTCTGGAGTCATGGGTGTTCGTGTCAGTCTTTTGGTGTGTTCCATTCAAGGGACCCAAGACAGGTGAAAACCTTCCTTTGAGTGTGTACCGTTTTTTTGTATGTTTGTAACAAATAAACTCAAAAACTACTGGACCGATTTCAAAAGTTCTTTTACCTGTAGAAAGCTCCCTTATCGGCGGGTGACATAGGCTACATAATTTATCGAATATGAAAGCCCACGTCTTCTGTGTAATTGAAATGAATATCCTCAATTGTTAGAAATAAGTACATTTAACCTAAAAGACAGTTTTCACCGAAAACATAAACGTTAAACCGGTCTCGTTTAATGTTTACAAAATTCCTTTGAAAGACCTTGCGAGTGATCTCTCAGATCCAAGGGCAGCAGGTTCGAGACCCGACTCGTCATGCCGAGTGGCACTATTGTACTAAACTCGCCACCCATATTGCATTTCAGCTTCCATTACGGAACAAAAACTGACCATGGCATCCTGAGATCAATGGGGTTATAAATAGAGTGTATAATTGCCAGCACTTTTTTTGTTTACAAAAAGATCAATGATCGCCTATATGCGCTGATAGCGATAGCCCAGTTGGTATGAACCAGTCTTGTAATCGGAAGGTTGCGGGTTTAAATTCTGCGGGCCTGTACCACTCAATTCGTCTTTTCGGTTTTATGTACGGATTTTTAATTAATTATCACTTGCTCAACGGTGAAGGAAAACATCGTGATGAAACCCGCCTGTCTAAGAAAATTCATTTTCGATAGACGAGCAGTCCACCAACCCGCATTGGGACGGCGTGGTGGACTATTGGCCTAAATCCCCTTCGTATTTCGAAGGGAGCCCGTGCCCCTCGGTGGGAACGCATACGGGCTGATAAAAAAAAGATCAATGATCATGCTTTATTTGCGCAATCATTTACTAGAGATGCGATTCTTGGGCTTAGAATTTTTCGATGTAACGCTTTCATAATCATATAATCATAAACTTTAGATAGAACTGCAGAAAAAGATAAAAAAAAGTACTGTTGGGAAGTTTATTTACTTAATATGTCGATGACGTACTTATACTCCAAATAAATAATTTTTTTATCTTCAATTCAGTTAAAGCTGTCAAATACGATGTAAAATTGAAATTGTTTGACCACGCCGGCAAGGGCGCGGCGCCGATTTCAAACTTGGAGAGAAGATTGATGAGAGAAATATAGAATGCGAATGTAGTTATAAGGGTTGGAAGTTACGGAATCTATAAGATGCAAAATCGATAAGCTAAACAACGCTATAAACAGTCGATTCACTGCAAAAAGATGACCATTACCGTCATTAATTCATCTCAATCGATGCGTGGTTCTAATCGACCAATATTCGGCGTTTATCGTATTGAGGCAGGTTAAGGACGGCTTTAATGCTCTGCCAATCGCTTCCACTTAACATGAGACATGGGAAGTGGAAAGAGATAGAACACCTACCTAATTTATTATTATTATTAGTGAAGAAGCAGGTTCGTTTGTCCTTATTTTAGGACTCAACATATTCAGGAATATATATAATGAGTCAGCTGAAGATAAACAAACACAGATGGAATTTTTACAAGATTTAGGTTCTTATTTCATCCTTTCACGTCTTGTAGTAACTAAACTACAGTTGTATCTTTGAAGTATTTAAGATTTGTTGCGCTTTAAGGCGACTACAGCACCTAAATTACGATTTTATGATGCGTAGATAAGCATAACGCACTGCATTGAATCGAAGAAAAGAAATACTACGGTAATATTCAGGACATAAATTAGATAAGTAGTTTGCTGAAAACATGATTCAGCACTTTTGGTTTGATAGAAAAAGCTCACAAAGTCACCTCTAAATACCCAATATTTGTATCTTTTAAGCTGTAAAAACCATAGTAAAATGCATACAGGAACTTGAATTTGCTATTAAAATGTTCGTGATTGAACACTCTCGATAAGTAGTTAACGCATTTTTCGATTTAAGCTGTCACCTTTCCATAAATCTCATTTTTCTAACTTTCGAACATGTTTTTACGCACGCACGCTTTCATAGTCCGTAAACTTCGTGTATCGACACTGTTCGCACTGCCGGCCCAGGCCTGTTGAGAGACGGAGATGGCACTATTCCTATGTGTGCTGCCTTTATCGGGTGCTGTAGTCGCCTTAAAAGGACCTTAATGCATTACAATACGAAATGGTGACAGTTTCTATTTGTTTAAATATTAACATCCTATAGCTGTCGAGTCTGCTAGCAATAGTGTGACAATACCTGGTAAGGCATTATTTACTTAAATATGTTCCGCATAATGTCTCAAGAAAATTACATCATTGGCACATACATTTTAAAAGTTTTCCGACAAACATCCCGTCACGTTTTAGAAAACCCATAATAAGAGACTAGTGTGTTAACTTGCCTTTCTATCTCGATACTTAGTCACCAATGAACCGGCGCAAGCGCCGATTTCTCGCAGGAAGTTGGGGCTCATTACCCTGCGCCACCCGGCCATTTACAAATGTAAACACAGTAGTACAAATCCTACACTATGTTTTAGTACCATTTATGAATGTGGTACACTTAGAAATATGTAGAAACTGAAGTGGTACCAAACCGTTTCCTGGACAGTAATAGAGTGGCGTGTACAATTATGGATACTCTTGCAAATTGTTTTGAAGAGATGTAAAGTGCGAATGATAGACAGTTAACCCGTTAACTTCTCTTCCTGTATATTATCTATGGACGTTCGTACTTGGTAAATGCACGGTAGTCTTGGAGGGTAAGTGGTAAGGAAAAGGTAAAATGACGGAAATTTTGTATAGGTGCGAGTTTTGTCGAGATACTACGTTTTATGTGACGTCAGCCTGAAGCGAAAATAACTGTAGATTGGAGCCACTGTACATTTTCAATTTTATCCTTCGTGCTTATAAAATAATAAAAGACTTGAATTTAAACATCACAGAGTTTACTTCTTATGTCGTACTTTTTCTGAGTTTTGAATCAACTTACCACATAGGGTACTGTGATATGTAGTCTTCATCGAGATGAGACTACGTTTCACAGACGGTGCTGGCTGGTCGGAGTGCTGTCAAGTATTGATTTAAAAAATTAAAATTGAATTTAAAATTTATAAATCAATACTTGACAGCTTCGACCAGCCAGCACCGTCTGTGAAACGTGAAAACTACATATCACCCAACGCATCAGGTTACAGGGTTACTCTATTTTCATTGCAAAACCGCTCTTATCACAACAGCACAGTGTGCACGCGTGTGGTAATCTGAGTTGCGGCCGTCCGTACATTAGTAACACATTAGCCTATGCTCTTAAGGTGACGGAAAATGTCATGAGGAAAACCACAAATTCAAGTGATTGAATGTGTAACCATAATCCAATCCGGTCAGGTTCCCGGGCTTTACTAATTACTTCCATCCATCCATACACTCCCGTTTATAGTCCCTGCCATTTTTGACATTCACACTGAGGTTTATTAGATGGAACATGAGTATAGTGGTGATAGGGTGTTGGCGTTTCGCCCACGGTACATCAAAACCCTCGCGCGTAGAGTTGGCAGCTGGCACATGTTGGACTGGAAGTCTTTCTTTCACTTCCAGTCCAACATGTACCTTAGTACCTGATCCGCCAAATCCTGGATCATGGCCAAGTACCCTGCATCGGAGTGTTAGAGATAAACCAACGCTTACCTTGCTCCGAGGATAGACACTCAGCACATCAGCCCACCATCGCGCCTCTTCTCTGCAGGTTCCCTTCACGAAGGTGACTCGTTCTGGAGCGGTGATGGCCAGGCTGTGTGGATGACCAGTAACCGTGTCGGCTTCGCTGACTTCCAAGACTGTTGTCATGTCGATGCTTGCTTGAGGGACTGTGTCGGGCTGTGGGCAAAGGAGAGGAATTGTTAGAAAAGTAAAGACAAGAAGAATCGCGAATTTATTCGAGTAATAATCAAGATTCAATGTGGCATCAAGTGGTTCTGAACCAATGATACTCTACCTACACTGTATGGGATTACACGCGTGAGCGTATAATGTGTGTATGTATAAAAAAATACTATAAAGAAGATATTGGACCCAAAAATCTATAACCGATTTCGTCTGAATCGCAGTAATTCTACAATTTATAAAAAAAAATATTGTTAAAAAAAAACAATTAATGGAATGGCCGTAGAGAATTGGCACCTTCGTAAAAATGTTTGTTACATAAATAAATAAATAAATAAATAAACGCTATACACTCAAAGGCCCACACTAAGGTTTTCCCTTGTGTCGTGGGTCCCTTGGAACACACATAAAGACAAACACAAACACCCATGACCCATGACCCGAGAACAACTATTGTAACACATGAAAGCATGAAATAAATAAATAAATAAATAAACAAACATCTGCTTTTTACACAAATGTTTGCCCCGACTGGGGATCGAACCCAGGACCCGCCGATCAAGAGGCAGCGTCACTACCACTCGACCAAACCGGCCGTCGTGTAGTCAAGATTCAAGAATTGCACACCAACATAACAAGGATTTCATCTTAGGCGCAAGAAATAAGTGGGATGTAGGAAGATGCTACTTAATCTAATAAATCAAAAACTCATGATGTGCTGAAAATGTGTATAATGGCGTTGTTAACGATAGTTTATTTTTAATTTCTGAACGAACCTATTCATTGTCACTAACGTCATCTACATGTCAAAAGCGGTATTATAAAAATTAACGATCATCTAGCGTAATTCTCTGTAACGGTGGATATTTTTATTCAATTAATTAAACCGCAGTAATAGGAAGAACTCACTGTTTTATTTATTATTACGACGCTTCTGGACACCAGTATATCGTGGAACAGGACGTCAACAGGCGTGAATACGGTCAATTGCTCAAAATTCATGAGTAATTATCGTATTCACGTCATCGAGGTCAAAATTCATATATTAATTCGAAGCACCTAACCAAAGTAATGTTAGTAACTAGATAATAGTGATGTTCATAAGAAAGTAACTATTTTTATAATTATTTTTCTCCACAAAAAAACCTGATCATTACAATTCCTCCAGTAATTTTCTTTTCCTAGGACAACTGATTATAAGCTAGGAATGCTGACTCTGAGATGAAGCTAGAAAATTGCCGCTTCTGGGAAGATTACGGGGGGTCCTGAATTACTTTGCGACTGTGGCTTGTGCCGTTGTAAAGCTTGAAATTTAGGTGGAAAATAAAAGGTAGAATCGTCTTTCCTTATCTTGAAGTCAAAAAATAGCCTCTGACTTGTTAGAGACTATAATATAAAGAAGATATTGGACCCAAAAATCTATGACCGATTTCGTCAGAATCACAGTAACTCTACAATTTATGAAAAAATAATTGTAAAAAAAAAACAATTAATGAAATGGCCGTAGAGAATTGGCACCTTCGTAAAAATGTTTGTTACATACTTGATAATACTGACACGATAAGAAAAAGAATAAAAATGGTTAGGTGAAATTACTCATTTCTTTTTCGTTGGACGGCATTTTGAGTTTTAAGCGCAACTTTGCGTTTTAAGCGCAAAATACATTATCTATTACGAAATGACAAGACAGTACACAAATATAGGACGTGAGCACATAGCACATAACACAAATATAAGAGTTAAGTGCTAGATGGACGTAAATGATCTCTTTCTAATTAAACATATCACTTTGAAAAGACACACACACTCTGTTGCAGAAACGTCTATTAAAGTTAATGCTACTTTAATTATTTTTGGCATTAGATTAAAAGAAGCTTAAATTTTAGCGATAATCACGTTTCCAGATCTACAGTTCCAATAATAAAGGCGTTAACAAACGCAAAACTAGAAAACGTCTGTAACCGAAGCATCTACTTTGCAGCCAATGTAACATCAAGTTTATATCTCGATGGGTATCTCCAAAGTACAGACGTCAGTCAGAAACTTAAGTTACCACACATTTGTGCACTCTATGCCCTTATGATAAGTTCGGTTTTGCAACGAAAATTGGGTATGATGCGCTAGGCTCTGTACATTTGCCATAAGGGTTTAATCGTTTGCCGTAATTCCAGGTTTTATTGCTCTGACCTGGCAAAACCTGGCATATAGCGGTGTATGCTAATCTGAACAGTTACTATAAGAACTTATCTTAAGCAACAAAGATTTTAATACCAAGCTACAGCTATTCTTTAGCAATTTTGTGTTAGACGATAATAGCATTTTTATTTGTTTAGTAAGTTTCTCCAAGCCATAAATTTGTGTATGTCTTTCATTTTGCTTCCCAGACAGTTGTTTGTTTTATAGCGATGCCGATGAGATGGTTTAATATGAAAACAATTACATTTATGACTTGACATACTTTTGTTAATCGAACATGGAACATTAGGTACTCAGACAAGCAGCCATGGAAATGAACTGCTCAGCCTAGAGTTATTTCATATTTAGTTAAAATTAGTAAATAAGAAAATTTGTAACGCGATCAAAAAGAGCAACCTCAGAGTTTCTTGCCTGTTCTTCTCTGGGGAAGACTGCACCTTTGCGAATAGGCGTAGAGTCAGTAGGGTCAAAAGAACAAATGTGTATGTATGTATTTAAATCCTATAATGTATGTTTGTGTGTATTTAATGTAATTTTGACTTATTCTAAGTAACATCCTGAATGTTCTATGAAATAAAGATATTTTGATTTGATTTGATTTGTCACTGTCATCTGTACAGCGCAAGGCAGAGATGTACTGACATTTGACGCTTGGAAATTTTACTCATACATTCTACAGCTGAGTCCTTTGCTATGAGGACTGTAACACCTTTGTCCAGTGGTAAAAAAAAACACAGGAGAATGGGCAAAATTGACCGCCGTCCCCAGGATGTATAAAGATGTGACATATGTCATTTTGAAGGTTATAACACCTTCATTTAATGCTGTGCCCTGTGTCTGTGCCAAAACAACGGAACTTTTTCAGGGGGTAAACTACGAACCATTTTGTGTTATATTTATTCGATTTTGATTCTCACATTTTGTTCCCTCTCCGGTGATGTATAACGTTGTGACATTATGTCATTTTATAAAGGTCACACTAATAGCTTCATTTCATTATGTGACAACCACAACGAGACTCGTACAGGGAATTAACTATGAACCGTTTATCATATACTTATTTTCATACGACTTTAGTACCTAGTGTATAAGGTTGTGACATATGTCATTTTGAAGGTCATAAAATATCTAGTGGTTAAGAAGAATTCTAACCTACGACCCAGGGTCCAGATTCTATCAAAATCACCGCTTGTGACCATGGCCGTCTTCAATCATAGCAACATTAAAGGTTCCTATCAGCAAAGATAAGAGATCAGGGCATAAAACACTAAGTACCTTCAGGAAACAGCATCACAGTTTATGAAGACCAAGCCGATTACAAACGAGAGGGCACCGACTAGTGTTGTACGAGACTGCAAGTCCTTGAGTCTTTATTATCGAAGACAAAAAAGCTAGCCAGAGAAAACTTCATGACAGTTTATAAAGAACAAACTGGTTGTGAACGAAAGGACATTAGTGTTGTATATAGATAGATAGAAAACAACTTTACTACTCGCGAAACTCAATGACTAATTAATTAAAGACTCAATGCTTCTTTGAGTGTTTAATCTCATAATTAGAAACTTATAAGGTAGGTAGGAGGAGAGCTGAAGACCGGGCTCAGTGCAGTGCCATAGAAGAGGCCTATGTCCAGCCGTGGACATAGGTAGGTAAGCCTCAGGAATAAGCATCATAGTTTATGAAGTTCTTGTATTAGTTACCCCAACGGCATTAATTACTCATACATTTAGAATTGGCCTGTGAGTTCAGAGCAGCGAGCGCCACTGGCTTCGACCATAAGAAG
The DNA here is from genome assembly GCA_949987775.1 of Aproaerema taeniolella. Classification (NCBI taxonomy): domain Eukaryota; kingdom Metazoa; phylum Arthropoda; class Insecta; order Lepidoptera; family Gelechiidae; genus Aproaerema; species Aproaerema taeniolella. The sequence continues at coordinate 2,235,445 of OX465252.1, forward strand.
AAAAGACTCAAAAGACAAGGAGCGCATCACGGAGTGATGTGGTTGAAGAGTTTTCAGTTATTTTTATTTTGAGAGTCATCCTATGAGGCTGACATAGACGTTATGTATGGTCTAAAGCCTAGTTTTACTACATTTAAGAGAAAAAAAAAGACTCGAGTCTTCTACAACACTGATTCAAACAGGGAGTAGGCTATAAACTCGCCGCAAATGGTATACAACTGCTAGGAATGTGGCCCATTCACTGCGACAAAGGTATTACGTTAGCGGTTAGGGCCCGTTGGATTTTGAATAAATTGGTCATAGGAGACGTTGAAACTCGGAAGATCCCAGCTGAACTGTTATTTAGTTGTTTGACCTTATTGACATGGGTTTATATTGTTGTAATTGAATGTATTGCTTGTGACATTAACTACTGATAATGGAGACAAGATTTAGGTTTACTTTTACATAGTATTCATCATCTACTAATTATACTTAGTTAGAAAATAAATAAAATATACACATCAACACGGTCTATGGATATTGTACGATTTTTCATACAAAAGAGGTCTGTTTGAGAAGCTAGAAAAGCATACTCGAGATACATGGAGCGCTATAATTATCACACGAGCAAGTGCTAAACCTGAATTTTCAATTCTAGTCAATAAATTTTGATTTACTTGAAAATTGTGAAAACGTGACAAAAATTAAAAAAAAAAATGCGTAAATTCGACCATTTTCATACAAAAAACAGGCAAAAAGTGATTTTTCGTTTTCGTTTCCGTCACGTTTTAACCAATTTCAAGTAAAACAAAATTTATTGGCTAGAATTGAAAATTCAGGTTTAGCACTTGCTCGTCTGAAAATTATAGCGCTCAATGTATCTCGAGTATGCTTTTGTAGCTTCTCAAACAGAACTCTTTTGTATGAAAAATCGTGCAATATCCTTAGACCGTGTTGATGTGGTATGTTACCGATAAACCCTCAAACTCATTGAATCACTAATGCCCTGCTCAAACCCTTGGACCTATAAAGCTGAAATGTAGCACAAAGGTTCCTTTTATAACGTAGGAAAGGAACAAGGAAGGATTTTACGTAATTCCCACAGGAACGAAGTCTCAGGCTTCTCCTGATAACATGAGTCATATGTCGCCGGAAATTAATAAGAATCGTAAGTTGATCAATTTTCGAGGTAGTTTATCAACTATCGGCAAAGAAAGTAACTCTGTCTGTCTGTTACGCACGCCTCTGTCTGTCTGTCAGACCTTGGGAAATTCATCATAGGCTATATTTCATCCCACAGCTGGACACGATATAACCTGTAGTTTTAAAATAAACAAATTCATAAGTTTTCATTTTGAAACTCGGAACACAATGTTTATAAGGTTTACGGAAGATTAAAATGAACCCTATAGGTATGAATCAATCTCTGCCTACCTCGATAGCGATTGTATACCACAAAACCCCACCATATTTACTGGCAACCTTACTTTGCATGTGGCTAATTATTCCTAAGTCTCTATCAGTTGACAGTGCGAGAAACGTATAGGAATGTAATGGCTTCTAATTTGCCTGCGGACCCCTAGTCTGCGGGTTCCCTCATTGTTTATTAGACGGCACACCGGCTGAATATGCATTGCCTATTTTATTTTCTTTGGTTACGTAACCGTTAGAGAAGTGTTGCTATTTGAGAAAAGTCGTAGAAATTGAAAGAATTTTATTAACTTAAAGAACTAACGTACGACATTATCTACTTGTATATACTTTAAGGTGTTTGGGGGATATATCTACATACTAAGGTTATTGGTTGAAAAAATATTTTTCAAATAATACAAATGTTGCTGGAAAATACCTAGTTTATCAAGTTATCACCATGAAAGAGAGAGGGATATAAAGTGGCCTAAATCTTCTGATATTGGCCTAAATACGAGTACGCATTTATTTTGGCAAAAGAATTTCGTTAAATGTAGGTCAGTTTAATATAAAGCTACGATTGCAAGTTACAGGAGGTTATAGGGGACATGAGTACCGAAGGAATCACGAAATTTTACCACGTAGTACGTCTGAAAGTATAAAATCATGCACTTTGACGTCATGCAGCTTCGTCAGTATTTGATGTGTTCTATTTGTGTAATTAATTTGTTGCTTAAAATTAGATTTTTGATAACTGGTAATAGGTAAATGATTAATAAGGTCCTGACACAGTTAATCCCTACTCCCTACTAATATTATAAATGCGAAAGTAACTGAATGTCTGTGCCTGTTACGCTAATTAACCGAATTTGATGAAATTTGGTACAACGATAGATTAGATCTTGAGAAAGGAGATAGGCTATATTTTATCCCACAGCTGGGCACGATATAACCTGTAATCCACGCGGGCGGAAAGCTATAGCGGGCGGTAACATATGGTCTTAGGGCCATTTTCCCCAGAGTTAGTCAGGATCGCCACCTACACGATAAAGAAGGAAGAAAAGTCAGTTTAAATTAAAATAACTAAAAAACTTATCAAATGCCCCTGGCAACACCAACCGTTACCCATAAGGACGCCATAAAAACTTCAGCGGCTAACCATTGCCATTCCTAGCGCATTCTATCTCGGGGTAGAGGAAAACATTCAGCTGTGACAATATACCTTAGTCTAGGACACCAAGTGTTCCTAGATAATAGATAACCTAGGTGTGAGAGAGAGGAATAGCCGTTTGTGTAAGTTGATAAAGTTACTGCTATCTGGGCCCCGATTCTGTAACTTAAGTTGGGTGTCGATGGAATGGTCGCTATTTTATCCGTCCAGGTGGCGAAATTGAGAACTATCCATACATCTAATGACGGCTGCTTTGACTGATGGCGCCACCGTCAACTGAATTTTCAGATGCTAAGTAGTTTGCAACTTTACGTTCGGTTGGCGGTGGCGCTTCTGGACGGTGGTTGTCAGCATGTATAAATTAAATAGTTCTCAATTTCACCACCTGAATATATAAAATGGCCTCCATTCCATCGACACACAACTCAAGTTACAGAATCGGGACCCTGTTGGTTCGTTTCAGAATGCCAAAATACACACACCCTTAATTTACTATTTATTTATTTAATTAATCAATTGAATATACAATAATATTATAAACACACTTCCACAAAACCGTTTAAACGGTTTGTCTGTGAGATCAGCAGTCTCACAACCATTCATGACAATATAATAAAAGTATAATATCATTTCATTTTTAACATTAATTATTGTAGGTATATTAAGTTTATTTTTATTAAAGAGTATCCAGATAATACTGCTTTAACTCCTTTTTAAATTTATTCCTATTGGACTCGAGACTAATGGCCTTGGGCAAACTACATATTTAGCAGATAGGGAATTCGCTTCTTCAGAGTTCTGTCACCAAAATAGTTAGTTACTTTGGGTACTATGAATTTGCCCGAGGACATCGATCTCGTGTGGTACTTGTTGTCCACTATTCGTTGCTGTTCCCGTTATGTCAAGTTACGTCGCCATTTTCTCAGCATGAGATTATAAAAGATCCATATCTGAGTTTTATTTTAGCAGATTACTGGATAACCTCTACGTAGAGTTGTAGATAACTCCAAGTGTCGTACCACAGGTCGTATTATCAGGCGGACGCGTGGTAATGTGTTCCACATACGATGCCGATGAACTGAGACACGCCCGGCAGTAGGGTAACCATAAACTGGGGGGTTTTGAGGTGTCTTCGGTTTTCCTCTCGCTATTTTTTAGAAAAAAATGTTATTCTCACAAGTAACTTAGTACTCTCATTAGGTGGGCTGTAAGAAATCCCATCGTGGGATAAGTCCACCTTTGTAAACTTCCTATTACTGTAAACTGGTTATCATCTGTGTTATCATTGTACAATAAAGAATAAATACATACATACAAAGAAGGTGGTCTCTTTCAAGGTTTGCAAGCGTCATCACTGGCAACCTCAAATTAAATTTTACCTTCTTCATTAGTTGTCAGTTAGTGCGTATGAAATCATGCACTGTGACGTCATGCATTTTAGTCAGTATTTGATTTGCTTCATAGGGGGTAACTTACGTTAGGGGGTGATTCTGTATATAAAACTCAACAATGTTTCCTGAGAAAATTATTTGAAAATTTCAACAAATAAAATTCGACTTTCAATACAAAAGCACATACGTTTTTGTTTTTCCATATGATATTTCGTCCTATGTATCTTGAGGAAAGTTCTTCAGTTTAGTGAGCATTCACATACTTAGTTTTCGCTAAATAATAATTAAGATCACTCAATATAATTAATTTGTTGATATGAAATTAGATTTTTTGGTAATAAAGAAGTAATAATAATTGTTAAAATACAATTATACATACATACGCTCACACCTGTTATCCCGTACGGGGTAGGCCACTTGATGCCCACGTTTGACATAAATTCTTGGTAATTAGCTTGTTAGACAATAATACAATACTGTTAACGTAAGACCGGTTTTTCGCTGACTACTTTAAATTTTATCTTGTATTTTGCCAATTGTGGCCACCCTACCGCTATGGGACGTGATGCAAATCGAAGTGACACGGGCAGGGCAGCGGGCGGCAAGCTGTGAGGCGGAACAGCTGATCGGAACCAGGTCGGGAATCGAACCGCAACCCGAACCTATACTTAGCTGGTTATAAGCGGGTTAAAATGATTGGAGAAAACCAACTGAGGTTTATAGGTCATCTTGGTCTTAACAGGAGTATATTAAGTGGTGTTTGATGGATTAATCTCAATTATTTTTAAGAAAGGTACTGTTTTTTTTTTTAAATTATAATTTGGGTTAACTCTTGACCTCAATTTTGACCATAAGGTCAAAGATGAGGTCGACGATGTAGCTAGTTAACCCAGAAAATGCCTATAAAGACACTGGTACTCCACGCACTGAACACAGCATGCTGTTTGGCATCGGACTTCGGTAGGAGGGTGGTCGCGAACCAGACGGCCCTTTACAGGGCCTACCACACCTCATGAGACCATAGGACTACACCTCAGATTCCGAAAAAAATTTAGTGTCGTTGCCTGGGATGGCTTAGTAGGAGGCAGGTCTCATTTGTGTTTCCTCTTATAAAACAAAGTCACGCCGCCGCGTCCGTCTGGATGTCTCAGCGCGATTAACTGAAAAAACTATGAAACGGATTTTCATACAGTTTTCACCAACGGACGGAGTGACTCAAGAGGAAGATTTTTAGGGAAAATTTATTAATGATTTGTCATCGTCGTATTTCGACCAATTCACAATTACCTACCTACAATTGAAGATGTCGAAAACATCAAGCCAATTTTAAGGTTTCATCAAAGACGCTATTTCTCTGTTATATCTTCGCCTCCACTCTCCCTCATCTCCTCTTGTGGGTCCCAGATTCTTTCGGAGGATTTTCCTTTCAGCGACTAAGAGCCTATTTTCCTCCTTCAATGTTTATGTCCAAGTTTCACAGCCGTACATTAAAATCGGCCTGATCACGGTTTTATAGACTCGAAGTTTTGTCGTCTTGTTGATTAACTTGGACACTAATACCTTGTGAAGGGCTGCGGTGCATCTTAGCGCGTTGACAATGCGGATGTTGATTTCATCCTCCCTTTGATTGGTGTCGGTTATCTTACAGCCGAGATACTTGAACTTATCAACACCTAATATTGGTCAATATTGGCACAAGATAGAATAGTACTTTAATGTCGGAGACCAAGATCCACTTTGGGTCGTTGAGCCAGCGAAGTAAGTAAGTATTGAAGACGCTGCCTAACCCGTGCTCTCCGTGCGAAGTCGGCGGTTGTTCATTATTATTACATTTCTTTCAACGAAAGAAATTTATACTGAGTTTCATTAAACTGCGTTTCAATCGATTAGGTGATTTCAAATCAGAGAGAATTCAGAGATTACCACCGATGATAATCGATAACGACTATAGTATGTTACTGCACCGCTCTTTTACACCTTCAATTAAAATGTCTTCGTGCGGAAGTAATGTATTTATGCATAAAATTATGTAATATATGTAACACACACGCGCGGCGGTTACTGTCGTTGCACTTACATGAAAAGTTTTTTTGTTATTTACTAGAATCTTTGGAGAAAGAAGCCTTAAAGTCGCCATTAGATAAAAGTATCTACCCTATCTATAGAATTCATTAACAAATACCACAAGCCCTACGAAATATGGGAAGTAATTTAACAAAGCACGTAATTTAACAAAGTAGAGTAAATTTCTAAGCAAAGATATTCAGTATAGTGTAAGAAAGCAATCAGCGCCCGGGGCGGCGCCCGCGCACCGCTACGCGCGCAAAAACCGCCGCGGTATTGTAGTAATGCAAACAAACCCGCAGGACGGAAATGCGCGTCTGTTTGCGCGTGGTTTAAGTTGAGAAATGAATCGTGAAATGACTAAAGTGATAAAGTTATTGGCTGATAAAGGGTTAAAGGGACAAAAAAATTCTATAAAATACAGTACTTCTGTTTTCTTAATGTGGTTTGGAAATTTTCGTACTCCAAATAAGTAAGTTGATTTTCAAAAGACAGATCGAGATAGACACTGTTTGCCGAGAGACATTAAGAAAATAATTTTCCACGTCAAAAACGTAAGAGTCACCAACTTCAATCCCAAATAATTTTGTTACAGAGATCCCATACTCCTAAACCATTCATCATCAGCTTCGTCATCAGCTCAGCAACATCAGATGGTGACCATTAGATGCAAAAATCTACATAGATTAAGATAATTTCTGATAAACAGTGTATATGCCTACAAAATTTGAGGGTTTCCCTCGATTTCCCCAGGATCCCATCATCAGATCCTGACCTGGTGACAATGGGACCACCTCTGACGTATGACCTACCAAATAAAAAAGAATTATTCAAATCGGTTTATAATTGCCGGAGTAATCGCGTAACAAATATACAAAAAAAAAAATACAGTCGAATTGAGAACCTCCTCCTTTTTTTGAAGTCGGTTAGTAAAAGTACTGTGAATCTCCCACCACATCAGGCATATTTTAGCTTAAAGGGAGATTCCTACCACTAGTTTTTAAAATGTTTTTTTGTAAAAGAAATAATTATTTTTGTATTTTTGCTATTTTAACTTTGACACAGCATAGCCCGATATTTATTGTTTCCGTTTATAAAAACCAATCGAAAACCCAAGTCAAACCGGTCCACGCGGTGTGGAAAGCACTAGGTAGCCCATTTGGACAGATCGTTTTCGTAGGTAACTCGGAGATGTGTTCTTGCATTGTAATTATTAAATATCGATTTAAAAGGACTGTACAACAAGTAATATTTTAATAGTATTTGTAGTCGGCCAATATAACTCCGCTATCGCCTATGACTTGAACTACCCAATAGGCGGTCTTCCGTCACAGCTAGTGACCACAACTGTCGATAATTTTTGCTGCGCGCGCGCATTCGAGTAAACGTTTCTTACTGGATACTGTACTTAGGGCAGATAGCTTACAGCAGAGATTGTGAACCTTTACCAATCTGGATTAATAATAAATGTAAAAAATAGGTGCCAATAAATTTGTCAGATTAGACAGTCTTACTATAATAAATTATCCACTGCGTTTAATATGCGCAAACACAGTTTTTTATAGGTTGTCGTCATTTTAAGCTTGAACTACGCAATATGTAAATATTATTGGTAAGACCGGTACAATCAATATAATATACATCCTGCAGAGATAAAGTATAGTTTTCTATTAATTTGAAGGCAAAAAACCTAAACTTTTACAGTATGTGAGTGTTCAACCGTTCAGTAAAAGGTACAATTTTCGGGGAAGTCAATAAGAGCTATTTACAATAGTTCATCACACTAATTGTGAACCTTGACGACTATCGCGAAAGTGATTCCTTTCCATTTTCACAGTCACATATATTCGAAGGTAGCTTAGTAAAAAGGTAGGGCGTATTTAGACTTCTTCTGTTTTGTCTGTTTATAATTTTTTAATTAATAATGGTCCGCTCTTGACCACAATGTAATTCAAAGATGCGGTCGAGGATGTAGCGAGCTCTCCCAGTTATTGTATTTGTTTATGTAAGTTTTTTTATTATTATTATGAGATGGGTTAACTTTTTTTTTTAAATTGTAGAATGGGTTAACTCTTGACCATAAGGTCAAAGATGAGGTCGACGATGGAGCGAGTTAACCCAGAAAATGCCTATAAAGGAACTGGTACTCCTACGCACCGACGGAACACAGCAAGCTGTTTGGCGTCGGACTTCGGTAGGAGGGTGGTCGCGAACCAGACGGCCCTTTACAGAGTCTACCACACCGCTTGAGACCATACGACGACACCTCAGATTCAGAAAAAAATGAAGTGTCGTTGCCTGGGATGGATAGGAGGCAGGTCTCATTTGTGTTTCCTTAGTCGCCTCTTACGACACCCACGGAAAGAGATGGGGTGGTGTTATTCTCAACCGATCACCACACGGTACACGGTACGGTATTAAAGTACTCTGTTTCATTAACTCGCACGTCATCCATAACTGTGCCCATAATTTCTTGGTACTTACCGTCTTTGGTCGACGTGCCATTGGTTTGGCATCCCTGATTTATAGTGTGCCATTCAGGTTGAAGGTTTATAGTCTGCTATTTGGGTAGGCAGTGTGCAGTTAACTCAGGTTGTAGCAAATCTGTCTATGGTTAGGAAACTGTGGTCAATCAAACGTAACCAAGGTTTGATATACTAACTTGGAACCGGGATATGGTTTAACAGGTTTCGCTCCGGACTTTTCCTGAATTTTAACCATTTTACACAAAATAACCCGCATTGGGCCAGCGTGGTGGACTATGGCCTAAATCCCCTTCGTATTTCGAAGGGAGGCCTATGCCCCTCGGTGGGGACGTATATGGGCTAGTAAAAAATAATAATATCTAAAGTCCTTCCTCTTGAATCACTACGTCTATTGATGAAAATCGTATGAAAATTCGGTCTGTAGTTGAATAACCTCGCTAATAGGATAGGCAGAGCTACAATATCAAAAAGAAAAACCATGGTGCCGTTCATTGCAAGTCTGTAACTACGTTTAATCACAAAACATATCATCGCGATAACAATTTGTGATAAATCCAACTTATGCATAAAATTGCAATTAAAACAATATGTTTATGTCAGGATACAGGACTATAAATAAGTTTGTAATAATATTTAAAATTCTCTATAAACAAACCCACACGTAATATATTTATCATTAGATAGAGATCTCGTCTGCGAATGCAAAAATTCGATTTTGCGGATTGATTCGTGAAACGCTCGAATGTTTTCGAACGCAACACAAAGTTAGGGAAAGTACTTGCTCGAAAAAAACTCGAGAAAAGTTGTTAAGTTTCTTGAGCTTGTGAGGCAACCCAAAGACTGTTATCTAGGAGCTCAAAGTTACGTTACCTTTTCCCAATCATCAGCTTTCTACAAAAATGTTTCCCCTGCTCAGGAATCGAACCTAATAGCGTTATAACCGTTTTATCAAACCACTCGGGCATTTTAAATAAAATTAAGAGACGTTCAAAGTAAGTAATGGTTTGATATACTCTTTTATGATGTAATGATAACGAAATTACAATATCAAACCCACAAATTAAAAAAAAATGTACTATCGTGTGCTTCCAGAATCGAGATCCAGATTAATTAAATCGATTCGTAATCGATTTCGATTATATATGAGCTTTGATTGTGGCCCAGTGGACACCTTTGATTTATTTACGGTTTTGGTATTTAGTTACCGATTTATCGATTATTATTACACAGTGAAAGTCGGTTATGTAAGTCACTATGGCCGCTTCTTGTGTTTGAATTTCAAAATTAATTATTAATTTGAATGTAGGTATTCGAGTTGTCATTTCTTGTGTTTTGACTCTCTAAATTAATATTTAATTTGTTATTAATTTTGATTTACATGAAAGACGCTTCAATTCAAACATAACTGGATTTTAAAAATTTCGAATAAGTACTTTCTCTCTGAGAAGATGGCGTCAAGAATAACACTTTTTAGAAAAGGATCATTCGAGATTTGTTACATTTATCTCTTCACCTGCGATAGATACAAAATGGGGACACTGAGGTGGACTGTGTCAATCTCTAGCGTTTTTTTTAAGCTGTACGGTTAGCAACCATACTTTAGATTCTGTACAGCGCAGCCCAAATTAAAAAATACAAAAGTTCAAACGAAGACATTGGGACAAATGAAAAGCATTCACTCCGATTTAAATTTTTTATATAAATACAATCCCTTACTACCATTATCCCATCTATTTTTGTGAGACCTGTTAAATCGACAGGAAAAAAAAAGATGTCATCGTATTTCTGACTGATTTACACACGCTTTACAAGTACAAAACGATCGCTAAACTGCCTTTTAAGCGTGGCAACAAATATCTAAACTGTTTATTTTTCTTACTTTATCCAGCAGTGCAGTGGGACCCTAAGAGACTATTAAAAATACTTTTTTTATATATAAGATGGGTTAACTCATCTTATATATAAGATAAGGTCGACGATGGAGTGAGTTAACCCAGAAAATGCATATAAAGGCGCTGGTAATTCCACGCACCGACGGAACACAGCAAGCTGCTTGGCGTCGGACTTCGGTAGGAACCAGACTGCCCTTTACAGAGCCTACCACACCGCATGAGACCATAGGACGACACCTCAGATTCAGAAAAAAATGAAGTGCCTGGGATGGATTACTAGAAGGCAGGTCTCATTTGTGTTTCCTTAGTCGCCTCTTACGACACCCACGGAAAGAGATGGGGTGGTGTTATTCTCAACCGATCACCACACGGTTAGATGTATGTATTTATGTGACCCAAGAGACTATTAAAAAAATATTTCCCAAATCTCACCAAAACCGGTTTGCACCGGTTATTGTTCATAAACACAATTGTCGCTCATAAACAGTGCCTCATTTTTTATTCGCTCGATAAATCGTTCTTTAAACACAGACAGACAGACACAAAAGTCCTTTTGTAATTCGAATTTGATTGCTTATTGTATTGTAATGGGCCGAGGTAATGTATGGTTTATTCGAATTTTGGATTTTTTTTGTTATTATTCATTCAAATATTCGGTTCGTGGGCGAATGTGAATGGGAGGTTAAATACGCGTTTTATGTTTTTGAGGATAGTAATAAGTACTCCAAAATAAAACACTGAGTCTTCAATTAGGCTGACGTCAGAGTAAATAAACTATCAAAGGTCGTAGATATAAAATTAAACCGAATTCAAATATTAAAAAGCATTTTAAGGCGACTACAGCACCCGATTAAGGCAGCACACATAGGAATAGTGCCATCTCCATCTCTCAACAGGCCTGGGCCGGCAGTACGAACAGTGTCGATACACGAAGTTTACGGACTATGAAAGCGTGCGTGCGTAAAAACATGTTCGAAAGTTAGAAAAATGAGATTTATGGAAAGGTGACAGCTTAAATCGAAAAAAGCGTTAACTACTTATCGAGAGTGTTCAATCACGAACATTTTGATAGCAAATTCAAGTTCCTGTGTGCATTTTACTATCGTTTTTACAGCTTAAAAGATACACAATATTGGTATTCAGAGGTGACTTTGTGAGCTTTTTCTATCGAACCAAAAGTGCTGAATCATGTTTTCAGCAAACTACTTATCTAGTTTATGTCCTGAATATTACCGTAGTATTTTTTTTCTTCGATTTAATGCAGTGCGTCATGCTTATCTACGCATCATAAAATCGTAATTTAGGTGCTGTAGTCGCCTTAAGTGTAAATGATATGAAAAAAAATTCCAACTTCAGCCTCATGCCGATTCATTTCTATTCTGTAATCAACGAGATAAAGAAAGTTGGTTAGAGCATTAGAACATCTAATCCTGGGGTCGTGGGTTCAAGTCCCATTCGCGCCGAACATGTTTCTTACCCTAAAACTATTTGTGAATATCCCTCAAGCGGGTAAGCGTTTTAAAATACTAAATAAGAGATAAAAGAGCGGTGATAGCCCAGTTGGTAATGAGCCAGACTTGTAATCCGAAGGTCGTGGGTTTAAATTCTGGTGCGGACCTGTACCAGTAAATTCGTGTTTTTGGATTTATGTACGGATTCTAATTCTCACTTGCTGAACGGTGAAGGAAAATATCGTGATGAAACCAGCCCGTCCAAGAAAATTCAATTTCGAAAGACGGAGCGGTTCGCCAACCCGCATTGGGCCAGCGTGGTGGACTATGGCCTAAATCCCCTTCGTGTTTCGAAGGAAGGCCCGTGCCCTCGGTGGGGACGTATATGGGCTGATAAGAGAGAGAAGAGAGAGAAGAGAGAGAAATAAGAGGTAAAGGAAAACAAATCTGCACATTTTTACACTTATTGCAGTCACTCAGTTGCAAAAACGTTGGTAAAGTTAAAACTTCTTTTAATATAATACTGTCTTTGTTTATGTCAAATATATGGAAAGTGACGGGATTATATTTAAAGTAGTATTAACTTTAATGGATGTTTCTGTAACTGAGTGTTTGGCTCTCAACAATAGGCCGTACACTCTTTCCTAACCTACCACAATACATTATCATACGAAAATATCCAATTATCATGATTTAAAGATAGTATCGGATGCGCACGCGACACCGGAAGTGAGACAATGGCCATTGTGGTTGTAATTACCGGAAACTACGTCATATTGTTGCTCGGACCGTTTCGAGCGCTCGTAATTTTGTCGTTCGTTATTAGAGCGATCGAATTGGTAATAAGGATCTGATGATGCGATGAGCAAATAGTAAATAAATATATCATAAATATTACAACATATAACATATAGTATATCTTTTTCCTTATCCTTACTAATATTATAAACACGAAAGTTTAAATGTATGTAGGCATGGATGTTTGTTCCTCTTTCACGCTCAAACGGCTGGACCAGTTATGATGAAATTTGGCATTAAGGTAGCTGATACCCTGAATTAACACATGGGTTTCATAATTTCCCCAAATTTCCTCGGGAAGGCAGTCCCGGGCGAAAATCTAGTTCCTTAATATGCTAAGTCTTTCAAATAAAAGTACAGTTGTGATAATCAAACCCAGATGTCAAGACCATTGAAGTTGACCGTACAGACCTACTTACCGAGTAACATATGTAGATGGCGCTGTGACAAAATGCCAGTCAACGAGCGCAGGGCGGCAATCAGCTGATCCGGCGTAAGCGGCTTATGCGCCGGCGCATGCTTAGAGCGAAATTACTGCGGCCCTTGTGGGAGACCCAGAATATTACGAACTTTGCAATTTTAAACCACATTTTACCCTAGTTTTCTTACTACACTACCAGTACATGAGGACTAGGTTTATCCACCTGTAATTTCGTTCCCGTGGGAATTTGGGAAAATTGTAAACCCAATGTGTTATTCTGATGTCTAAGCTATTTTACTGCAAAGTTTCTCTGGGGAAGACTGCACCTTTGCGAATAGGCGTAGAGTCAGTAGGGTCAGTAGAACAAATGCGTATGTATGTATTTAAATCCTTTAATGTTTGTTTGTATGTATTTCATATAATCTTGACTTGTTTTAAGTGGCATCCTGAATGTCCTATAAAATAAAGATTTTTTCTATTCTATTCTTTCACCAAAATTCGTAAAGTAGTTTTTGTGTGAAGAAGTCACAAACATCCATCCATTCTGACAAGCTTTCATACTTACCATATTACTCGTAACAGGATACCATATAAAATCACCGAATATAGTGATAAAACCAGCCTTCCCATCTTTTAAGCTCTAAGCTCACTAACTGTACGTCTCAGACTCAGATGACTTACAGGATGTAATACTTCGCTCGTATAGATAAAACTAATGCTGTAATCTAGTTTAGTAGCCTAGTGTGAAATAGGAGTTTCTTGCCTATTCTACTCAGTGGAAGCCTGCGCCTTTGCGAATATGCGTGGAGTCAAAAGAACGGAGATATATGTAGGTAGGTATCAAACTTCCTTGATATACTTCACTACTTTGAGTTATCCTTAATATTTTATAAAATAAACCTATTCTGACTTTGACTTTGAATATACGACTTTTTATAGTAGCGACTAAGGACTAAGAGTATAGTCCATATACAGGGCTTTAGGTAAATTTCTTTCAACCTCTCGAGTGCTACATCAGTCCATGAAACTGAACAACTCCCCGAAGGAACATAGGTCAAAATACGAGAAAAACATTTTGAGTTCCCATACAAACTTCATCAGCATATTATTTTGTATGGGAGATCAACATTTTTTTTTCGTAATGTATTTTTTTTCAGGGCTAGCTATTTTAATGACATCATTATGGGTAGTATTTTACCAGGAGAAATAAGCACATCATTTCTTTTTTATGAAAAAAAGAGCAAGGTACAAAGTAAAATAGAAAGGAAAAAGTCCACAAACGAGGAACGAAGCAGCATAGATTACGCATTAAATTACAATAAATCAAACATAAAACAACAAACCCAGAAACATTAACCAAAAGTCAAAGTATTCACGTAACCGCATGATCTTATGAACTTCGAAAGGTTAAAAACCTTACAAAAAACGAATGATCTGTAAACGCAGGTTCGGGTTAAGCAATACATAAACACATATGCCCAGGCGCATGTCTCAATCTAATAGTTAGCCGAGTTAACGGATCGTGAACTCAAGTTAAAGCTTCATATTTGACCGTCAATTATAAATGTGGTTTAGTCTGAACTTTACTATTTTATCAATTCCAGCTGTGGAACTTTATAATGGATGATTGATTCAAATTTTAACATCATGAGTAACTATTTTCTATGTATCAAGTAACTACATAGAAAAATGTATCTATGTATCAAGTTCTAACCGTGTGGTGATCGGTTGAGAATAACACCACCCCATCTCTTTCCGTGGGTGTCGTAAGAGGCGACTAAGGAAACACTAATGAGACCTGCCTCCTAGTAATCCATGCCAGGCAACGACACTTCATTTTTTTCTGAATCTGAGGTGTCGTCCTATGGTCTCATGCGGTGTGGTAGGCTCTGTAAAGGGCCGTCTGGTTCGCGACCATCCTCCTACCGAAGTCCAACGCCAAACAGCTTGCTGTGTTCCGTCGGTGCGTGGGAGTACCAGTGCCTTTATAGGCATTTTCTGGGTTAATTCGCTCCATCGTCGACCTCATCTTTGACCTTATGGTGAAGATTGAGGTCAAGAGTTAACCCATTTATAATAAATAAATAAAAGTAACTGTCGCATATAAATTATTAAGTCCCTATTACTATATCAATTTCAAACAAAACAAATAGTTCTTTATCACCACTACCATAAATAACCACCTAAGAGATAAGATGGTACTTCATATTATTACCAATGAAAGATATAATTTTCACATTAGTTCCATTTGTTTATTTTATATAGCATTCCGCCCCGTGTGAATTCGGGAAAATGATGTAGCCTTTGTTACTCAAGGATAATGTAGCAATCTAATGGTGAAATGCATAAAAACAAGCAAACAATCTAAACTTTCCTCTTTATATTATTATTAATAGTGTAGATTTTTATGCATAAAATATTTGTTTGTGTCAAGACATAGAATATATTTATCGTCGCCCATATAATTGAATTTTTTTATTAATAAAATTAAACCAAGTTTTTTTATGGTCAAGAATTAAGGAGATGAAAATGTTGTTGCGCATTAGAATCGAATAAAAAATCGTTAAAAGAAAATAATAGGCAAATATTTTAGGGACATTGGAAGACGAGATCTGCCTTAGAGATAGCGGGAATAAACCACACTAATTCGTTCCCATGAGTATTATTTTGAAGGGCACCCATAACTGGAGCAAAGACCTGATTGCTTATTGGCCGAAACCGATTCTCTATATCTTTCCACAATTAAAATTAAAGAAAAAACACTTAGAACTCCCACACAGCGCATTGGTCTCTCCATCGGTTACAAATTAAGGGCAATCGAGAAACATCGTTAATGATTTTTTTCTCTATTAGCAACACTGATCATTCCAATTATTTCAATGGTCAATTAGATAAGGTTATCTAGAAAATTAATGTCAAAAGTGCCGTAATAAAAAAAATCGACTCGAATATTAAGTCTTCAAAATTTTCACGCTGGACTGGAACTGAAGAAAATGCCAGCCGCCAACCCTTCCCAGACATTCTGTAGAAGACAGTAAGTGGGCCACGAGGGTTACTATTATTGTGCGTAAACAAAAGGCTGACAACCTATTACTGCTACGCCGTTAGTTTGTTGGTTAGTCTAAAAGTCTAAACCAACAAACTAACGGCTAATTCTGATTTTTGATAACGAAATTTTCGCACTTTTTTATTATTTTTAATATAAATCCTACAGTATGCATTTAAAATTAAAATTTACACTTTTTTAATGTAGAACAAAGTTGCGAGAACCAGCTCTGCACTAACCGAGAAAGTACAAAAAAAAATGTTTTTCGAAAAAACGTGAAATTTTAAAAAAGCTGATAAGACCAGGTGGCTGCCAAATCTCAAACGAACAATATGTTTCGTTTCACGCAATGTTTTAAACCAAAAAAGGTGCAAAAATTTCGCGATTTCCCTAGTAATTTACCTGAAATCTCAGGAAATTAGCACAGGTCTTTCGAGGCTGGCTCCCTCCGAAACACGTACTTAGGTCATAGTCCACCACGCCGGCTCAATGCGGGTTGGTGGGCCGTGCGCCAAGCAAAAACGAATTTTCTTAAATATCCAGGTTTCATCACGATGTTTTCCTTCACCGCTGAGCAAGTAATCATGAAAATCCGTACATAAATCCGAAAAGACGAATTTTATCGTACCGGCCCGCACCAGGATTTGAACCCACAACCTACCGGCTACAAATCTGTCTCATTACCAACTGGGCTATCCACCCTTATCTTATCACTTATCAATAACTCATAACTGGCCTATATATTGATGAATGACACAATCTCCAAGAACATGCAACCGGACTGATTAGAGTGAGCCAGTGCGTCCAGGTTGATGAGTTATAAGAGCAGGCGACGTGATTTAGTCGGGTAATCATCGGAGATCCTGCTGGCATACTCGTTAGGGGCCATCCATAAATTACATTAATAGTAGCAAAACAGACTTTTAAAAATAATAACTCTTCAAAATGTTGTATCAACCCCGACATTTGATTGCTTATAACTTTTAAAAGGCTGAACCAATTTTGATAAATTATAGTTAAGAACCCTCTTGATTACGTCACCTTTCAAAAAAACCACATCGAAATCGGTCCATTTGTTTAGGAGCTACGATGCCGCAGACAGACACACAGATACATAGACATACACCTGTATTGAGTCTACTAATAGTTAATTCCTTTAGAGCATTCGGAAGTCCTATATACCTATACACAGATACACACTTCAAACTTATAACACCCCTCTTCAACACTTTATATTAGGTCTTTACCTATGAAATTGCCGTTTTTCATACAATATTTTTGGAAAACTGAATTTCCCATACTAACGTTTTTGGATTTTTCTCGGGAATGCGAAATCCAAATTTAGCAAAATTTTGTGGGAAGGTTTGGACAACATTAAGTTAATTTTCATCATACTTACTTTATTGAAAGTTGTAACTGTAACAACGGCACAGCAAAAATAAGCAATGAAACGGGCAACGGATGAAACGAGCTATATTTGAGCTTCTTTTTCAGCAAATAAATCTAAAGTAAATATGTAATAATTTGACTCAATATCTCCGTTATATGGCCAAGGTTTTAAATAAAAGTTTAGCTGTTCAATCAAATAAATTATGAATAAAATAAAGCTTGAGAAAAAATCGTCCATTTCATAGGTAAAGACCTATTAACACAGATTTTCTGTGGCATTGAGTCTACTAATAGTTCATTCCGAGCCTTCGGAAGTCCTGGGCTTCGACGCGCTTTCAGTGTAAACTTTGTAATGGTCTTTAGGAGAGGCCAAACAACAAGTGACTTTTCGTACTAAAAAGGCTTTCATTTCGTAACTGTACTCTCCCAGATAGCAATAGAAATGGAATTTACGTTACACAGCGAGTAGTGTACAGATAACTACTTATCGGTGTCGTGTCGCCTTAAAAGCCTTTCCGTTTAAATCTTGCTTTCGCTAACTACCACACACCTACCTACCACACTAGTGTGATACACGGGTAGAACAACTAAAACACTTAAGTCAGCTTTTCCTAACTCAGCAAAGAAAAAAACATTGCATATCACATTTTTTTATCACCCCCGACCTTCGATCGTCTTTAATCTTAAGTCTTTAAATCTTAAACGGCAGAACCTATTTTAATCAAATATAGCTTAGAACCATTCGATTACGTCAGCTTTCAAACAAAAAACAGCATCGAAATCGGTCCATTCGTTTAGGAGCTACGATGCCACAGACAGACACAGAAACACATGTTAAAATTATAACACCTTTCTTTTTTGTCAAGTTAAAAAGTTTTTAGCTGATCATAGTGGGCGTGTCATTTAATATTCGAAAAAAAAACATACAGGTAAACCCTGTATTGACTCTAAACTAAACTGCATCACAAAACGCTCGAGAATCGAACATTGAAATTAGGAATAGATACTCCGAAGAAAAGAGAAGTGTTACCTATGGCACATTTCATAATCTGTCCTTGTCTTAGAAGTTTTTATTTAAAAAATGAATGAGCATGAGAAAATTAATATAAACGCTAAAAACTGCAAAATACAGGAAGTCAAACTTGCTATTCCAAAATTGATTATATTATAACCATAAATGTGCGAAAAATTCGTGTGGTAGCCACTGATTTTTTCAAAACAAATTGCTTGACTCTGTGACTAATCGGTCGTTTAAATCACTCAATCTTCGCAAACAGTGGCAGTCAAACTGTGAGACAGCCTATACTAAAGTGCTAAGATAGTAGCAACTTCTATTTGTGACTTCCTTTATCTATCCTCTACATTCTTGCAGGTTTTTCGTTCTTGTAAAATATTACAAGTTTTTTTTTTCAGACCAACATAGCTTGACAGCCCTTCTGAAGCACAGATTAACACTGTCATTTATCTAGGTTTACAAGTTTTAACCTCTTACTAAATAGAACTGACAATCGATAATTTTCCACGTTAAAAACGTATGAGTCACCGACTTCAATCCCAACAACAGTTCGCACAAAGTAGATAACTAGTATTTTTTGCAGTCTACAATGCCTTTTAGCAGGACTGGTTTGTAGTATTTTTTTGTTTTTGTTGAATATTTTAAAAGCGCTGAATCATTTTCGATAAAATGGGACCACCTCTGGAGTATACTCTTTCGAACAAAAAAAGAATTTTGAAAATCGGTCCATAATTGGCGGAGAAATTGGTGAACATACATTTTAAAAAATCTGTAAATAAGACATTGACATTACGGACTTTAAATTAAGTTTCATCTCCAGAAAGTTTCACTCTCAAAAACACTTTGAAATGACTTTCGGTGTGCATATAAGAGTTTGAGAGCCATTGTCATGTAGGATTTTACTCTCTAATCAATAACAAGCGATACGAATCGAGAATCCTGCGGCTGTCAGTTATAGCCTTTGGGAATAAGTCATTATGAGTCACTGATCTCCGAAGACATGTTGGTAGGACCTTCGCTTATTAACCACCGACAAAAAAGGTGTGTTATAAGTTTGACGTGTGTATTTGTGTGACTGTCTGTGGCATCATAGCTCGTAAGCGAAAGAACGATTTCGATAGTATGATATTTCGATAGTATTATTTTACAAGATTTCACATGGGTTCCCGGGAGAAAGTTGTTAGTTTCAAGGGTAAAACACCCCCCACAGTCTTTGTACGGATGAGCTTTCAACTATTGATGAGATGTTTCCAAATGTTTCAATTCATTCCATCAACATGAGCTGGCCATCACTGATAAAATCGTAAAACTTTAAATCAAAATATGTTTGGAGCCACAACCTGTCCCTTGCGGCTTGCGCAGGAGTCCCGCCTCCCTCGCAAATGGACCCCAGCAGCATTGATTTTCTGTGCAGAGTGTAAAGGTATGTTTAAGGGAGCACAGGTTGGTAATAAACTGTGATTTGCGTCGGCTTGCGCTCTCAAACGTCGCCGGTGAAACGGCAAAAGGCGGGGCCTCTGAACCAAGCTACATGGTATGGATTGTACATGGAATAACCTAGTGACTTCGGAAGAGCCATAGAATTAGAACCCCTCAAGATAAGAACTAAGACATTTAAGTGCGATATTCCATTCTGTCTTAAATTTCGAAGGCCAAAATCCACTTTAGGTTGTTGAGTCAGTGAATTAAGTAAGAGAACTTTTTTCTGTTTGGGGATCGGTTGAGAACAACACTATTCCATCTCTTTTCGTGGGTGTCGAGGCAACTAAGGAAATACAAATGAGACCTGCCTTCTATTTAATCAATCCTGGACAACGACACCTCAATTTTTATTAATCTGAGGTGGCTACCCAAACTACACATGGTCCCATGCGGAGTGGTTCGCGACCACGCCAGACAGCTTGCTGTGTTCCGTCGATGCTCGGGGTAGCAGTACCTTAATAGGCATTTTCTGGGTAAACTCGTTAAGATTGAGGTCAATAGAGTAAGTGTCAGTGTCTCTGGAAAACAGCCGGAAAAGTGAGACATTCATTCTGGTGAGGGAAGCCGAATTTTGGTTTTTTAATTTGTGATCATTGGGATATCGGACTGCGTCACGCAGTTCACAAACATAGAACAAAGTTATACAGAACACACATTTTGCTGATTTTTACATAAAAGTTGCCTAAATCAGGAAATTAACTAAAAAACCGATTCTAAAATTCCTAAACAACAGGGTTGATGAAAAAATTATCAGCTAAGTGAATTGAAAATCATTGGAATAGTGTTGAAAGTGTTACAATACTGTATTTTGTTTATAATACGTTCGATGCGGCGGCGCACCTCCCGCGTGGAATGTAAGGGGCGGTAGCGCGACTGAAGTATGGTGTTACCCCACTTTAGTGTTAGTTTAGCCTTAAGTGATGGCTACCATGGCTTTCAATGCAGATTACATGACCTCTGTGTCAATCTGTGGGGAATGCGATTTCGAAATATCTCTGTGGTGTTATTTTTAGGGTTCCGTACCCAAAGGGTAAAACGGGACCTTATTACTAAGACTCCACCAGGCTGTATCTCATGAACCCTGATAGTTATTTTTAATTATCTGATTAGGTTTTCGTCCGTGTCATCGTGAAGGAAGGTAGATGTTACTCTACAGCCTTTTAGCTATCCCAGTGTAATATGGCGTAATAAAAAGGAAAAAAAAAACACTTTTTTATTTGTTATTATTTTGGGTGATGAGGATATTCGATAGATTATCATATCATCCACATACAATATATACGAGTACCTATCTTAAACCAAAAAATTGCTGGCAGAAGCAGCAGTTTCGGGGAGATGTATTGTATAGATAATAAAAGAAATAATTGCAAAAGTCCGCAAAATTAAAGTATTTTATTATTTACTTTGAAAAGAAGGACAAGGTTCTCAATTCAACTGAATATATTTTTTGTATTTGTTTGTTACGCGATAAGTTCTCCAATTGTTGGCCGATTTTCAAATTATTTTTTGTGAGAATTTTATATACTCCTGAGCTCGGGCATATAAATTTTATCGAAATTGATTCAGCGCTTTTTAAAAATATCAACTAAAACTAAAAACTTACAAATTATAGTTAGAAGATGTTTTGGTTTGTGGTTATCTGCCAATAGGCATATGTTTGATTCATATGTTTTTCACGTAGATAAATATTATAAGTACTAGTTAAAGCTATCGCCCATTATACAGCAAAACCCTCGTAGAGAGATACGAGGGTTTTGCTGTACAATGGGCGAAAGGCTGACCACCTCTCTTCTTACCAGCCCATATACGTCCCTACCGAGGGGCACGGGCCTCCCTTCGAAACACGAAGGGGATTTAGGCCATAGTCCACCACGCTGGCCCAAATGCAGGTTGGTGGACTGCTCGTCTTTCGAAAATGAATTTTCTTGGACGGATGGGTTTCATCACGATGTTTTCCTTCACCGTTGGGCAAGTGATAATTAGAAATCCGTACATGAATCCGAAAAGACGAATTTAGTGGTACAGGCCCGCACCAGGATTTGAACCTTCGGATTACAAGTCTGGCTCATTACCAACTGGGCTATCATATGGTGACCACCTCTCACCATTATGCAACTTGTTCCATCCAATAACCTTCACAATTTGTGTCAAACGTGGAATCTAGTGGTTCTATAACCACTGATGCTCTACCTACCCCGTTAGGGATTATAAGCGTGAGCGTGTGTATGTGTAAAGCTATTAGATAACCTAAACTACAGTGCAAAACGAATGTATAGGAAACATTAACATTATCTTAATCAGATTAACAATCCTTAAGCTTTTTCAACTACATGCTTAAGTAATAAATATTAATAAAATATTTCCTAATTGATTAATTGAATGTATCAATCATAACATGAGAATTACAAGTTGGTTTGTATGAAACGGTCGGTAAATGGCCAATTAAATGACCATTAGCGTGGCCATTTGGCGCTTACATGGTAAAGTAACAACAACGGTGGTAAGTAACAACTACTGTGTCCTTTTAGCAATTAAGTATATTGAAAATAAAATAATTTTAATTTTTAATTTTTTTTTTTTAATTTAAAGTCACATTAGAAGTACATGTAGACTCTACATTGCATTGTAGAGGTTGCGGGTAGTTTTAAATGCACATTTGAGTTACTTGGCTAAGTACTCACGGTAGAAGTGACCCGCTCGTAGCCCAGTGGCTTTCGCTGATCTCAACCGATCAGTGAGGTTAAGCAACGTACACAGAGGCAGGGAACCTGATGGGTGACCAAAGTGGCAATTTATCATGAGCATTTCCATGCTTCGTAGGGCACGTTAAGCTGTCGGTCTCGGCTGTTGTCCATTGACTACAGTCGTTAAAACCAAGTCAGAGGCCATTGTGCGGTTTAAAAACTCGTTGGCCAAGTTCGCCACTTGTAGAGGATGCGGGTAGTTTGAAATAAGTTACTGGGCTAAGTACTCATGGTAGTAGTGACCTTATTGCTAAACATTTATATAAAACAACTTCGATTCGATTCTTGCAAAAATGGCGTCCGCACTCGTGATTTTGCCATTGTCAAAGTATTTCAATGGATATGAAAATAGACAGTGGCGAAGTTACCAATATCAAGGGTTGTAGTACGTCAGAAGCCTCTTCCGTTGATCAGCAGGGTGCACTGCTTGAAGGTGAGGATGACGAAATTAGAGCACTAATGTGTTATGATCTCACACACACCTATGAAACACTCTATTGTACGGACGGCCGCAACTCAGGTTACCATATGCGTGCAGTCTGTGCTGTTGTGATAGAGCGGTTCTGCAATGAAAATGGAGTAACCTTATGCGCTGTCTTCTTACCAGCCCATACACGTCCCCACCGAGGGGCACGGGCCTCCCTTCGATACACGACGGGGATTTGGGCCATAGTCCACCACGCTGGCCCAATGCGGGTTGGTGGACCGCTCGTCTTTCGAAAATTAATTTTCTTGGACGGGCGGGTTTCATCACGATGTTTTCCTTCACCGTTGAGCAAGTGATAATTAGAAATCCGTATATAAATCCGAAAAGACGAATTTAGTGGTACAGGCCCTATTATATACAGGCCGCAGATTATGCGCTGGCCTCTATACAAAACAATATTTTTTCTCTATAAAGGGTTTAATGTAAAACGAATTTTATTTTAGAATTCCATTATAGGTTCCCTGGCAAAAGTTATTCAGTTTCAAGGGTAGAACTACCCCTTAATAGTTTCGCGAACTTTAAATTAGTTCGCGAAAAGATGGCATTCGAAATAAACAACGGGTTGCACTCCGGGAGTGCCGGAAGAAGTGAAAACTTGAACATTAACGTTGTGAATTAATACGGGAATAAAACAAAATACACAAAAAGAGTCCGTTATTCTCTCAGGATTCGAACCCTCGCTTACAATCTGGCAACTTTTCCACTCGAACTGTCTACTTTCAACTCAGTAAAATAGTCTATCGGTATTTGCGCACTATGTGCGAATAATCGTTGACATCTGTCACAGAGATAATTTTACCATAGGGCTGCCATCCGTCCGGTTTCACCCATACTTCAAAGTACACAACGTTGCTAAAGAAGTTTTAACTTCAAAAAAGGTGGCAACCCTATCCTACGCATTTTCGATCACGGTCACGTGTCATCTAACGATCTGACGCGAGTTTAACATTTTTTCCCCATACTAAAAGTACTCAACGCCGCTAAAGAAGTTTTCACTTTAAAAAAATGCTTATGCTAAAACATAATAAAATCGTAACGTTGCTTAACATAAACTCATAAGAAAAGAATTTAAACACTCACAATATTTATTATTGTACCAATGCAAATAATTTTATATTATTTTTAGACACGTAGGCATTGATAAAATGAATACTAAGTTTGAAAGAATGAAAACAAACTGTGCCTTCTTTTAACTAAACGTAGGTATGTGACTGTATAATTTTGTTTGAAGAAAAGATGTTTCTATATTTATCAACTCGTTTTGAGACTTAGTTCCTATTCAGAATTTTACCATAAAAATAAATAATACAAAACCTGAAATAATTTTCCAGGCATATAATCGCTACAAAACAGTTTAAAGATTGCCATGTCAGCAGGCTATAAAAACTTAACGGATTGATTATCGAATCTAGCCGTATACAACGCGCTCGCGCAACCATTCAGTCGATCGATTTCGAAATTGGAATTCATTCATTGAACTGAATGAGATCGCGCGAGTAATTGTTTTAACGATGATGACATTTGTGGTTTCAGACTATTATTTTGTAATATGGATATACATATACATACTTAGTTTGAAAACAAAAATCTTGAATTATTCCTAAACAATTAGCGGCCAACATCTTGCTAATATGCACAGTTAGCGATGCTTATTGTATGTACACTCAAGAGCACGTCAAGCTTGACACTTTGGACTCTGGACCGGCCCTGCATTGTATGACGCGCAGTATAAATCAGAGCTCAGCTTAAACTGGTAGTTTAAAGCGTGACCTGCTCTTGACTGTATATTAAAAGTATGAGGCTTAAGAAATGGTATAAATAAAACGCCAGAACACATCATAATATGCTAAAACATTTCGAAAACTACTACTGCGTTTTTCTGATAGTTTCCACCAATTAAAACTTCCTACCATTTACCACCATATAAGGCAATGTAACACTTCCCAAGTCTTTTTTTTAACGAAAGGGTTCGCTTTGGACCACAATCTAGCTCAGAGGCGAAGATGTGGTCGAAGTGTGGTCGATAACGGCAAACTCGCGCTCGGCTCACGCTAAAACTTCACTTTGATTGCGCGAGGGTCCCGCGAAAAGGCTTGCTATGGCGTTGTCAATGTTGACATTTTGACATAGGACCGCGGTGTTGTCGCGGCGCTCTCACTATCGTACTCGGCCTGCTGAAGATGCTTATTCACTCGACCTTTGAAAGACTCGGGTTATATTAGTCATTTAGGAGTCGCTATTTCCTTGCTGTAAGGTCTAAACATACGGCAAAGAAAAGCATTTTGACCCGCCACATAGAGGTCACTTGCTTATGTAAATGACCAGAATACCAATTTTGTTTTCATTGAAAATTAAAAAAAAAAGCCACGCCTCCACATACGAGACACACTAAATATAATGTGGGTAGTAATGTAGCAAATATACATAGTACCTGCATAAGTGTATGTTATAGAGACATAGGTCAAAGGGCAGAAATCTTTGGTGATCCAAATATGGGGACTCGGCACACCTTTATAAGATGTGGCGCTTGCGCATACATAGCCGATGGCACAAGATATATCGCGTTTCGTAAAACATTAGGTGTGTCCTGGGATGTTGACATTATTATAGGTCCATCTTATGATACAACAGCTGCTTAGAGGCTGTAAAGCAAATTCTAACACGTAAAATGTGTTTTTGGAGGTAGAATTCATTCAACAAAAAACAGTTAATGGTTGAAATCGAAAAAGTAATAAGAAATATGACGCCCAAGGTTTACTAATAATTAACAGACCGAATATAAACGTTACACACTCAAAGGCCCACACTAAGTATTTCCCTTGTGTCGTGGGTCCCTCGGATCATACACGACACGAATACCCATGACCCGAGAAAATCTGATTTTTATACATATGTTTGCCCCGACCGGCAATCGAACCCAGGACCCGTCGATCAAGAGACAGGGTCACACCACTCTATCAAATCTGTCATCAATATAAAGAAGGCAATGTTTATAGATTGAAATATAATGTAGAGAGTATGTAGATAACTAAAGTTTAGTAACTCAACTAGGTACCTATTTTGAATGGAGAACTTGCACAACATAGCTTTATAAACCAACACCCAAGAAATTAACAAAATTGCCGGATTTATCTAAGAAATTGCTTTGACAGATTTCAGCAATATTTAATAGCAGATTAATTACTAAAAGTGGAATTTAGAGGAAGTAATAAAACGTGGTTGAATTCGTGAAGTAAGGCCGAGTGACTGTCCGGATGGACTTGCGCAAGCGCACGACAGCTTACACCGACGTGTCGTGTCGGTCTAATTACCTAGGACTAGACTTCCGACGGACGCTCTAAGTCCTAACCAAAAAAGGGAATGTCTAAAAACACTTACAAACATCAGATGACTTACTGACTATATTTGATGGAAAGAATTTAATACCTACAGTGGAAGAATGATTGCCACACTTGTTTAAGGCGACTACAGCACCCAATTAAGGCAGCACACATAGGAATAGTGCCATCTCCGTCTCTCAACAGGCCTGGGCCGGCAGTGCGAACAGTGTCGATACACGAAGTTTACGGACTATGAAAGCGTGCGTGCGTAAAAACATGTTCGAAAGTTAGAAAAATGAGATTTATGGAAAGGTAACAGCTTAAATCGAAAAATGCGTTAACTACTTATCGAGAGTGTTCAATTACGAACATTTTGATAGCAAATTCAAGTTCCTGTGTGCATTTTACTATCGTTTTTACAGCTTAAAAGATACACAATATTGGTATTTAGAGGTGACTTTGTGAGCTTTTTCTATCGAACCAAAAGTGCTGAATCATGTTTTCAGCAAACTACTTAACTAGTTTATGTCCTGAATATTAACGTAGTATTTTTTTCTTCGATTTAATGCAGTGCGTCATGCTTATCTACGCATCATAAAATCATAATTTAGGTGCTGTAGTCGCCTTAAGCGTGACTGGGAGTGAAAGAAAAACTTATAATGCATCAGCTACCAACTCTTCCCAGGCATTATGCCTTAAACTCAGTAACTGGGACGCGAGGGTTTGATGTATTGTATGGGCGAAAGGGTGACTACCTTTCACCATTACATATCATGTTTCATCTAATAACCCTTAGAATTTATGTCAAATATGGCATCAAGTGGTTCTAGAACCACTGATACTCTGCCAACCCTGATAAGGATTATAGACGTCAGCGTATGTGTGTATGTAAAGTACGAAAACTATGTAAAATATGATTATCGTAAAATTATTTTCATTGATGAATCTGTCATCAATAGTCATCATAAGCATCACTATCGGATCAATATATCATCTAAATATCATATAAAACTGTGCAATACTATTTTTTAATACTTGAATGTGTGTATTGAATTGAATTATTTACAACAAGTGAAGACCAAAATTTAGGACTTTGTGTCAGAAATAGTAGATTTTACAACAAGTGCACAAAACGAGTTCGCCTTCGGCTCGGGCTGCTATAAGTCTCGGATAAAAATGGTTTTGTGGACGAGTTATAAACTCTGCTTTTCACTTCGATTGCGAGGAAATAATAAAATAACATATAATAACAAATTTTATCTTTAAACTTCTAATTATTTTGGCTGTATGGAGTTTTCTATGCCTTACTATAGACCCATTTATGAGTAGATCACTTTGTGCACTAGAGCACAAAATGCGATTTTGTGCAGCCTACGATTTTGTGCAGCCTATGCTCTAGAACACAAAAATCGATTTTGTGCAGCCTATAAGCTGCACTGCACAAACAAGCACTTTCCGAGCATGAGTAGTGAAAAACCCATTTTTATACAATCTAGATTATTTCGGCCGATGTCTTAACATTGAAATGAATTTGAAGAGATCCCTAGCAGACCTATTAAAGTTGGCATTTGTTGTTTATGTTTCTTGGAAACTATAATGAGTGTGAAACAATGGTGTAGTGATGAAATTTTTCACAACAATTTTGCAGTTTGGATCGCAGTGGCGCAAAAGCACAGATCTCATCGCGACTGGGTTACATCAGCTGTGGTCGCGCCGTGGCGGGCCACAGTTCATGAGATACGAGATCGGCAATCGATGGAGAATTGAAGATAGATTATCTTTACACTCTGCGATTTTGTTGATCGTACGTAAAGTTTAGCCACAAAGGGTCAGCCATTATGTTGCGCGCGCACCTTAGATACGCTGGTGCTTGAAAGGGAAAAACCTAAATAGGTTTTCCAATAAGTGTCCAAAATAGAAAGAATATAAAAAAATCTGAAAAACTGAATATGTACACAATAATTTATTTTCGTTTTATAAAAGAAGTCACTTTAGGTGATAGTAAAATATATTTTTTCGAAATTCCAAGACTTTTACACAAACCAATTCCCACATTTCGCATCGCAGGATGTAAATAGTCGCGAATATTGGCCAAGCACACACGGAAGCGCGCAGGTGGATCGCCGTGGGTGCGCCTGCGCCGGCGCATCAGTTGCACAACGCGGCCGCATTCCGCCGCCGACCGCGGGAGCGGACGCACGCGTTGCCATTTTAAAAACGCATACAGCAGCAGCGGCGAAAGTGATTTTTAAGCAGGTGCATCTGCTGAAATACACGATGTTACGCGTAGAATTTCAAGATTTAATTTCGCCAGTAATAGAATCAGTAGTCTTTGATTTCTGCGCGCTAATAATGGGACTTAAATATTAATCCTATTATAAAATGAATACGTAAAAGTAAAAAAAAAAACAAATTTAAATTATTAAAACCGTGATAATCGATTCTTGTTGACATTTGGTTGTTACAAAGGGCCACCAACTCTTCAAACAATGTCATAACCTCATCTCAGATAAAATGCGAGAGCGCTTGCTTGTAAAATAAATCCTACACAATCATCCTTCATTCAGACTTTGATGACAATAATTAATACGATAGCGCCATTATTTTCACAGTTATTTTTACCTGTAAAGAGATATTGTCTCAAACTATGACCCATTCCTGAACATCGACATTAATTATGATACCTAAAGCATTTATAGCACAGACTACAAATGCCAATTGCTATGCAACAACGTTTAAGGGCAAATAGGATGTATTTAAGGAGATCTTATCGTTTGAACACAAATTGTGGCCAATGATAGAAGGCAGTATTAATTGCTGGACTATTACGAAAATGATTTGTAACAGATAGTATCAGGACTGCCCACACAATGGCAGTGGATTAATAATTATCAACAGAATTGTAGTAAGGGACAGGGAAATAATTTTAGTTATGATATGGAACAAATAAATATAATTTACTGGTTATAGTTAATCGGTCTGACGATATCATAGGACACCTTACAAATTATATGAATGGAACTTTACGAACTTTGCATTATTTTGCTGCGTCGTCCTAGGGGGTATTGTAGATTCTTTCGTTCTTGTTTATTAATATTGCAGACCTTATTTAGTTATATCGGGATGTATTGCAGCAAAGGTTTATTACAAAACATCTGAATCCGTTCCATGACTTGCAAGTAACTAATCCCTGTAGTCATTTGCGCAGAGCTCTATTAAGACGGAATTAGGGTAAACTGTTCAATAATTGGCACATGCCTCGTAGGGGATCGATTTGTTTAAATTGGCTTAAGTGTAAATGCAACTAACGTTCTGAAAATAGGAAGTATATGGGTTTTAAATCGAAAAGGAAATTTTCGATACGATAGCGACTTATTTCCTCTAAGGTTGTTGTCCCGGTTCTCAATAGGGTAACGCATGACCATGACCCAGTATTTGGCACATTAGGTAATAGGGTAGCGAAGCGAATTAATACAAGATCATGGCTTCTTCCACCAAATAATCCGACGTATATACAAGCACCCGACCCCCCCCCCCCCTTCCGGTGATCACGTAATTGTTGAATGATCCCTAAGTATGAATAGCATAGAAATAGCCGGCGTAGGCCTGAATTAGATTGGGACTCATTTGTTTCGATGCTCTAATAACTCTAATTATTAAAAAAACAAAATACCCGACTGCACACTAAAATAAAATGTATCCTATGACACTCCCGTAATCAAGACAAATCTAACGATACCTCATACATCAAAATCCATCAAGCCGTTTAGGCTACAGGAGGTCACAAAGGAACAGACATACATACATACTTACATACACTCGAAAAACATTACCCTCCTTCTTTGGCAGTCGGGTAAAAACGACATGGGCTTTATTTTTTAAATGCTGATCATGCCATTCTCTTTGAAGGAATGCCGAGTGAAAAAACGACTGTCTGTAATGTATTTAGGTGTGTATTACGTGATAAACGACAAAGCAATTTAAAATAAAGACCCAGTAATGTGTACAATCCAAACTCTTTAGGCAAGACACGTTGTTAAGCGTCGTGTAAGAGACTGACCACTTACTGCCTAGAGCGATTGAAGAGATTTACACCAATCATTGACCGTTTGACATTTAGCGTTGCGAAAACGAAGATGTACTCAAATTGTTGTACTTGTTTGGGCAGTTTCGATCAGGTGAAGTTGAATAGACTTAATGTGTTTTTTTTATAAACAAGGGTTCGCGAATGTCGCGAGCTCACCTAGAAGTCTATTAAATCAAACTTTGGGCTTATATACGACTTTAGGTAACTCTCTTTCAACCTCTCTGGTGGTTAATCAGTCCATGAAACTGAACAATTTTCCCGAAGGAATATAGGTCAAAATACGAAAAAAAAATTTTGAGTTCGCATACAAACTTTATTAGCATAAGTATAGCGCGTTTTGTATGGGAGATCAACATTTTTTTTTCGTATTTTGACCTATGTTCCTTGGGGAAGTTGTTCAGTTTCATGGACTGATTAACCACCCGAGAGGTTGAAAGAGAGATACCTAAATCCCTGTATAAGCTAAGGTTTGAACCTTGGTCAACATTTTTCATTTTTCGATACTCTCCAAGCCATGACACTAAAAACCCAAAGTCCAACAAAGCCGATGTAATATTTGATGAAAAACCCTTCGAAATCAACATCTGCTTGCCTTTGGTATAGGTCGATAATTGGAAAACTTGAAAGGTGTCTTAATCCAATATGTGATAGGGCTTCCTACACCGCTACAACGTATTATCCACAGATACGGTACGTTTTGCAATACATTATGCAGGAATTGTGAAATAAGTGTAATTTCAAACTGAAAACAGTGTAAGATGTGGGTATGTAGCAATCACAGCCTATTTAAATTCTTCTAGTACATTCTTTAATGCACCACGACCTTTCTCGCCATGTTTCCATATATTCTTCGATTGTTTTAATAGTCTTAATAAATTAAGGAATTTCCATAGTTTTTTTTCCCTCATATCATGGTCTAATGACTAAAGAATAGAAGATTCAGTTTTTTGAAATGACATATTGTTCATCTTATATTCAAATGTACTGTTTTTCGTGGGAAATACCCCTCTTATGAACGTCTTTTGACTTCTTATCCTGTCGACCAAGTTGCTTGGCTAGATTTTTCTGGGTCAGTACTCGACCACGCGTACTGCCCTATCTTTGGCCTTTTACAGTTCTTTGCGAGTGCAGTGTAAGGGGATGACAGAAAGGCAAAATACAGACAAATAAGCAACTCTTAACAAAATAAAACGCTAGGAGGAAAATGTCTTGTGCAATTTTCACTGTTTCAATTCCCAAGTCGTTCTTTCCGCAACACCAAACACGTGTATTCTCATACAAAAACCAACTCTTATAAGAAAACTCAACTCATCGTATAAAAACAACATAAATGGGCTCTCGCTAAGTGATTGATTGTATTTTAAACAGCCATTATTGTTGTTTTCACGTGCTGCAGAACACATTTGAATAATCACCAGTTGTAGATACTCCTACACTGCTTTTCCGTTGTATGACTTTATGAATAAACATGTTAGTGATAGGGCTGACGAAGCTTATCAGCGGACGTAGATAATCAAATATTTATTGCAGATAATCTGCCTTTTGAATTTTAAAGTGTGACGATTTATTGAGGCTCGTAGGAAGTGGTGTTTCTTCTTCCGGTTACGAATAGTCTAATAATGACTACGGCCAATTGTCTCGGGAACAGCAGTGTACTTTTTAAGGGTATAGCCCTCCCCCATGGATCTCTGCATTGATCGGTTCAGAGTCACCCAAATCCAACTTTTCTGCAGCCTTTGCCAGATCGTCAGACAAAAATGGGTATATTTTTGATATAATTATTGAGTTGTTCACATCTGTCTATTCATTTATTAAACTGTAGTAAATGCAATTAGTATTTATTTTCTTTCTATATCTGGAAGCTTGTTATTAGCTCTTAGCGCGCTTGTTTACGGCGCGAGCGATACAAATCCTGCACACATCGCGCGAGGGTTTAAGTTCCGATGTTCTAAACATTGCTGTAAGCTCCCTAAATAAAATAATTAGGAAGATTTTAAATAGCAAAAGGTAGTGCCACTATCTTTAGGATACAAAGCATATGTTGCTCATACATGTCAGTTTTAATACACTGGCGGATTTATCTCTAGTTGAAACGAAACATGCCACACTCTAACGAAGTTAATGAAAACAGAGAGTAAAACAGAGAGTGTGGGTGCGAAGCAGTCCTTAGCAGCCTCATTCAAAGTCAGTTCGTGTTTATGATTAACTAGCTTTCCTACCACAGTTTCCTTCGTGAGAAGAATTTTCATAATATGTAGTTTATGCAGGGTTTCAAAAGGATTACCTACATTTTGGGTGTAAATTTCTCTGCTAATAGTCTTTGGAGAACTGTTGATATAAAGCTTGTTTCACTGTTATATTTTCTGTAAGAGTGTCTACTCTGCCTAGATTGAAGGCCATAGAAGCCGTCGATGTTATAGTTAGCAAATGTTGTGAGATATTCAATTTTAAAGATAAGTATTGGTGATAGGTTGTCAGTTTTTCTCCCATAAGCTGCCTTAACTTCTAGAGTATTGGAAGTAGCTGGCAGGTGTTTTATCCCAGATTCTAAAAACTGTATCTTTTTGTGTTCATTTCTTGCTAAACGAAACCTTTCGAGGCTTTGTTAAATTAAATAGTACTTCTATTAATAGTTTATTTATTCCAGTTTCATTGTTTTTGCAATTGCAACTTAAACAATGATGTAATCGGTACTTCTCTAGTCAATAAAGATAACTTATGTTTGAACAGTCACATGACTAATGAAAATGAAGTAATGACACTTTTCCGTACCAATAGAGATAGGTACAGTGATTTACAAATTAAGCTTGACACTATTTGGAGTTTCCCGCTTGACAGGAAAAATTAAATTTCAACCATAAACATTATACCTCTAAATAGAGATCTGTTTTAATTGTCCAGAAATAAGAGTGATGTCATAAAATTATACAGGGCTTTAGGTAAATCTCTTTCAACCTCTCGGGTGCTAAATCAGTCCATGAAACTAAACAACTTTTCCCCAATAATAAGTCAAAATACGAAAAAAAATATTTTGAGTTCCCATACACTTCGTCAGCATATAGTGCATTTTGTATGGGAGATCAAAATTTTTTTTTCGTATTTTGACCTATGTTGAAAGAGATTTACCTGAAGCCCTGTATACGAGTCATTAAAAAAATACATACGTAAATGAAATAAATGAAGAAATAAGTACATTGCGGTTAAAATAAACCATAGAAGGGATACAATACATACATTGTATTTAAGAAAAACCTAGTTTTCCTAAAGGTGTATTCACATGTTAACAATAGGAGTTGCTGCTTGCTGCTACATAAATATGAAATGTAAGCTCAGTTTATTTATGATGAAAGCATTGAATGAACTATAGACAGAGAACAGCTCATAATCAAAATGAATAACACACTTTTTTAACGAAAAGGCAACAATATGACTTTTGCTGCTAGAAATAAAATTTACCTAAAAACTCGAATTTCGAGGCTTTGTTAAATTCCTTCAGAATTCATTAAATGTAGTTTTTTAAAGATTGATTAAACATTAAAATTATTTCACTGTAGAAGAATCCCAACCTAACTATAAATGACCTGAATGACGCAATTACTAGATTAGAGCCTAGAATAAGTATCTACCTTCACGGATAATGATAAAACTAAATACCTATTAATCATCAACTAAGTATATAAGGATAAAACCGTTTGCTTAACTGCCATTAGTTCATCAGTAAAAGTGAAGGACAATGCATCTGTGAAGATTTTAAGATGTTTCGACAAATATTTTTAGTTTCATCAACAATTTTTTTGGCAGTGAATAGTGATTATGCGTACACAACTGTCTCGAAAACGATTGGTGGAAAATACTGCGTCAATAATTGCATAGATAACAAATGCATCGTTGATTGGAAAGATAACATCGGAAAATGTTTAAAAGGAAAAGAAAGTGCACCTAAGTACTTTACCGCCCAAACACAAGATAAAACGAGTTGTTTAAGCAGATGTGGCAAGTTTGGTTACTCTTACGAATGGTGCTTCGTGTCAGAAAAAGGAGATTGGGACTATTGTAGCTCAGAAGTTAAAATAAAATGGACCAAAAATCAAAAGCAAACATTGTACTACGGGCCATGTGCTGACCACTGCAAAATGGATGGAAGCACCTACAAATGTACCAATTACGGTGGTTACAGAACCGAATGTGATATTAAAAAGAGTTACACTTATTTAATAGCTAAAACGATCTACGGAGATGACTGCGTTACTGAGTGTAAGAAGCATAATGGGAGATCGTCCAGATACTATTGGTGTGAAGACAGAAAGCAGAAGAAGGAATACTGTGCGCCTCCTGCCCAAGCGCCTACTTTTGACGATTTTTTTAAAGATTTGATAGCGAGTAACTGTAGCACTAAATTCCAAAGAACCAAAAGATGCATTTCAGATGTAAATGCTGATCAAAGCAAAGTATTACAAATAGCAAATAAGCTTGAGGAATCTAATTATTTTAAAACTTTAGAAGTCAATGAATCTAGAAACCCTGTTTACAGTTATACAGTCAGGTTACCTAGAAATTCTGAAGAACCTATTCTACCTTTAGTCATAAGAGCAAAAATTACAGCTCAGACAACCAGGCCAGTAGAAACGAGAAAAGGGAAACTGTTAAACCACTATGAAAGTAACTTGAAACACATAGCAACATTACCTGAAGATGTACCAAGTGATATAATTGGATATCAACTCGGAGGACCAGCTAAAATGTTCAATATCATCCCTCAACGACCATCGGTTATAAAAGCTTTTGAGAAAATTAACAAATTAATTATCAGTTTTGTGAAATCTGAAGATAATGAGGTAAACGTCACTGTTGTGGTTATGTATGCAAATTCTACAAGACCTCATGCGTTTGGGGTTAATATAATATTAAAGAGTGATAAAGGAGTGGTTAAGATA
Source organism: Aproaerema taeniolella (assembly GCA_949987775.1). Classification (NCBI taxonomy): domain Eukaryota; kingdom Metazoa; phylum Arthropoda; class Insecta; order Lepidoptera; family Gelechiidae; genus Aproaerema; species Aproaerema taeniolella. The sequence continues at coordinate 2,271,015 of OX465252.1, forward strand.
CGAAAAGATAAAATGTTGTATAATTTAGAAACAGGTGAAGAAAAGTTACTACAAGAACCTTTAAGAATAACTACCACGGAAAGTGTAAAGAGTCTAGTCTATGACACTGATATAGGACTATGGTAGCAAAAAAAAAGATTTGAAAAAATCTTTAAGACTGTTGTACAGTAAGTTAATCTTTACTATAAAAGTGCGTATAAAATGTGATATTAAGATGATTAAGGTTTAATAAAATCTCTCATTTTCTCCGCTACTAAATATAAAATTCTAGGCAATAAATAATTTTGATATAACTACACAATTTGTAATAAATCTCCGCTTGGCCATCATAAAGCGGTGCGAAGTCTATACGTGGTAATTCGTTATAATGCGCAAGCGCTGATATGTGTGTCCGGTCGACTACTGGCCCCTTTACCTCATATGGTTGTGCTGAATTACTTGAATATAAAACGTTCATTTCGTCGCTTTATAAGCAGCTTGCCTAATATACATTTGTTGTTCTAAATTTTTAAATTATGAGGCCGCAACTTAGACTTAAGATTATTTTGATTAAAAAAAATCTAACATTTTAAACTTTATTCAATTTTTGTATTTTGTATCATCACATTACTCTTTCAATCTATATATATATATATATATATATATAATACTACTCGTAATATTATAAAGAGGAAAGATTTGTATTTTTGTATGTAACGAATAAACTCAAAAACTACTGGACCGATTTCAAAAATTCTTTCACCATTAGGATGCTACATTATCCCTGAGTAACATAGGCTACATAATTTTCCTGAATTCCGACGGGAACGAAGTCCAGAGCGGGATGCTAGTTTTATATAAATAAACAATCCTGCCTCTAAATAACTTCTCAAGCCTTCCGTTTCCTGGTAGGGTAACAGCACCATTTTGCTCCTGTCAAGTTTTTGCTGTCCTGAGGCTCGCGCTATATACGGCGTGTATTAAAAATTCATGCGCGCGCTTCAAATTGCTATCCATATGAATATGTATGAACGGAGGCACCATGTGAAAGATTTGATAGTACTGATAGGCTGTGAAGTTGTCAACCATGTTTTTTGCACGGACAAGTTTTTTAGCAAATTGCGAAGACATTGCGACGTGTGACGTAATATTTAGCCACAGCAAAATGTACATACGATGTTGTAGTATTTTATTTAGGCTTCACAGATTTTTGAGCCTTGCTATCAAAATTTTACGAACCAAGTTTTTTAAACATATCTGAACATTAAGAATCATGTAAATCTGTAATAATGCAGTACTTATTTAAATGTCAAACAGACTTCGAAAAGAGCATTTGTGAGCTCTGTTAAAGCAATAGTATGTGCAGAAATGAAAACCCCTAACACCGTGTGAACATCGTCCTCCCTTCGATTCCAGACTCCAATTTTTACTAAAGTCTACTCTGCAAATAAGTAGCGCTATCGCATTCGTTATCCAACTGTCGGCAGACATTTTCTTCTAACGAGTCAATTACGGGACGCGCTACCTTACAGGGCCCCTTACCCCATAAGGACATAGCTAAATTTGTTGCCTGTGCTGATTTATATATTGCTGAGGTTTCTATGGACCTATTGAAACATATTTCAGAGCGTATGTGGTTAACAGTTTCTCAGAGCATTTTATGATAGCAAATAATATAACGGTACTACAAACGCACATACAAAATATTTCATTGTGCTATGTGTCTCACGGAGTCAATAGAGAAAATTGAATTAATTTGTCGTAAGTCGTAATGCTAAAAGATTTAGTTCAAGGATCGAAATTGTTCTGAGTTTTCAGTGTATTATATTAAGGTCTGTGTTACAGACCGCGACTCAAATTCAGATCTATACTTAAGTATCAGTCAGACAATCAATACTTACTTAAGGTTAGACCAAAACTTGAGTCTCCTTCTGTAATACAGGCCTAAGAATCCTAAAGAACATCCTAGTAATAACCACCTTGTGGTTTAATTCAAAAAGTAGTGTTTATACTGCATATATAAGACCTTGCATCGATTCCATATACATATCACATGCGTAACAGGGAAAACCACCCTACAACTGTATGCCCAACGTGAGATGTGGAAAATTTCCCCAACGCGGTTCGAATGTGCGTATAATAGCGGAAAAAGTACACGTTAATTATAATAAGTGTTACAATTATGATAATAATGGCTTAATTGTGAATACTCACGTGCTCGTCGAGAGAGTAGGTGAGCTCTCCGTCGTCGTACAACACGAACCACCTCCGCTGCCATCTCTGGAACAAAAGCAACGAATTGTTAAAAACGTTTAAAATATAAATACTTTTATAAAAATCAATCCACGGAGACTAGGAAATAATCCGAACCTAAATCGCCACGTTTGCTGATCAGGTAGGTGACTGTGATGAGGTAGGAATATATTTGTGAAAGAAAGCATTCGTCTGACTAGTGGGCGAATTTTGTCATATTCAAAAGAAATACCTACTAATATTAAAAAAGCGAAAGTAAGTAACTCTGTCTGTCTATTAAGCTTTCACGGCTAAACTACTAAACCGATTTTGATTAAATTTGGTGCAGAGATAGATTAGACCTTGGGAAAGTACATAGGCTACATTATATCCCACAGCTGGGCACAATATAACCTGTCGTTCACGCAGGCGGAAATAGGTAATAATTATTTGCCTCGGTTGTATTCGCCAACTGACGTAGGTAACAAATAACATGAAAGAACAATAACACAAACATGACCACAGGATTCGAAAAATACAAATATTCTTCACGGAGTTTCTCATGCACTTTAAGAGACCTTACGCTCGATATCTATAGCCAAACGGCCTCTTTAAACCATAAACTACCGCCAGTAAAAAACTTGACAAGTATACGGGCTCAAAGTAGGCAAGTATTCATTATACGGTGACCCACATAATTACCACCTAGAAACACAACACATTAACAATTGTAATGACAAAACAATACGTATTAAACGTTCGCAAGGTAAACGAGGTGGGACACAAATGGGTCTTTTCTTTTACCCTGTTTATGTTAGGAATGTTGGAACAGAACGAAGTATTTGTTGTTATTAACTTTAGCAGATAAACAAACGAACACTACTTATAAACACGACATAGATGATGTTCTGGTTTTGATTTTTTAAAATGCGCTGATCTTTTTCGATAAAATTTATATGGGACCACCTCCGGAGTCCGGAGTATACTGTTTCGAAAAAAAAGAATTCTGAAAATCGGTCCCTGATTGGCGGAGAAATCGGTGAACATGGATTTAAAAAAATACTACAGTCGAACATAGAACCTCCTCCTTTTTTGAAGTCGGTGAAAAAACACGAGTTTTTTAATCATATAATTTTAATTATGGGGTGACATAAGTTAGCAAAACTTAAGGGCGTGAACTGAAACTAAACAACCTACCCCATAAAAATATGAAATTATCAAAAAAATAACTACAACGCTTGAAATTGATGAGAAAAGCTAAAAAACTACCATAAGTACGCTGTGAGAACTTGAAACAAAGACAGATAATTGTCGACAATTAGACAATCCGACGACCACAGCCGTTTTTTTCTGTAATCTATTGCTTTTTGATCGTGTGAAGATCATCTTAAATAACGTGATACTTTTTATGGTCCTTTACCCTTTCGGAGTGGATAGGGCTGGCATTTTGATGACCATTTGAAGGTTGCACTTGAAGCCTGGTATTAAGCTTCCAATAGCCTTTTTTACACTTAAATAGTTTCAGCGCCAAATATGAACATTAATTTGGACTATTAGTATCAAAAACGGTAATTTCTTTGGCGACTTAATAGTATGTATGAGGATGCCTGCTTTCTTTTACCCAGTTATGACACTTGTTAGTCATCTCCATAAAGGAAAACATGAGAAGCGAATAAAGAAGAAATGTACCGAAGAGATGGCTGTATGGACATGGATTCCTCTGCTTTTCCCAAAAGGGATAAATTAAACTTAGCTGTATGGTTCGCTTTGCCTATCCTGACGGATGAATAAAAACTACCACTACTATGATGCTCCAATAAAGGCTCAAATATATCAAATCAATCCAACAATGCCCCGTTATTTTTATTGTTAGGAGGGACGAATACATATAGCACTGCATAGCACAGATGAGTAGGTAATAGAATAGTAAACGCACAGTCTGTAAGTCTGTAACGTAGTAAAAGTAACGATATTGTAGTTTTTTAAATATAAAATACTAGCTTTCCACTCGCGGCTCCGCCCACGTGGACTACAGGTTATATCGTGCCTAACTGTGGGATAAAATGTAGCCTATGTCCTTTCCCAGGCTCTAATCTATCTCTGTACCAAATTTCATCAAAATCGGTTCAGTAGTTTAGGTGTGAAAGACGGATAGACAGATAGACAGAGTTACTTTCGCATTTATAATATTAGTAAGGATGTATAAGCAAAATTAGTATTGAACCTGAATTGTATCTCTCTACCACGGCCGCTCAACATTTTCGTGTTAGGGTAAATTACCCAATAGTGGAACACTTCAATCGTGGTGTCACGTACACGCGGCACGTTTGTATCTTGCAATCTGCGCATGCGCAGGAGTGGTGAATAAAGTTCTAACACCCTAATTACGTTGATGGGAGATACAGTTGGCATTTTACTGGTATTTAGCTCGAAAATCAAATGATATAATTAGGGATTCGCGAAGGTTACCTACTTTACAATTGTAAGTGGAATTTGAAAGTAAGTGATTGGTTGGTGATTTTACTTTATTGTGTCATAATTTTACGTATTTTATAGGAATGTCACTTGATAGACTAGTATAAAAATATTGAACTAGTTTATCCGAAAGCAGTACCCTTATAAGTATATTAGTATTATCATGAGTTGTGCTGTATTACCGCTTAGTAAAAATTTTAATGATATATCTTTGAGAATTAATAATGCCTGCATGAGTAGTGTGTTTTTTTCTTCTTACAAAGGCATGAATATACTCAGATCTTCCACATCGATATAATCATTCTAAAGATCTACAATCCAGGCTATATTCTGCGCTGTAGTCATTATAATGCGCGCTGGCATAATGAATGTCAGCACTCATTGTTCGGAGGCATCTGTGTGCAAATGTATGCAGGGTTTCAGATCCTCGCCCACTGGTGTTATGATATATGCAGCCTTGCAGACGAGATATGATTTAGTATATACGCTGCAAGAACTGCCTACTTATTAACGTTGGTTTTGTAAGAATCTTTAGTAAGTACATTATATTTATAACATTTGATTCCACATCAATGCATAACATCGAAGAGATGTTGAGATGGGAAGACAGCATTTGAAAAACATAAAAAGCATTGCAATGACTAAAAGACTACAGCCAAAATCTATGATCGCAACATAGATTACAACAGATAATTGAATATCGACACAAAGCATTTTTACAGCTCTTGAAAATTATTGAGAACCAGCAACAAAACTATACAAAAATTTTCAAAAATGAGGTTTTTGCCCAACGGAACAAAGGAGAGATCAAATTACATGTAGAGTAAAAAGTTTTTTAAACAAATATTGTTTCAGAAGTCGATAGGGTAACAATGCTTGATTGCCATTAATAAACAGCTTGCTATATCCTCGACCGCATCTTTTTTCTGAACTAAATTGTAGTCAAGAAACAATCCTTAATAATAAAAAAACCTACTCGTATCCAAAAAATATCAAGCGATGCACAATTATACGATAAAAGCTACTCTCTAATATTAATCTGCAGAGACTAACCGAGTGAGAATTCGAATGAGTCAGAAGCCTTATTTACGAGTGTTCGTAAGTATGCGCCAGCGCAAGTGTCATTGGAAAGTAGCATACCTACATTAAACCCAGACATAGATACACTGAAGACTAAGAGCTAGGGTTTTGTGGAGGTGACATTTAGGTAGCCTAAAGGTTAGGCCTCGTGTTTTGCATGAATAATGACTTAGGTAATCTCTTGATTTACATAAAGCATATGGGGCCGATAATTGGTAAGATAATTTTAATGGTGATGTAGCCGTATTGTTAGATTTATTTGAAAATCACATTTATTTGATATTAGCACACTACAACATGACAAAATACAATAATAGATAAAGCACAGATAGTAAATATACATTTTGAAAAGTGCGGTGTCAAAAAGGACCCATCTTAGCATTATGCACGTTGCAGCCAACGCCACAACGCTAGTTTTTAGTTGAGCCCTCATAAATTCCTCTCAAAAATCATGGGATATATTGCTGGGCCTCCGAGTCCGACACGAGATCACATCATCTGTCTCTATTCAGGACTATGTTTCGCCAGTTTTCCCAATTTTAAATAGATTAGAACATTTTTCTGAAGTAGTTATTGACGGGTTTGAAATGATGATCCAAGTTTTTTTGGGAGTTTATGGTCTGGTTACAAGACCTTTTTAGTTGATCTAAAGTCTATCTTTATTAAAATGACCCAAAAGTCTATTTATCATGATTTCGCCATGTACCACATTTCACAAGATTACAAATTTTGCTTTTCCGGGATTGCAAATATCAAATATAGTAGCAGAACTTAATCTCGTTGCGATATACGACAGATTACACTCCATCAACTTCAAGTAAACCCGTGGACATAGACTTTAATATCCTTAAATGAGTGTAATACAGCTAAATGATCATATAATAGAGACGTATAAAGAAGTAGCAATATTACTTGCAACACTTGCAAAATAAATGCGTGTAACGGAACGTCCATCTGTCGACGTCTGGACTACCCCGAGGACAAGAGAAAAGTGTGACAAAATGTGGCAATTTATCATAGTTTCTGCTAGAATTTTCTTGAGAAACGTAAGTAAATGTCTAGAGGATATAAAATATAGGAATCTCACAGGTTTATTAAAAAAATGGTTTTCTCTCTTAATCTACAAAAACACAGATTAGAAAAAAAACGGCACTTTATGAATAAAAAGGAGCAAAATCTCTATCTCTACATTCTTCCACTATAAGTATCATCCAACAATATGGGTTTAATCAAAAGATACTACCATTTTACTCACCATCGTCGACAATTAATGCGAGTATCCTTTTATTTAATTTATTTTAATGAAAATATTTTCAAAATAATCGAAGTTCACCTATAAATAATTGACATTTGAATTTATTTTCCAAACAACCTCTTCATCACATTCATAGCTCCTTCTAGCGAGGACAATCGTCAACAATCGGCGCTGTTACCCTGCGGGGAAAGTCGGTCGGCCAGTGGCCACTAATGGGACGCCTACCTGGGCAGGGCCGATACACCGCTCGATAAGATTGCCATTATCTGCTCTAGCCACCGGCGGAATTATCGCAATAGGTGTTTGGAACAAGCAATAATTGGAAACGGGCGGGGCGACAACAGGCGTGCTGACCCTATGACTTTGAACGCGGTCAAGTCTAACAATACCTACTTCAACAATATTACCTAGTTAAAATTTTTACCACATTCAGTAAATTAGCTTTCTAAACTATCTAGCCAGAAATGCAACAAAATAGCGCTAAAGATTATCAAAAGAATGTCACAGAGTGTCGTCGTAAATTACCAACTCCCGCCATTCCGCGAATTCCGTTCAATCAAATTCTAAGAATATTTAAAACGGATGTCCGAACGCACGTGCCATAAATCGGCCAATGAGATCACGCAAGCGATTCGCACAAATGTAATCAGCCAATCAGATCACGCGAACGTTTCGCGCCGATTCAAAGTGCGATCCGAACATACGATTAGCCGCTCGAATTCTCTAATGGTGTGTTAACATTTCCTGGCTGAATAATATTCAAGCGTTTCCGCCGGCGTCTTTTGAGTACAAAAAAGTTTTATTTTTACTCCTAGCATGTTCTCAATTAAAGGCAGTGATACGAGTTATTTTTATACATGTTTCATAATCTTTTTAGGTCATCTCACAGGAATACAAATTATCTTTGATGATTGGGATATTTACGGAGTCATCGATAGATTTATTACTCAAGTTTTCGAACGCATTAAGAAATCAAAATAGTGGGTTACATTGTGTTTTTCTCGCCCTCGTAAATGCTGACATTTTAATTTCTATGTGGTAACACCATTGTCACGGTACGCATTGTTTGACGTTGCAAAAACTATGCGCGCGCGCAGCAGTGTACAAGGGGAGAAAATGCAAATACTAGTGAAAGTGGTTGTCGCGGAGTGCTCTTGCGCGTATTAAAATAATTATCTGGCTTGCCAACAAAGAGGTTGCATTGCATAGCCGGTGGGACCGTCAGCAAAAACAATTGGTAATCAACTTGCTTGCACGCCATTGTAGATCTTTCACACTGTTTTTAAATTACATATTGATGAACGATTAGTGGCAGTGATAAAATTAAACAGGGCTTTTACGAGAGTGAAAGTTAGAAAATATGAAAATGAGTGTTTATGTTGCACGGGGCCGGTTGTCAACACCATTAAGGAAGAAATTTAGATGGTGATTTGTATGCAACTGCGTTCGACTATGTTTAACTACGTTCCGGGACTGGTCTTGGGAAAACGGTTTTAATTACTCTATTTGGCCCGCGGGTCATAATCATGGTTTCCTGTACAATTCAATTTACCTTTCTCTTTGGTATTTTCTCAAGAATTTAAGCATGTATCTAGTGACTGTATTGAATGAGCTGCTAGACGCTGGCTTAAGGTATTCCAAGAATTAGTGGAATGGAGGTTGATACTTACAGTAACTTTTACTTCCGATTATTATAAAACAATAAAATTAAAACCTATACAATATTTTTTTTATTTTAAAACGAAAGTGTACTTTACTTACTCCGGCGTTTTAAGTAAATTGTAACTTTACAAATTACCTGCACAAAAAATCTTCTAAGTTTTGAACAAAATCAAAAAATATATGTGGAATGTAAAGTTTTACTTTCATTTCCTTCAATTGGAATTCGAACAGAAAACAAACGAATAGCGCAGTAGTAGAAAGCGTAAAAAAATTCCTAAACTTTTCGATTGGTACTTTATTCAAATGACATAAAACAGCACAGAACACAGGCATAGACAAACAATAAACAAACATGAAACAACAAACCAATAAACATAAAAGAAACAGAACTTTTCTTCTGTCAGTACTCGGCAGGGTGCCTATTCTAAAATGCTCTGATCGAATATTTCCGATCGATTTGGCGTAATGGTTACTAAAACAATGTCAATGGTTACATAACATAACTGTCTGTCCGTCTGAATGTCATAACAACGGATTCGATGAGCGCACAGAGTGTAAAATGGATTGTTTTATGTTGATTAGCTCGTTGATAGACAAACTATTACAAACAGGTAAAGAGTGTAAAGCGGTGACAGCCCAGTTGGTAATGAGCCAGACTTGTAACAGGAAGGTTGCGAGTTCTAATTCTGGTGCGCACTTGGATTTTTCGTTAATTACCACTTGCTCAGCGGTGAAGGAAAATGTCGTAACACGTCGAAAGACGCGCGGTTTACCCACCCGCATTGGGCCAGTGTGGTGGACTATGGCCTAAACTAAATCAACTTCGTGTTTCGAAGGGAGGCCCGTGTGTTAAACCATCTTTTTTTACCCAATCTTGCGGATTTCAATGAATTTTTCATAATCTAATTTCGTAAGGGCATCATGTTTTTTCTTAAATTCCATATCAGATTTTCGAAAATGGAATTTGTTTTTTTAAAAAGAAAAACAATTTGATTTTTCTAATTTAACCAAAAGGCGTTTGAAAAATACATTCTTATTTCAAATAGACATGAATCCAGATGAGTACAGAGTAGATAATATAAAAAGATCAACTCCACCTGACTACCACGCTACTGCATTATCGATGCACACAACCTTTGATCTCGCCGCGCGGGAAAGTTGCGCAGGAGTTGCGATGTCTAACGTCTGTCTGTCTGTGCCCATTTATAGGCTCTTGTATCTGTGATAGCTTCTGTCTTTTTCAGTTTCTATTGCTAAATGCATCTGATAGCGTTTGTCGAACTTTCTTATTTTGATCATCGGTTTAGTAAGATACCTGCAGCTCTAGCACGATAACGACAAACTCACGCTCGGCTCAGGGTCCCGTGCAAAGGCTTGCTCACCCTATGGCGTTGTCAATGTTGACATTTTGACATAGGACCGCGGTGTTGTCGCGGCGCTGTCACTGTCGTAATTGGACTGCTGCTTCGTAATATTACGGTTGACCATCGGTTCGGTTGTGGCGTGTCTCCTAATCGTACGGTTTCAGGTTCGATTCCCGTGTTCAACTTTGATGTTCGATAATACTTACTATGGTCATAATCAAGAAATAAATAACGCCATTTATAAACTATCTTGGTAAACTGCTAGAAAAGTAGTTAAGAAATTAACAATCAGTTGCAGAAATGTCCATTAAAGTTAATCCTACTGTCTCTTTTGGTTTCGTTGACGTAAACAAGGACGTCATTATATTTAAAGAATCTTTAACTTTAATTGACAATTCTACAACTGAGAGTATATGTATACCCTAACGTAACGTTAGTAGGATAATGATCTCAGCTTGCTCATTCTTTTTTAATTCTTTTGTAAAATATCAACATAAAAGCGAAAGTTTGTGAGTGCATGTTTGTGACTTCTTCACGCTCAATCGGCTAGACAGTTTTTAATAAAATCTGATATGGAGGTAGGGGGCCGTCCACATATTAAGTCACGCAAAATTTCGACTTTTTGTACCCCTCCCCCCCTAAGTCACGCTTTTTTGATATCCCTTTAACATGTACTGTCACGTTTGGTATGACCCCCCCCTCCCCCATACGCTGTGACGTAATACCCGGGATAAACACATAGGCTACATAATTTTCCCAAATTTATAAATGCCATAGACAAATAAACACAGACGAAGTTTATACTAAGAATGGATACTATATATAAAACCTAAAGGATTTAATTTCCTAGTGTGTTCAACACTTCAAGCCTCACTGGCTCCAGTAGATAAGAAGCCATAAGAATATCAAATATCACGAGTGATTAAAAAAAATGTTTCTAGCTACTGTACGTACGCGTAAGTATCGACTTCCAGTTTCTAATACTTTTTGCAATCTGTGGTCGAACGCATTGCGGTTTAAAAAAAGAATAATAGTTTTATCGGTTGAAAGTGAAAATTGAACATAACTTTAACGCTAAATTGTGGCGCGGAAATAGATAATGCCACGAACGGTCGTTTTTTAAAATAAGAATTTTAGAACGATCATTTTAAAAGGTTAAGAAGTTATTTATGGACTAAGGAGGTCTGTTATTGGTTAATTAAAAAAAAATGATCTTGCGCAGATGTACTATCAAGAAGGCAATATTTATCAATTTATTTTGCAATTCTGGATAACCAGATTATCTTTTCTTACACAAAACTTTTTTTATATAATATTTTTTTATTAACCACTAGCATTCCACCCGGGACTTCGTTTCGGGATTCGGGAAAATTATTTAGCTTAAGTACATCGGGGATAATTTATCTTTCTAATGGTGAAATAATTTTTCAAATCGGTCCAGTAGTTTCGGAGCCTATTCAATGCAAACCAACAAACAATCAAATCTTTCCTCTTTATAATATTAGTGTATAGCATGCTATACACTAATATTATAAAGATTGCCACGATCGACTGTTAGTCCAGTCGATCGTGGCAAGGCAAAAAAATACTTAGACCAGACTGCGCAACACAATCAAAAACTGCTGCACGCATCATCTTGCATCATTTTTCAAACGCTCATACATTGGATTCTTTAAGGTTGGCAATTTCCAACTACAAACCTGATTATGCTAAACTAGTGGGAAGATGCTCAGACGCAATGTTCACACTAATATATATATAGATAAATAAGTAATTACTAAGAATAACTTTCAGATTTATGTTTTTTCTCTTAATATAATAAAAAATACTACATGATTATTATTAGTTGATACACTAGCAGCTCAAGAGCTGATGCGTGTATATCACTGCACTCGTGTACTGAACGATGCTGTGTACTGAACTATGCTGTTTCATTTAAGATTTCAAGAAGTATGTAATCGATAGATAGATAGATCGCACAGGATTTCGTTAGTAAACAGGAGATCTTGGGTCTAATCAAGTTGGCCACCCCTGCTGTATAGATTCATCATGTTTTTGTAGATTACGGACACTGGAAAGTCAAATTTTCATACTTGTAGTTTATTCTAGATCATTTAATCATGAAAGATCCTTACTTCCTTACCAATTATAAACGCGAAAGTTTGTATGGATATTTGTCAAACACTCGGAAAACACCCGGGAAATAGTGTTAATTAAGTCTTAATTTTGTTAAATTATATTTTATATATATGTTAGTTGGTGTGTAAGGTATTTATCTATATGGGCCTAGTTGCCTGAAAATAAATGATTTTATTATTATTATTTGTTACTTTTCCACGCTCACCTGGCTGGACCAATGAATTAACACATAGGCTACATATTTTTTTCTAAATACTCACGGGAACGAAGTCCCGGTCGGAAAGCTAGTTAAAAAAAAACTAACGCTAAAAGTTTAAGAGATACGATGTCACACTCGTCAATCTTATGACCCTCTCTTTTTTGTCGTGGGTTAAAAATTAAACATTCCTTCTGTAAAGGTGACACTTCACTTGGCGTTGCGTGTATTCGCTGTATTTGTCCAAATATTCGTACGCAGTCCAAACAGCACAAACACGACGTCTTCACTTGGGATGCCAACAGAAAATAACACAGGCAAATAAGGTCTAAAATGGTCAAAGTGTGACCAAAGACCGACAAGCGAACGGATCGGCGTATTTGCCTATTTGTGTGTTTGTCATATTTGTGTAAATATGGCGAATATAGACGAATAAATCCTCCACACATGGTATTACTTGGCCAAATACAGCAAATACGCGAATACGCAACGCCAAGTGAAGTGCCACCTTAACACAAACCGTTACCGCCAAAACAACAACTTGCGAACAACGAAAAAAGAACATTCAAAAAAGGCGGCATTAATAAAAAAGCAGATATACAATATTTAAATGTTGTACAAATTAAAATGTCATTAGCGAGGTTCCGCGAGGTTGGTTGTATGGCCGGCATTTATATTATAGTTTTCAATTTTATTTTGGACTTTAGTCTTAATATTTAAGGTTGAAATTACTAGTGTAAAAGCTCTTGAAGTTGTAAGGTACCTATGTTTATTGCTTCTTGAAATAAATCGTATGTACAGTGTGGTTCAATTTGTTTAAGGAAGTACTTGTAAAAAAAAGATTGTATAACTTATTTTTTTTAATGACTTCTTTCGGAACTTTCGTCTTATTAGTTTTGGCTAGCCTGGAAATATAATACAGGGTCTAAAGTACAGCCGAGCAAAAATTAAAACCCGGAATTCAGACCATTTTCTTGTCTTTTATTTTTCAGACCGAATAAATAATTAAAATTCAATTATTTATTCGAATTCACCCAATTTTATACTAAAAAATAATAAAAGCTGGGTAAAATACAAAAACCAGCTATGTACAGAGGCTAGCGCATCAGATTACCCCATTTTCATTGCAAAACCGCTCTTATCGCAACGGCACAGAGTGCACGCTTGGGGTAACCTGTTGTGCAGCCCTCTGTACAAAAAATAGAATTCTAACTCAAATGCAGCGCAGTGGGACCGCGCTAAAGTAGGCGCCAAAGAAGATAAGCCGTCAACTAACAACCGTCACAATGGCCACGCTCTCGCCCAGCAGTTCTGCCGCAGAGGCTCAACAACAACATCTAACCCGGTCTGCACATTGAGGCACGAATGCACAAACCCCTCCATTCATGCTACATTTTAAAAACGTAATGGATCGAGTGATTTGGCATACGTATCAGCTTCTACAGGCGATCTAGATATAGGCTAGGAAAACTAGCTAAACATTGAAATATTTCGTTAACTGTAAACTTCTTTCTCTATGACATAAAATATTGTTAGTTATAACTAAAATAAACAAAATTAAGCAAATTAAATTTCCGCGTCATTACAAAAAAAACTGAAAATTTTAATTTTCTACTCATTTTGATTTCAGTAAAGCGGTATAATAGTAGTTAAAAAAGCGAGTTTACGAATTAAGTCCAGGGTAAACTAATACCGCAGTGGCCAGTGGTCGGCGGGGCACCATAAGATAGGGCGCCAAAGTAGATAAATAACAAAAAATTCTCAATTTGACGTTTTCATAAAAAAACACTTGTAGTCGCTCACAATTATGGCTAGATGTCACCATTTAAATGTTTCCTAAAATATCCCTTACTGTATAACCTGTATAACCGACTAGCATTACCCTCGGGACTTCGTTCCCGTGGAAATTCGGTAAAATTATGTAGTCTATGTCCATCGGGGATAATATAGCTTTCTAATGGGGAAAGAATTTTTCAAATCGGTCCAGTAGTTTCGGAGCCTATTCAATGCAAACAAACAAACAAACGATCAAATCTGTCCTCTTTATAATATGTATACAGGGCTTAAGATATCTCTCTTTCAACCTCTCGGGTGGTTAATCAGTCCATGAAACTGAACAACTTCCTCAAGGAACAAAGGTCAAAATACGAAAAAAAAAATGTTGAATTCCCAAACAAACTCCATCAGCATTTAGCGCATTTTGTATGGGAGATCAAAATTATTTTTTCGTATTTTGACCTATGTTCCTTGGGGAAGTTGTTCAGTTTCATGGACTGATTAACCACCCGAGAGGTTGAAAGAGAGATACCTAAAGCCCTGTAGATAGACTACGAATCATTATGTATTTAAGCAAAAAAGTCCAAATTACTTTTTAATTGTGGGATACACCAAAACCCGTATTTAAATGAAATAACAAATCCCCCATATTAAATAATGATAATGTTTTGAGCCAACTTCTTAGCAGAATTACTACAATGCAAAATTATAAGGTTACGATAAAACACTTAATGAAAAGTATGATGAATGAATTGTTGGTGAAATTAAAAAGATTTTGACTTAAGAGAGAATTGTACGTGCTCGTCCATACAAAAAAAGAAAACGTTTTTCCACCTCTAAATATTTTCAAATCTAAATGATTTTTAGTATGTTATTAATACAATGAACCACTAGGTTTACAGTTTTTACATTTTTCAAAATTCGCTATAGGTAGATTAAAACTTATAGGAACCTCAAATAACGTTATTTTTATATTAAAATTATGTTGAATTAAGCCATTGTACAAAAAGCAATGTATTTATTTTTAAAAGCTAAATCTATAAGCCTAGAATATATTATGCAGAACCGATCGACACTAAAATCAAAGTGATTTAGTTAGTGGAAAACGTTTTCTCCCGAAATGCAAATTTCACCAAGAAAAGTACCTATTGTCAATCGCGAGATGCAACGGTCTCTATCGCACGCGATGCCCTCAGCTTGAGCGCGCGAGCGATAGCAAATATTTTCCTAAATTTTTATTTCGCTAGAATCGCGAAGCTATTCTTCCCTCTTAATAATAAGTACTTTACCATAAAATTAAAACATTCATGTCACTCCATATCATAGCTTAAATAAGCTTTGAAACTGCTGAACTAATTAAAAAAAATATAGCTAAGATAAGAACCACCTTGTTAACGTCATTTTTCAAAAAAAAACCCCATCCAAATTGGTCCATTTGTCTAGGAGCTTCGATACTACAGACAGACACACAGATACCTTACGTCAAACTTCTAACACCCCTCTTTATGGGAGGATAAAAATAGCTTGAAAAAAATCGCAAAATCCAGACTTATTGTAGAACATAACGTTTAACTAAGATAACCAAAAACCCTTGTGACCAAAACAAATGAAGATCAAGATAAAAAATTCTTCGCGAGTGTTTAATTTCAAATTCAAACTCTATTCCAGAGATATCAAGACAGATGGCATTTATTACGTATGTCGCGTCAGTCGCGTTTACGGAGAATGTCGCAATAAAAAAATTGTGCTGTAGTAATTACGTCATGGGTGTCGAAACGTGCTTTGTAAATGATCTGTGGCACGTCCGAATTCAGGGGGCAATGACCCGTTGGACGATTCACATGTTTTTATTTATATGAGACGACTGAATTGATTCCTTAATTGTATCGCTGAGAAAGCTAACCTAATTAAGAGCATTGTTTTTCAACCGTCATTTAGTCTCCAAAATGGCTTAAAGACTGTTTTTTTGGCAAGTTGTATCGTTTTATCTGGGACCTATTAAAGTGTCGTAGTATATTCATGAAAAATTACTACTATAATCAGTAATTGGGGACCATTCAGAGTCGATAGTTGCTTCGAAAAATTATATTAAATATCAAACAAGTCGCAAGCGAGGAGCTCTTGATACCAAGAAGGCGTTAATGTATAATTATAGATTTTATAGTTACCATTACCACCATAGTTCTAAATAAACAAGGATGTCTTTAGAAGGGTGAGTAACTTTAAAAGGGTGAGTCTCCCCATGAAACTGAACAACTTTCCCCAGTGGCGTAGCTAGGTAACCAAGGGCCCCAGGGCAAATCAAAAAATGGGCCCCCACTGCTATCTATAACTAGTTAGGTTTTATCAAGTAAAATATTAATACAAATACTTTAAAAATGCTAAGCTACTGAGCGATACGACTCTCGTATCATGTGTCACTAGACCGAGGTGCTGACTAAGAAAAAAAGTAGAAAGTTGTGACTTGTGACGTGATTTATTTGTGTAATGTTTAATTTTATTTCATTTGTAATAATGGAATAATCTGACATTAATAAATAATAATAAAATAAAGTCGGGTTGCAAAATGGGAGAAATTTAGATTTTCTGGTAAGGATTCGAGGGCCCCCTGAGCTTGAGGGCACTGCCCCGCCTAGCCCCTAAGTAGCCACTGACTTTCCCCAAGGAACCTATATCAAATAAAAAAAAAACGACTTCTCTTACAAAGTAACTCAGCTAATCGCTTAAGTTGTATGTATGGAGTAGCAATTTTTTTTCATATTTCGACGTATGTTCCTCGGGGAAAATTCATTTTCAAAAGACAGGCGGTCCACCAACCCGCATTGTGCCAGCGTGGTGGATTATGGCCTAAATCCCCTTCGTGTTTTGAAGGGAGGCCCGTGCCCCTCGGTGGGGACGTATATGGGCTGGTAAAAAAATAAAATAAAAGAAATACCAAAGATGAAGTCAATTTCGATTGAACAATGTTGATTGGACCTATTCCGAGGCGAAGAAATATTGCTGCTGCACTTAAGGATTTTAGCTGACCTTTTGTACCAAATGCAGCAATGTACAGACATCGTTCAATGGAGATTGCCTGCATCAAAATGTTTAGCTAATAGAACCCTAAAGGCTTCTTTCAAGAACGAGCAAGAATTCCCGAGCCGCTAAAGAATTTCGAAATTCCCAACTAAACACGTACTACAGCGCCAATTTGTAAAATCGATGGCGAATTTCCAAATAATTTCGCAAGCATCCACGGGGCTTATTATCTATTATTTAACGTGCACGAAAACAATGTTCCGAGCGGAGAGATCCGTGCATATTGTACGACACACCAGCCGGTCCATGTCGCTCTGGAGGTCCCAGGTCGTGGGTTCACGTTTCGCGGTTTTCACTCCAAATGTAACTGAAATATCTACGTGGTTCTATTTTATCCAATTTATCCATGTACAGTAAAGTTTGTTTAGGTGTGCTGTGCACTGTGTATGGAAGTCATAATTTCCTGCACAGATTGGTAAATTGTAAATTATAATTATTTTTGTTTCATTTGTATAAAATTATTGAAATACAATTGTGCATATTGTTTTTCCTCATGTGAAAATCTTTTTGTAGTTGCTATTTACTTTCATATTTTGCTATTAAGACACTGATAATGTTCAATATATGTATAGGTAATTGCCAACATAAGTTTTAATAAACAAAATCGTCAAATGGGATATTTAACCTTTTGATTTCAGTGACAGATATGTACAGACGGCCTCATATCCGGTTAACACATGCGTGCACATTGTGATTTTACGATAAAGAAGGTTTTGCAATGAAAATAGAGTAACCTGATGTGCTGGCCTCTGAAACTGTTAAAAATTAAGATGTCCACACTGTCAAATAAATACAATCGTCGTCTGTCGTGTCAATCCCTTTAAAATATTGGCATTTACGTCAAATCATTACGAATACTTACTTTCAGGGAAGTCTTATCGGTGGAACCAATCAGTCTGAAAACGTTACCAAACTTTTTGAGAAGTTGGGTTCAAAAAAAGACCTTCGAATGCAACAAGAGCGTAAACCAGCTATAGCAGCTCACACGGGTCGGGCTACATGTTCTCATCATGCCGTTGTCAGGTCGTGACGCAAGCGCAGACGCAAATGTCAATCTCAGGAACGCACGTGTGGATGATTGATTGGGCCGCTCTCTCACTACGAATTTTGAGAGATAATAATTGTTTTCCTATAAGATGATTTAAATCGTTTTGGCATAGGTTATTTTATTAATTAGGAATTGTAAACACACGGGGCTTTGCATTGCGGTGTAAATGTGTGTCACCGCGGTCGAAAGACCTTTTTGAAAGAAAAGAAAATAGGAAAAATATAGAGCTGAAATTCCAAATAAATGAATGATAAAAACATAGATTTATCATCTGCTTGTATTGACTTATTGGTCCTTTATTGATAGTAAAAGAAACCAAATTCATCCCCATAATCAAACTCTGTTCAAAATAGTGGCACCACTAAACTTTTTTCAGGATTTTTGTTGAGGTAATCGTGACGCGAAGGTCGAAGCCCGTAGCGTCGCGATTCTCCCCGCCAAAAATCCTCAAACAAACATAAGACAATTTATGTTTATGACATAACTAAATGTGTTCGCACATACTAAGGACTTTCCGAGATCACGCACTTTTGACCTCTTAATTAGTTTATGCAGTATATGGCTTATATGCGACCTTGTACACGCGACTACCACTTAAACCTAACAGGATTAACATAACACTGACCTATCGGTAATTACCGTTTTTGGTAAACGTTTTAATTAAGGTAATAATATACCTGTCGCTCACGACTTTAGTATTAATATTATTAAAGTCTGATAAAATGTCCATAATAGAGAATTATTTATCTTTAAAAATAAATGTGATGCACGCGGATTTTTTCGGTTGCACAATTAACGCTCCTCATGCTTCTATTTCGGCAAAAAATCCTTTGCTTCGTAGCTATTAAGATTCGTTTTATGTTAGTTGGATCGTTGCTTGCGTTGCATGTCGCTTATGTATACACAGTGCCTTTAATATGTTTCCTAAAGAACACTTCGCTTCCCAACACAATTTTTTTTCTTATTATTATACAGGGCTTAAGGTAAATCTCTTTCAACCTCTCGGGTGGTTAATCAGTCCATGAAACTAGGTCAAAATACGAAAAAAAAAGGTTGAAAGAGAGATACCTAAAGCCCTGTATAGGTTTCTTGGAAAAATTGTTACATTTCATAGAAAGTTCTAGTCCTACAATATTTATGCTAGCAATAAGTCACCCGATAACCTTCTTCAAAAAAATACTGATAATATGTAGTACACGGCAATTGATTTGCACATCGTCCTCATAGAAAGAAACAATCTTTGTAGAGCATCATCTCTGTTACAGGCTACCTATATAAAAAAAAAAAACGCTTCACACTCAAAGGCCCGCATTAAGGTTTTCCCTTGTGTCGTGGGTTCCTTGGAACACACAAAGACAGACACAAACACCCATGACCCGAGAACAAACATCTGCTTTTTACACAAATATTTGCCCCGACTGGGAATCGAACCCAGGACCCGCCGATCAAGAGGCAGCGTTACTACCACTCGACCAAACCGGCCGACAATTATGAGTGACATTTTGTCAGTTACAATACAAGTGCGACAGAGATAACGCTCTACGAAGCCGAAATAAGCCGAATGTCTCTTTATTAAGCTCGATGTGCTGTAGTTCACAGTTTAAAACAAATATGCCTTACTTAAGCAGTGATAGCCCAGTTGGTAATGAGCCAGACTTGTAATCGGAAGGTTGCGGGTTCAAATGATCCCACAGTCAAACCGTATATATGGTTTTGTGGGGCTATGTATATCAATTGTTCATTTGTATGATTAATAAACAAAAAAAATAAAAAATCCTGGTGCGGGCCTGTACCACTAAATTCGTATTTTCGGATTTATGTACGGATTTCTAATTATCACTTGCTTAACGGTGAAAAGGGAAACATCGTGATGAAACCCGCCCGTCCCAGAAAATTCATTTTCGAATGACGAGCGGTCCACCAAAATAATCCAGCGTGGTGGACTAAGCCTAAATCCCCTTCGTGTTTCAAAGGGAGGCCCGTGCTCCTCAGTGGGGACGTATATGGGCTGGTAAAAAAAAGGCCATACTTCGTCTGCAACAACAAACAACCTTCAGATATTCACACAATATTCATATTCAATTACACAAGCCGTTACTTAACTCTCCAAATAAAAGAGTTCAAAGTTCAAGTGGTAGAAAAAACCACAATCTACCTCCCAATTCGATATCTAGATTACAATTAATCTACGCGGGCAATTGCTTCGCGCTAATCATGTGAGTCGCGCCATTGAGGCTGGCGCGTGCAATATGGAAGACCATTTGTCATTCGAGTACGGTGACCGTGCGTTGTGGTTTTTTTGGGATAAAACTTTATTCAATCTATAAATACAACGCGTATACAAAATAAAAACAAATAAATAAATAAATAATAAGTTTATTTGACAATACAAAGATAGCCAGCACATTAAAATATTTTACAAGGTTTGTCCACTGAGCTATATTATTAGGGACAGCAGCCACTTAAAATAGGTTTAATAAAAACCTGTGCTATTAGTGTCTGCTTTACAACTTGAGTCACAATTTCGACACAGTACAGACATTTCTTGGCTTAAGGCTACAGGCATTGAATTTAAGTTGGGCTATAAAATCGCAGTTGCACATGTTGGTGTTGGAGTACATGTGTGTGAGTGAGTATGTGTGTGTGTGTGAGTGTGTGTGTGTGTGTGTGTGTATGTGTGTGTGTGTATGTGTGTGTGCGTGTGTATGTTTAAGTGAGTGTGATGATGGGTGTTCGTTCATAAGGTTTGAGTGTTGGTTTTCAGGGTAAGAAGTGTTGCAAGCTTGCTATGAAAGTGGACGGAGTAGGTTTTCCGTTTCAATATAGGAGCATACAAGATGTCTGTCGTCCAATAGTCTAGTTTAGGGAACATTCTAAATTCAGACTAGATAGAATTATGAGATGAAAGCGCTCGCTCATAGCCCAGTAGCGCTCGCTGATTTAAACCGTTTTGTGAGGTTAGGCAACGTATGGGTACAAAAGTGGCAATTGATTACGACCGTCGCCAGACTTCGGAGGGCACGTTGAGCCATCGGTCCCGGCTGTTGTCGATTGACCCGTTAAACCAAGTCAGAGGCCGTTTGGTGGTTTAAAAACTCTGTCACGAAGGTTATTCAAGTTTGTCACATTTATCTTCTACACTAATATTGTAAAGAGGAAAGATTTGTACCTATTTTTGTATGTTTGTATGTTTGTAATGAATAGGCTCAAAAAGTACTGGACCGATTTCAAAAATTCTTTCACCATTAGGATACTACATTATCCCTGAGTAACATAGGCTACATAATTTCCATGAATTCCCACGGGAACGAAGTCCCGAGCGGGATGCTATTATACATACATGGGAAAGAAGGAGAGATGAGATAACCTAAAGAGTGAATACTAATATTGATATACTTTATTCAGTCATTTAATCAAATGCTTTCAGAGATTTAAAAACGTTATAGCTATGATCATCCACTCTTGAGATTCTATTATGTATAAGACACGATTACGGAGTGAACAAACATTTCTTACCATATGACAATTGCTTGAAAGTTCAAATATATCCAAGCTTTCCACCAATCATGGCGACCGTACAACTCGAAGCTTAAAGACAAGACAATCGGTGCGCTCGCGCAACACCCGCCAAAACTAACACGCCCGGAGGTGATTGATTAAAAAGTTTACTCCATTGTTTTAGCCACAAAGGTAATAGAGTGTTACATGTGGTAATTGTTGGACAAAGTTACCACATGCGCTTGCGCTCATTCCGGCTTCCCGTTTTCATTAGAGTTGTAGAGTCGCCATGATTTTTCTTCTCGTGTAAAATAAAATTTCTTACATATAGATATACAGATTTTGATTAACAAATACTGCTTTTCAGCTGCTACGTCATTGACCATATCTTTGCATCTGAATTAGATTGTGATCAAGAGAGAACCATTTCAAGCCTTATAAGTTTCTTTATACCATTTGCCCTCTAAAAAGCTTCTTTTTTTCACTGAAAATTGGGGATAAAGAGCTTTTTTAGTCACAGTTTTGGCATTTGAATTTAGAACCCTAAAAAGATTCTTTTGCTCCCGCAAAATATGTAAAAAGGGCACTTTTTTCGTCACTTTTGGTGTTTGAATTTCGAACACTCCAATAAATCTAGACATACGACCTCCATCGCAAAGAATATTCGAAATTCAAACTCCTTGCGCAGATATCTATTTCCGCTTAAATCTTTATTTCTTTTTCTCGAGGTCATGGTATAAAATATAATATGCAACTCTTGAATAAAACGGATTTTCATCGAGGGCTATGAATCACTCGCGTCATTCAGGATTCTAACACTTGAATCACTCGCTTACGCTCGTGATTCAATAATTTAGAATCCTTAATTTGCTCGTCATCTAACTTTGGCCCTCGCTTAAAATCCGTCTTTTATTCCCGAGTTGCACAATACACTATTATTTGACTGATTTTGGTTTTGGTTTTAATTCTAATTCTAAATTATTTAAATTTAAAAACACATGTTGACCACTATTTACAACGCCGCATACGTCTTTGAATGGTAGGCATAGGCATATAACTACAACTACAAACTCTAACTACAAAATCTGTAAATGTATCTACAACCGTTAATGTGTTTAAACAAATAAATCTTTATAGAAAAAAGATATAATTCAAATAAAAAAACACCCTTTTCTCCTTAAAGCCTTGCCGACACTTTGGACAACTTGACTTGTCACTTAACTGAACGAGTTTGGTATTAGTTTTAAAAATACCGTGTTTAGATAATAATGACCAAAATCTGTTTAAAAACATCTTGAGCAAACGTCTCTGAGGTGACCAAATATTCTTGTGCAAACATGCGGAAGTTAGGCATTATAACAAATACCTCAGCAATGTATTTGATATATATTTTTTTTAAACTAAGTAATATAGCAATCCAGATTTGCTAAAAAACTTATTGCACCATAATGGTCTCTCAGCAATCAACATAACCTAAAAAAAACTCAAGTCAATTTATCTCTTTTTTATTTAAGTGAAATAAAAGAATTTGCATTTGTTTGTGTTCGTGGTATGTACTTAAAGGTTCAAAACGATTGTCAGGCAAAAAAACCTCAAATTTTGAATTTTTTTTGCTTTACGAGGTACCTTCTCAAATTGGTCGACAGACAGACGTGCTAAGGGCACAATAACTTTACAAAAATGACCAAATAAAATAAACTAACCGACGTTAAAGGACTACTGAATTTTTATTTCACAGTGACTGGCGAAAAGAGGTTCACTTTTATGGCGGTTGTTAGTGAAGGTGCTTCATAAATTTTTGAAATAATATTTTTATCAGTTTTTTTGCGTTTTCGTGGTGTGCAAGTCACCCTACTTCATTTGTTTTACATCCAGAAATGTATTTATCTACAGTTGTTAGTTATGGTTATGAGTTCTTTAAGAGAGTATTTTTACAATGGTTGTTTTAACAGCCGGTTTGGTCGAGTAGTAGTGGCGCTTTCTCTTGATCGACGACGGGTCCTGGGTTTAATTCCCAGTAAAAAATGCAAATGTTTATTCTCGGGTCATGGGTGTTTTGTGTCTATCTTTGTGAATGTAAGGGGCCCACGACACAAAAGAAGTATAGCAAAGGAAGGAGCCTTTGGCCGGAGAGCATGGCGTTCAGCCGTTTCCGAGGGAGATTCCCGGCTGCAGACACCCCCGGAAAAACACCCGGAAAATAGTGTTAGTTAGTTTTATTTTATTTTGTTTAATTATAATTCATATGTGTGTTAGTCTGTAAGGTATTTATCTATGGGCCTTAGATGCCTGATAATAAATGATTTTATTTATTTTATTTATAGCGTCCATTTCGAAGAATAGTTTACTGAAAATCTCCTCCTTTTAACTTGTTTGACGGATATCTTCAAATTTATTTTCCAACCCAAATTTTAAAATCTTAAATCAATTCGCTAAGTCTTCAGCATTGTAAAACACATTCTTCTTCTTGAGTGATGGTCGCGATTTGTGAATTTGCCAGATAATTACATCGGTCACTGACCTTACGTTTTTTTTAAACCAGATATGGTCGAGATAATTGGTCAATTCGGATTTGATGTTCATTTGTTAGTTTTATATGTCTTTGGCAAGAACTGCTACGATTTATTTTCTTTCTTCGTTTGTTTTTTAGCCCTTTGAAAGTATACATATAAAATATCCACGGAGATCTTGTTCTAGCAATGAAAGGAAAAATTAAGAAAATGTGTCGACTAAAGCTCTGAGTTTTTTTTACAACATTAACAAGTACTAACCTTTGTCCCGGGACTTCGTTCCCGTGGGAATTTGGAAAAATTTTACAACCCTATCTCACCCGCTGATAAGAGAACTTTCAATTGATAAAAGAACTTTTAAAATCGATTTAGTTTCAGAGATTAATTACCTGCAAACAAACATACTTCACCTTTTTATAACATTAGTAGAATATGGATTGACTTAAAATTTGTTAGCGAAACTGTAGGGGCTGATTCTACTCATAAAAATGAACAAGTTTCCCCAAGGAACCCATATACAGGGCTTTAGGTATCTCTCTTTCAACCTCTCGGGTGGTTAATCAGTCCGTGAAACTGAACAACTTCCCCAAGGAACATAGGGCAAAATACGAAAAAAAAATTTGATCTCCCATACAAAATGCGCTATATATGCTGATGAAGTTTGTATGGGAACTCAAATTTTTTTTTTCGGATTTTGACCTATATTCCTCGGGAAAGTTGTTCAGTTTCATGGACTAATTAACCACCCGAAAGGTTGAAAGAGAGATACCTAAAGCCCTGTATAAATTCTCAAAAAAAAATCGACCTCTTATTACTAATGCAACTGATCAGGCTTTTTTCAATGTGCCGACCTATGTGCCTTGGAGGTAAGTTGTTCAGTTTCATGGGCTGATTTACATCCTTGATTTTCACTGCCTAATTTTAAGTCACCCAATATAGACGATACAAAAATCATTTTTAAAGTGAGTCCCTGCTACAAAATTGCCCATGAATTAGATTTAAAAATACTAAACTTAAATTAAACTGATTCAATGAAAAAAACCGTCCTATCACTTGTCCACTTTCTAATTTCTAATGCCCATTAATTGCCATAAACGCTCATCCAGTGCGTAATTATCATGGCTGATCCCTTACACCACCATAGAAGAGGATACTTAGAAGGTCAAGTTAAAAAAAAACCCCGAACATTAGAAACACAAAAAAAACAACGGGTTGCACTCCGAGAGTGCCGGCAGAAGTGAAAACTTGAATATACTCTTACGAATTTTTT
The DNA here is from genome assembly GCA_949987775.1 of Aproaerema taeniolella. Lineage (NCBI taxonomy): Eukaryota > Metazoa > Arthropoda > Insecta > Lepidoptera > Gelechiidae > Aproaerema > Aproaerema taeniolella. Next base: position 2,296,580 of record OX465252.1, read on the forward strand.
ATAAGGACACGTGTCCTGACGCGAGTTTAACATTTTTACCGATACTTAAAAGTGCACAACGCCGCTAAAGAAGTTTTCACTTCAAAATTATTTGTTTAATAATACACTTTTTAGAAAAAATATTAAATCGACTTCAAAAAGTAAAAATTAAAAACAATGTCGTGACATTAGTATACATTTTTCTTTTTCGTATTCTTCTCACATTTCTAGCAGAGCATAACGAGTCCGCAGTCTTGGCCTGCCCGTCATATTGGGTTTAGTTTAGTTTTGTTTCATTTATTTCATGATATAGATAACATCTTCTACGAGTATATATATAAAAATGGAACCCGATTTTCGTTGTCACGGCATCACGCGTGAACGGCTGGACTGATTTGGATGATTCTTTTTTTGTTGTGTTCCTTATTGTCAGGAGAAGGTTCTTATGAAAGAAAAAACTAAAAAAGTGCCACGGGAACGAAGTCCGGGGCGGAAAGCTAGTTTACAATATGTAATTACATGTAGTGTCACTCCATATTATGATCGTCATAAAAAATAATAACAATAATTTAGAATGACGTCACATAGCTATCCTTGCATCGTCAACTAAACTAAACTAAAAGTAAATTAGTTGCAAAACTAGGCCGGAAGAAACATTTTTTTTTAGACACATACATACAAGTTAGTAAAAGATTTTAAAATGCTGTGTATTCTAGACAAAAGTGTTAAGGCGACTACAGCACTCGATAAAGGCAGCACACATAGGAATAGCGCCATCTCCGTCTCTCAACAGGCCTGGGCCGGCAGTGCGAACAGTGTCGATACACGAAGTTTACGGACTATGAAATCGTGCGTGCGTAAAAACATGTTCGAAAGTTTGAAAAATGAGATTTATGGAAAGGTAACAGCTAAATCGAAAAATGCGTTAACTACTTATCGAGAGTGTTCAATCTCGAACGTTTTGATAGCAAATTCAAGTTTCTGTGTGCATTTTAATATCGTTTTTACAGCTTAAAAGATACACAATATTGGTATTTAGAGGTGACTTTGTGAGCTTTTTCTATCGAACCAAAAGTGCTGAATCATGTTTTCAGCAAACTACTTATCTAGTTTATGTCCTGAATATTACCGTAGTATTTTTTTCTTCGATTTAATGCAGTGCGTCATGCTTATCTACGCATCATAAAATCGTAATTTAGGTGCTGTAGTCGCCTTAAAGCCATATAAAGTAAGAATTATGGGCTTTTTTGGTGTAATTCCAACTCCAAGTGTAACCAAGACATTGTAAGAATATCTTTGCGTGATGGCCTTCTATCCAATCTTCTTTCGTGCGCTAGTATAATGGAGGGTTTTATTAAATCAACGTCAAAGCCGCATTAAAGACCCCCCGAGGCCATCAATCAAAGATACGGGTAGATTGACCGTCTCAGGCTGGCCAGGTTTTATTAGGCAGGTTCAAGTGGGTTCAAAACAACAAATAGTTTTTAGTTGTTTAAAACACAATAATTATATTAGTCGACTTTGCTATAAAATATTTAGTAGACATTACATTTAATCGTATCCTAAACTAGATCCCCCGTATCCTATTCCCTACGAATGACCCACCTAAGTCCCGCTCCCGTGGGAAAATTATAACCTGTCATTCGCTGAAAAGTAATATTTTCATTGGTGAAAAAGTTTTTTGAATCGGCTCAGCATATTCGGATAATATAATTTGTTCCTATTTTAACCAAATTACAAAAACAACAATGTAGACACACGTATTGTATTAAAAAATTGTGATATACAAGGTGTTTCAAAAAAACCCAAAAAAAGAAATTCCAAAATTTAATTTTAAAAGTGAAGTAGTCGCAACTCTAGTAATCAGTTGCACGGTTTGACATCTTTCAAAATGAAAGTTTCATATAATTAATATGACATACTTGTTATCTATGTAATAGAGATGCGCAACAAGCTACATTTTAATTAATTTTGAATTATTATTATTTTTGGGTTTTTTTGAAACAACTTGTATTTGATGCCAGCTGATAAAGAGTCAGTAAAAGGAACTCGAGAATTTTTATGTATTTTAGCGAAATATTGGCTCAAGTTTATCTTATAAACCCTAGAATACTAATAATTGTACTGAGGCGTCTTAAGTGGTTTCAAGATCGCACGATGCTATATATCCCTACGGGCGTAAGTAAATGGATGAAATTTTAAGGTCAAAAGCAATAAATCCACAAAAGCTAAATAAGTACTCATGACTGATGATCTTTTCAACTTTCTTTCAACACGCCATTAATCCCTACCCCGGTAAGTAATTATACCGAGATATAACAAACAGAGTAATTGCGGGTATCCTTGTTTTTATTTTTCATCCTCCGATGCATGAAATAAGGAGTTAATGTACCCACAAATTGGGACCCTGGCTCCGTGAGACCCAGCATTACAATCAGTAGTGTAATTTTTAACAGTCACTTGTTTGGGGTCACAGGAAAATTGTAGAGATGGGTTTTTGTGATAATTTTTATTCAAAATGAACGACAGGATACAATACTTTTTAAAACATCCGTCCAGCTATATACACTCATGCCTATAATCCCTTTCAGGGTAGGCAAAACGTTAAGTAGATCTCAAACCACTTGACATTCTTTCTGAGTTCTGAGGATAAGAGAACCGCATATTTTAATTGGAAATCTATCGCATTAATATAAAACGTATGTAAGTATTTTATAAAAATTATGCTGAACCTAACAAAAATAAGAATATTCAACTCGAACGTCAAGTCAGTCCTCGTGTACGGATGCGAGACATGGCTCGTCAAAAATGACGTCACCAGCAAACTTCAAGTGTTCGTGAACAAATGTTTACGCCGCATCCTGGGAATCTGTTACCCACGAACCATCTCTAATGCAAGACTGTGGGAACTAACTGACCAAAAACCAATGAGCAATGAGATTCTTATAAGAAAATGGCGCTGGATTGGGCACGTCTTGAGGAGACCAAATAACTATCTGTCTAAACAAAGCCTTATATGGCAAGCTTGTGGTACAAGAAAGCCGGGCCGTCCCCGTACCACCTGGAGACGGTCAGTTGATAAAGAGGCTGCATCAACTGGTCTCGGTTGGAAGGACATCGAAGCTGCCGCCCAAAACAGAGAAGAGTGGAAATCCTTTCTGAGAGCCCTATGTCCCTGATGAGGGATAACAGGATTACATCATCATCATAATGCTGAACCTAAAAGGGGTTACAAAACCTACATCATCCATACACTCAAATTTCTGTTTGATTATTTAATTGTGTATGTAACACATACATATCCCATGTAATTTATCCCATTGGAGTAGGCAGATACCACAGATTTCGCTGCCATCCGCTAATCAATCTAAATTCCTAATTTGCAAAACATGATCGTCGGATTCGGACACTCTTAACTCGACCTTCATTAATATAAAATACCCAATAAGTTTTTTAGATAAAGTCAAAATCCTTCAGTTGTTTTGAAACAGAATAGAGAAACACTATTCTTGTCTATAAAACGAGAGAAAAATCTCGGAATAAAAAGGAATGTTAATGCTTCTATCTATCTGAGGGATTCCAAAATTCAATCCTTTTAAGGCTGTATAATCGTGCGGGTGATTAGGGTGAAAAAAAATGGCCTTCGGTAAAAACGCCGCTTCTTTTCAAAAGTATAGAGATCATAGAGCATAGACACTGATGGAAATACAGTGCTTCTATTGTCTTAATATAAACAGTACCAGCAGCTCTAGCACGATAACGACAAACTCGCGCTCGACTCACGCTGAAACTTCACTTTGATTGCGCGAGAGTCCCGCGCAAAGGCTTGCTCGCCCTATAGCGTTGTCAATGTTGACATTTTGACATAGGACCGCGGTGTTGTCGCGGCGCTGTCACTATCGTACTCGGCCTGTTGTTTCGTTCTTGTAATTTGAAAATCAACTTACATATTTGAAATACGATATTTGACGAGCCACAATAAGAAAATCGAAGCACTGTAAATACATATTACAAATGAGATCTTTTTCTTCAAACTTTTATTACGTCAGAAAAGACGAAACATGTGGTTGGTACAAAATTGCTTTATGAAATAGTTTTCCGCCCGAGGCTCCGCCCGCGTGGACCACAGATTATATCGTGCCCAACTTTGGGATAAAATGTAGCCTATGTCCTTTCCCAGGCTCTAATCTATCTCTGAACCAAATTTCATCAAAATCGGTTCAGTAGTTTAGGCGTGAAAGATGGACAGACAGACAGAGTTACTTTTACATTTATAATATTAGTAAAGATTAAGTTGTATAGGAAGTAGCGCTCCGCATGTGTTTGTCTATTTAAGTATCCGCTATTACTCCTAATTCGGGATTCTGAAACTATTTTCACCATCATGTAGATAAAATGGGGAAGGTCTATATATATGTAAAGTACGTCCTAATTATTATGTTTTTGCACCCGTGCGAAGCCGGAGCGGGTCGTTGGTAAAATATGAACTAATGTCCGTACTATTAACTTTGTGTACAACCTCTGGTCCAAAGTAAAAAATGTGATGGGGTAGCGTAGCCAGTTTTGGACACGCAGGATTCGAAAATTGATGGTGAACACGAGCAGAGTGAGTGTAATGTATATGTAATGTTGGATTTTGAACCGTAATGACTTTCAAAGTGCCCTTTTGGAATTTTCGGAGATTTTGTTTTGCTCGGGAGAATAATTAAGAGGTTTGGATTGTGGTTTTTGTGTACCTTTAAGAACGTAAAATGTACGTTCGTTTCAAGGTTTTTATAACAGAACAAATTAAATTAATATACAGACACGTTTATTCACATTATTTGTATCGTAGTCTTTTTTTATGACTTCATAACAAAACAAATAAAACATTATGAAATAATGAAAGTTATAATTCAAAGTTCTTTTTTTTAAATTATCTATTTTTTATAGATATATTATTATATATAATTATATTATAATATATAATAATATATCTATTTCGCAGACTAAACAAAATAGTTATTTTGGAAAAGACTTTATATACTTATATTATGTGGAATGATATGCTATTAAAAATAGTTAATTTAAAAAAAAGAACTTTGAATTATAACTTCTTTTCCAAAATAACTATTTGTTTAGTCTAAACAAACAAAATAGTTATTTTGGAAAAGACTTTGTCAAAGTTCTACATTTAGTTTATATGTAGAACAAAATGTGTACACAAACAAACAAATAACTAAATTCGAGCCTGACAATCAGTGTCGTGCGTACGCGCAGGATATCGGGGTCATTACGCGCGGGAGTAAAAAAAGAGGGAGAGGAATGCCATTAGATAGGATCGGGAGAATTCGGGAGTGCCCGGGAGCTCTGACACAACTTTTTAAGGAGCAGGGATTTTTTTATTTTATTTTTTACAATGTTTTCTTTATTTTCGGAGAAAGAGAATATTCGGAGAAGATACTTACTCACTTAAACGTTAATGAGATTTGGGTAATATGATTTATAGACATTTGGGTGTTAGCACAAATCCCTGCTAAAGACATTAAAGAACGTGAACAGTCTTGCGTGCTTCTAGGAAGACATTGTCTGGCTGGAGAAGCACCTAAACTTACCACTTGCAATGGCCCAATCAAGAAGATAAGTGCGGAAAACGCCCGATAAATATAACATAACATAATCAAGAGATCACATAAATTCATCTGTTAAGTATCTTATCGATATACCGATAACTTTCCGAAAACTGACGTAAAATAAGTCTATCTTTCTCTTCTCACTACGCATACGTAAAAAATAAAACAAACACAAAATAACCAACAAAAGAAATACATGTGCAGAAGCCATTTCAATATCAATTAATACATAGATCATTATCTTAAGCGGACATAAATAGTATCTAGTTAATAGAATCGATCGTATCGTAGGTTCTGACCTTGTTTCCACCTTGTTATAAATTAGAACACCCGTGACAAATGCCATGGAGACAATTTAATTACAATAGGCACAATAGGTAGTTTGGAGGGTCGGAAGACAAAAGGGACGTCCGAAGCGAATGTATTTAGACCAAATTGGTGATCTCTTTTAATGTTTTTTTATTTTATTTTTAATTATAAGATGGGTTAACTCTTGACTTCAATCTTGACCATAAGGTCAAAGATCAGGTCGACGATGGAGCGAGTTAACCCAGAAAATGCCTATAAAGGCACTGGTACTCCCACGCACCGACGGAACGTAGCAAGCTGTTTGGCGTCGGACTTCGGTAGGAGGGTGGTCGCGAACCAGATGGCCCTTTACAGAGCCTACCACACCGCATGAGACCATAGGACGACACCTCAAATTCAGAAAAAATGAAGTGTCGTTGCCTGGGATGGATTACTAGGAGGCAGGTCTCATTTGTGTTTCCTTAGTCGCCTCTTACGACACCTACGGATAGAGATGGGGTGGTGTTATTCTCAACCGATCACCACAAGGTAAAAAATGTCGTAACGGGCGGGGCGACTAATGAAATACAAATGAGACCTGCCTCCAATCAATCCATTCTTCTGTTCTGAATCTGAGGTGGCGTCCTATGGTCCCATGCGGTGTGGTGGGCTGTGTGAGGGACCGTCTGGTTCGCAACCACCCTCCTACCGAAGTCCGACACCGACACCAAACAGCTTGCTGAGTTCCGTCAGTTCGTGGGATTACCAGTGCATTTTCTGGGTTAACCTCATATATGACCTTGGTCAAGATTCTGGTCAAGAATTAACCCATATCATAATTTTTAAAAAATTGACATAGTACTGCAGAAAGACTACGTTTATTAGGATTACCCGAATCCGACAAGCATTCATGAAACAACTCATAAAAGTAGGGAAAGCGAAACAGCTTTGTTTCGACCAAGTGGTAATGTGTGGACTCTGTCTACTCCAATAGAAAACAGGCGTAAAAGACCTATTTCCTATCCTACTTCTTACAAATATTATACCTAAATGTGAAAGTTTGTCAGGGTGGCGGGATGTTTGTCACTGCTTCATACAAAACTACTGGAAGGATTTTGATTAAACTTTGCAGTTATACAAGTAGACACATTAGAATATCTAAGTCAATAGCTACATTTTTTTACATTACACTAGCTTTCCGCCCAGGACTTCGTTCCCGTGGGAATTCGGGAAAATTATGTAGCCTATGTTCATCGGGGATAATGTAGGATTCTAATGGTGAAGAAAAACTGTGTAACTCTTTTCTTTTTTAGGTATAGGCAGTGAGGCAGTCTGTCTATCAATTGGGGAGCCTATAACCTCAAAGCAAACAATTCAGCAACAAACAATCAATAACTCCCGGCGCCATAGATCACGGCGTCGCCTTCGCAGATCGTGCGCCCGCGCAGCCGGCTCGTTACCGGCGACAATGGCACCCTCTGTCGGTAATAACGCGTTAAATCGGCGTGCAGGTGTCAAGGGTATGGAATGGAAGGCGCGGATTGATTGAAATGTGATTTGATGGTGACAGGATCAGTTCAAGGCTAAGTTTTATGAATTAAGTTTATACATTTTTTTTTATTATAAGATGGCTTAACTCTTGACCTCAATCTTGACCATAAAGGTCAAAGATGAGGTCGATGATGGAGCGAGTTAACCCAGAAAATGCCTATAAAGGCACTGGTACTCCCACGCACCGACGGAACACAGCAGGCTGTTTGGCGTCGTACTTCGGTAGGAGGGTGGTCGCGAACCAGACGGCCTTTTACAGAGCCTACCACACCACATGAGACCATAGGACGACACCTCAGATTCAGAAAAAAATGAAGTGTCGTTGCCTGGGATGGATTACTAGGAGGCAGGTCTCATTTGTGTTTCCTTAGTCGCCTCTTACGACACCCACGGAAAGAGATGGGGTGGTGTTATTCTCAACCGATCACCACACGGCGGCAACATATTTAACTTTAGTATTTTTTTAAATACTTGAGGGATATTCACAAATAATTTTTGGGACCATTCCATTCGCGCCGAATATTTTTCTTGCTCAAAAACTATTTGTAAATATTTAACTTTTTTTGTAAACATAGTAGGGATTTACCCACTTTCTTCCGTCCTTTCTTATAATTACTGCCAGTTGTTCGGTTTCATGACCAGAGTTATCCCTAAACTTTAGCGTAATCGTAACAAACAGGGTGTAAAGGACAGCTTAGGAAATACATCAACGGTGGAAGTAATTTATTTCCAAGAAATTATTAAAAAAATGTGACAAAAAATCCAGAGGGAAACTCCACTGGAAAATCATTCAAAACAATCATCTCAATTAAGGGTTTCAGTTTTTGTTAAGCTGTCCTTTAAGAGCACTATATACCCGTTGATGTCTTTTGTATGGCGCACATCATACTAAGATGGGATTTTATACAATACCAAATTTTATACTGCACAATTAAAAAACAATGGTACAGGGCGTACAAATAACAAAAGCATAATGGTATAATATGAGCAACCTTATTTCTTCAAGCGATTTCTTCCAGGTAAAATGTCGGAAACAAAAAACCTCTTTTTACTCGTGACTATTTCAGACCCTAGTATATAATACTTTCACTCTTCTAGTTCATTTACAAAATCTTCGCAATCTCCACGATTTAGCCTAGTCTCCCATACGAAGCTATCTCTATCAAAATGGTATTACATTTTTATACCCTTCACGACAAAACAAGGTCTGTAATCAAGCTCTATGCGCATGCGAATGCGTGACTATTGTTCACGCACAATATACAGAGCAAATAATACCTCCAGTCCTTGCACTATGAACTCTATATAGATCAGAGAAAGATGTGGTTGTCAAACTTCTTCTTCTTATCGTGTAGGTATAGTCAAGTGTGTGGCGAACTTGATTAAACCTGGTGCCAGAGTTTTCAAACCGCACAATGGACTCTGACTGTTGTCAAACTGCGATATGCCTTCTAGAATCTTCATCATATCCTTATGGATCGTGTATTTTATAACCCCCGACAGAAAAGAGGGGTGTTGTAAGTTTGACGTGTGTATATGTTTCTGTCTGTGGCATCGTAGCTCCCAAACGAATGGATCGATATCGATGCGATTTTTTTGTGGAAAGCTTACATGATCGAGATTGTTCTTAGCTAAATTTGATAAAAATTGGTTTAGCTGTTTAAAAGTTAAAAGCAATAGAATATTTTTTTAAATTTTATAGTTATAACCTAGAGCCGACCCCAACTGAAGTGGGAAAGTGCAAGGAAGAAGAAGATGCCAAAAAAACATAAGGAATGCCAAAAAACATAAGGAAAACTTACTTAGTTTGCAGATTTTGACGGCCGGTTTGGTCGAGACGCTGCCCCTTGATCGGCGGGTCCTGCGTTCGATCCCCAGTCGGGGCAAACGTTTGTGTAAAAAGTAGATGTTTGTTCTCGAGTTCATGGGTGTTTGTGTTTGTCTTTATGTGTGTTCCAAGGGACCCACGACACAAGAGAAAACATTAGTGAGGGCCTTTGAGTGTGTAGTGTTTATTTATTTGGTAAAAAGGACGATTTTGAGAAAAGTTCTTAATACAAAAAAAGTATTCTAATAAACTCTATGCCCGCTATAAGGTACCCCTGACATAGAAATTAAACTTTGGGAACCATTTTCCGATTTGTGATTTAGATTGATCACCCCTAGTCAGGGCTTTCTATCCGCATACGGCACAGACAAAAGCACACAAGTTTGCCCTTACTATAACGGAATAATGTTGTCTTTGTCAAGCTTAATTTGGACTTTACTGTACCTAATGACAGCCGCCTTTGGAGTAAAACGATTTCCCAGCTTATGTTGTCTTTGTAATGATTTTAGATACATTTTCTTATTCTAATGGATTTCGTTCATCTTTAGTTTCATTTATGATGAGTATAGAAGCTACTAAAGCTGACTTTTGCGACAAGAATCATAAACTTTATTGCTTTCCATGGTCTTTTAGGTCTAAATACAGGGTTATGGTTCAATCATGGACCCAGTTTAGGAATATTTTCAAAAAGATCGAATAACATGTATTGGGGACTTTAAGTTACGTAATTACGAAGTAACATGTGAGTCAGCTTAATCTCCAAGGAACATAGGTCGAAAAATTAATTTAAAAAAAAAAGAATTTGTCTCTCCATACAACTTGAGCGATTACCCTTTAGTATGAGAACTCGTAATTTCATTTTAATTTTCAATTTCGTATAGGTTTCTTAGAAAAAACAAGTTCAGTGTCAGAGGGAGAGTCACCCTATTTATCATGGTAACTTAACCACAAATAATATAACAAAATCAAGTATTATTAGAATCCTCGGTAACTAGACCCTAACTTGATCACGGCACTAATTTGACACATGAGACTTAACAAGATCAACGTAAAAAAAAAGGATCAAAACATCAAAATCTCCCACAATTACACCAAACAAAAAATGAATGACCAACCGTCGCCACATTAAAAAAAACCCTGTCTAACGATCCCAAGGAACAGTAATCCATACTTAAAACCGCAGGATCTGTACATTGTACGTTAAAAGACTATCGCGTATACAAAACTTCCTTTGCCGACCGCAGGATTTAAAAAAAAAGAAAAAAAAGGCATAAGGAACTCGATCCTGCAGCCTAGTCGATCTAACCGCAGTTGACGTGGTGCGGCCGCGGGAAAATTAAAAATGGCGGATTGACAACAACAATTATGAGAATAAATTATTCTTATTTTATTACTAGCTTCCCGCGCGGGACTTTGTTCCCGTGGAAATTCGGGAAAATCATGTACCCTATGTCCATCCCGGATAATGTAGGATTCTAATGGTGAAAGAATTTTTTAAATCGGGCCAGTAGTTTCTGAGCCTATTCGATGCAAACAAACAAACAATCAAATCTTTCCTCTTTATATTTTATTTTAAAAACAGGTCATTTTTTTATAAATCTACCTACATCTATACTTATAATATTTAGATGGGAAAGATTTGCACGGACCAATTTCAAAAATTCTTTCACCATTAGAATGCTGCGTTATCCCTGAGTAGGTAACACACAAGCTACATAATTTTCCCGAATTTCCAAGGGAAAGAAGTCCTAGGCGAAAGCTAGAATAAAATAAAATTTATCGTAAATTTTTATTTAAATTAAAAACTAAATCAATTACCGACAAAAAGTTATGACGTAACAATCGCAATCCAGTACTCCTCTTAAACATATCGAGTGAAATTATTGTAAAAGATTTTATAAAATACATAATCTAAGCTCATGCTATTGTCCCATTGGGGCAGGCAGATACCACAGATTGCCACCGGTTGATCAAAACACGCTTCCTCAGCATTCGTCCAATACAGATTTTAACCTTTGTTACTCAGCTATTAAGATTCATTTTCCGTTGCTTTGATCGCCACATCGCTGTTTATATTAACAGCGCCTAAAGCTTTGCATTTCGCGTCCTTGGACTTACAGATGCGCGGAACAATGCAATAAATGCAGGATATTGAGAACAAACGCAGAAACAATCGAAATGATCATGTTTCGTGATAGTTTAATGAGTGCATCGTGCCAATTGTGTGGCACAAAGTTCAAAGTAACTTGGCACCGAGTGTAGAACATTTTGACTTATTTATGATGCCTTCTTCCTTCGTTATCGGATAATCAAGTACGTGGCAGACTTGAATAATCTCTAGTGTCAGCGTTTTCAAACCCCCAAATTTAATGGCCTCTGACTTGGTTTAACCTTTTTAGCGCCAAGAGTTTTCGTCAAAAACGTTCACCACACGCCACGACATTAAAAAATAATTAATAATTAAATATAATAATTAGAAAAAATACAGTTAAATTGGTAAAATTTATTTGTCTGATATATCAGACTTTGGCGGCGGGGGCACGAAACTTAAACGTCTGATATATCAGACTTTAGCGGTGAAAAGGTTAACGGCGGCTGTAGCTGTGGCTGTAGTCGACAACAACTGAAAAATGACCTCCGCTAGATTTCCGTCCGGGACTTCGTTACCGTTTGGAAAAATTATGTACCCTATGTGTAAATCCAGGGTGTCACCTACCTCCTTTCTAAATTTTATTAAAATCGGTCCAGCCGTTTGAGCGTGAAAGAGGAACAAATATCCATACATACAAACTGTTTATAATACTAATGAGGATTTTTCTTGTGTCGATTCAGAGGTCTATTCTCTCACGAGAGAAAATCCTAATTGCGTATGCTAGGGTAGCAGAGCACGCCATCCGTCTGAACCTTCATTACAATTTGAAAATATTACTAAAACTACATATTAATAAAAACTGGTTTCATTATAGAGCCCTAAAGGACATAAAAAATAGTGAATAAATTCGCGATGTGGCTATCAGAGGCGTCAAATGAAAGTGAATACGTCTCGAGGCCCGTGTGATTCGTTCCCAGCCAGGGACGAAATTAGGAGAGATTAATTAGAGATTTTAGTCCTCATTTTAATAACAAAAAAAAAGCTAAGAACTGGCGCTTGCATAACACCAATTCATTTTGTAATTCCGGGATAAAAGTAACCTATGTCCATTCTATAAACAAAAGAAAATGCATAATTATTTTGTTACGCTGTAAACTACTTTTCTTCGTCTTCATCAGCCATATTCATCGGCCTTCCTTTGAAACAAACAGTGAAGAGAGTTAGGCCATAATCCACCACGCTAATTTTTAACGCTAGTTTCATCTCTAATTTTTCCCTACCAACTACATCCGAACTTACAAACGTAAAACAAGAAATTTCAAGATCCCCTCCTGAAACTCAGGTCCTCTTAATTAACTAGCGCCGTCTCTGCCCTGTCCATAAAACTTTTATGCAAATTCTTGATGAACAGCGTTTGGGCGGCGCACGCGCACCCCGCTGCTGCGCAGAAGCACTCCTTTTTTGGTCCTGTTAATTTATTAGCCTATCATACGCTACGTATAATTACTGCAGACGATCTCACTGGGCCATAGAGTAGCCGGGACTAGAGATGAGTAGTCATTTTATACCTATTTCTGCGTTTGAATGTCGGGTACCGTACCTGAAAAGAAAAAAATAATTAAGTCGATGGAGACAATGGAAAGTATATTTTGGAATATGAAATTATAAAACGTCTTTATTCTTAAAAGTTATATTAAATAATTCATTTTACTAAGGGTTTGTTTTGTCGCTGTGTTGTCAAGTCAGAGGCTATTAAATTTGCTATTTGAAAACTCTGACATTAGGATTAGTCAAGTTCGCCAAACTTGGCTATACCTACGCGATAAGGAAGGACCTGGCTATCATCGTGCCAGGGTTCTCTCAACTCAACCTGCGTTAGTCATTAATCATAGATGCTATGATAAAGTAATTACTTATTTCAAAATCAATGCGTCAATCGACAAAAATGAGATGGTACTTACTGTTAAGTCCGCTCTAACATAACATAAACAAACATAAATAACAGTTATTTTATTAATACACTACAATACTGACTCTTCTTGCAATCCAGCTTACTCTAAAGCTCTAATTGAAATTACAACAGCAATTTACATGGCATCTGCACGAAACACGACTATCATTAAATAGCCGAAACACTAAACGTCAACAGAAACTGTCAGACCTAGCACAATATTATGCCTAATGTGCTGTCTATAAAATAAACAAATTAGTCTATGACCGTCCATAATTCATGTTTTATCGCCCCGATTATGTTACGGAAGGGACTTGGAACCATCGAGGACTAATAACAAAGCGGCTCGTGACGAATCAGACCAGATTTTATGAAACCATTAGTGCTAAGGATTAGAGGTGCACCCATTTTGTCCCTACTGAAGATATGATACAATTACCACGGAATGCTGTTAGGCATAAAGTTGATCGACGGCGCTTGATTACCCCTCTGTGATTACACGGTCTTTGATTGAATTTTATGTGATAGGATTTAGTTTTTTCGGTACCTTTTTAAGTTTTCCAATGAGTTTTATAGAGATCAACATGAAATAGAGAGCAATTCAAAAGCGGGGAATAAAGTATAATGCCTATTGGAAAGCTTATTAAGGGATTATTCAAAACGAGTATTATTTTAAACGATCACAGTTTTATGTTTTATTGTATTGTCTTTTTGAGATTTTGTAAGCGGGCGGCATATCTTTTATGATATTTGAAACAAGGATAACGTCGACTTATGTGTATATTTAAGGGCTTAGTATGGCAAACCTCAAATAAACAGAACTTAGGTAATAAGAACGTCATGCAAAAAAAAGAGATTTTAATAAATTGAAAACAAGAGCAATCCTTACTTCTGTTTGTCTGTCTGTCTTTCACGCCTAAACTACCTTTTGATGAAATTTGGTACAGATATAGATTAGAGCCTAGAAAAGGACATAGGCTACATTTTATCCCACAGTTGGGCACGATATAACCTGTAGTCCACGCGGGCGAAGCCGCGAGCGGAGCCGCGGGCGGAAAGCTTGGAAAATGAGAAGAGACTTAATTATTCAACGAGTTGTGATTTCTGTAAAACTTAACGTAACATTAAGTTTTACAGAAATCACAACGGGCGGCCGCCCGGTTTGGTCAAGTGGTAGTGACGCTGCCTCTTGATCGGCGGGTCCTGGGTTCGATTCCCAGTCGGGGCAAATATTTGTGTAAAAAGCAGGTGTTTGTTCTCGGGTCATGGGTGTATGTGTCTGTCTTTGTGTGTTCCAAGGGACCCACGACACAAGGGAAAACCTTAATGTGGGCCTTTGAGTGTGAAGCGTTTATTTATTTATTTGTTTTTTGAACATCGGTCCATTTGTGTAGGAGCAACGATGTCATAGACAGACACACAGATACACAGACAAACACTTTGACATACACAGACAAGACTGCACTTTTGCGAATAGGCGTAGAGTCAGCAGGGTCAAAAGAACGAATGTGTATGTATTGAAATACTTTAATGTATGTTTGTATGTATTTAATGTAATCTTGACTTATATAAAGTGGCATGAATGTCCTATTAAGATGAGAATTTTTCTATTCTATTGTATACACGTCAAAAAAACCCCTCTTTTTCTGTCGGGGGTTAATAAAAGTAATAACTTGAAGACTGCATATAAGGACGCTATAACTCGACCGCTATAGTTCCATCGCATTAAATGTTTATTATGATGCGCCTGCACATAATCACGGTTATCCAAGGTAGTTGGCTACTGCTTTCTGAGTTGCAATCATTACGAGTTAGATAGTATGTTTATAAGGTGAATAACCCGCGACTGGGGTTGCTAACTCTTTACAGCTTAGAAAATGATTCTTTGTTAATATAATAGTAACTAAAGGTTAATAGTTTGGGTGACTTTAACTTTAAATTTGTTAGAAAGAAAGACAAGAAAGACAAATTAATTACTTCGGACATCAAAACACATATAAGCTTGACGAAATTAATTTCATAGTTAATGAAATTAAGAATGTGAATCAGTCCACGAATCTTAACAACTTTTCCTAAGAAACACAGCTAGAAATAATAGGTCTTTACCTATGAAATTGCCGAGTTTTTCTCAAGCTTTACTTTATTCATAATTTATTTGATTGAACAGCTATTACTCAAATTGTTTTTTATTCAAAACCTTGGCCATATAACGGAGATATTGAGTCAAATTAATACATATTTACTTTAGATTTATTTGCTGAAAAAGAAGCTTAAATATAGCTCGTTTCATCCGTTGCCCGTTTCATTGCTTATTTTTGCTGTACTATTGTTACAGTTACAACTTTCAATAAAGTAAGTATGATGAAAATTAACTTGATGTTGTCCAAACCTTCCCACAAAATTTTGCTAAATTTGGATTTTGCATTCACGAGAAAAATCCAAAAACGTTAGTATGGAAAATTCAGTTTTCTTAGGTAAAGACTTATTATAAAGAGGTTTCGTTCCTCTACAACTTGAGCGATAAGATAAGAGAAGTCTTTGGTTTTTGTTAATTTCTTATAGGTTTCTTGGAGAAAACCAACAATGCGAGTTGGTCTAGTTCTGGAAAACTCTAACACTAGGGTAAGCTAAGTTCGCCACACACTTGACTATACCTACACGATAAGAAGAAGAAGAAGACTACACATATTTTATTATACCTACACGGCAAGAAAAGAACTATCCAACCTTCCGTTCGATCAATTTTTCACCAGCACAACAAAGTAGGCCTTGCCCTATGACTGGATCTCATCATTTGTCTCTGTCTATAGATATATGCAGTGTAAATAGCTTCATTTAACGTAAACAAGAAGCACCCGGCCTCACCCGTTCAGTTTCGCAAGCAAATAGTCAAATCGTGCGCATACGACCTTCGTTTTGTCGCGTGGGAACTATGTACGATCGGATGTTTGATTATAGTCACATATTGATCTCTCTTTTATTACTAAACCTATACATATATGTGTGAATGAGGTATTCACAACATTTTTTTTCAACCCACTAGCTTTTCGCCTGGGACTTCGTTCCCGTGGGAATTTTTTTGTCAATTTTCTAATGTTTTTAATAGTTATTCTGCTGTTCGGGACAAAACAAAAACCAAGACAATTGGTCCAGCCGTTCTCAAGTTATAAGTGTTCGAACAAACCCGACTTTGTTTTACATATTAAGGCGACTACAACACCTAAATTACGATTTTATGATGCGTAGATATGCATGACGCACTGCATTAAATCGAAGAAAAAAAAATACTACGGTAATATTCAGGACATAAACTAGATAAATAGTTTACTGAAAACATGATTCAGCACTTTTGGTTCGATAGAAAAAGCTCACAGAGTCACCTCTAAATACCAATATTGTGTATCTTTTAAGCTGTAAAAACGATAGTAAAATGCACACAGGAACTTGAATTTGCTATCAAAATGTTCGTGATTGAACACTCTCGATAAGTAGCTAACGCATTTTTCGATTTAAGCTGTTACCTTTCCATAAATCTCATTTTTCTAACTTTCGAACATGTTTTTACGCACGCACGCTTTCATAGTCCGTAAACTTCGTGTATCGACACTGTTCGCACTGCCGGCCCAGGCCTGTTGAGAGACGGAGATGACATTATTCTTATGTGTGCTGCCTTTATCGGGTGCTGTAGTCGCCTTAAGAAGATATATCAGGGGTTATCTGTCAATGAGCATTGTTGGAATTGAAGCCAGTTTTGATTCAGATGTTTCTAGCGTGGAAAATTATTGGTAAGAAAACTTAGTTGATCTTTTTTCTTGTCCATTTTGAGACACTACCTTGCAACAGCCACAACTTCATTCACTTAGCTCGTCTCTGTCTAATGCATATCTTCTGCAAATCATGATCAGGGTTTAATTCACAATATCTTTCACAGCCTATTATCCCTCAGCAATTAATATTTCATTTTAAATTGTCTTTAGAATTCACAAAGCGGTTTTGCAGATACGAAAGTCACTTTGCAAATAAAATTATGAAAACGGAGTGCAAAAAGATGTTGGCTTTACAAACTTATTAATGCAGTTACTATACATGATTTTGTATGCGAAATACATTTTCCGACAACATTTTTACTTTGTACTGCTCTAGGATAGAATATAGACGAGTCTTAGATGATTCTTTAGTACTTTGTTCTCATGACTCATCGCCTTTAAGCAATACAAGTTGAAAGCAACACGGTGGTTATAATTATGTACGGTATATATGATCCATGTATTTACTGTCGATGATAGGGGCTCGTCGATGTTCATTCTGTACGTCGCTATTAAATTTAATTATCGACGATTTAACGATCGATGCGCGGGAGTTTGTGCGGTTAGGGCTGTTGCGCGTTTCGAATTGGAGGAGGTATTCAACATTTGTTGTACGTTTTTGTGGTTTTGCTATTATACAGAAACTTGGGTTATGAAATTATGATTAATAGATGGGAAACGATTATTTTAAATTATTATACGTTTTTGTAATGTCAGTCAATAGTCATCAAGATTCATTACCGATATTTATTTTTTCTACCAGCCCCCCACCGAGGGGCTGGTAGGAAAAAAAAAAATTTTTTATCCTATGTTACTTCTAGTACCTCCGAGAATACGTGTACAATTTTTCATGATAATCGGTTGAGTAGTTTTTGCGTGAAAGCGTAACAAACATCCCTACTTTCTCATTTATAATATTAGTAAGGATATAGATATTATAAAGAGGAAAGATTTAATTGTTTGTTTGTTTGCATTGAATAGGCTCCGAAACTAAAATCGGTTTCAAATCGGTCCAGATTTGAAAAATTATTTCACAATTAGAATCCTAAATTTTTCCGTGATGAACATAATTTTCCCGAAGTCCCGGGCGAAAAGCTAGTATCATATAATATGTCATAAAGCTGTTATCTATCATTGAAAGTTTGAGTAACAGGTCTTAAATTGATTAGTTTTCTGCAATCTGCAAATAATTAATTATCGACAACCCTAAAATAAGTAAATTGCACAAACACAGGTGCCGCAAAATGTCAGATGCGCGTGCGACGGTATATTCGGCAATTCTGCATATAATTAGTTATATATCTCTCATTTATATCTAGTGGTAGCTAATTAGCCATATATGCAAATAAGTGAGCTTGTTATTTGTGTCCTTGGCTGAATCGTGACAGAGTAATCTTCTATTTAATTAAGTAATTACTTATAATCGCGGAGCAAGTGGTTAAGTAATTCTATTGCATCAAAAATATACCATGCGAAAAAATGCAAGTCTCTAAATTCAGTTTTTTACTGCAAAATATTGTACATGTAAAATGTAAAACCAAGCATTAATTCAACAACTGCCAAAATGAGGAAAGTTTAGTATTAATAATAAGTAAACTCAACTACTGGACCGATTTCAAAAAATATTTTACCATTAGAATGATACAAAGTTCATGAGTAACATAGGCTGCATAATTTTCCGGAATTCCAACGGGAAAGAAGTCCCAGGCGGAAAGCTAGTGGATAATGTCTGTATTTACAAAAAAAAAGTGTGTAGAAGTCGGTGGTATCGGTTATCTAGCACTCTTTTTTTCAGCCCATTTTTACATGTCCCCACAGAGAGGCACGGGCTTAAGGCGACTACAGCACCTAAATTACGATTTTATGATGCGTAGATAAGCATGACGCACTGCATTAAATCGAAAAAATCGAATACTACGGTAATATTCAGGACATAAACTAGATAAGTAGTTTGCTGAAAACATGATTCAGTACTGGTTCGATAGAAAAAGCTCACAAAGTCACCTCTAAATACCAATATTGTGTATCTTTTAAGCTGTAAAAACGATAGTAAAATGCACACAGGAACTTGAATTTGCTATCAAAATGTTCGTAATTGAACACTCTCGATAAGTAGTTAACGCATTTTTCGATTTAAGCTGTTACCTTTCCATAAATCTCATTTTTCCAACTTTCGAACATGTTTTTACGCACGCACGCTTTCATAGTCCGTAAACTTCGTGTATCGACACTGTTCGCAATGCCGGCCCGGGCCTGTTGAGAGACGGAGACGTCACTATTCTTATGTGTGCTGCCTTTATCGGGTGCTGTAGTCGCCTTAGGGCGGTTGTCCCACCGGCAACGATGAACGAGTAGCGAGCAGAGCTAGAATGTAGAAACGAGTCGGTGTGCCGCCGGGGAGCGAGTGCGTAGTTCCGATAGTTGTGTAGCTCGACTATAAGCGAGTGTACAAGTGAGATGAGGGAGTGTACTTTCAGATCTGCACTGTAGAGAAATAACCGCTGGTTGCTCTCTCAGCGTGAGTTCTGATCGCTGAGCGAGTATCGCTGAGCGAATGTTATCTTTCCTAGCTCTTGTCGCCCAGCGACAAACTAGTGAAGCGAGTCCTCGCCAACAATGTGAACAGCTATATCAACTATTTGTATATGCATCTCTTTTGTTTACACGGAATGTATATCTATTGTAAGTTTCTTGAGCGAGAAAATAGCCGATCGTTTTCTCGCCGGCGGTGGGACAACTGCCTAACTTCGAAACACGAAGGGGTTTTAGGCTGGGCCAAAGCGGGTTGGCAGATCAACCCAAGCACCCATACCCATGGTAAAAGTTTGTTCTTAGATGACGCTCTCATTTGTTCTATGGAACAAATTAGGAAAAATTTGTATAATTTGTCCGATGACGTCAAGTCCCTTAAAACAACTGGGACCTACCCCCGCTGAGGTGAGTTGTCAAAAAATATATACTACTAGCTTTCCGCCCGCGGCTCCGCCCGCGTGGACTACAGGTTATATCGTGCCCAACTATGGGATAAAATGTAGCCCATATCCTTTCCCAACCTCTAATCTATCTCTGTACCAAATTTCATCAAAATCGGTTCAGTAGTTTAGGCGTGAAAGACGGACAGACAGACAGACAGAGTTAATTTCGTATTTATAATATTAGTTAGGATTTATTTATTAGACTTCTTTATTTCTTCTAAGGAATGACTTAGCATCCATCCCAAGTGGTGCTGAATATTATCTTCCTAGTCTATTTCTACGATGTTGTTATTTCAAAATCAGTTTCCCACAATTTTTAGAACCCCAACTATCCCATATAGCATTTGAAACCCGGAATCCTATCGCCTATCCTTTGATTGCGTCGGCGCCTTTGTGGGATGCGCACGCGCTCCTAATCGCCGGAACGCAATCATCCAGTAATGATGCTACGTGGCGTTACGGGACGTTCCGTGGAACACCGGGACTGGTGGAGGATTGTGGGATTGCGGTGGGAACTGGGAAAGTGTGGAGTGATTTGGGAATAGTACAACTTTTGAAAGTATATTAGTATATCTCGATCTGGTGCTGTCATGCCGTGAACTATTTTTAACCGACTTCAAAAAAGGAGGAGGTTCTATGTTCGATTTCTTCGGCAATTTAAGTTTTGAGATAATATGTAATTTATTTTCTTGTTTACTTCATCTATATCTATACTATCTATACTAATATATACCAATATTATAAAGAGGAAAGATTTGTATTTTTGTAACTAACGAATAAACTTAAAAACTACTGAAAAGATTTCAAAAATTCTTTCACCATTAGGATTCTACATTATCCCTGAGTAACATAGGCTACATAATTTTCCCGAATTCCCACGGGAACGAAGTCCCGAGCGGAATGCTAGTCTTTTAATGTATAATGATACTTAATAGCAATACGTTTTGGAGCTTTTGTATTAGTTTGATTCGGTGTTAAACTTGTCTTCTATATCTATACATATTATAAAGAGGAAAGATTTGATTGTTTGTTTGTTTGCATCGAATAGGCTCCGAAACTACTGGACCGATTTGAAAAATTCTGTCACCATTAGAATCCTACAATATCCGGGATGGACATAGGGTAAAGGATTTTCCCGAAGTCCCACGGGAACGAAGTCCCACGGGAACGAAGTCCCGCGCGGGAAACTAGTGTTGAATATAAGAAACCAGGCACCTTTATTCGACCACTCGATATCACCAGACAGATAATTGCAAATTGGCCGAATGATCGATGATGCAGAGTGAAATATCTCGAACAATTATTTTCGAATGACTGCTTTAATTGGGACCCGGCTTGTTTCGCTTATTCTGTGTTTATATTCGTATGAAATGTTTAAAAAAATTGAGTTGTTTGACATTTTTGTATACCTGTTATTAAGATGATAAATCACGCTGATTTATCAATGATAAATACTACGAGTGTATTTAAGAGAGCAAGTGTTTAAACCTTTAACGTGTGGTGATCAATAAAAGCATAAAATTAATTTAAAACTTAAGTAGATCCCATCTGTCTCACCGAGTATAAAATCTTTAATTCTATACACACACGCCTATTACCCCTTTCGGGGCTAGGCAGAACCCCATGTGGCAGAAAATTACTGTCTTTTTGACAGAATAGGAGTTGTTATGTATTTTATTTATGTGTGTGAGTGAGATGACGATTTCTTATATGCACTTTCTTGTGTATGCTCTTACAATTTTCTTGAATAATATGCTTTTTTTTTTTTTTTTTAATCTTTATTTATTTAAGGACTTTTATACTATAAGTACATGTCAGTCCTATGATACCTTATAACATATAGGTTCCCAGAATAGGGGTATATACATATAGCTCTCTTATTCTAAGTCCAATAATTCATAAAGCAGTTGTGCCTGTTTTGAACAAGGCTTAGAAAGGATAGAATTAACTAGGCCTACGTTATTACTATTACATAAGACATTAAGTTTTCTAAATATAATATGAGTAGTCTAGAGACAAAACCGAGTAATTAAGTAATTAGATGAAATATGAGTAGTCTAGAGACAAAAACCGTCGCATTCACTGGATTCTATAGTATGCCTGGGATTCTATAGCACTCCCAGTTTTGCGTGAAAAAAAAAGAAAATGTCAATCAAAAAAATTATACGATTTATCACGATATTTATTCCAGTGCTAACGAAATTTATTAAACAGTGAATTGATATTTGCTGAACCCTGATTGCTCCTTTGGTTTATTAATAAATAAATAATAAAACATTTATTCAGGTAAATAGAACAGTCGTTCGTACTTACTTAAAAATAAATTGAAACGGAAATGTACGTAGCTGCTAAGGCTAAAAATCGATTTCTAGTATAATAATATAATGACTGCAAAAACTAGCACTTATCTATCAATGGTTTAAACTAAGTGTACTTCAAAAATAACCTACAAACTTTTACTTTCTGTAATAACTACCTACAGACCAAATATAGTATCGATAAGTAAGTACTTGACTTACGGCTCAGGTCAACAGATTTCAAGCAGGTGTCCCCGTTTTCAAGCGAAGTTTTAGTGAAATATACGGTCTTGTTTTGCGTACGTGCACGCTTTCATACAACATTTGGGAAAATGATTTTTTCTTGTCTATCATTTTGAACGCCACTGTTGAGAAAAATCTTTTCTCGTTTTTCCTCCGTCTCACCTCATATATTGAGTACTCCATGACTAAACTAAATATGTGACTGTGAAAATGGAAAGGTACCATAAGAGCGATTTATAAAGCTAATAACAGTACTAACAATGAATCTGAACCTAAACGATTATTCCTAAAGTTGTAACTTCCTATTATCACAATCACATATTATCTCAAGAAGTGTTTGTTGCGATAGGTAACTGGGTCCCAGTTAAGTCCCAAACAAGAAAACTTGTGTGTGAGAATTTGTTTTCTTTTATAAAATTTATACATTATTATGATAGGAACGTCCAAAATAGAGATGAACGTTGACTTTTACAACAATCACTAATCAGTACCCCAATTGCGGTAAGTTTGAACGTGTTTATCAAAACTAAACCACTCACGTTTCCTTTATATTTTGGGCTGAATACATAGGAAACGTGTGCGGGTTAGCTTAGGTACACACGTTCAAATTTGGGTGTAGTTCACAAACTCGCAACGCACACGCACCGAATATCGCCCCGTATAACTCAACACTAACCGACGATGATCTAACGAGGTCGCATTACCATCTCTCATTACGATCATTATAATAGCACCGGAGACACGGCGCACAACTAGTATTTGATGGGAAATGGTCCACCGGAACTATTCTACTATAAAAATATTTTTATTTAATGATGTCATGGACTGATAGAAAATATATTAGTCATTGATCTGATGAGATGTGCTGTTAAGGTCGGGTTAGTGAGAAAATTATGTTAATATATTTTTAAAGTGATTTTGTAAAGCTTTCAAGTTGGACCGGCGCCATATTTGTTCTAAATGAACAAAAAATTGGCTAAAAAAAAAGTATTTCATGAGACTTTTTATGTATGTTTGCCATGATGTGAACGACCGTATACAGGGCTTTAGGTATTTCTCTTTCAACCTCTCGGTTGGTTAATCAGTCCATGAAACTGAACAACTTTCCCAAGGAACATAGGACAAAACACCAAAAAAAAAATTTGAGTTCCCATACAAACTTTATCAGCATATAGCGCATTTTATATGGGAGATTAAAAATTTTTTTTCCTATTTTAACCTATGTTCCTTGGGGAAATTGTTCAGTTTCAAGGACTGATTAACCATCCGAGAGGTTGAAAGAGAGATACCTAAAGCCCTGTATAAACCCATACACATTCTCATATGAATAACTCTAAAAATAGCCAACTTTCCTTGAAAATGGGGATTTTGGGATCAGCTGATTGCTTTAAAATGTTTTTTTTATTATAAGATGGGTTAACTTTTGACCCCAATCTTGACTGAGGTCATAGATGCGGTCGACAATGGAGCGAGTTAAGCCAGAAAATGCCATTTAAGGCACTGGTATTTCCACGCACCGACGGAACACAGCAAGCTGTTTGGCGTCGGACTTCGGTAGGAGGGTGGTCGCGAACCAGACGGCCCTTTACAGAGCCTTCCACACCATAGGACGCCACCTCAGATTCAGAACAAACTGAGGTGTCGTTACCTAAGATGGATTAGTAGGAGGCAGGTCTCATTTGTGTTTCCTTAGTCGCCTCTTACGACACCCACGGAGAGAGATAGGGTGGTGTTATTCTCAACTGATCACCACACGGCGAAAATATATGTACTAAGTCCGTATCTCAACAAACTCTTTCCACAAAAATTAAATTAAAAAAATAAAGGGTTAACATGATCGAAGTAAGTAACGCCACATGGAAGATTTTATTTATCGTTTACAAGTAATAAAAAAATACGTTTTGCGTTTTCACTATAAAAACTAAGATGGCCGTCGTCAAGGCCCGCCATTTTAAGTGGCGTGAAGAGAAATTAACAAAATGTAAAAGTGTAAACAAGACAAGATCAGCTGCCGAATTCTAATGCATGCGCCCACGCACATAAGAACACTTTCTACTGACCGCTTTATTGTTTTATTACTACGGGCAAGAGTGTTGATTTATTACCTTCTTCTTCCTAGCACTTAGTCCCGTTTATCATTCGGGGTACGCTTAACCATGATCCAGGGTTTGGCAGGTCAAGTCATTACAGTGGAGCGACTGCCATCTGACCTCTGTTAGCAGGTAATAGGGGAACCTGACCGGATTGGATCATGGTTACACATTCAGTCTCCTGAATGTGCAGGTTTGCAGGTTTCCTCACGATGTTTTCCCTCACCATAAGAGCATCGGTTAGTATGTAACTAATTTACGTAACTCAGAAAATGAGTCATTGGTACATGGCGGCACTGGGGATCGAACTCGATACCTCTCGCTCACGAGTCCGATTCACTAGCCGTTAGACCACCAACGCTCTTGTTGATTTATTACCATTAAAAAAAAGTTTTTTCTCGGTTTTATAAAGTTTTTTTGTTTTATATATGGGTAAAGCCACGTCATCAATTATAAAACACACACTCAACACATATAAATAGATCTAACATTTTGGAAAAGAGTATTGTATTGTATAGTAAAATACTTGATTGCACATCAAACAAAATAAGTACCTACATTGGAATCAAGAGTGTCATAAAATTACAAAATTATATGTCTTCATAAATATATATATGTTATAAAATGAATATATATATATGTAATAAAATAATCATCAGAGTCTCCTACTTTAATATATAGGGCTTTAGGTATCTCCCTTTCAACCTCTCGGGTGGTTAATCAGTCCATGAAACTGAACAACTTTACAAGGAACATAGGTCAAAATACGAAAAATAATAATTTTGATCTCCCATACAAAATGCGCTATATGTATATGCTGATGAAGTTTGTATGAGAACTAAATTTTTTTTTTTCGTATTTTGACCTATGTTCCTTGGGAAAGTTGTTCAGTTTCATGGACTGATTAACCACCCGACAGGTTGAAAGAGAGATACCTAAAGCCCTGTATGTACAGAAACTCCCCATGAAAATGAATAACTTCCCCAAGGAACCTATTTCAAATTCTTTAAATAAATTGATGACTTTCCAGCAAAGGCAAATCAACTGATCGCTCAAATTGAATTTTTTTTCGCCCTTATTAAAGAGGGCTTTAGGTATCTCTCTTTAAACCTCTCGGGTGGTTAATCAGTCCATGAAAAATTAATTTGATTAACTATACAAGCCAACAGACACACTAGAAACTGATTCGAAATACATAAAATCCATTCAGAGAATGCATTGCGGAGAAAACTCACTTCTCCGTATGCAACATTTCACATGATTATGTATTTTGAGTCTCAATGGCGGATAAATATACGGAACGCATACAAAATTACCTGAAAACCGAAAGTAAAATGTGCAATCAAAATGTACCGGTACACTTTATTCTTACATTAATGATAATCTGGGCGCCTATTCCACTAATTAATGGCGTCTGAATGGCGGTGGTAGCCCAGTCGGTGATGAGCCAAGGTCGCGGGTTCAAATCCTGGTGCGGGCCTGTACCACTAAATTCGTCATTTCGGATTTATGTACGGATTTCTAATTATCACTTGTTTAACGGTGCAGGAAAACATCGTGATGAAACGCGCCCGTCCAAGAAAATTCATTTTCGAAAGACGAGCGGTCCACCAACCCGCATTGGGCCAGCGTGGTGGACTATGGCCTAAAACCCCTTCGTGTTTCGAGGGGAGGTCCGTGCCTCTCGGTGGGGACGTATATGGGCTGGTAAAAAAACCATTGTCACCATTGTCATTCCACCGCCACTGAGACGCCATTGACTAGTAGAATAGCTACCCAGAAAAAATACAAAATAAAGGCTTTAAAATTTAACGAGGTCCTGTGGATTCAATTTTCTTATCTCATTTTGGTGGTGAAATGAGTCAATAGGTAATTTACGAAAGGCCAGAGGCGGTTCTTACTTTACACGGAACATGGAACTTTCGAGATATATTTCAAAATAATATAAAAAAATACTTTTCATAATGCATCATTAAAACTTACTTTTAATGTAGTTTTTGCATACACCTTGGAAATTCAATGTAAAGTATAAAAATACCGATTCTGACAAAAATCGTATAACTTCTTTCAGAGAAAATATAAATAAAGCGCTCGTTGATCTCAACCGATCAGTAAGGTTAAGCAACGTACACAGAGGCAGGGAACCTGATGGGTGACCAAAGTAGCAATTTATCACGAGCGTTTCCGTGCTTCGGAGGGCACGTTAAGCTGTCGGTCCCGGATGTTGTCGATTGACTACAATCGTTAAAATCAAGTCAGAGGCTATTGTGCGGTTTGAAAACTCTGACACCAGGGTTGGCCAAGTTCGCCAAACACTTGACTATACATACACGATAAAAAGAAGAAAAAGACTCTAAATTAAAAACATTTGCATCATTCCTCACACACATCTCTTACAACTTTTGAACGGCTGAATCAATTTTGATAAAATATAGCTAAGAACCATCTCGATCACGTCATCTTTAAAATGAAATCAAAGCCGGTCCATTCGTTTAGGAGCTATGATGCCACAGACAGACACACAGACACACTCATCAAACTTATAACGACCCTCTTTTTGTCAGGGTTAGAAATAAAAAATAACCGAAATAAATTCGGAAAGTAAATAAATAAACAATTCGGAAAGTTTAATAAACTCACTAACGATTTGCCCACAACCACGTCATTTCGAAAACAAATCACAGTTTCGTCGACAAACAGGTTAATTAGTCGCCCACTAGTGGACTGTTGACGAATTAGTTTCCGTTTTAGGCCCAACAACATTTAATATAATCAACAACTCAAATGAAGTAATTAAGTTTTTAAATGAGATTATAATTAAAACTAGTTGAAGATTTTTATTTTAGGCACTGCTGCTTAAATATAACCTAGTTTCAAAAATAAGATAGATAGATAGATAAATATTTTTTTTTTCCATCACAGTACACACTTACAAAGAGTCAGTACAGAAAGAGACAAACACAAAAGCAACGATAGAGTTTTACAATACAACAAACAAGGAAATAAGGAACAAATCTATATAAATAAAAATGAATTGTTGTTCGTTAGTCTGATTAAAACTCGAGAACGGCTGGGCCGATTTGGCTAATTTTAGTCTTGAAATATTTGTGGAAGTCCAGGGAAGGTTTAAAAGGTGAGAAAATATGGAAAAAAGGCGTAACGAAGTTGGCCGGGACAGCTAGTAAACAATAAATAGCAAAGAAAGTAGATAAGATAAGCACAGAGACATAGAGCGTAATAACATAGAGAAATAGAACACACATAATAATAACCTCAGATTAATGAAATCCATTCTGTCCGAATTAATCTGAGATAATAACAATAATTAAAACAAAAAAAAGTAAGTGTGTGCTGCAGAAATCTAGGTTGCAGCTCAGTATAAAGTTTTACCGTAAGTGGCAAAACACTGATTTTCAGCTGCCGCCTATAATACGAGGTAGTACCGGTACTAATAAGTTGAAGAAAGAGTTTTTTACCAGCCCATATACGTTCCCAGTTCCATGTACCTCCCTTCGAAACACGAAGTGGTTTTAGGCCGTAATCCACCACGCTGGCCTAATGCGGGTTGGTGGACCGCGCGCCGCCCGTAAACGATTTTTCTGAGACTTGCGGATTTCATCACGATGTTTTACTTTTTTTTTATTATAAGATAGGTTAACTCTTGACCTCAATCTTGACCATAAGGTCAAAGATGAGGTCGACGATGGAGCGAGTTAACCCAGAAAATGCCAATTATGGCACTGGTACTCCTACGCACCGACGGAATACAGTAAGCTGTTTGGCGTCGGACTTCGGTAGGAGGGTGGTCGCGAACCAGACGGCCCTTTACAGCGCCTACCACACCGCATGAGACCATAGAACGACTTCAGATTCAGAAAAAAATGAAGTGTCTTTGCCTGGGATGGATTACTAGGAGGCAGGTCTCATTTGTGTTTCCTTAGTCGCCTCTTACGACACCCACGGAAAGAGATGGGGTCAATCTATCACCACACGGTTAAAAGGTCATAGTCCACCAACCTGGCTCAATGATATTTCTCAGACGTGCGGATTTCATCACGATGTTTTCCTTCTCAACAACTGCGCAAATAATAATTAATGAACATAATAGAAAGGAGAGTTCTATAAAATTTAGCAGAAAATCCCGAAACTATAACCACATGTATTACTAAAGATACTTAGATCCTAATACGATAAAAATATCTCACAAACGTTTAACCAAGGAAAAAGCTTAACCAGCTCATCGTAACCTATCACACAGGGGTGACAAACATTTTCCCCTCTGCACGCCATTATAGGAAAAATAAATAAATAATTCCAGAGGTCTGCAGTGCTCCGTTTTTTAACGCCCCACAAACAAAAGACATGAGTATCTGTCTGCGGCATTGTAGCACCTAACCGATTTCGATGCAGTTTCTTTGTTTGAAAGCTTTTTTTTATAGATAATGGGTTTTCTCTTGACCACAATCTAGCCCAGAGGCGGAGATACGGTCGAGGATGTAGCAAGTTCACCCAGAAGATGCCTATTTACTCGAACATTATAGAGATCCGGGTTGTATGTGCCCGGAAATACAGATGGAGGCAGATAATTCTATTCCTTAGCGAAGCGCAGTATAAAAGATGAGAAGAAAAGCTGATGTAGTCGAGATGGTTTTTAAATCAAAATTAATTCATCTGTTTTTAAGCAAGTAATATCGGGGTTATCACAAAAATAATAAACACTTTTTAAAAAAAAATAGAACTAACTTCAAAAAAGAGCGAAAAATAAAAAGAAATTTTAGTGAAAATTATAAACTCTTCCTTTTTAAAGTCGGTTAATAAAACGAAAAGTTAACTTTGAAAAAGTTTAAGCGAATCATTATAATATATTATTTTTGATTATTTATTTTACATACATACAGGTCAAACTGAGAACCCCCCTTTCTTTGAAGTCGGTTAAAATACTAATACCTTCTCCTAAATGTAACAAACAGTTTTCTGAAAACCGCATCAGAATCGGTTCAGCCAAACACGAGATAATCGCGGAAAACTGTGAACCTCCTGTTTTTTGAAGTCGGTCAAAAAATATTTAATTTTAGAGTTATGATGATTTTATTCAAATCGTGCCTATGACGTGTGGCACCTATCAAATACAGCTATAAAAATGATCCCTTCCAATTTCTCTGCAATGTCCCATTAGTTTGGCATCCCTGAAACTATCACATCAAACCCTCACATCGCTCTAAGCTAGGTAATAAAGATGACTCGATAAGACCTAGCCAAGACCTAGCCATCCTAGCTTAAGCACTTAACTTTCATATGCCGTGATGAATCGCTTCGGCTGCTTTCTAGAAAGTTACCTGAAACAGATAAAAAAGTTGTTAGTTAAACAATTATTTGAGAAATAAATATAATAAAAGTGATAATCAAATAAAAATATCTTTATTTCATGGAACATTCAGGATGTTACTTAAAATAAGTCAAAATTACATTAAATACACACAAACATACATTGAAGGATTTAAATACATACATACACATTTGTTCTTTTGACCCTACTGACTCTACGCCTATTCGCAAAGGTGCAGTCTTCCCCAGAAAAGAACAGGCAAGAAACTCTGATAAAAACGACTGCTTCTGAGAGCCCGGTACAACTTTTGTCATGTCCTATGCATATTATTTAAAAAACTAGTCCATAAATGGCAGAGAAATCGGTGAACATAAGTAAGAAAAAAAATGATACATACAGTCAAACATAGAACCAGCTAATTTTCTGAAGTCTAGTTGTATGTTTCTGTATGACCGTAATACAATAAAAAGCTACATACTAGAAGGCCCACACTAAGGTTTTCCCTTGTGTCGTGGGTCCCTTGGAACACACATAAAGACAGACATAAACACCCATGCCCCGAGAACAAACATCTACTTTTTACATAAACGTTTGCCCCGACTGGGAATTAAACCCATGACCCGTCGATCAAGAGGCAGCGTCACTACCACTCGACCAAACCGGCCATCATAAAATAAATTCCAGGCTCAGGCTAAGACCCAATTTCACCATACTCAGTTATTTAACAGACTATTAGCAGCTAACCCGAGATTTGACAATGTCATTTTCATACTTTTTGTTTGACGTTTTGTCTGATTAACTTCTTAATCGTGGATTAACTAATTAACACAGTATGGTCAAATTGGACCTAAGCTTGTGATAGTTTTAATTTATCCAACTGACAGCCAAATCTTTTTAGGTTATAGAAACTTTATGTTCATCGGCTGTGACAAAAATTTTACCTATAGTCTTTTGATAGTCTTTGGATTTTATGTCAAATAAATATAGCCAGAGCCAAGAACGTAATATTACTATTCTAGAATTCCATGTGTCTTTTTATTTATGTACATTTGCAAGATAATAGTGAGGTATTCCTTTCAAGGAAAAGGTTCTTTAAAGTTCGAGCTAATAGGCTTATAGATAGATAGATAGATAAACTTTATTGCTTCTTAACAATTTGTAACATTGTACAATGTTCATATACAATTTAAAAAAAGGTTAGCGAAATATGTGATGTAGATTGTAGAAGCAAATAGGACACAGAACTCAGCATACTTGCTGTCATGACAGACAACAAACTGATTTTCAGCTGTGCCTAGAGATTTTTCTTTTTTCGCGCGTACCTGGGGTAAAAAAATATATAATGAAGTAACTTATCAGAAATGTGTACCAGTGTGTATTCAAGTGAGATAGTGTAAGTGCGTGTGAAAGTGCGTGTAAGTGTTAGCTGTAGCAATAATTGTATTTATGTATAAATAATTTACTGAGAATTTGTCACTTAGGATAGTCTTCTTACTTACAATATCTCTTATTCTGGGTGAGCTTGCTACATTCTCTACCGCATCTTTGCCCTTGAGCTAGACTGTGGTCAAGAGCAACCAAAAACCAAGAAATAGATCGTGTTTCCACTTCCGGCTACGTAGGAAGTAGAAGACTTGTTTTCTCTTTTTGAACTTAAAGGACTAGATGCTGCCACAAGTATCATATAATGACACCTATTTTACACCGGAAGTGAAAGACCTTTTCAAAATTCCATACACATACACACACATTCGCTCACGTCCATAATCCCCATTGGGGTAGGCAGAGCAAAAGTGGTTCTTAACCACTTGATTAGTGGTTTTTAACCGTTTGCCACATATTCTGAGGGTTATTAGATGAAACATGATGTATAGTGGTGAAAGGTTATCAGCCTTTCGACCACAATACAGCAAAACCCTCGTCTCCTACTTACTGTTTTATACAGTAGGCCTGGGAAGAACAGGCAGCTGGCACATTCTTAGTTCTTCTTTCACTCCCAGTCCAGCTTGGAAGTATCCCGGCCAATTCGAAGAGGAAAATTAAATTGATTCTAGCTTTTTATAGATTTTCCGCCCGTGTGTTATCGTGATGTCTTATGACGGAGGCAAATTTGAAGCGGGCTTACAGACTATAAAAAACAAATTATTGAAATTATGGGGAACAAAGTAACATAACCTCAATGGAACAAAGAGAATTTAAATACTTGAAGAAAGGGGGCAATACAATTTTAAGATATTGTAAACACATTGAGGTAATATAATATAACCTCAATGGATAACCATAACAATATTTAATTAGTTAATACGTTCAAGGAATATGATAAGTGAATATAGGATAAAGAGGATATAGAATAAGTAGAAACATTACATGTAAGCAGCAAACGGCAGCAAACATGGATCTCTCAATATTCGAAGAACATAATGTAGAGTTAGAGGCGGAGACGCTATTCGAAAACGAAGAATATGAAGAATCCAGCGACAAAACACCACCAGACCAATGGCCTTCCACTATTTGCTATACTACTGCAGAAACGTTAACCGAGAAACAATTACAGCATCAAAGGGGTGAATATAATCCTCCAGAAAAAGAAATATGTGGCCGCTACGTTTTATTCGTGGACAGCAGTGAAATGCTACATCCATTCAGAAAGTACCCGGCTATTGTAGACCCAGGAATCGAAGCGGCATTGCTTGAACCGATGCCAATAAAAGAATACCCTGAAGATGGCCAAGATCTCTACTTCGATATGTGTGAAGAATTGAACGAATGTTTCGTCAAACTTTTCTATGAACAGCTGCTTACCGACACCATAAATTTACGGTACTACAGCATCAACACAACAGCCATGTACCCCATGTCAATGGCTCTAATGAACAACAGAATTGTAAAGATACTCGACCTCACTGAAAATTTTCTTACTCGCGATGGTTGGTACCACCTTGCCGAACTGATTCGTTACAACCACTCCATAGTAGAACTTAATCTTACTGCGTGTAAGTTAGATGCCAACGGTACTAGATTACTAGCCTTTTATCTTCATAAAAACATAACGCTTCGTAAGTTGATCCTTGCTAGAAACTCATTCGGTGAGGCAGGAGTTCGGCATCTATCTAATGCTTTCTTCAGAGGTTCGCTAATAAAAGAGTTTGATATTTCTCAAAATAGACTCACATCGTTTTCTCTCGCAATACTTGCGCACGGACTTAACTACAATAACCAAATGACCCACTTAAACTTATCGAGGAATACTATAGATATACCTAAGCATGCGCAACGTCTTTTTTTATTATTACAGGATAATTGTAATTTAGTAGAAATAAATCTGTCGATGACTAGTATGAATATGCGTTTTGCCAAAGCACTGGCCGGTATTTTCCACTGTATTAGCCTAGAGCGCATCGATTTGAGTAACAATGCATTAACCGGAGAAGTCATAACTATGATTGTTAGGAGAATGCGTCACTTACCGCAATTGAAATATTTAAATTTATCATACAACCCCATAAAACCTCATGAAGCAATGCTGTTACTGGGGCAAATGAGATGGAAGAAGGTGAAAGTTGATCAGCTCCTCCTTGATGGGGTGAACGTCACACAAGAATTTATGGCACTTAGGATTCGAATCCTACGGTTGCCGCGTAGGAAGAATACTATAATTACTTACGGTTATGTTGAGCGCAAAGGGCTCCAGAAACACGAGGAAATGCCAGGTGTTGACGAAAGAAAATTATTGTTAAGACACGCCGAGTACCTGTGCCGATCACCTACAAGAAAGAAATTCAAACGCGATTTTGGACGTTTAATTCTCAAACTTCATGCATCGCTTACTACTCCATATGTTCCAACAAAACCGTTTTACAGATATTTGAAGGAAAAGGGAGCGATTAATATAACTATTGAGTTGGTGGAATCCCTTACGTCTTACTTCAGGGGTCCTGTAGAAAGAGGAATAGTAACGTGTGACATAGGAGCTCTTGTTGACTATATAAAACGTGAATTTCCCGAAAAGCTGGAGCCTCTACCACCGCGACAGAAAGTCAAATCAAAACCAAAAGTGAAAAATTCTAAAGCGAAATTTAAGAAATAATAACATAGGACAAAAAGGATGCGGTTTATTTTATGCCTCCGACATTTTTTAGTTATTTTGTTTTTCACTAGGCGAGCCAAGGGCTATTATGTGAAAGAAATGCGTAGGCCCAGTTTTTTTTTGTTTCGAGGTAAGGGGTAAATTAAGTTATTTTGTGATTTTATTGAGTTTTCATATGCCGCGGCTAAGCCTAGGTAGGGCTTTCGAAGTAGGGCATTCTTAGTTTATATAAAAACTTCCTTAAAACTAGAATAAGCAGTCTTATGTTGGTAAGTTTCAAAATGGTTTTAAGTTGTTCTTATCTTACGGATTAAGATGTATTTTTCATTTCTCATAATAAAATTTTAATTTGTTGGTGCGTTAGATTGTATTATACATATAATTAAATATATAAAAACTATAATAAAATAAAATAGACTAAGACACGTAAAACAGGATAGAGTATATTTTGTTTAAAATACAAATTAACGATTCAGTCTTATCAAATGCAAATAAGATATTAACAATTAAAAAAATATATATACGCAGGGTGTCCCACGGCTATGGCACATGGAGGGAAACTACCTTAATTATTATGGATGGGATATTTTACTGAAAAAAGACTTCATTTAAATTTTAAAAACAATTTTAACTACATTCATACATTTTTTAAATATTGCCTGGTTGAACCGGGAATCGAACCCGGTACACGAAAAAACAAATCATTCTGTAGTTTTATCATACCGATCGGAAGGTTTCATCATAATGATTATTTTTTGCTAATTAACATAGTATCAGAAATCAAAGGAAGACCATGAATTTTAACATTTTAAATTTCAGTGAGTCAGCTTCTCATTTTTCTGAACATCATTTTACATTAAATATTAAAATTCGTGGTCTTCCTTTCATTTCTGATGCTATGTTACTTAGCAAAAATAATCCTTACCTAATAATCCTTAAATAATCCTTGATGAAGCCTTCCAAGCGGTATGAAAAAAACTACAGGTGATTTGTTTTTTCGTGTACCGGGTTCGATTCCCAGTTCAACCAGGCAATAATTTAAAAAAAATGTATGAATGTAGTTTAAATTGTTTTTAAAATTAAAATGAAGTCTTCTTTCAGTAAAATGTCCCATCCATAATAATGAAGGTAGTTTCCTCCATGTGGCATAGCCGTGGGACACCCTGTATACTAAAAAATTCTATTAAAAAGGAATGTTATAAAACAAAATAAAATATAATACTGATTATTATCCTTAAAAATAAATATGGGCCACTGTCGAAATGGAAGAAAACAACAAATTATGTATAAAAAGATAAACGTAGGATCACTTATGATTCCATGACTGGAGGTTACTTTTTACCTCGCTTATTCTTGTTATGTATACCAGAGGACTTGGCTTTTACCGCTGATAATTTACGTTGACGTTTTTTAGGCTTCTTCAATACAATAACTTCAGTTTGGTCTTGAGATACGTGCCGTGATTGGGGCGGAGTCTGGGGCAGCTGCCTTCCGGGCCACTTTCTGCACACATAGTCAACAAACTTCTGCAAGTTTATTGTCTTCGCTTTTTTCACTATCGGACCAGGCCAAACATTCATTATCCCTTCAAGCAATTTACCATCCAGCATAGAACCGCCAGCTGCACGGACAGCAGCCTTGAAGGCTCTATCGTCCATAATAGTTTGATCATCTTTCAGTAGCTTCATAAAAATTAAAGCCACGTCGACTGGCTTCTTTGAACGTCTCACCAAATACTCAGCGCGATTGAGAACTATTTCTCTTATATCAGGTTCAGGTATTTCCTGTGCAATTGTTACTTCTCCATGTAATACCACGACGTCCTTCTTTGATTTCAGTCTTTGCATCCTCGCTAAAATAGTCAAAGACCTCTCGTCTATTGATACATCTTCCATTTCTAATCGTTGGATTTTACAAGAATTCAGTCTCATTTTTGATATTACTTTGAAAGCGTCATCTAGACTTAAAGGGTTGTAAGACAAATTTAAGGTATGGAGTTGCTTAGCTTTTGTCAAACTTCCAACGAGAATGTCCACAGTCTCACCTTTTATCCTATTGTGACTGAGATCCAACACGCGCAAAAAACAAGATTTCAACAAGTTACTTATTGATTGCACAATCCGAAGGAATGCTATAGAGTTAAATGAAAGGTTCAACTTTTCCAGATACTCATTTTCTGCTAGCTTGTCCAGAAATCTACAAAAGCCTATAGGTGAGAAGAATTTGTTATTAGATAAGTCCAAATCGATGAGGTAATTGTAACAGTCTAGAGCTTTGGCCATGGCGATAGCTGTTCTGGATCCTAAATTATTTTCGCTGATATTAATTTTTCTGACTTGAAGACCCATCTCTATACTGCCGGCAAGGATTTCTCCACCAGCGTCGTCGAGTCTGTTGCGGCTTAGAATTAAGAGGTCAAGGTGTCCGTTATGCTCGAGACCGTGAAGCAGAATACTCAAGCCCTCAAAGCCAATCCGACAAGCTGTGAGATCGAGCACTTTAATATGTATATTTACCATCATCATCTCGCCTAGATGATAACACGAGTCGTTTGTCAAAAAGCTTTCAGTAAGATCGAGTTTCTGAACTGTTGTATTACGAGCTAAGGCCTTGGCCATTGCACGAACTCCTTTAGGGTCAACGCAGTAATAGTTGAGTTTTATTTCTTCCTTTAGAAGCCCTTCGTAGAATAAACGTATCGGGCACTGCTCCATCTCATCACAAATATCAAGGTAGAGTTCTTGCCCATCATCGGCGTAAACTTTCTGAGGTTCAATGTCGAATAGAGCTGCTTCTATGCCAGGATCTTCAACACGAGGGTAATTGTAGTACACTTGTTGAAGAATAGAACTTTTGGACATAGGGATATATTGGGCACATCTTTCCTCGCTGGGTATCTCATACAAGCCTTGTTTGTGCAGTTCTTGTTTTGCAGTGAAGAATTCTTTTATATCCAGTGAGGACCATTCTTCCATTGGAGGATCTTCAGTACTGCTCGGGAAATCTTGGGTATTGAGGACCACTTCTATATTATCATCTTCCTCAACTAAAGTTTCAGACATAAAAGACATTTTGCTAATATTGGAAATAAAAATCTATAAAAATATTGCTATCAAAATATGTTTTTTCGTAAATTATTCCAAAATCTTGTTTTTTTTTATTGTTTGTAAACAAACGCAGTGATTTAAATTATCTATGGTAAACATTAAAAACTGTCTGTCAAAAATGTCTAGTTTGACAATTTATGGTTTTCTAAAGAGATTATGAATAACGAAGGCTCAGATTAATGAAAAGAATGGATTTCATTAATCTGAGAACGAAGGTACAACCTTTGAGTATGTATTTAGTTTATGCAAGAGATTTATTGTAATAACTCTAAAACTAATAAAATTTGAAGTGGTGGTTAATCTTGAACGGCTGAATCAATTTTATTCAAGTACATTTATAACTGAGAACCATCTCGACTACGCCAACTTTCGAACAAAAGAACCGCACTGAAATCGATCCATTCATTTAGGAGCTACGCTACGTTGCCACAGACAGACACAGATACACAGACACACAGATACACACGTCAAACTTATAACACCCCTCTTTTTGTCGGGAGGTAAAAAGTTTTATATTTATTACTAGCATTCCGCTCGGGACTTCGTTCCCGTGGGAATCCGGCAAAATCATGTATCGTATGTTCATCACGGATAATGTAGGATTCTAATCAAATCGGTCCGTTCAGTAGTTTCGAAGCCTATTCAATGCAAACAAACACAATCAAATCTTTCCTCTTTATAATATTAAGTATAGATTTACCACCATACTCCATGCCAACCACACGGTCATACCATCGCATTTTACAATAACAATGTTTGTGTAGAAAGTACCTAAGTTAACATCTAGTAGTAAGACTAGGAATCCCTAGACTAGCTTTCCTAGGGCCTGTGTGTAGTGAAAGTCGGCTCGGGGCGAATCAAAGGCCAAGGCCGCTGTTAAGCGCGTGCGCACCTTCTCGCGCCATCAGCGGTAAGCAGCCCCACCTATCTCATTTAAATATTTACAGGAGTACAGACTGTGGAGAGTAGAATACAATGCATTGTTGGATTTAGTTTTCCGCCCGCAACTCCGTTGGTTTAATAACTCTAAAATTAAAAAAATATATATCATCCCCGACGCAGTCCTCTGACATTGATTGGTATATAAATCTTTATGCTATATACTTATGCTATGTACACAATATTTTCTAAAAGTTAAATGTGGTGGTGGGAGCGTATGTTGCGACGTTTTTCTTTTCTCCGCGCGTCAGTGATGAGGAGATCAAAGCGTTGCAATTCAAAGTTCAATTTTCAGAACTGCAGTGTGCGCATGTTCAAAGCTTACTTTGAACAGCCAATAATAGGAACAGTTGGAGGGATGGAAAGTGATTCTAGCCACTTTTTACCCCCGACATAGAAGAGCACCTCTCTTCTAATAAGTTTGACGTGAGTATCTGTATGTCTGTCTATATGTGGCATCGTAGCTCCTAAACGAATGCACAGATTCCGATACGGTTTTTTTTGTTTGAAAGCTGACGTAGTTGAGATGATTATCAGCTAAAGTTTCATAAATTTTATCTCGATTTTCTAATAATAATTATACATCGTTCTAAAAGAGGCGAAATAGGTTTGTTTGGATCGTAGCAGGTGGCAATCTGTGGTCTCTGCCTATCCCAATGGGACAAAGGCGTGAGCTTATGTATGTTTATGTGTGTAATTATAGTTCTACACAATAATTGTAAACATTGTCGATTTAAACATATAAGTACGATTGAAAGTGGGGAATTAATTGTTAACAACTAAAGCTAAGCAAACAGAATTTGATACTTTCTTAAGATAAACGAACAAATGATTTGTTAGCCTGTGCAAAAGGGCCACAAGCACGGAAATGGTAATTCTAAGTAGAAATTGCAAATTTATAGCCTAGCAAGTCTCTACCAGCAAATAATTTCACATGATAACTCTAAAATTAAAAAAAAATATCACCCCCGCCATTCGATTGCTTATAACTTTGAAACCGTTGAACCAATTTTAATCAAATATAATTTAAAACCATCTCGATTAAGTCAGCTTTCAAACAAAGAAAACCGCATCGAAATCAGTCTATTCGTTTAGGAGCTACGATGCCACAGATATACACAAACTTATAACGAAACTACTGGACTGATTTGAAAAATTCTTTTACCATTAGAATCCTACATTATCCGGGATGGACATAGGGTACATGATTTTCCCGAATCCCCACGGGAACGAAGTCCCGAGCGGAACGCTAATAATATTTGATTTTTTGTTTGTTTGCATTGAATAGGCTCCGAAACTACTGGACCGATTTGAAAAATTCTTTCACTATTAGAATCCTCCATTTTCCGTGATGAACATAGGGTACATGATTTTCCCGAATTCCTACGGGAACGAAGTCCAGGGCGGATTGCTAGTCTACAATAAGCACAGAATGTGTGTCGAACGTGACGTTAAGAGATTCAAGACCCACATGATGCCCTGCCAACCCCAACAGGAATATAAAGCGTGAGTATGTATGTATGTGTAAAAATTAAAGAATATTTTTATTTATTTATAAAAAAACACTTCACACTCAAAGGCCCACATTAAGGTTTTCCCTTGTGTCGTGGGTCCCTTGGAACACACAAAGACAGACACAAACACCCATGACCCGAGAACAAACATCTGCTTTTTACACAAATGTTTGCCCCGACTGGGAATCGAACCCAGAACCCGCCGATCGAGAGGCAGCGTTACTACCGCTCGACCAAACCGGCCGTCAAAATAGAATATACTTTACTTTATTGCACTCCAACAAAAATAAGGTACAGTTACATTTTATACAAAAGTTATGTCAGGGTACAAAAGGCGGCCCCTTTGCTAAGAAGCAATAACTTATCGGCAACCTTCAACTGATTTTTCCATTTCCATCAGTCTTAAAAACAAACATTCGCAACAGAACGCATTTCCACAACGTTTACTAGATACCTACACAAACAAACACGAAGCTCAACACAACAATAAGAAAACAAACAATTTACGATGGAGAAAACAGTCGGTTTGCAAATCGGCGCTACCTCATCGAGAGCTAATCTGCACGCGCGCCGCCGCGAGGACATAAATCGTGCGCGACACCACTCCTCATAACCTACCGGAGGACACTTGCCCACACAATTGTTTAATCTTTCTTTTTTGTTAAATAGATTTCTTTGACTCTGTTACTTAAATTATTGCATTAGTAATTGTTATGCTAGAAACTGAGACCACACACCCTAAATACCCTAAATACACACTGATAGGCCTCAAATAATGTGTTGTGTGTTAATGTGGAACATGTGTACATGTTTCGAAATACTTCGCTGGCGCAGCAACCCGAAGTGAATCCGATATTAAGTTAGCCATTCCATTCTGTCTTGGGCCAATACAAATAAATAAATAATAAACAATTTTATTTATTTATTCAGTATGCAGCGATCCTATGAGAGCGTTAGGAAGTTCGGCACCACAAAGTCTGCAGTATTCCGACGGTGTGTGGGAGAACCAGTGCTATAATAGGCATTTTCTGAGTTAATCTTTGTCTTTGGTCAAGATTGAGGTGAAGAGTTAACCCATGTCATGATAAAAAAAAAAACAAGGAAAGTGGCCTCATAAACCATAAACTCAAATACCTCATAAAATTGTTGTGTTCATAGTTCATAGTTATTTATTTGCAATAAACATGGTATAAAGATGTTACAATTCATATAAACTGAGGCCAACATGCTTAGCCGATAAATATTCAGCATGCAAATATTACAAAATAAATTAAAACATATTAATTATAGCACAATTGAACACTAAAATTAGTCAAAGCAAAATAAATCAAATACAGGATGTCAAAACAATTTACGCATGTCAAAAATTAATTACTTATGTCAATATCCCATCAAATATTACAATAGAAATTGATTAATTAATTACATGTCATGTTTTTAATTTTAAATGTCAAAATCCAAATGAATAAAAGTACAATTAGGTAATTTGAATTGTTTATTACAAAACAATTTAATAAAAAACCTTTTCGGAAACTATCTTCTAAAACGTTTCTAGCTCTTTAGTACTCGTAGTAAAATTATATAATTGTAGACACTAGATGGACTTTTCTCCTCGCTTGTACTGTTTGATTTAGAGAAATTGAAAGGCGTGTTGAAGCTTTGTTTTCCCCACAAATGTAGAGGAAACAGTTTTACTATATTTGGTTTTGTAATGAAAGCCGCTGATTTGTTGGCGGAGAAAAGGTAAGGAGGTTAGATTGTATAGATTCAAGATTTAAAACATTTATTTAACATAAAAAATTCACACTACAACACAACAGATAATAAAATACAAAAAAAGGAACACAAACAGAAAACGACAACACAACATCCTATCCCACTTCCTACTAATATTATAAACGCGGAAGTTTGTGGGATGTATGGATGTTTGTTACTCTTTCATGCTCAAACGGCTGGACCAATTTTGATAAAATTTGGTATAGAGGTAGCTGACACTCTGGATTAACATATAGGCTACATAATTTTCCAAAATTCCCACGGGAACGAAGTAGGCTACGTACATTTGCTATGACCGTTGTACATTAGGTGACTTTAAATGTGTTAGACGGGAACGAAGTCCCGGGCGGAAAGCTAGTACTATAAAACAAACTTACAATACGAAACCAAACAAAATTATCTTCAAAAAAGTGCAACACACTCAGAATAATTTTAAGTTCAGAATTTGGTGGTGCTGTCAATCAGACATCCGTAGCACTCCGAAGTATCGTCGGCGCGCGCGCACGAAATGCCGACAGCATGTTTTAAACATGTCGGCTATGGATTCCCTTGGGATCGCTGTCCGATTCTCGTTTCAAATTTGGACAGGACTGATAAAAAGTTCATGTATTTTCCCATACAGGAGTTTTGTGATTTACGACGTTTTTTTTTAAACCAGGTTTCAATAATAAATTAAATGTCTTTTTATAATTGCCATTTAAACATAATAGTACATTATGCTACAAGTGTGCTAAGTTGGATATTACATTAGAGGCGAGTTTAGAGCCCGAGCCGAAGGCAAGGGCTCAACGGAACCGAGAATGTAATATCCAATGCGCACGCGTGTCATACGACGTTTTTCAACACATTTGCGAGGAAAGAAATAAATAAAAACATCGAGCGCCAAAATCAAAAATTCGGAAAAAAAAATGTTTTTTCACTCTTTTGACCATAACTTTTTTCATTTTTGACTTTCTCGAATAATTATTTTTGTACCTTAGGGAACGTACCCATACTACGTAACCTATTTAGGGGGGGGTGGGGGGTCTTAAAAATACTACGATCAGTCACAGGAGTGTGGGGGGGTGGCTTAGATTTTTGTCACGTAGTCACCGGGATTTCACCGGGAGAAACGTCCTGTTTTTTGGACTATCATTTCCAAAAAACAGTTTTTTGGACTCTTTTCATATATAAACTTTTAATAGTTTCTATATGAAAAGAGAGTTTCATATAGAAACTATTAAAAGTGTTTGTTTTTAAAATAAAACATTAGTGTGTTCACATTTCAATGATCCGTGAGTCAAATTATTATTATTTGTTACACTTTCTGCTTGTAAATTGATTAAAAATCATACTTGTCAATACTACGTAAAAACTTGAAGGGGGGGGGGGGTCTTGGCATATCCTACGAGTGGTTACCAAAAATTAAAAACATAGGTCACGTAGTATGGGTACGTTCCCTTACAGGTCTCGTGAAAACGCGTATTTTGAGCCTTTTTTGAATATCATATCTTCACAACTCTTCGAGATGTAAGAGGATCGCACTTTTTCGTGAAATCGGACTTATACTAGAGCGAACGAAAAGAAATTTTCAATGTAAAAAAAAACAATACCTATAGTGGCCGAAAGTTAAATTGCAATATGAATGTTGTAACTGGCCCCGTCTAACCGCTCACTTGACGTTGG
The DNA here is from genome assembly GCA_949987775.1 of Aproaerema taeniolella. NCBI lineage: Eukaryota > Metazoa > Arthropoda > Insecta > Lepidoptera > Gelechiidae > Aproaerema > Aproaerema taeniolella. The sequence goes on from OX465252.1 coordinate 2,339,706, forward strand.
CGGCGCGTGCGCAGGCAAAAAGCGAAACAGCCGTAAAAGGACTCCCGCCAAGAATTCATGAATAAGAATACCGAGCCAAAAACCGAATGGCGCAAATTAAGGACCTTTGGGAACGCTGGTCCAGAGAGCAATGATATAGAATAGATGTTATGTAACAACTTGGTCAAACAGTGTGACGTCACGAGGTCTATACTCGCAAAGGTAGACGTAAACACCAAATTGTCCCCGATCGAAGGGTTAAACATCTTATCTACACTCATATTACAAAGAGGAAAGATTTGAAATTCTAATAAATTCAAAAACTAATGAACAGATTTCATTTTCTATTTATTAAGATACCTGTTTATACACAATTACACACATACATACATACGCTCACACCTGTAATCTATACGGGGTAGGCAGAGCACTAGTGGTTCAGAAACACTTTCACCTGTTTATTCGATTATAAATTTATTGAAGACTAGCTTTCCGCCCGCGGCTGCGCCCGCGTGAACTACAGGTTATATCGTGCCCAGCTGTAGGATAAAATGTAGCATGTGTCCTTTCCCAAGGTCTAATCTATCTCAGTATTATCAAAATCGGTTTAGCAGTTAAGGTATGAAAGCGTAACAGATAGACACACGGAGTTACTTTCGTATTTACTTCGCATTATAAATTATTATAAGCAAAACAGGAATCCTATCTATTCGTCCTAAAACCCTAACTTCGTATGCGCCTACGCACCTAACCTACGCTATGATTAACGTTCCAATCGATAGTACACGAACGACTATATGGATTTACGATCTTTCTCGAAGATAGTTTAGAATCGAACATGTGTTTCGAATGAGAATTTAGCGCGTGGTTTGGAATTTGCGCCTACGCAGGGAGATTAGTACAGTCAACGGCACATCAGGTTACCACAAATTGTCAAATTTACCCAATGGATAGTAAACTCTAATACTTGGAGATAAAATTGAGAATCGATTGAATAAATTTGACAGTTTTACCTAGCATGCTGTGCTGTTGTCATGTAAAATTTCCTTACTATAGGTATTATAAACACGAAAGTTTTTATGTATGGATGTTTGTTACTCTTTAACGCTCAAACGGCTGGACCAATTTTGCTTAAATTTAGTATGGAGGTAGCTGACACCCTGGATTAACACATAGGCTACACAATTTTCCCACATTCCCATGGGAACGAACTCCTGGGCCGAAAGCTAGTTACATTTAATAAAATTCTGACTTCAGCGCCATAGTCAAGTTATCATTTTATATAAGAGAAAAGAAAAAGCGAAACCGTCGCAAAAAAAACAACAAAGATATAACTTACATAAACAATATAATAAATAAACAACGTAAAAGAAAAGACTAATCTTAAACTTTCAACAATTAATTTTATGACGGTGTCTTATTACCATTCGATAAATTACATCAAAATTTGTTATCTCATCTTAAGATCTAATCACAGCATCATTAAAACTGTTGCTGACAAGAGTTAGAAACTTAATAAATGTACCAGATGCGTTCGTAGTGGGTAGATTTGGATCTATTTGTGTTTTGGTAGTAAGTAATTAATTTTGAGCGTCTTTAGTTATTTATATGACGGAATTTTGAAGAATTATTTGCATTGTTCTTTAATTTTTGAGGATTATTCTTGGAAAGACGGAAAAAAATAGGTCAGTTTCTCTTATCAAATGAATAAAAAATCAATAAATAGATTCGAAGATTGTGTTGTTTCTTTTTTTTTTTTTAACGGGGCTTGGGGCGTATAACTACGCTAATGACAGCCTCACAGGAGACTTTTAAGTTAATTTTTTTTTCTGGAAATCAAGAAGCATTCCTAGTTTCCAAGACTTTTCAAACATAAAGATTTATACATTTTTCTATGTCTGAAAGAGGCTGGTTCAGAGCTACTAAAACATCTCCACTTTTTTTCAAACAACTCGAGTATCTCTGCATTCTGTGCGCAGACCAATGATATTTTGTTAACTGTTCATTTACAAACACCAGCAGCTCGAGTACGATGGTGATAGCGTGCGTGATGCGCCGCGGTCCTAGGTCAAAATGTCAACATTGACAACGCCAGAGAGTGAGCAAGCCTTTGCGTGGGGCCCTCGCGCAATCAAAGTGAAGTTTAAGCGACAGTGAGTTTTTCGCCATCGTGCTCGAGCTGCAGAATTTAATTCCAAGCTGCAATACGAAAAACGTTACTATTATACATACTTTGTTAAATACCCGCAAGTAAAGTCAGGGCAAGTCACTGGTAAAAACAAAGACACTCTCAAATTTCAAACAATTCAAAAAAAAACAAAGCTCTTCGATTTGTGAACACTCCTATTCCATCCACGCGACATTCAGTTGTCTAATTAGGAGAAAGAAAGCGATAAAGCTGATAAAGATCAACACCATAGGATGCTGTCTTGTCTTATGCTGTATTGTTATCGGCAAAGCGTTTATAATAATAATATCAAGAGGGAATTTGCCCTCCGGAGGAGCGTGATGAAAGTGAGGAGCTTGTACAGAACAGAGTAGCAGTGGTATTTTTGTAACTGTTACCTTTATTTATGTATATCTTTATTGTACAATGATAATACAGAGAAATATCATTGTACAATAAAGATATACATACATAAAGGTAACAGTTACAAAAATATCACTGCTACTCTATATTTTACAGATTTTATATTTAAGACATGAGATTCACCATACTCTGTTAGTTATTTAACAGACGATTAGCAGCTAGAGATTTGACATCGTCATTTTCATACTTTTTGTTTGACGTTTTGTCTGATTAACTTCTTAATCGTGGATTAACTAACTAACAGAGTATGATGAAATTGGACCTTAATATCATAGTAATATTAAGTACTTGTTGTCTTGTATTCTGGGGAAAAAATCATTTATAAGTTAGTTCTTACCCTTTTCCTTCACTCCTTTCGCAAGCATTAAATTTTTTTCTTTGTTACAATTTTTTTTTGGGAGAAAATGCACGCAAAATACCACGATGCCGGCTTTCCCAGGTCCTTTCAGTCTATAATGGTTATAATCAGCATACCTCAGCAACCCACTCATTTTTAACCCCTGACACAAAAAGAGGGATGTTATAAATTTGTCGTGTGTGTCTGTCTGTAGCATCGTAGCTCCTTAACCGATTTTAATGCGGTTTATTTTGTTTAAAAGCTGGCATAATCAAGATAGTTCTTAGTTACATTTTATCATTGATTAAACCGTTTAAAAGTTATGAGCTCTGAATATCGGGTGTGATAATTTTTTTTTGAGATATTCATAAACCAGTAACAGTTACCAGTAACAGTTCCAGCCAACCCTGGCGAAGAATAACAAGGCGTGTGCGATAATGTCGACAATGGGTATTTAGCGAAAGTGGACGAAACGAAAGCGAAACGACAGGAGAACGATACGATAACGATACGTCGGAGTGACGCGAGGAGGTTAACGATTATAGCCGTATGCCTGAATCTACGGTGGGAACGGAGAAATTTTGTAGCATGCAATCTGGTAGAAATTGCAAATATGTTGCACTCTCATATATAACACATTGTGAGAAATTTAATGAACTTTAATTCATACTTGGAAGTGTAGTCCCAGCAGACCCTTTTTAAGTTATGAGCTAAAAACTGAAAACAGGGACCTTTATTCCTCACTGCTACCCTTGAGGACTTTACTTTGTTCGGGGGGCCTCCCCCTACAAATTCCTGAAACTTTTTAAACTACACGATTTATATACTACCTGATAGAATACTACCTGTCCCAACTGTAATGAGCAAATTATAAATTAAGTATGTATGACTTATTATATTCGTTTGTATGTATTATATATGTTAGTATATATATTATTTTTATTTCATTATATTTAAGTATTAATAATATAAGCCCTTCTCTTATTTGGTATTTTCTTACGTTGTGCGCAATTCTCTCTTCCCGTCTCGTACACTATTTCTCACCGATTAGGTTAGCTGGAAGAGATCCCTTCTAGAGATAAGCTCGCCTTTGTACACTATTTTTTAAGTAAAATTTTTCCTACTGTGTTTTTGTGCAATAAAGAATATATATTTATTTCCTCAATTTTTCTATTTTTCGCGGGCTAAATCGGGCGGCCATATTTGACATAGGATTTAATTTTGTATCTTTTTAGGATTTTTTCGGGTCTGACGAAGCATGTTGCTGATTACTTTTGTCTTAGTTTTTAGTTATGACGAAGCCTGTTGCGGATGCGTTTTTTGTATATCTTTTTTAATACTACAATAAACAATACAATTTGTTTGTTGAGAGATTTTGTTATGGCTTCATTTTATCGATGGTCTCGATGGGTGGCTTGCTCTTTGAGTCTACCATTTTGCCTGATTTTTAACAAATTAAATTGTTGAAAAACATTTTCAAAAACCAGCTTTTAAATAAATAAAAATACGTATTTTTCTGCGTCTTTGCCAAGACGGCCTATCGAACTTGTTTGGCTTGGCACCGACTTCAAACAGATTAGTAAATTATGTTGTCTTTCTTTTCGCTTTTCTGAAGTCGGGTCAATTTTTTTCTATTTTTAATGTAAATAATAGAAAATACATGAGAAACATAATGAGTGCCTATAAAATTTGAAGGTTGCCTTCGATTTTCTTGGGATTCCATCATCAGATCCCAACTTGGTGACAATGGAACCACCTCTGGAGTATACTCTTTTGAAAAAAGAATTCTGAAAATCGGTCCACGAATGGCGGAGAAATCGGTGAACATACATTAAAAAACATATACAGTCGTATATAGAACCTCCTCCTTTTTTAAAGTCGGTTATAATGGTTCACAGCCTTGTTCTAACTCCTTTTACAATATTGATTTATTACTATCACTTAAATTATCGATCACATTTGCTGTACCGATTGATTTTCTCCAATGAATTTTCTCTGTAATTGTAGAAAGTTATTGATCGAGTATGCGAGTATGTAATCATATGGAGCTTGTTTTTACTAAGGATTTCATTATGTGGAAATCTGTGGGAGAATTATTTATGTTACTGTTTATCTTTAGCACTACGCAATACTCTAGCTAGATGGTTTGTGATGAAAATAAACTTTTATATAAAAAACACGACTTCAGAAATAAAACAGCAGTACCAAAAACCGAAAATTAAAGACAATATTATGTTTTGTGCTAGGTAACGAATGAAGTCGGTGCTAAGACGGACAGACGGACGTATAAACGGCCGCAACTCAGGTTACCACACGCGTGCACATTGTGCTGTTGTGATAAAGATAAGAGCGGTTTAGCAATGATGATGGAGTAACCTGATGTGCTGGCCTCTGTACATAAAGCCTATCAAACTTATTTGGCTTGGCACCGACTTCAAACAGATCAGGAGACGTATTTTTGAAACGATAGAATATCAAATCCGCATACGAATTGACAAGATTCGCATGAGAATCGCTTACAAATCTTGTCAATTCGTATGAAATTCTACTGTTTCAAAAATACGTCTCCTGTAGGTGCAGACTCTACTCGGAAAGAATTTGATAAGCGTTTGCCAGAATCAATTTTGTGTGTCCTCATTCACTTCAGACTAGTGCCATCAGCAGAACGTCATGGACCGTCGGTCTTTGGTAAATAAATAAAAAATGAGTACGTTAATTTTTTTCCCATATTTCAATCTATGTTCCTTGGGGAAAGTTGTTCAGTTTTGTGGGCTGATTCACCCCCTCAATTTTCGCAATTTTTTAAAGTCACTGATTATGTGTGCTAAAGAAAAAGTTCAAATTAAAATTAACTTCGACTGTTTATTAGGTTTATGTAATGAAGCGCCCATAGCTAAGCGGCGCCCGCTGATCTCAACCGGTCAGAGAGGTTAAGCAACGCAAATAGAGGCAGGGAACCTGATGGGTGACCAAAAGTGGTAATTTATCGCGAGCGTTTCCGTGCTTCGGAGGGCACGTTAAGCTGTCGGTCCCGGCTGTTGTCGATTGTTTACAGTCGTTAAAACCAAGTCAGAGTTTTTTTGGCAGTTTGAAAACTCTGACACCAGGGTTAGCCTAGTTCACCCCTTGACTATACCTACACGATAAGAAGAAGAAGGTATGTAATGAAATAATCCAATTCCCTTCTCAATCAAATTCATTATTTACTTCTTTCATCAACAATGATTTAATTTGACAGATTCAGACCATGTTTTGTTTTAGACTGTATGTAATTATCAGTACATAATGTTGCGTTAAGAAGTTTAATTACTCGTTTCGACAGGGATAATTACTTTGTGGATTATGATTAAGTACCTTGATTAAGTAGTACCTAAGTAGGTATACTTTTTTTGCATTGTTTGACCTCTGATGCTATTGCTATAAAGCAATCAATTGTGACCCCGAATAAATTATGTATAAATAAATAAGGTCGGTGATTAATGAAAATATGAATTTTTAATTAGTTTATGAGGTTATAAACAAAGTCAGTTAATAACTTATTGCAACGCCATTGTGTATACGGATTGGTAAGAATTAGAGGTTAATCATAGTCTAAAGGAAAAGTTGAAATATCAGAAATATCAATCGCCAATTCACAAAGCTTTGACTGGCGGCGCCACCGCCAACTCAATTTTCAGTTACTAGGTAGTATGCAATTTTGTTGGCAGTGGCGCTGCCGGTAAGGGTGGTTGTCAGCAAGTATATGAAAGTTAAATAGTTCTCAATTGCGCCAGATAAAATGGCTTCCATGCCATCGCTTAAGTTACAGAATCGGGGTATTGTTGTCTCACGTAAATACGGCTTTAACGCACAATTGCAGAGACGTGCATTAAAGTTAATAGCACTTTAAATAATATCATCCTGTCACTCGCCGTCTTGTTGATGTTAACAAAGACGATATTAAATTTAAAGGAGCTTTAACTTTAATGAAGGTTTCTTCAACTTAGTGTAAGATAAGCTAGGTATCATGGCTTTGTTCCTGTTTTTTTTCACCAGCCCATACACGTCCCCACAGAGGGGCACGGGTCTCCCTTCGAAACACAAAGGGGATTCAGGCCATAGTTCACTGGCCCAATGTGTGTTGCTTTCATATTCGGGTTATATGGCGTGACTGCACGCAATACGAATTTATGCATAACTATTTCAATACAAAGTACAAATAACTTTTTGTGACAAATCCAAGCACCTGCCACAAACCTACACTTATTAAGTGGAGCAAGGAGACATAATTATCATTTAAGTATCAATTAACAGCGCTTCTATTCCCTGCTGATAAGGTTGAGAATGCATCTAGCAAAACGCGTGGGATCGGCTACAATCTTACAATCGTCTAGAATCGAGTTCTCGAGATTCATTAGTCGAACAGTATCGACTTTGTATCGCCTACGAGCAAAAAGCTGCCGTTTGTGCTAAATAACTCGATAACTGATTACTTACAACGTAAGTTATGTCATTTTAAATGTTTTGAATGTGTGGTAAGATTTTTTTTTTATTATAAGATGGGTTAACTCTTGACCTCAATCTTGACCATAAGGTGGAAGATGAGGTCGACGATGGAGCGAGTGAACCCAGAAAATGCCTATAAAGGCACTGATACTCCACGCACCGACGGAACACAGCAAGCTGTTTGGCGTCGGACTTCGGTAGGAGTGGTCGCGAACGAGACGGCCCTTTACAGAGCCTACCACACCGCATGAGACCATAGGACGGCACCTCAGATTTAGAAAAAAATGAAGTGTCGTTGCCTGGGATGGATTACTAGGAGGCAGGTCTCATTTGTGTTTTCTTAGTCGCCTCTTACGATACCCACGGAAAGAGATGGGGTGGTGTTATTCTCAACCGATCACCACACGGTCAAAAATAAACTCACGCCTATAATCCTTTTCAGGGTAGGCAGAACGTCGTGTAGTTCTAGAACCACTTTACACCACTTTTGACGTTCACTCTAAAGGTGATCAGATGGAACTTGAGCATAATAATGGTAGGTAGTTACCCTTTCGTTTTCGCTTGCGTCCCATGCTTCTACAACCTGGGAAGAGTTATTTGCCTAACATCTTTTTAGCACCCAGTCTAGCGTGTAAGCGATATATAGAGGTAGGTACAAGGACAAGAAAGTATACATTTTTAAGTGACTGGGTTTGGCTTTCGTTTCCATTTAATCTTCCCTCATTTTATAGTATTCTTATTTTTCTTTATTATTGTATTTAATTGTATGAATTGTATTATTATTGTATTTAATTGTATTATTGTACTTAGTTAAATGTAATCATATTACCAATAAAGGATTAAAAAGTATATATGTCCCTCCAGTGTAATTTATATTCTAATACGGCAGCGTTCCCCTCTCTCAGGCGATCACTGAAAACCAGCGTCGATGGCTCTTCGGAGCCTCGGCATTTTCCTGAGTGAAAGCCTTTTTGGTACTCTTTTACTTAGTTTTTAGTTTATTATTAGTCTAGTCTTAGTTTTCTTTAATGTAAAAGTACCAAATAAATGTTTTTCTATTCTATTCTATTCTATTCTAAATGTAATTTTACTTATTAAGGTTATAATAATTGTCAGTTACTTTGTGAACTGCCTCAATAGTGTTTTGACATTAATAGGTCATCAATTTGATAGTATTAACCCAACCTAACAACCTAACTTATCCTAATTTTATGGATTTGTAATTTTACTTTTGTAATGTCGCGGGTGATTATAATTTCACTAGTAAAACTGTAATAATACGGGTTTTACAATTTTCCGCTGACAGATATAAATATTAATGCAAATTCAGCAGTAAAAGAGCTGGATCAATCGTATGAACGATTAAAATGAACGAACAAAACGGAGTTTAATCAACATGCAGATCTATAAACTACATGCGAGATGAAGAACTGTATGATCATTGCCCATAAAGACATGCCATGGCAATAAGTAGAAAACAACTTGAGTGATGATTGGATCCTTTGCGCTTTTTTATAATTTGAAAACGGCACGGAAAAATGGTATTACCATTGCCTTCTATGTACAAGTGATACTAGAAGCTGGGAATATAGGGGGCAATGGTAATTAAAATTTTGACGTGCCGTGCCGTGCCGTCTGTTGGCCCTTATGTGAAGCTTCTTACTCGCAAAGATCGCAAAAGCGAATTTTGTCTATTATAATATGTATGTATTGAGTTACTTTTGATTAGTTAGCAAAACGTCAGCCTAGGACCTGGGCCCTAGGTCATCCCCCGACAAATACTTGAAAATCATAAAAAATATGAATTTAAAATATTTATGTGTGTCGGGAATCGAACCCGCAGCCTTCAGATCAGTAAGGAAGGTAATTACGGAGCTATCAGGCTCGACCACCTACCAATAAAGGTTCCGCAAAAAAATTAAAATAATTGAGGGTGATAAAATTTTTCGGCGCGAATGGGACTTGAACTCACGACCTCAGGATAAGATAAGGTATCCTGGTGCACTAACCAACTGAGCTATCGTGTCTTCAAGTCAAGCGGCGATTCCCTTACGGCATTTGCGCCGACATTTTTTCTTTCCCTAAAACTATTTGTGAATATACCCGCGTTTTAAAATACTAAAGTTTTTTTATTTTTTTATTATAAGATGGGTTAACTCTTGACCTCAATCTTGACCATAAAGGTCAAAGATGAGGTCGACGATGGAGCGAGTTAACCCAGAAAATGCCTATAAAGGCACTGGTACTCCCACGCACCGACGGAACACAGCAAGCTGTTTGGCGTCGGACTTCGGTAGGAGAGTGGTCGCGAACCAGACGGCCCTTTGCAGAGCCTAGCACACCGCATGAGACCATAGGACGACACCTCAGATTCAGGAAAAAATAAGGTGTCTTTGCCTGGGATGGATTACTAGGAGGCAGGTCTCATTTGTGTTTCCTTAGTCGCCTTTTACGACACCCACGGAAAGAGATGGGCTGGTGTTATTCTCAACCGATCACCACACGGCAGTAAAGGCCTTCTTTCAATATATAAGTAGGTATTCATAATACTCGCAGCTGCATATCAGATATTAAAGAATCTGCAGTAATAACAGGGCTCGCAATATAATGTAAGCAATCGAGCTTTATTTTGGCAATTCAAAAGATCCCATATCGATTTGAAGGCTAAAGGGAGGAGATGGAGATACGAGATCGATAAAGAAGTTTGTATGGTACTTCGTGAGGTTTTTTTTTGTATTTTGTTTGTATATGTGTTTTGACTGCACAAAAGGTCTTAAAGAACTCGCGAAATTCTTTAAAGGCGGTTTTTTATATCTTTTTAATATTAGGATGCGTTTGAATTCACGGCATTCAAAATAAAATAAAAAAGTACGTTTTATTTTTTGATAGAGGGACATTTTAAAGTAATTGTTATACAGTCGTCAGGATTATTTTAGAAAATGCTCAAAATTTAAGTTATGGGTGGCCATATCGATCTACACTATTATTATAAAAAAAAACGCTTCACACTCAAAGGCCCACAATAAGGTTTACCATTGTGTCGTGGGTCCCTTGGAACACACATAAAGACAAACACAAACACCCATGACCCGAGAACAAACATCTGCTTTTTACACAAATGTTTGCCCCGACTGGGGATCGAACCCAGGACCCGCCGATCAAGTGGCAGCGTCACTACCAAAGAGGAAACATTTGTAATTTTGTATGTAACGAATAAACTTAAAAACTACTGGACCGATATCAAAAATTATTAGGATGCTACATTATCGCTGAGTATATTATTTTTCCGAATTCCCACGGGAATGAAGTCCCGAGCGGAATGCCAGTATGGATATAAATTGATCGAGTCTAACAGAATGACCATACAATTTAATACATCGCGTCGGAGCGACTTCAGTCTTCTTCTTCAGGATACCAACAACAGATATAAGAGGGAAAAAATGTCTTCTATGAGGATAGCGTAGGTAAAGTTTTCCTTGGCAATCAACTCTCATAACAGTGAAGTCTTGCCCATGGTTAGGTAGAGGGTGTCACAGCCAGATAGGTTCTGCCTTGCTTGGTTTGACAAGGTATAATGTTACTTTCTTTAATTTGAATGCGTTTGTCATCACCTATAATAATTGAGTTACCATTAAGTTTGTGTCGGGGCAAATATTTGTGTAAAAAGCAAATGTTTGTTCTCGGGTCATGGGTATTTGTGTTTGTCTTTATGTGTGTTCCGAGGGACCCACAACACAAGGGAAAACCTTAATGTGGGCCTTTGAGTGTGTTACGTTAAAAAAAATTAAGAGTTGGTGTATAACTTGTTGGTAATCTATTCAATAAAATAAAATAAATAAAAACAACTATATCTATCGGTGTCAGCTGCGACCGAAGGTTTAACTCGATATCTTGATTCGTCAAAATAGAAGAAAACAAAGCGGATACGAACGGAACACATCAAGCTAGCGAACGTGAGGTATTACAAAAACAGCACTCATACCGATCTATATATCGATATCGATTACTGATCGAAATGCGATCGGCAAATCATCAAAGGGGACAACGAACTTTTTGATCGACGATCTGTTTTTATTTATTTCGACTTAAAAAGTTTGGATATGTTACCCGTGTATGGTACATACACATGCTAAATAACGTAAGTAACTTTTTTACTAAACTGACTTATGCAGTTTATTTAATAAAACATTTTTTAAGGAATCGATCGGTCATTATATCTTCAAAGATTGTAAAGAAAACATACATTTAGGCCCTATATGGGCTGATTAAAAAACCCCACTAAGGGGCGCAGGCCTCCCTTGAAACACGAAGGGGATTTAGGCCATAGTCCATCACGCTGGCCCAATGCGGGTTGGTGGACCGCTCGTCTTTTGAAAACCAATTTTCTCAGACGTGCGGGTTTTTTCACGATGCTTTCCTTTACTGCTGAGCGAGTGATAAATAATGAAAAATCCGTACATATCGAAAAAGACGACTTTAGTGGTACATAATATTACTAAAATCCCACGAGAACGAAATCCTGGGTGATAAGCTAGTTTTAAATATATTTATCTACCTAAACGCAGCCCATTACCTTGTATTATTTATTATGATTGCTTCCAAAACTAACAGACAACAAAGATTCTTTGTTTTCCCAAGATAACTAGCCTGACTCAGAATTGAACCCGTGACCTTACGCCATGAATCAATCTTAAGCGGTCAAGACATCCGAAAATTTGAATCTTTAAACCAAGGTTAGCAAATACAATTGTAATCCATTCACAGCTTTGTATTCTTTAGGGTGACCATTTTACGACAATTTTTTTTAAAATTTTGTTTGAAATATCGAACCTGCTCAAAAAATTTAAAGAAAAAAATACCTACACGAAACAATCCTGAAATTTTTCAAACTAAATGATTTATTTCCTCGGGTTTTCTATTTTCTGCGGACTATAATACCTATTAGCAGATAACCTCAAACCAAAAAGTCATTAAATTATTAAGACGACGTTTTAGTTTGTATTTTTTGTTATTGTTGATTTGTATGTATGTATGTAAATCCTTTATTGTACAATAAATATTCTTACAGGAGCAAAATATGGTACTTAGTCTTACAGTTAAAATAAATTTAAGTTCCAGTCAAAAAGTGATTTTTTAAAAAGCGCTGAATCATTTTCAATAAATTTTACATAGGACTACTTCAAGAATATCCTATTTCAAACAAAAAAGTATTTTGAAAATCGGCCGACAACTGGCGGAGTTATCGCGTAATAAACAAACAAAAAAAATCCATTCGAATTGAAAATGAGAACCTCCTCCTTTCTTGAAGTCAGTTGTCGGCTCTATTTTCATAGAAAATTCAGGATGTTACGTAATATAAGTTATAGTATGTATTCAATTACAGTAGATCTTTCAACTTTACGACTTTTCGCAAAGGTGCAATATTTTAATTTTCTGCTAACGACGTTAATTTTAGCTTTCTACATTTATCTGGATGCTAAACTTTATTATTCTACTTCCTTAGACTTTAATGATATACTCGTAGCATAGCATAACGTATTTACAGAACTCATGGCCATAACTAGCCTAAAACTAATTTACAGTGACATAATCGCGATGCGCATGCAAGGCCGACGGGATCGTGCGCCGGTTGCGCGCGCGCAGCCGAATTATACACGCCAATTGCGCGAATTATGCGCCCAATTAACTGGCCATTGTTTGAATTAAGAATTAATGCCGGCGCTTTATTGGTGGGAACATTTTAAGAGGTCTGAAGGTGCCTTTTTGGAGGAATGTTACTCTTGTTGTTTAACACGCGTAATTAGAAAGTTCAATGAGATGTTTAAGGAAAACGATGATATCGACATTTTCTTTCTTGGGCTGAATAGTTTTAAGAAAGCGGTTCTTGATCTGCTTTCCACTCACAACAAATAACATAAATACATATACATATATCTATTAGAAGATCTTTATTATTTATATGGGCTATCGCATGTTTGAATAGTTCCGATTATTTGTTTGGATTTTTGTTTTTTGGATTTGTCTATTTTGTTAAAATTTTAAGTTAGTTATCCGTATTGATCTTACAACTTAATTTTAATTTTAAGCTTGCCGTAAGTTACCTATAATTGGAGTGGCATTGAGTTTTATATTTAAAATAATCGATTTACTTGAATGTGGTGGTGTGCTGTGCACTCCGTTGGTAACCTAATAAATAAAAAATAAAATAAAAAATAACCACCACAAAAATTTAAGACTCCTTAAGTTCGCTGTAGTAAAGTCCACCGTGTGGTGATCGGTTGAGAATAACACCACCCTATCTCTTTCCGTGGCTGTCATAAGAGGCGACTAAGGAAACACAAATGAGACCTGCCTCCTAGTAATCCATCTTAGGCAACGACACCTCAGTTTGTTTTGAATCTGAGGTGGCGTCCTATGGTCTCATGCGGTGTGGTAGGCTCTGTAAAGGGCCGTCTGGTTCGCGACCACCCTCCTACCGAAGTCCGACGCCTAACAGTTTGCTGTGTGCCGTCGGTGCGTAGGAGTACCAATGCCTTAATTTGCATTATCTGGGTTGACTCGCTCCCTCGTCGACCTCATCTATGACTTTGGTCAAGATTGAGGTCAAGAGTTAACCTATCTCATAACGAAATGTTACAAACATAACTTATACTAATCATGACGAAGCTCTCAAGACTACCATGACGCGAACTCGACTCGAACACGACTCGAAAACGATAGCCCCGCAGAATACGTCCCTCTCGAATTATGACTCGCTCTACACTTGTTTTATGGCTGTTAGAACCAGAAGGTTTGTGCTTGGAGGAGCGGGAGCGATTTTTAACCGTATGTATTTTTTTTATGTATGTTCACCGATTTCTCCGCCAAGTATGGATCGATTTTCAAAATTCTTTTTTTGTTCGAAAGAGTATACTTCAGAGGTTGTCCCATATAAATTTTATCGAAAATGATTCAGCGCTTTTAAAAAAATCAACAAAAACAAAAAATACTACAAACCAGAAAATCATCTAAATAAATGAGTGACATTTTCGTTTGTGGTTATCTGCTAATAGGCATTGTAGTCTGCAAAAAATACTATTTATCTACTTTGTGCGAACTGTTGTTGGGATTGAAATCGGTGACTCAATACGTTTTTTTAACGTGGAAAATTATAGAGTCAACAATGTTTAATTGCTCGTCGGTATTTTCCTTTATGCCGGTTTGTAAACATGAGAGTTTTGTTTATTTTATTTTATTAGAAAGATTTACAGATTTATGCACTTACATGGTTATATTATTATGTTACACTGTTGTTACTTTGGAAATGCAATCAGAGACATTTGATTGCGCAATGCGCATTGGGATTTTCAAAATCAGATTTTTTTCAATAAAAATATTGTCGTATCAGTTTTTCAGTTTTTATTTTTATTTTTAACTTTGCTGCTTATTTTTAACTTTGAGTAGTAACACTAAAAAACGAGAATGGATTAATGTTTGTTACTCTTTCATGCAGATTTTAATGAAACTTGACAACTTTACCTTAAAAATAAAACATTTGTTACAATAGCGGTATTCAAAATATCACAAGGTTAATTTTCCCGCTAATTTGCCATGAAGAAAACGCAGTCTTAAACCGAATATCTCCTGAAGTGGTGCAGTTAATTAAAATTAATAAATTTATAGTACTGAACTGGTTGCGGTAAATCCAAGTCCTGGCCCGTTACGCGAGCTGGTCGCTTACCTGAAACAAGGGAATACATTGTTAGGCAATTGGCGATGTAAATACATTGTCAGGAAAAAGTTGTAAAGCAAGATTTCTTGAGCTTTGTATTAAATTATTTTACACTTTAATTCAGCGGTGATAGCCCAGTTGGTAATGAGCCAGACTTGTAATCCGAAGGTCGCGGGTTCAAATCCTGGTGCGGGCCTGTACCACTAAATTCGTCTTTTTTAAAGACGAGCGCTCCACCAACCCGCATTGGGCCAGCGTGGTGGACTATGGCCCAAATCCCTTTCGTGTTTCAAAGGGAGGGGGACCCGTGCCCCTCGGTGGGGACGTATATGGGCTGGTAAGTATTTTTAAAACGCTTATCCGCGTGAGAGATATTCACAAATAATTTTTAGGGAAAGAAAAATATTCAACGCGAATGGGACTTGAACCCACGACCCCAGGATCAGATCTCCTGGTGCTCTAACCAACTGAGCTATCGTGCCTTCAAGTCAAGCGGCGAAATTTCTCGTTCCCTTACTAAGCACATACGTTGTGCTTGTAGGTTAGCGCCATCTGTGTCTCGTACGGAGAACTACAGACTCATATTACTTGTAGCAAAGTAGATTATGACAACCGATAAATGGAGTTTTCAAACTGATAAATAGCCTCTTGCTTAGTTTAGCGACTAGTCAACCGACGACAGTCGGGACCGATGGCTTAACGTGCCCTCCAAGAGCGAAAACGCTCGTGATAAATGGCTAATTTAGTAACCCATCAGGTTCCCTGCCTCTGTGTGCGTTGCTTAACCTTACCGATCGGTTTAAACTGATTATGGGTGTAAATCAGTCATAGCAACTACATTGAATACTAGCTGATGCCCGCAACTTCGTTTGCGTGTTAATATAGATTTTTACATACAAAAGTATTTTCCCGCTAACTCCCGTTCCCGTGGGAATTTTGCAATATCCTGTTGCAACTAAGCTTTAAGTTTACTAAGGTACCTGCATGCCAAATTTCAAGAGTCTAACTTAAGCGGTTTAGATTTTTCATACAAAAGGATTTTCCCGCTAATTCTCGTTCCAGAGGGAATTTCGGGAATTCCTTTCTTAGTGCACCTCTACGGTACCTAAGCTACGTCCCTTCCAAATTTCAAGTGCCTACGTTTAGCCGTTTAGGCTGTGCGTTGATATGTCAGTCAGTCAGTCAGCCAGTCAGTCAGTTTCTCCTTTTATATATATATTTATTTAGAAGATATTGAATATAAATATATTATGGGTGTAAATCAGTCATAGAACTTTCAATACACAGGAACACTTATGCGATCATTTAATTGATGTAGTATGAAAACTCGAATTTTTGAGAATTTGATATGGGTTCCTGTGGGAAAGTAGTTAAGTTACACTTAATGTACAGTGCCCCATACATAAAAAATAGTATGAATTAGCATCTAAAAGGTGGTTCTTTTCGTTATACATATATTTGAATGAGTTGATCTCACACCCTACTTGCTTGCTAAAGGGCGCAAGTAACAAATTACAAAAAAATCATACATATTTAACTGATTTATTTATTTATGTACAATGCTTAGTCTTGCAGACTAGCTTAATAACTAAGCAGGAAACAAGAAATATAAACTTAAATTAAATATTTTCACAATGTTTGTGAATTTCTCCCAAGATTGTTGCCCATTTACATGCAAATAGATCCATCTGCTTATCAGGAATAGAGTGTGTAGAATTATCAATTTGATAAGCTTCAAAGACTATGGAGTAATTTGGTCCTGCCACTCCTATCACGAATTTTAGTTTTTGCACATTAGACGCTCGATCCACGCATTGTTTTTTTGTGACTCAACAAAAATTGTTGTCTAAAAAAGGCCTACAGCACATACCATATGGTAAGCATACGTATTATTCGACATATACACATCGTAACGAATCGCTTTATTTCATTTTTTCTTTGATCATTGGTTATTGCGCAAGCCCAATCGATAGAAATAAACGCCGCCATGTTGGTCATTCCATTTATTATTATGGTTTTTAGGTTTTTTTATGTCCTATTTCTGTGGTCAGAACACATTTGAACTTAATGTGTTCTGACTACAGAAATAGGACTTCAAAAAACACATTTGATTTTTTTCTTAAAACAAATATGCAGGGTCCTCATTCACTGATTCACCAAGAAAGCCGAAATTTGGCATAAAAATTGCTTTTATAACGTAGGCAAGGTGTAAGGAAGGATTTTACGAAATTCCCAAGGGAACGAAGTAACGGGCATCCATATTAATATGTAAAATGAATACTGTGAAGGATAATCAAGTCAATTTAAAGGTTATTGCCGTGGCGTCGTCGTGTAGTTTTATTATACTCTTCTTCAAAGCTTTTTTTCAGCCTGTTCAACAGTTAAACACATAAGTAAAATAATATTACAAAGCTCATTAACAATCCAACTGCACCTTACGAATTCCGATCTCCAGATATGACTTTCCTTTACTTTCACTATGCGGTAGAGCAAGATGTAAGATCGCTAATTGCAAGGGAAGGCACCTCTTGGGATAGTGAAAACTTAAGAGTATAAAGGGTGTTGTCAAAATATTTAATAAATATTAAGAAATGTAAGATTAGTATCAGCGATTCTGTAAGTTTAGTTAAAACCTAATGTGGTATCTTCCAAGCTGAACTAGGAGTGAAAGAAAAGCTTAGAATAAGCCCGCTACTAACTCTTCCTAGGCATATTATTAAGAGGAATTAAAGATTTGATTGTTTGTTTGTCTGTCTCAATGCAGACAGCGGAATGCTAGTAATATTATAAAGAGGAAAGATTTGATTGTTTGTTTGTTTGCATTGAATAGGCTCCGAAACTACTGGACCTATTTGAAAAATTCTTTCACCATCAGAATCATAGATTATCCGTGATGAACATAGGGTACATGATTTTCCCAAATTCCCATGGGAATGAAGTCCCGGGCGGAAAATTAGTCTAGTATACGAGTAATGTTCAAAATTGATGTCACATGTGTATGACACTATTTTTTTGTGGATTACATTGCTTGCTCATAAGTTTGCATGACTATTATTGCTATTAAAAAAAACATAGTTTCTCTCTGTTATTTTTATCATCCTGTATAAACAAGTAGGAATTAGCTAGGGCTCGTGAAACGAGTGAAAGTGTCGGTTCGGTAACTACTCTTCGGTAACTTCGGTAACTACTGAAAAGTTGGGTAACTACTCTCACGCTTGACCAGTGTTTTTCAGATTAAAACAAACGCAAATCATAAACATGGTTGGCTGTTTATGTTTATGTATGTAAATCCTTTATTATACCACAAAATTACAAAGCAGATACTGATTGAAAATCATAAAGTGACATTTGGTACAAAAGGGGACTTATCCCACAAGGGGATTTTTTCCAGTCAACCTTTTAATGTTGAGAGCAATCTTGAGTAGGCGGGACAGAAAACGGGATGAAAACCGGATGTTTTACTAGGACAGAGATCGTATTGAATAAAAAACATATATTTTTAAACAATATATATATATGTATATATATTTACTACTCAAAACAAAATATGCCATTTTTTTACAAGAAAAGGTTTCATTTATT
Source organism: Aproaerema taeniolella (assembly GCA_949987775.1). NCBI lineage: Eukaryota > Metazoa > Arthropoda > Insecta > Lepidoptera > Gelechiidae > Aproaerema > Aproaerema taeniolella. The sequence goes on from OX465252.1 coordinate 2,358,390, forward strand.
CTGTTCTTGGGAGTAAAACAAGGAAATAAAGATTGTTTAATTATATATTTTCCTTGTTTATAAAATCAATGAAGCTTAACTTTAAACATCTCTCTGCGCGAAAAATGTGTACAATAATACAATACAAAATAATAAACTTTATTTGCACACAGACACATATATTTACAATAAACAGAACAAAGAACATAGTGTACAAGAAGGCGACCTTATTGCTAGGTAATAAGTTCCACTTCCCGGCAGTATTAAGTTTCCGAGTTCCCTATTTGTAAGAACTTAGAAAAAATATGTTTCATTAGAAAGCAAGTGATTACATAAAACACACATGACTCTCTATCTTATCCGCAAGCGACATAACGTGAAGTTATACAGCAAAGTGAAGTCAATCTCCACGTTATCTAATTTCGATTTGGCAATGAACCCGCCCGCTGCCATTGAGCGCCATTGTTTGAGCGATCACTTGTCGACTAACGACAAATCAAGATAGATCCGATACTATTCCATACTACATGTAAGATACAGTAACGAACTTAAAAGTTGACAGCAATATGCAACTCTACAACAGTACAGTACAATTCTTAATGCTGCTGCTGTGTCATGTGCTTATTTATTTATTTATAGGAACACCAACAGTACATATATTCAATCAAAAGCAATATCCACAATCTATGTTACACATCTGATATATGCACCAATTACAGGTGTACACAACATTTACAAACCTTAAACTTAAATTATTAAGATGTTACATGAAAAGACAAGAAACTAAAATCTAAAAATATAAAATACGAAGAAAAGAACACACGGCAAATTAAATTAAAACGAAGAAAAACAATTCAAATTAAATAATACAATGATAATTATAACAAAATAATGTCAATGATAACTATAAAATTTATAAGAAATGCAATAAAATTGTTGTAATATTGTAAATAATATCAAATAAATTTAATTCAATTCAATTCAATGTCATGCAAAAATGTTAATTATTTGAAATCTCATCTAATAATTATAATTAATTAATGTGTGTTAGTGTTACATCATTAATGATTACAAACAAGAATTAAAATATTTTTTTCTTAAATGTCGCATATGAGTAAAGCTTAGTAAGAGAATGAGATATTTTACCGCTTGACTTGAAGGTATGATGGCTCAGTTGGTTAGAGAACCAGGAGATCTAATCTAGGGGTAATGGATTCCAGTCCCATGTGCGCCGAACATTTTTCATTCCGAAAAATTAATTGTAAATCGTATGCATTTGCGCAGAAGTTGTTGAGACCTAATGTAACTTAGATCAAGTAATTACTGTACTGTGGACAATAATGCCGACGAATCTTGACCTATTATATATAATGTGTCTTGACATTGATTTTTCCTACAGAAAATTTAAACAATAAGTTATGGCACTGCTTAGTCCTTAGTTTTGTAGCACTTTTAGTTCAACTAAATTAGTTTAAGATAAAACTGAGATCAAAATAAATTAATCATATTGGGTCGGTAAGATGTTGCTTTTGTATAAAATGCAAAATGTCGTCTCCTGTAGTGAGGTAAACATGTATTCAAACTATTTTTTAAAGATCTAAGTGTATTTTCTGTTTGGGATTCTAAAAACAATAAAATAAAAATATAATAAATGATTGATTTATTAGTTTATTACCTTTACGGCATAGCAACTAAAATCAAATACAGACTGAAAACAGTAAGTACAACGGTGCATGTAAAACAGTCATACATGCAGTAACACGATAAAAAATACCTTTATTGAAATGGATGTATGCCAGTGTGTCTACTGATTAAAGTTTACTGTGACACTTTAATTTGAATTTATTCTCCAATCATCTTTCTTTTTCTCTCTCGAACACCATTCGCAACTGTCTCGTTCTCAGCGCGTGAGCACATTACAACGCATGCGCCGGTTCAGATACCATTTGTCATTGTAATTTTTTCCAAATGCAGATAAGGGGAATGCATTCTGACACCTAATTTATTAGGCAAATTGATTGTTTGAGAGAGATACTTGTATTGTTTATTAAAGATTGACATGCAGTCACTTTCGCTAAATATTTTATGCTTTGTGATGTACTGTGATGCAATGTAATGAGTTGATGAAAGTGGTTAAGTTGAAAGTTTGGATGAGTAGGGATTTTAGTTTGTCATTAAGCTAAAAATCTTTAAAAATAGAAGCGTTCAGCTAGAAATTTAAACGGTACAGATCAAATTATTAATTCAACACTGTTAAACAATAAACTTATTATTAACAACCCAAAAAACATTAGTGTTATAAGTATCTGTCTTTAGCATCGTAGTTCCTAAACGAATTGACCGATTTCGATGAGGTTTTTTTGTTGAAAAGCTATGTAATCGAGATCATTCTTAGCTATATTTGATCAAAATTGGTTCAGTCGTTCAAAAGTTATAAGCCATCGAATGTCGAACGTGATACAAAATTTCTAATTTTAGAGTTGTAAAAATTTTAAATATATTGATCCCAGCACTGTTTGGAAGGAATTTATATAACGTCATAATAGAGGTAAAATAGAGGTACAATGAGATTTAAAAACCATGATTCGTTTTTCCTTCTTCTTTCTACGTCATCAAAATTATCAGAAGAACGCTGACGTCATTCAGTCCTTCTGAAAATTGATTCATCAATCGACTTCTCATTGAATGGGTATTTGGAACAAAATTTTTAGTATTCTGATAAAAATTATAACCCTGATCGTGATTCGTGTACTAAATGTGATACGGGCAAAGTGTTGACACGAAAAGTAAAATCATTCTAAATAATATGCGAAGAAATAAGGATGTAATTCATCGAAACGGTATAAAACTGAAATAACTGTATAAATGAAATAAATTATAAAAAGTTTTCACTCCCGTTACCTATTCATAGCTTACAATTATAACTTTTGAGAGACTGAACAAATTTTGATAAAATATAGCTGAGAACCATCTTAATCACGTCAAATACCGCATCAAAATCGGTCTATTCGCTTAGAAGTTACGATGCCAGAGACACGTTATACGTATAACACCCCCTTTTTCATCGGGGGTTACCAAAAAAAGGTTTAAAATTTTATTGAATTTCATTCTAATAAAAAAACAAAAATCACTTTTGGTGCTTACGCTGTTTGGCTTTACTACCCATAAATCCCAAACTTCCCAAAGGAAAATCTACAGGGCTTTAGGTAAATCACTTTCGACCTCTCGGGTGGTAAATCAGTCCATGAAACTGAAGAACTTTCCCAAGGAACAAATGTCGGAATATGAAAAAATATTTTTTAGTTCCCATACAAACTGCATCAGCTGATAGCGCATTTTGTATGGAAAGTCAAATTTTTTTTTCATACTTCGACCTTTGTTCCTTAGGAAAGTTGTTCAGTTTCATGGACTGATTTACCACCCGAGAGGTTGAAAGTGATTTACCTAAAGCCCTGTATAAACTAACAAGCAAAAATATACCTAAATGACCTATAAGTCTCAGTTAGCCGTGGAAAAGTCCTCTATCCGTGCAAATCCCATTTCGCTCGGTTCATTGCGTTGCGTCACGGATGCGCCCGCGCATCCTAAATGCCAGGGCACGCGTGCCTTCCGCACTGTGTCAGTGCTGTGTGAGCGTGGTATTCTCGGTGAAAACCACCTCTGCATTTCTCTCTAGGGAATCTGAGAGAATTGAGCAACGTTTAGTGTTTATAAGTTGATATTATTTATGGAATAATGAGCAACAATGTGGAACTGTTGTGCAACAAGTTCCATTTCCAAAGTTATTCGTTCATTTGTAATACCTAACTCTTAAATTAAAAATGTCGTTCATTTGTAATACCTAACCCCTGACATGCTAACTGAACCAATTTTGATTCAAAATCGCTAAAATCATCTCGATTACGTAGGGTTTCTAACCGCATTGAAATCGGTACATTCGTTTACTTTAGAAACTACGATGCCACAGACAGACACACAGACTCACAGATACACACGATAAAACGAGCATTGATATACAATAAAACAACTAGATATCCAATCTCAAAGAAACGTCAACCAAAAACTGTCCGAGCTTTTAACCGTGTTGAGAATAACACCACCCCATCTCTTTCCGTGGGTGTCGTAAGAGGCGACTAAGGAAACTCAAATGAGACCTGCCTCCTAGTAATCCATCCCAGGCAACGACACTTCATTTTTTCTGAATCTGAGGAGTCGTTCTATGGTCTCATGCGGTGTGGTAGGCTCTGTAAAGGGCCGTCTGGTTCGCGATCACCCTCCTACCGAAATCCGACGCCAAACAGCTTGCTGTGTTCCGTCGGTGCGTGGGAGTATCAGTGCCTTTATAGGCATTTTCTGGGTTAACTCGCTCCATCGTATCTTATAATAAAAAATAAAAAAAGCTTTCGAACGAACTGATGGATGAGTGAGCAGGATAAAAGAACTGAACAACAGAATGGATCTCCGCTGTTGGAGATCCTAAACTAAATAAATAAATAAATAAAACCTATCAAAAATATATCCCAATCGTTGTGATGGGCACTTATTTGCCGCGGACACCTTTTGAGCGCGATTGGAAGTCAAGTTGTTTATTGTAGGTCTATAATACGAGACACAGATGGCGCTAACCTACAAGCATAACGTAATGTGCTTAGTAAGGGAATGGAAAATGCACCTGGGTGCATCAACCCAGGTGAATTAAAATGGCGCCGAAATTTCGCCGCTTGACTTGAAGGCACGATAGCTCAGTTGGTTAGAGGTCCCATTCCCGTCAAATATTTTTCTTTCACTAAAAATTATTAATGTATAATACCCCTCTTTTTCTCATGGGCTTAAAAGTCTTAAAAGGTGGCATCATTGAAATGATTAATTTACTGTTGCACAATTTCATCATAGTTACACAAGTTGGACAGCACAAAGACAATTGCTCTCGAATTCACTTTCGCAATTAAACAATGGAGTCAAAATTAACACCTTTCTGTGATTACAAAATGTAATAGCATAGTACGCGAGTAGAAAGGAGATGGGTTGTATGGGAATTCGGTAAATGTGAGATATTTGGAAATAAATAAAACCTATCAAAAATAATTATTAATTACTAGCATCCCGCTCAGGACTTCGTTCCCGTGGAAATTCGGGAAAATTATGTAGCCTATGTTACTCAGGGATAATGTAGCATCGTAATGGTGAAAGAATTTTTGAAATCGGTTCAGTAGTTTCGGAGCCTATTCGTTACATACAAAAATACAAATCTTTCCTCTTTATAATATTATATTAGTATAGATTACTTGCTTGTTTAAATTAATGATCTCTTTTTTAAATAACTCTAAAATTAAAAAAATGTATAATCCGCGTCATTTACCGCTTATTACTTTTTAAAAAAAGAAGGGGTTCGCTCTCGACCACAGTCTAGCTCAGGACAAAGATGCGGTCGAGGATGTAGCGAGCTCACCCAGAAGAAACTTTAATGCGACTACAGCACCTAAATTACGATTTTATGATGCGTAGATAAGCATGACGCACTGCATTAAATCGAAGAAAAAATACTACGGTAATATTCAGGACATAAACTAGATAAGTAGTTTGCTGAAAATATGATTCAGCACTTTTGGTTCGATAGAAAAATCTCACAAAGTCACCTCTAAATACCCAATATTTGTATCTTTTAAGCTGTAAAAACCATAGTAAAATGCATACAGGAACTTGAATTTTCTATCAAAATGTTCGTGATTGAACACTCTCGATAAGTAGTTAACGCATTATTCGATTTAAGCTGTCGCCTTTCCATTAATTTTATTTTTCTAACTTTCGAACATGTTTTTACGCACGCACGCTTTCATAGTCCGTAAACTGACACTGTTCGCACTGCCGGCCCAGGCCTGTTGAGAGACGGAGATGGCATTATTCCTATGTGTGCTGCCTTTATCGGGTGCTGTAGTCGCCTTAAGGATATGTATATTTTGATCAAATATTCAATATATTTTGATCAAATATACATCACGTCAAACTTACAACATCCTTTTTTTTCGGGGGTTTTGACATCGAGAAATAATCTTATTATGGAGCAGGCTCATCAACCAGGTCCCACTTGAAGCTAAAAAGCTGAAACTCAAAGGTTCAATTTTTTACGCAACTAAGGTATCAAGGATATTCCAAAAATCCCATGGGTAAAAGCCCCAGGCCATAGAATATACAGGGCTTTAGGTAAATCTCTTTCAACCTCTCGGGTGGTTAATCAGTCCATGAAAGAGAACAGCTTTCCCAAGGAACATAGGTCAAAATACAAAAAAAAAATGATTTCCCATACAAAATGCGCTATATACTGATGAAGTTTGTATCGGAACTCAAAATATTTTTTTCGTATTTTGACCTATGTTCCTTGGGAGAGTTGTTCAGTTTCATGGACCAACCGAGAGGTTGAAAGAGAGATACCTAAAGCCCTGTATATTAGTACTAACGTCCCAGGCGTCATTTAGTTTATTTCTAAACACCATGGTGTGTTGGTGTGTTCTGTCTGGTGGTTGACGATGATAAAAAATTCACCAAGACCAAACTTTTCCCTACTTTGAAACATCTTTCCTTCTAGATTCATGCTGGGCGTTCTTCGTATGAAACTCTTAAAGGCGACTACAGCACCCGATAAAGGCAGCACACATAGGAATAGTGCCATCTCCGTCTCTCAACAGGCCTGGGCCGGCAGTGCGAATAGTGTCGATACACGAAGTTTACGGACTATGAAATCGTGCGTGAGTAAAAATATGTTCGAAAGTTAGAAAAATGAGATTTATGGAAAGGTAACAGCTTAAATCGAAAAATGCGTTAACTACTTATCGAGAGTGTTCAATCACGAACATTTTGATAGCAAATTCAAGTTCCTGTGTGCATTTTACTATTGTTTTTACAACTTAAAAGATACACATTATTGATATTTAGAGGTGACTTTGTGAGCTTTTTCTATCGAACCAAAAGTGCTGAATCATGTTTTTAGCAAACTACTTATCTAGTTTATATCCTGAATATTACCGTAGTATTTTTTTTCTTCGATTTAATGCAGTGCGTCATGCTTATCTACGCATCATAAAATCGTGATTTCGGTGCTGGTCGCCTTAAGTAACAGTCGTCTTTGTCATTTTGGTACTGAGAGAAAGAGACAATCAATACATAAGTAATTTTTTTTATTTTTATTATGAGATGGGTTAACTCTTGACCCCAATCTTGACCAAGGTCATAGATGAGGTCTTCGATATAGCGAGTTAACCGCAGAAAATGCCAAAGGCACTGGTACTTCCACGCACCGACGGAACACAGCAAGCTGTTTGGCGTCGAACTTCGGTAGGAGGGTGGTCGCGAACCAGACGGCCCTTTACAGAGCCTACCACACCGCATGAGACCATAAGACGGCACCTCAGATTGAAAACAAGCTGAAGTGTCGTTGCCTAAGATGGATTACTAGAAGGCAGGTCTCATTTTTTGTTTCCTTAGTCACCTCTTACGACACCCACGGAAAGAGATAGGGTGATTTTTTTTTTCTCAACCGATCGCCACAGATCACGACTTGAGTCTGCTTCTGTAATACGGGCTCAGTGAGTGATTGAGTCAGGACCTACTTTAAAGTGAGAGTATCTACTCCCAGGTCGAACACTTTAAAAATGTATTGCAAAAAAAATACAAATGACATGCATGACATGCCCAGACGTTGTCGATCACATTTCTATCAAGGGGTGGACTGACGCGTCAGCCGGCGTGGCGCCTCAGGCGACTTTCACTCTCGGGGTCAATGGCCGTCAACGCGCCAAAAATATCGCGTCGCGGCGCGCGCCTCCTTACGTCACTTCATACAGCATCGCTTTGTTGCGGTTCCTATTTTAAATATCAGATAAAATCAAATTAAGAAGTTGGTTTTAGAATGTTGCTTTATTTGTTTAGTTTGTCTCTTTCGGGAAAGGCAAAGGAATTTGTGTCCATACAGCCATGTCTTCGTTGTATTTTTTTTGTAAGTTCCACAGTCCTCATGTAATCAGTAAATCGATAGTGTTTTGTTTACAAAGGCTGAAGACCAAATTTTTTGAAATGTTTTTCTAATGTTATTCTTTATCTTACCCTGGGTAAACTTGGTGTCAGAGTTTTCAAACCGCACAATGGCCTCTGACTTGGTTTTAACGACTGTAGTCAATCCACAACAGCCGGGACCGACAGCTTAACGTGCCCTCTGAAGCACGGAAACGCTCGTGATAAATTGCCACTTTTGGCAATTACTTGTATGGTCGCAAGCGCATCATTCACTTAGTAGCCTAGCACTGTATCAACTGTATGTATGTACCAATATACCAACAGTGAAGCACATTCATCATTATCAAAAAGAATAAAAGTAAAAGCAGCCAGACAAAACATTTGGCATTAAAATTAAATCACCACAGATAACTTAAACAATAGAGAGAGCGAAATATTTGACACGGTCCCATGCGCCCGCGCAACTATCGATTACAAATGAAATCGAGAATAGTGCCACTCGAGTTGATTATATTAGCTGATAATCGGTAACTCAATAAAGTGGCTATTGAAGAAAACATTTCTAAATGAAGCTTTTATCTAAAACTTGGTTTCATTTTGGGGTTCCGTTTCACAGCATTTTTTTTATAAACGCTACACACTCAGAGGCCCACACTAAGGTTTTCCCTTGTGTCGTGAGTCCCTTGGAACACACATAAAAACAAACACAAACACCCATGACCCGTGAACGATCATCTGCTTTTTACACAAATGTTTGCCCCGACTGGGGATCGAACCCAGGACCGCCGATCAAGAGGCAGCATCACTACCACTCGACCAATAATCCTTACTTCCTTACTAATATCATAAGCGCGAAAGTTTGTATGTATGGATGTTTGTTCCTCTTTCACGCTCAAACGGCGAGACCGATTTTGATAAAATTTGGTATGGAGGTAGCTGACACCCTGGATTAACACATAGACTACATAATTTTGCCCAAATTCCCACGGGAACGAAGGCCCGGGCGGAAAGCTAGCGTAGTAATAATTTTTCAGTCTTATTTTTTTAGGGCGTGATGTGATCACTTTTCTTATGTTCATTTCATATTAATATTTAGATGTGTTTATCGGCAGTATTATACGTACTTTCTGTATCTTTATGAATGGCCAAGTCTCGATATATTTATATAAAACATTAAAGAATTTTAATATTGATATGCGTCACTATAAGATGCTGTTAATTATTACGTAACAACTTAATGCTTCGAGTACGGAGATTCCAGACACAATTGATTTTCAATTGTTATGGACCACGATCGTGGTCTTAGAGACTGGACGTATTAAGACAGAAAGTCGCTTAAGTAGAGACTGAATAAATTAATAACCGACTTGGTATTACATGGATCTCACAAATTTTTACCGCAGAACAACTGAGTTGCGAGACTTGGTTTTTTTGACAAGTATTGTTTTTGATGGGATAATTTTGACATGAAAATATTGTTATTTTCTGAACAATGACTATCGCATCGTCGCGAAAAGGCTGTGTTCATTCTTCAAAGGCTCGACTTGGCGAAAGTTGGGTATCGCAATTGCTGGATGCAACATGGGTCGAAAAATGAAAAAAAAAATCGCCTCTCTGTACAACTTGTGCGATAAGCTGATTTGCCATTGTATGAGAAGATTGAGAAGACAAAATAAGACAAAAAACAATATAAGACAAAAAAATAATTTGAGGATATTCCTTCCTTGGAAAAAATTGTTCAGTAACCCCAAAAGTTTCAATAAGTACCTAATTTAAAAAGTCACTCAATATACAGAGCTCTTTACTCAATACCCACTCGCACTTGACTGGTTTTTGTCTATTATTGTATTTGTCCAATGATCTGAAAATCCGTTTGATCTTTAATACTTTCACTGCAAAAATCGGAACTTTGGTGATTTTGGAAGAAATAGAGCGATTCATTCTTAAGAGATCACGATTTTGTAAACTGTGGTCGGTATCTCTAAATAATAGTCGTTAGATAATCTACACCCTTTCACAAGACAAAAAAAAAGTTAGCATACATTAAAAAAATAAAAAATAAAATCATTACTTGTGCCATACAATGCTAACTTGATGATCAGTTGAGAATTTCAGTTTAAAGTAAAACTTCACTTTAATTGCGCTAGGGCACCGCGCAAAGGCTTGCTCGCCCTCTGTTGTTGTCATTTCGACACTTTTTTGACCGTGTGGTAATCGGTTGAGAATAACACCACCCCATCTCTTTCCGTGGGTGTCGTAGGAGGCGACTAAGGAAACATAAATGAGACCTGCCTCCTAGTAATCCATCCCAGGCAACGACACTTCATTTTTTTATCTGAATCTGAGGTGTCGTCCTATGGTCTCATGCGGTGTAGTAGGCTCTGTAAATGGCCGTCTGGTTCGCGACTACCCTCCTACCGAAGTCCGACGCCAAACAGCTTGCTGTGTTCCGTCGGTGCGTGGGAGTACCAGTGCTTTTATAGGCATTTTCTGGGTTAACTCGATCCATCGTCGACCTCATCTTTGACCTTATGGTCAAGATTGAGGTCAAGAATTAACCCATCTTATAATAAAAAAATAAATAAAAAAAAATTGACCGCGGCTCACTTTACCGCGAGAACGTTGTGTTTGAGCTGCTTGCTGGTCCAATTGAATGTCTAAATACTACACTGAGAAAAAAATATTGTTATTCCGTCAATAAAACTTAGGTACTGGGGAGCCGTCAACGTTCTATAGTTATTAAACCAACGTTTTTATTGTTATTATTTTTATTGATAATACAACAAAGGTGCCCTAAAATTATGCAGTTTGTTATTATAGCAATATTGACATTGTCAACCATCCTAATACACTTTTGTTACACTTTCAATTCTAACATGGTTGTTATCGCAATAATGGTTATTTTAACTTTGTCGCCATAAATACCTTCCTTTTTTACAAAGACAAAACGCATTGCATCTAGATCTACTTTCCTTTAGTTCCAGTAGCTAATTCACTTTGTGTCTTACCATCTAGCATTGTGTCCATGACAAAGTACTTTTGCTAGTAAATTAAAGTAAAATTGTCCCTATAGCTACACTGACTTAGTTTGAGCAGCAATAATATTTTTGGCTTTGCTCCTCCATCAAAGCAGTTTTTATCTAGCTTTGCATCCATGACAAAGTCTTTTTGCTACAAGATTAAAGTAAAATTGTCCCTACAGCTACTCTATCTTAGTTCCAGTTGGCTTTGTTCCTCCAACAAAGCAGTTTACCTAGTTACCCTGACAAAGTTACTTTGCCAGCCTAAGCATCTGAATTTTGCTAATGGTGCAGGATAAAGGAAATTAATACTTCATGCAACTTCTGATAACACAGAGTATTGGTACCTTAACCTGAATTTATAATTTATATTAAATTTACACATAGTCACACAAAGGAATAATGTAGAGTGAACTTCGTTAGTGACCGTTAGGTTTGGTTACCTAATGAGATCAAAATTAGGTAATTTTTAATCACAATCTGACGGTTTTAACGGAAATTCACTGTACATCATTCCTTTGCGTGACTATGTGTAAATTTCATATGTTGTAAATTCAGGTTAATGTATCTCTAATAGTCTAAGTTATCAGAAGTTGCATGAAGTATCAATTCCTTCATCCTGTACCATTAATAAAGTTCAGAAATTGAGGCCTGCAAAGTAACTTTTAGTACTAGTAAATGACTCAGCATATATTTTTCCAAAAATGATTTTATGTCTTCCATCACGACACGACACGACACGTGCTCTCATTAAGGCGCTCACGTACGGAATGACTGGTGACAAAAATCATAGTTGCGCATGCGACAACAGTATCGGCATCAGTTTGTTAGCTTATACAAGTCTCATTGTTATGGTGTCAATTTCATATTTTATTATTTTTGAACGTTGTTTTACCATCACAACATGTCTAAAACAGTGAGCAACTTTTGTTTTGATACATGAACTTTGCCACGCCAGCACTATAGTACCTTAATAAAATAACAGCGTGCATAAACATTGTAGCAACTTATATTTTGATAAAGATACTTTGCTACAACACTGATTCAGTACGTTTGATACATTAACACCGTACCTTTGCCACCCCGTTTAAGCGTTTTAAAGGTAGATCTAGTATTTATGTGCGCTTTGATCTAAAGACAATAAACATTCAACAATAAAAAAATTGTTACAGGAATTATAGGCGTTTAGATGCAGCAACAGAGTACTTACGTGCTGTATCAAAAAAAATCTAACAATGCTTTTATTGTCGCTTTGTCAGCCAATTTTTTTCTCAGTGTAGAAGGGCACATCTCACTTTTTCACATGGCAATACGCAATCACAGCGTTTTGCCAACCAAGCATGTGCCCGGACAAAACGGTGCAATCAGGTGCCGCCATGTGATTAAATACAAATAGTGTTTTTAGTTGAAGAAAAGTGATATGTGCCCTTTTAGTATTTAGACATTCAATTAATCGCGGTAACGAATTAATAAATAAGTTTTTATTTTTAGAAGTACAAATGTGTGAGTACAATAACGAATTTTTGTATTTTATAACTTCACACATCCAAACAAATCTTTATGATATTTAAATTTGTGTGACAATGTGAACACAAATGAAAACAATGTGAACACGTAAAGATGAAAAATAACTAATTATTTACCCATCAACAATCTTATCGTATTGTGAGATCAGATAGAATAATAATGAAGATACACAAATGATCCTAAGAGGTCACATAAATGTCTTCAAAATTACTTAATATCTAATAACAACATAGATTGATGGATTTGTCTGTATACAATATCGTAAATGTGGTTGTTTGTCTAGCGTTCCCATGCATTCCGATTTTATTAAGTAGGTACTGTTGTGTGGACAATTGTTCAGCAGCTGAAGCTCAATAACGCCAGAGGACGAGCAAGCCTTTGCTGGCGCCCTCGTGTTTTCAAAATGAAGAGATCAACGAAGTGACATGACGCGAAATTTTGTCGCGGACCGTGCTAGCTATGCAGGTTGAAACTGCACCTTTGTGAATAGGCGTAGAGTTGAAATAACTAATGTTATTTCACTACTTTGATTTATCTATATAAATAAAAATGAATTGTTGTTCGTTAGTCTGGCTAAAACTCGAGAACGGCTGAACCGATTTGGCTAATTTTAGTCTTGAAATATTCGTGGAAGTCCAGGGAAGGTTTAAAAGGTGAGAAAATATGGAAAAAAGGCGTTACGAAGTTGGCCGGGTCAGCTAGTTTTAAATAAAATCCTAACGTACTCTGAAATAAAGCCATTTTGACTTTGACTAAGTTGGTAATTTTCGATCAGGTATTTCTTAAGACACGAAGAATATTAAAAAATCACTAAGGAGGCAAAGAGATTTTCGTGATTTTGTCAATGTCGGAGTATTTTAATGACTATTAAAATAGAGAAGGGCAAAGTCGCCAATATTAACTAAAGAAACCCTTTAGGGGTTGTTATACGCCAGAGCCTAGTCCTTTGATCAGCACGTGGCACCGCAGAGGACGACGATTTAGCACTGAGATGTTATGAGCCCAAATTAGGGGTTATACTCAATATTGATTCATTTCTACAAAATTTCAATTCACTGGATGAACTAGCTGCTAGCTTGCTGTGTTCCGTTGGTGCGTGGGAGTACCAGTTCCTTTATAGGCATTTCTGTATTAACTCGCTTCATCGTTGACCTCATCTTTGACCTTTATGGTCAAGATTGAGATCAAGAGTTAACCCATCTTATAAAAAAAAATTCGGACGAAAGCCAAGCGTACCTAAGCGTCAACAAGCAATGGGACAAAGCGTCAGCGTACTATGACTACACTTGTCTACTGACTTGTACATAAGTTTCGTCCCTGACTCACTTAGCTAGCACGACGGTAGTACAGTGTATTAACATTTAATTACATACATAGATCGCAGATATCCCAGTAAGGTCCCGGTCGATAACCCCGCTGATGCTATCTTGCGGGTATGACAGAGCGTGATTGAGGAGATAGGGTAACACGGTTGCTGGGGTCTTGGATTTAGGGAGCTTTTAGAAGTCTAGGTATCTTGATTTTTGAAATAGTGTTAAAAAAATTTTTTATGTGGTTCCTTCACGTGAAAAGAGCAATTTTTTTAACGGTGATAGTAGAAGAGCTGAAGAGTGACTTAGGCTACTTTTTCATACGGACAAAGTCGCGGAAGAAAATACAGTTTTTTTAAATAAAAATACTATAGGTACTATTTATTATTAGACTTATTTATTTATTTTGTTTTCTTTTCTTACTTATTCTTTCTTGTCTTTTGCGCTACTCTCGGTTTTTCTTGTGTTTTTCCTTTCGCTTTGGGTTGCCTGGACGAGATCGCTGTTTAGCGATAAGGCCGCCCTTGCACCCTCTTGATTGTAAGATTATATTGTAAATAATTGTTTTTCCCTGTGAAGTATGCAATAAAGTATTTATCTATCTATCTATCTGGTTCGCTCTGGACTACAAACACTACAATCTAGGGCAGGAGTAAAGATCTGGTTAGGGTCCATCCATAAATTACGTCACACGTTAAGGGGAGGGGAGGGGGCCGACAAAGTGTGACATTGTGTGACAAGGGGGTGGGAGGGGTCACAAGTTTCGTGACGTCACATTTAAAAATGTGTTACGAGTATAAAAACGTGTTAAAAGTTAACTATTAACGACAAACTTAACCTCCTCAGTCCCAAGCACTCTTTTTACGTTTTTACTTCGTTTGAGACAAAGAGGTTCGAGTTCCCAAAAAAATACAACTAATACTAAATACTGCTTTTATTAGAAAATTACAAAAAATGGAAAATATGCAAAATATGTGACGTCACGCTAGGGAGGGGGGAGTCTTACAAATGTGACCAGCTGTGACAAGGAGGGGGAGGGGGTAAAAAAATCATGAAATTCGTGTGACGTAATTTATGGATGGCCTCTTAGAGCAATAAAAAATTTTTTTGAACACGTTGATATCTTTTCTATGAAATATGTTGTATGTTCTAATGACAAATGTATTATTTATTCTATTAAAATTAAAAAAAACAAGTCAAACCTCATTGTGAATGAGCCCAAGAAACTGAACAACATTTTCTACATATAGAATAGAACAAGGTAGAAATATAAAATTAAAAAAATCGCTTCTCCATGCTACTTGACCATAATATTAGTCGAAGATTTTTTTACGAGAATTTCATATAGGTTCCTTAGGGAAAGTTGCTGAGTTTCATAAAGGGAATCACCCCTTAAAGTTTCGCCAGCTAATTTAAAGTCAATACAGGGTGTAAAGACAGCTTAGAAAATACTTAAATGGTGGAATCTACCCATAACTATCATCAAACTCCTTAACATGACGTTTCCGGATAAAAATAATTACTTATAGTATTTTTATCCGGAAACGTCATGTTAAGGAGTTTTCATTAGGTATTTACCTACTTTGGCGCTACGCAATACCCGAGCGCGTTCCTCCCGCCGCACTGCTATCGGAGTGCGATGCACATAGCTGGTTTTTGTGTTTTACGTCGTTATGATTGTTTTTTATTGCAAAATGGAGTGTATTTGATTAAAAAATAAAAAAAGTAAGCTGAAAATATAAAAAAAACATTTAAAAAAATGAAAATTTTCCGGAGAAAAATCATTCAAAATGATTGTCTGAGTTCAGGGTTTCAGTTTTTGTTAAGGTGTCTTTTACACCCTGTGTATGGGATATTGGCCTATACTCGTTGTACGGACGGCCGCACATCAGGTTAACACAAGCGTGCACTCTGTGCTGTTGTGATAAGAGTTAAAATGAAAATGGAGTAACCTAATTCGCTAGCCTCTGTACGTAATACGTAAAACACGTGTAAAATAATGCTATCCATAATCTCATATCGCACGCGGCCGAGTTAACAGAATTACGGCTTAAGCCAAGCATAGTAAGGCTGGCTTAAACCATAAGCCGTGGATCAACAAGGTCGTATCGTAACGTGTCATAGGGTCACGGGGTCAGGTTGTATGTCAGTATATTCAGTGTATTGTTTTGATTGGATGTTATTAATCTATTTGTTTTCCACCTATAAACCTATAAAACCGGCCAAGTCGGACTCTATAAAAACAATTATCTCTATAAAAACGGCAAAAAATCACTTTTGTTGTATGGGAGCCCCCTTAAATATTTAATTTATTCAACTTTATAGTATTTTTTATAGCAGCAACTGCAATACATCATCTGTTAAAATTTCATCTGTTTAACTATGACGGTTCATGAGATACAACCTCGGACAGATTTCTATAAAAACGAGCAAAAAAATCACGTTTTTTGTATGGGAGCCCCCTTAAATATTTATTTTATTCTGGTTTTTAGTATTTTTTGTTATAGGACCAATACAAATAAATCATCTGTGAAAATTTCAACTGTCTAACTATCATGGTTCATGAGATAGAGCCTGGTGACAGACGGACGGACGGACGGACGGACAGCGGAGCCTTAGTAATAGGGTCCCGTTTTTTCCCTTTGGGTACGGAACCCTAAAAAGATCTCCCGATGCATAACGACATATTTAAAAAAATCTAAATACGCATGCCAACCAATACTACGAGTATATATGCACAAGGACCAGTATAAAGAAATATAATACCAATAATAAAGAATTTATTTTTAAAAAGCTTAAGATTCAAGTCCAATTCGCACCGAACATTTTTCCTTCTCTTACATATTTACCAATATTTTATACGCATAGTGAATACGCATATGACCAATGATTATGTAATTTTTACTGTAGCAACATTTTTGCCTTATTCCAGATCGTTCATTCACAGACAACGTCTTGAAAACTGAAATAAGCGCCTTGCCCTCGCAAGATAGGTTTTTGCATAAAATATGTATAATTAAATTCATCAGCCCGTCAGTCTGTCTGTATAATTTGTTTCCACGGTAGACGTTTTTATTTATTTTGAAAAAAATCTCGTAAGCGTTTAAATTAATGAAAGGTAGTGAAGAATTTACAAAATAATTGCTGGGTGTTTAAATTGTCTCTGTGAACAACTTAAAGCGCGAAATAATAGATGGTATATATGAGATGGGCGGTTTTCCACTTGACAGCACGGCACCGGCGCCGGCAACGACGGCGGGAAGCGAAAACGTATGAAAACAAATTTTCCACTGTCATTTGTTTTCATACATTTCGTTGCCGGCACCGGTGCCGTGCCGTTGCCGTGCCGTCAAGTGGAAAAACGCCCATTGAGAGTTGGTATAGGTACACTTAATAATTTAAAATGTGCGTTTACCTAGACGTACGAGTAGATACGTGCATACGCATGTAGCATGTCAAGTGTCTGTCGAATACTAATGTTCTTATTTAGTGACCTGCACTCTGCTATATCTAAAACTTCTTTAAAAAGATATGAAAATACGTATATCTGAGTGAGCAAAGAAAACTTCAAAAATATTCCCCAAGCAACCCATATGAAAACCATAAAAATTACTTTATAGATAAAAATACCACGTTGAATTCGCAATGACGTTAACCATACAACTTTGTTTTTATTATTTATTTCAGTAAGTAAAAAAATAATTTTAAAGAAGAAAAATATTATAAAGCCGTTAAGCAGATGCGACACACACGAGTTATTTTGCAAACAAATAGAAGTATCAAAAGTTAACCGCAAAAACGAGTTTTTTTACTTTATTATTGCAGTTGACGTGACTGGTTTTATAAGCAAATATTCACAGATTTCGTGTCTCACACGACTATAGAGCACATTGGAAATGAATCTACGGAATTCGAAAAAATGTCGTTCCCACTTTTGGCTTTTTTCAAAAAGGTTAGGCAACAGGGCAAACCCTTAACTCGATCATCTTTGTTTTAAGCTCAAATTTTAGCTGACTTAATTGTCCAGAGATTTTCTCAAATTTTTGATATCATTCTTCGTTTCCGAAATATCGAGCGCCAAATCAAAAAAATTGGAAAAAAATGATTTTTTTTCCACTATTTCTGCCGTAACTTTTTCCGTTTTTGACTTTCTAGAATAATTCTTTTTGCTCCTTATAGCTCTCGTAAATACGCGTCTTTTGAACATTTTTCAATATCATATCTTCACAACTCTCCGAGACATAAGGGGATCGCACTTTTTCGATCCCCTTATATCTGGATCGGAGCCTATACTGGAGCGAACGAAAAGACATTTCCAATGTCAAAAAAAAAAAACCCAAACAATGGAACAACGTGATTTTCGCACAGGAATAGTTGCAGGTCGAAAGATGACGTAGGTAGGCTACTTTTTCATGCGAACAAAGGCTAGCCTAATAAATAAATGTCAAACATCCACGCATCCGTTGTCCACGCAACACATCCAAAAATCATTCCGGCTTTACAACTAAAGTTTGGCTTGGCAAGGCGTAGAGTTGAAATAACTAATATTATCCGCTACTTTAAACTTGCTTAAGTAACATCCTAATAAAACGAAATAAAATAATACCTCTAACTTTAAGCTCTGTGGTAAGAATAGACCCTGATTTGGTTCAACTCGAATATCCCACAATTTACTTGTTTATAGTGCTTGTAGCTATTTGACTCAGGCTTTAAAATAGGCTTGCTTGTCCTTAAACGGCTTGGCAATAAAATATTTTCATTCCGAGGCAGGGAGACGATTATTATTTTTATTCTATGCTAGAAAATGTGGCTGTATTTTGCCTCTCATATGCCAGATATGAAACTTATTTTTACGATTGGCAGTGTAAATTATAAAGTTGATTTTATTCTATTTCTAGCAACCGTCTAAGCAGCCCTTTTCATTTTTCAGCCAATTCATGCACATAAACCTTGTTTATGTAAAATTCTCAATCATTGCGACTGTATATCTTTAATTGGAGGCCCTATTATACACAGAACTATTTTTAGGGTTCCGTATCCAAAGGGAAAAAACGGGACCCTATTACTAAGGCTCCGTTGTCCGTCCGTCCGTCCGTCTGTCACCAGGCTGTATCTCATGAACCGTGATAGTTAGACACTGGGCTACGAGATGAAGCGCTCGCAGCCCAGTGGCTCTTGCTGATCTCAACCAATCAGTGAGGTTAAGCAACGTACACAGAGGCAGGGAACCTGATGGGTGACCAAAGTGGCAATTTATCACGAGCGTTTCCGTACTTCGTAGGGCACGTTAAGCTGTCGGCCCCGGTTGTTGTCGATTGACTACAGTCGTTAAAACCAAGTCAGAGGCATGTGCGGTTTGAAAACTCTGACACCAGGGTTAGCCAAGTTTGCCACACACTTGACTATACCTACACGATAAGAAGAAGACCCTAGACATTTCTAGACATTGCTTTCAACTTTTAAATGGCTGAACCAATTTTGATCAAACATAGCTGGCTAAGAACCATCACGATTACGTCAGCTTTCAAGCAAAAAAACCGCATCAAAATCGCTTCATTCGTTTAGGAACTATGATGCCACAGATAGATACACAGTTACACACATACATATAGACACGTCAAACTTATAACACCCCTCTTTTTTGTGGGGGTTAAAGACTATCCCCACCTGACTATTTGTCAGTAACTTGACTTTTCAATTTCAATTAGAAAACCTTAGATCCACAAGAAGCATACAAAAGAACATTCAACGCGTGGGCAGCAGTATAAATCTAATAGAGAAAGTCAGATAACACAATTTTGTTTCACAACTTGATTTAAAAGTAAAAAGTACGTAAGAGGTTTCTTCATCAGCCCATATACGTCCCCACTGCTGGGGCACGGGCCTCCCTCAATAACATGAGGGGTAAATGCCATACTCACCACGCTTGGCAGACGGGTTGGCGAGGGTTTTGATATAATTGCAGAGTTTTCCTTCTCTGCGTGCAGATGAACTTGCTTGCATATTTACCTTTGTCGCCTTGTACGACACCTCGGTAAGAAAGAGGGTGGTCCTATTCTACTCTGCCGGGGACTCACACGGCTGGAGGTGATAATGTGGCGATTTAGTATAGTTTGACTTGGCCCCAATTCTGTAACTTCAGTTGTGTGTCGATGGAATGGAGGCCATTTTATCTGTTCAGGGGCGAAATTGAGATTTAATTTTCATATACTTGCCCCTGGATCCTTCCACGCTGGACTGGGAGTGAAAGATAAACTTAGAATATGCCAGCTGCCTACTCTTCCCAGGCATACTGTAAAAATCAGTAAATGGGACGTGAGGGTCTTACTGTATCATGGGCGAAAGGCTGACCACCTCTCACCATTACACAACATGTTCCATCTAATAAGCCTCACCATTTGTGTCAAGCGTGGCATTGAGTGGTTTTCTGGAACCACTGATGCTCTGCCTACCCCGTTGGGGATTGCAAGCGTGAGCGTATGTATGTACGTCATATACTTGCTGACAACCACCCCTACAGCGCCACTGCCAACCGAACGTAAAGTTGCAAACTATATACCTAGAAACTGAAAATTTATTTGGCGGTGGCGGCGGCGGCGCCATTAGTCAAAGCAGCCGTCATTAGATGTATGATGTATGAAATTTGGATTGTTCTCGATTTCACCACCAGAACGGATAAAGTGGGGATCGTTCCATCGACACACAACTGAAGTTACAGAATCAGGGCCCTGAAATCTTGGCATAGGGGAAAAAATAGAAAAAGAAATGGTGCACGTCTCGGTAGGCATATACTACATAACCTTTTGTTAGAATGGAATTTCACCCAAATAGCAAACTCATGTATCTAAAAGGAAGTTCAAACCACTTTTCAATCAAATACATTTTAAGGCCGCTAATCAAAAAATAACATGACATACGGATGGGGATCGTTCCATCGACACAAAACTGAAGTTACAGAATCAGGGCCCTGAAATCTTAGCATAGGGGAAAAAAAGAAAAAAGAAATGGTGCACGTGTCGGTAGGCATATTCTACATAACCTTTTGTTAGATTGGAATTTCACCCAAATAGCAAACTCATGTATCTATAATTTTCCACGTTAAAAACGTATGAGTCACCGACTTCAATCCCAACAACAGTTCGCACAAAGTAGATATCTAGTTTTTTTCGGACTACAACGCCTATTAGCAAATAACTACAAAGAGAAATGTCATTCATTTATTTAGATGATGTTCTAGTTTGTAGTATATTTTGTTTTTGTTTATTTTTTTTAAAAGCGCTGAATCATTTTCGATAAAATTTATATGGGACCTCTTCAGGAGTATACTCTTTCGAAAAAATAAAGAATTTTGAAAATCGGACAACAGTTGCCGGAGTAATCGCGTAACAAATAAACAAAAAAAAATACAGTCGAATTGAGAACCTCCTCCTTTTTTGAAGTCGGTTGAAAAGGAAAATTAAACCACTTTTCAATCAAATACATTTTAAGGCCGGTAGTCAAAAAATAACTTTAGATCGTGTTTCGTCCTCGTGTAAAATGTGCAAAAAGCAGTTGGGCTAGTTTGTCAAACGAATTCATCAAACAGCAAACACCGATACGAGTATTAGCTATTTGTCAAATGTGTGTCAGATACAAATTAATTGGACAAAGATCTTATAGTACTGTCGGCCGTGGATAATTAAATTATGAAAAATGTTACCGTTTACCGCTGTGATGTTATTTATTACGGTACTAGCTTTCCGCCCGCAGCTCTGCCCGCGTAAACTACAGGTTATATCGTGTCTAGCAGTGATATAAAATGTAGCCTATGTCCTTTCCCAACGTCTTACCTGTCTTTGTACCAAATTTCATCAAAATAGGTTCAGTAGTTTAGGCATGAAAGCGTTCCGCCCGCGGCTCTGCCCGCGTAGACTACAGGTTATATCGTGTCTAGCAGTGATATAAAATGTAGCCTATGTCCTTTCCCAACGTCTAATCTATCTCTCTACCAAATTTGATCGAAATCGGTTGAGTAGTTTAGGCGTGAAAGTGTAACAGCCAGACAGAGTTACTTTCGCATTTATTATATTAGTAGGGAAGATATACGAGTATTAGTAAAGATTATAGATACTAAAACACAAGTCTTTGAGATAGCAAACGGCCATAACCTATGTACTATAGTGACAAATCGAAAATCTAGTTAAAATATGTTTAGGTATGAGTGGAATACCAATCTTAACTAATTCAAAATTACCTTATATTATACTTTATGTACATTTACCACATAGACGTCAAGTTGCCAATCATTGTCATGCTGCGCGCGCAACGGTTCAACAAACGCATAGCATCGTCATGTGCGCCGGCGCCCTTATACAGAACACTTCAGATCTATTTTACTATCATTTTGTGTTATTTGATTAAGTATAAACGTGTTTAGTATTGGTAGTTTTTATAAGTATTTAAGATGATCTATGCTTGCATTTAACGTGTATACCTATTGACTCTCGGGACAGGCAGAGTATAGGGTATAGGTGGTAATAGTAGAGCCTTTTACATACCTCTACCTAAGATTTTAATACTAAATTACAATTAATCTTCACTGATATTATAAAGAGGAAAGATTTGATTGTTTGTTTGTTTGCACTGAATAAGCTCCGAAACTACTGTGGACCGATTTGAAAAATTATTTCACCATTAGAATGCTACATTAACCCTGAGTAACATAGGCTATATAATTTTCCCGAATTCCCACGGGAAGACAGTCCCGGGCAGAATACTAGTAAATAATAACTACATTAACTACAATAACTTGTTTTTGCGGGCGGTTATAGCATTGAAAATTTTATTTCGTACTCTTTGGCGTCGGACTTCGGTAGGAGGGTGGTCGCGAACCAGACGGCCCTTCACAAAGCCTACCACACCGCATGAGACCATAGGACGCCACCTCAGATTCAGAACAAATTGAGGTGTCGTTGCCTGGGGTGGATTAATAGGAGGCAGGTCTTATTTGTGTTTCCTTAGTCGCCTCTTACGACACCCACGAAAAGAAATGGGGTGGTGTTATTCTCAACCGATCACCACACGGATGGTCCTCGAAGTAATATGTATCTGCCTTATAAAAAGTAAATCAAAAGGCATTTTGATGACTTTCCCAACAATTAACATTCACAATACGTATTCCATATTCGAAATGATTTGTACGCATATCGGCTATATGGAAAATGGTTATATGAACAATTGACGCATAACATCATGCGCGAGCGCAGGATAATCGCGACGAGCGAGCGTAAGGTAACCGTCACGTGGTTCGTGACGAGAATTTATTATGTATTTATTTTTATGGGAATATGTCTAATAAAAACTGTACATTGGATTGGTCTATTTATTAACTAGCAAGGTTTGTATTGATTTTATGACTTTTTAAATTTATTTGTTTAGATACTCCCACTTCTGATGTCCAAAACCGCTTCTATCTGGTCGTAGTTGAGGTCAATGTGGAAAACTTATGTCCAGCAATGGACGTCTATGAAAATACACACATCAACACGGTCTAGGGATATTGCACGATTTTTCATACAAAAGAGGTCAGTTTGATAAGCTATAATAGCATACTCGAGATAAAACGACTAGCAAGTGCTAAACCTGAATTTTGAATTCTAGTCAATAAATTTTGTTTTACTTGAAATTAGTGAAAACGTGACGAAAAAAAAAATTGCGTAAATTTGACCATTTTCATACCAAAAGCAGGCAAAAAGTGCATTTTCGTTTTCGTTTCCGTCACGTTTTCCCAAATTTCATTTCAAACAAAATTTATTGACTAGAATTGAAAATTCAAGTTTTCAATTCATGTATCTCGAGTATTGTTTTATAGCTTCTTTTGAGAAGCTTACCTCTTTTGTATTAAAAATCGAGCAATATCCCTAGACCGTTTTGATGTGTATATTTTTATCGTTTTGCCTATCTTGTCGTTCGAATCAATAGGTTTCTTCTGGGTGAGCTTGCAACAACCTTGACAATAATTTTGAGGACCTGGATTGTGGTTAAGAGCGAGCGAACCCATTATTTATAGAAAGAACTTAACAAAGCTGTATGTATAATCTCTTACAAACAATTTTTTTTTGCAACCCATATATACGTCCCCACCGAGGGGCACGGGCGTCCCTTCGAAACACGAAGGAGATTAGGCCATAGTCCACCACGCTGGCCCAATGCGGGTTGGTGGACCGCTCGTCTTTCGAAAATGAATTTTCTTGGACGGTCGGATTTCATCACGATGTTTTCCTTCACCGTTAAGCAAGTGATAATTATAAATCTGTACATAAATCCGAAAAGACGAATATAGTGGTACAGGCCCGCACCAAGATTTGAACCCGCGACCTTCGGATTACAAGTCTGGCTCATTACCAACTGAGCTACCACTGCTGCTATTTATAATGTCTTATAAACAAATTAAAGACAATTATTTAAATAAAAAACTTGGTCATGAAAAAAAAGGTC
The DNA here is from genome assembly GCA_949987775.1 of Aproaerema taeniolella. Taxonomy (NCBI): domain Eukaryota; kingdom Metazoa; phylum Arthropoda; class Insecta; order Lepidoptera; family Gelechiidae; genus Aproaerema; species Aproaerema taeniolella. The sequence goes on from OX465252.1 coordinate 2,382,709, forward strand.
AAAACAGACTTCGTAAACGCCATATCGGGAAGAAAAAACAATTTGAATTCGGAATGCTATGAATTGACAAATAACTGGCCGGCAATATGAGCTGGCGTTTAATTATGAATGAGACATTGAAAAGAATTGTGACCTCGAACACGAACTCTGGTGACCGCTGCGCTGTTAAGATGCCAACCCTCAATTTGTCATTTTGCGGGTTCAAAATTCAATTAAACCTGAAACTGAGATGCCTTTATGTATGGCATTGAATCCGGGTATTAGCGGAGATTAAATTCTTCAATTTTAAAGATTCATTTTTTTTCTTAAATTTTATCGAGGCTTCAGCCACTCTTAGGTGGTTAGGATAGCTAATAATTACACTTTTGCTTAATTTTGCATTAAGAGCATTTTTGCATCTTATTCATTGTAATGCACTTTGCTTGTGTTTACTAGTCTTTTTAAATTTTCGCATTTTATATCAAAGATAGCAAACTATGGTCATTTTAGGATTGGCTTTTTTTTGAGTCAGTCAAATGTCGAAATAGTGTCGAATTGACAACGCCAGAGGGCGAGCAAGCCTTAGCGCAGTGCCCTCGCGCAATCAAAGTTGTCACCGACATCCGAGTAGCATGACGTGCGAGTTTGTCGCGGCCCGTGCTAGCTATGCTGCTCTGCTAACATTTATTAGCGCCCCCAATACATTGTTTTAAGCTGGACTTTTTATATATTTGTTCCTATCAGTTACACAGTAGAATAGGAAAGCAGGATGAGAAAGTAAAATGTAGGTATTACAAAATTACATGTTAAATGCTTTTCTGGCAAATAACAATAACTAAAATTAAAGCAAATTTTCGCATTCATCTCCTAAAATATTCCTTATACCTCCTGGCCCCATCAACAGTTATAAAATTAAATCCACGTAGAGAGCACAGCACGCGACGGCGTCGCAGGCGCAGCAATTTGGTCAAATTTCGCGACGGTCGCCATCGCCAACCTGATTGTAATAAGGTACTCATTATACTAGCAATCGTTTCGAAACACGCGATTTCGAGAATTTTAATAATACGCTGTGGATTAGATTTGCTGAGGTTTTATATGTAATTTCTTAAGTTCAATGGCTTCAGACTGAAGTTAACACACAGAGGCATGCAAGAACGTTGGGTCTTGTGCACTTCTGGGAGGACATTGGTGTGGAAATAGTCAGGTCGAAACATATGACACACTATCTTTCTGCCCAGGACTTCATTCCCTTGGGAATTTGGGAAAATTATGTAGCCTATGTGTTAATTCAAGGTGTCAGCTACCTCCATAACAAATTTTATCAAAATTGGTCTAGCCACTTAAGCGTAAAAGAACATCCATACAAACTTTCGCGTTTATAATATTAGTAAGATAACAATTCGCGCTGAACATTTTTCTTTCAATAAAAAATCATTCTTAAAATAATGATTTATTAGTTTTATAACCTTAATATGTAGTTTGTGCCTTTCCAACGCATAATTACATTTAAAAAAATCTATATGCGCATAATGATCAATACAATACACTTTATTGAACAATTAAAAAACTAATGTCTAATTTAGTATTTTAAAACGCGTGAAGGATATTCACATAATTTTTTTGGTGAAAGAAGAATTTTCAGCGCTAATGGGATTTGAATCCCCAACTGAGCGGCGAAATTTTTCATTTCCTTACTAAGCCTTTGGCCGTGTGGTGATCAGTTGAGAATAACACCACCCCATCTCTTTCCGTGGGTGTCGTAAGAGGCGACTAAGGAAACAAAAATGAAACCTGCCTCCTAGTAATCCATCCCAGGCAACGACACTTAATTTTTTTCTGAATCTGAGGTGTCGTCCTATCGTCTCATGCGGTATGGTAGGCTCTGTAAAGGGCCGTCTGGTTCGCAACCACCCACCCTCCTACTGAAGTCCGACGCCAAACAGTTTGCTGTGTTCCGTCGGTGCGTGGGAGTACCAGTGCCTTTATAGGCATTTTCTGGGTTAACTCGCTCCATCGTCGACATCATCTTTGACTTTACGGTCAAAATTGAGGTCAAGAGTTAACCCATCTTATAATTAAAAAAAAACTATCCATTCGCACTCGTGGTACAAGAACCATCTAAATTATTACTGTTATTCACAGACACCCAAGAATCTTACCACCTAGGCATTATTAAGTTCAGCATAATATCCAGATCTATTAGATCATAATAACACTCAATTCAGATAATCTAGGACTCAAAAGGCGATATAAAGGTACTCCGGAACCGTATGAATAAGTTATAAATCAAAGCTGTCTGGCAGACATGGCTAGCGGTACTAATGTGTACTTGCCTTTAAATTTTACTGTTAAATATTGCGGTCGGATTTGTATGGGGTCCGATTTATCTCATAAAATGATGTAGTTGGTTTTTAAACTTTTTTAACCGACTTCAAAAAAGGAGAAGGTTCTGTGTTCGACTGTATGTATTTTTTTTTAATGTATGTTCACCGATTTCTCCGCCATTTATGGACCGATTTTCAAAATTCTTTTTTGTTCGAAAGAGTATTCAACTTTCAATGATTTACACTAAAAATAGAAAAATAAATTAACTTTTTACAAAAAAGAAAAACCGACTTCAAAAAGCGAAAAAAAACGTAGCATTTAGTGTGCTACGTAGCTACTGATCTGTTTGAAGTCGGTGCCAAGCCAAATAAGTTTGATAGGCCATACTTACACCTGCCTTCGCTCCGTCTTCAAACATATCAGTAGCTACGTAGTGTGCATGATAAAATTGGTGCTCGGTCAAACGTCGATTTTAGTTATTTTTCAACCGACTTCAAAAAAGGAGGAGGTTCTCAATTCGACTGTATTTTTTTTTTTGTATATTTGTTACGCGATTACTCCGGCAACTGTTGTCCGATTTTCAAAATTCTTTATTTGTTCGAAAGAGTATACTCCTGAAGAGGTCCCATATAAATTTTATCGAAAATGATTCAGCGCTTTTAAAAAAAATCAACAAAAACAAAATATACTACAAACTAGAACATCATCTAAATAAATGAATGACATTTCTGTTTGTAGTTATTTGCTAATAGGCATTGTAGTCCGCAAAAAACTAGATATCTACTTTGTGCGAACTGTTGTTGGGATTGAAGTCGGTGACTCATACGTTTTTAACGTGGAAAATTATCATTACTGAGAATCGCAGGGGCTTACTCGTGGTCGTGTAGACCATCTTCTGTTAATAATTCTTGCAAGAGTGCGTCATAAATGATCTCAATAAGCAAATTGAAGTCATTTATCCATCACTGAGAGAATCTCTTGCATTTTTTTAAATTTATTCAAGAAACATCAAAGGTCAAAGTTATGTGGTGTTTAATTTAAAAAAATACACACTCAAAGGCCCACACTAATGTTGTTCCTTATTAATGGGTCCCTCGAAACATACACAAGGACAGACACGTACACCACCCACGACTCGAGAACAAAAATCTGCTTTTTACACAAATATTTTCGCCGACTGGGAATCGAACCCAGGACCCGTTGATCAAAAGGCAGTGCCACTACCACTCGACCAAACCGGCCGACGATTTGATTCCATCAGTTCCGTCGACGATATCAATCACGAGTTGTGCGCGCGCGCATACACTCTTGTTTTCTACTAACCGGACTTTCGGCTAATCACTAGATCTTAATTTGTAGATGTTATCTCTGTAAGTTTGGGCGTGACACGTCCTAATAGGCGTAACGATATTTCGACTATTGATTTGATAGTTTTGATACTTGGAGAGAAATTTCGCTATAAGGTCAAAAGGAGGTCTGTGCACCTTGGTGGGCTGACAACGAGGGCCTAAGGTAAAACTTGACTAACCATGACATGTCATGTCAATATTAAAACAGAACGAAAAAAAAAACAACATCTTTATTAGACACAAAGGTCCGTATTCAGAACGCGACTCAGACTCTGATCTAATACTTAAGTAGCAGTCATCTTTGTCACTTTGATAGTGAGAGAAAGAGACAATCAACACTTAAGTATAGATCAAGGCTTCAGCCTCCTTCTGTATGTAATACAGGCCTAAAGCTTTAAGTAAAATGAATGCAAATAACTGTATTAAAAATAGTTTTAAATGTCAAATATCTTTATATTTATATTATCAATTTATTGTTTCTTGGTGGACCTAACAATTTATAATTAGCATCTTTTCAAGCCATCGAAGACATAAAGCAATTGGCAAAGAGTAAAAAATACCTAGTCTTATAAAAAAACTAACCAATTCAGTCTTCAAATCTAATTACCCGTTCGATTTGTTCAAACGACAGCGGAAGTGCCTACTTGAGATGGAAAGTGACGCCGGCGCACTTTTATACAATTTTCACAACTCCTTATACGTCAAATCAACTGCCGCCGTCTTGGCTAAGCGAGAAGTGTTCGATAAAAAAGTGAGAATTGCAATCGCAAAGGCGATTGATTTAATGTGATTTATAATTTGTTTCCTACAATGTTTTTTGTGAATGTTTCTATTATCATTATTACAAGCCGTGTATAGCTGTGGTTGTTGTTATTTATTATTGTTATGATGTGAAACTAGCTTCCCGCCCGGGAATTCGTTCCCGTGGGAATTACGGGAATGAATTATACACATGAACCTTCCGAACCATGGTGAAAACCGTTTGAAAATCGGTTTCAGATAGACAGACAGATAGAGGTAAACGGGGACTTAGATTTAGAATACAGTATGATGATTTTCTCAATAACTCACATCAGTCTCATCACGTTCGTGTTTTTTTTTTTAATTTTTAGGTCTTCTTCTTCTTTTTATCGTGTAGGTATATCAAAATGTGTGGCGAATTTGACTAACCCTTTTGTCAGAATTACTAATTATTATTATTATTTTTTTAGTTGGTATTAAAAGTAATAACTTATAAAGCAGTTTTGCATTATAAATATAACCCAAAAATGTTGTTTCCAATTTTTTGTTGCGTCAGCTGCGCGCACGCAACTTGAAATGAGGACGAAAATTTTGCAAAAATGACAACTGCAGATAATTACACTCGAAAATTTGGTGACTTTTAAGACGAAAAATATTAACATAAGTAAATATGCATTCATGCATCGCAAAACATGAAAAAACTTTAGTCTTCGTCATTTTTTTAACAAAATTTTTTTAGGAAAATACTCGTAACTGTACCCTTTCAAAAAGTAAAGTTAGGCAAACCTGACGAACTTTCTTTTTAAGGCCAATTCAATTCAGTTTTTGGAAAAATTGTGTCCACAATCATGATTTTTCCAATGCCAGAGTATTTTAATGGAAATTAAAATAGAGAGTGGCGAAGCCGCCAACACAAAAAAAGAAACCCATAGCGCCTTTTTATAATACGAAAACGCCACGGTAAAATTGTATTACCATGCACTAGTGATACTAGAAACTGGGAACATAGAAGGCAATGGTAATACAAATTCTGTCATGCCGTGCCGTGCCGTTCGACTTATAAAAAGGTCCTTTACTGGTTTGTAATACGTCAGAACCTCGTCCGTTGATCAGCAGCGTGGTGAAGAAGACGATTTTAGAGCACAAAGATATAATGATAATTTAGCCCAACATATCAATTTCATAATTATAATGGATATCAAAAAAGTCAGAGAATAGTGTTTTCGTCAAATTAAAAAAAGGGGCTAACCCAGAAAATAACAGAAGGGTGACTTAATCACACTTACATAAGCTTTCGCGTTTGTCTTATTGGGGTAGGCAGAGACCAAATAAGGTCGAAGAGTTGGGGTGGAATGGTGAGTTAAAATCTTATGATTTTAACTGGCACTGACCCTGTTCGCAGCTTGCTTCACAACTTGGGCGACATCCTACAAATGGCAATATCGTTAAAAAAATCGCTTTAAAAGCAATATATCTCTCGAAGTGAAATCCATCAATCAGTAGAGCAAATACTATAAATAATCAGAGGTTCGCAGACTATAAATCAATGTGTTTTGCGCGTTGCGCGTGCGCCTATTAAATCGTCAATCGTAGCCTTGTCCGCAGTGATCGAGTGAAATTTGTATGCTATCATGTAATTTATTTAATTTTTAGTAGGAATAATCAATTACGTATTATTTTTATTACCATCACCTGCGATTTGTGCTGAGGGTGTTGTAGTAGAGCAGATATATTTAAACTCTGTTTAAGAAAAAAATCTATTAATTGTAATATTCGAGCATTTTAAACCCCGACTATTATAAGTATGACATGTGTATCTGTGTATCTGTATGTCTGTCTGTGGCATAGTAACTCTTAAAAGAATGGACCGATTTCAATGTTTGAAAGTTGACGAGATCGAGATGGTTCTTAACTATATTTTATCAAAATTAGTTCAGCCGTCTAAGAGTTATAAGCCATGAATGAATTAATTTAACAGTTATACAGAACCCTACTTTCCAAGTTTAACTCTCTCCTCAGCTAAATTTTTAATTAACACACGTCACACACACAAATACCCACGTCAAACTTATAAAAACCCTCTTTTTTGTTGGGGGCTAAAAATGTCATTTTCTTCTGCTTATGGCATAGGTTATCAAAAATTACAAAGTTAATTAGATAACTTATTTGAATAAAATCAAATGGCGTTTAAAAATTAATCTGAACGCTTTGAAAATTTTAATTCTCAAAAACAAATTTCATGTTCTAACATGAATAATATTTTCTCCATCAAAAAGCGTAAGAAAGCGAACACTGCGCAATTCTGCAATGCTTTCATGCTTACACTATCGGGCGATCTAGTAGTCGCCCCCCGCGATAGAAACCGGTCGATAAACTAATTAGCTGCGAGACAGGCTGCGCGCGCGCATGCTTGATGGATAGCGTGTTTTGATCGAAGGACGATGTCGCCGCCTATTTTATATTTAGACTTTATTTATTTATCTCTTTTTTATTGAAAACCGATTCGCTGTTTTAGCATCAAAAATGTATGGTAAAATAGTGAAACAACGTATTCAGGTCCCGAGCGTCCTCTGGTGAAAGATAATTTCAGTAAAAAAAATCTACTTCATATACGTACATCGATAGATATCTCACAAGGGTCAATGACTCGTCTCGACTATTCATTCTTTTAATCTTTGACAGAGTGTAAATCCAATAATTGCCAAATCATAAAGCAATAAAAGTAAAATTTTGAATTCCGAATAAGCTGTGATTGGTGAACCATAGTGGCCATTAAGCGTCCTCTTGTGTTCAATTGAAACCAATTACTTAAAAGAAACTTAGATGAAAGTCGTGAGAATTTGAGAAAAGATTTCGTGATGTCTAGATATAAGTGTTTCATATGATATCTATCACAAAAATGTTGATAAAATTTCACTTTTTGATATGACGGAAACTGTTTTTGTTTTTTGACGGAAACGGAATAATTGTTAAAAAATAATAATTTTAAGACAAGGTTTTTTGTTTATTTTTCGTATTCTTCTCAACAAACACTTTCATTTGATATCCATATTAAGGGAGTGCAAAATGAAACAATTAGTCCGCCATATTAGATTTAGAACTTCAAACTTAACATTAACTAAAGTGCCAACGTATTTTTTTTCGTAATTTTGTTCTATTTTTTATTTTGACAATAAACAGTTATTATTGTATTAAATTCTAACATACATAGTGTAGAAACTCATATGTAGACTATCAACAATGTTTTAAGTGTACTAATTATGAAATTCTTTCGTAAATAAAAGATCATTCATAAATTAATACTAAAAGGTGACTTTCAAATCAAGACTTTTTTTTATCAGCCAAGTATCGCGATCTACAAGTGGTACATTTTTTTTCTGTTGCAATCACATGCGGCACTAGTTGCAGCACTTACCAATTAGATATCATCATCATCATCATCATCATATCAGCCTATTGCAGTCCACTGCTGAACATAGGCCTCCCCCAAGGTGCGCCACTTTGCACGATCCTCCGCTGTTTTCATCCAGCCACTACCCGCTATCTTCTTTAGGTCGTCTTACCATCTGGCTGGGGGGCGTCCTACAATTAGATGTATATTTACATTATCAACGCAAATTCCTAGCTTCCAGAGGCAAGTTATCCTTGATTTGAAATTCACCCCGTTACCCGTAGTCTATTCTGCACTAGCTATAACCAACATATTCTTTGCCGAGTCTCCCACGATCAGTAGGTAGGTATCCAAGCAACTTTTCTGCAAAATCATTGTTTTTAGTAGGTCTGTAAAAGTAAAAGTGTTAAATCACTGGTTCGACGCTTAATGGTAAAAGTGAAAATCATCTTGGTTTATTCGTTACAGTTTTTTTAGACTAATTGAAAACACCGCGCTAGACTGGCAATGTAAGAAAAACTTTAAATGTGCCAGCTGCCAACTCTGCGCAGGCATACTGCAGAAGTTTGTAAGTGGGACGTGAGGGTTTTGTGTCGTGAGCGAAAGTTTGACAACCTACCACCACAATTCTCTCTTCCCGTCTCGTACACTATTTCTCACCGATTAGGTTGGCTGGAAGAGATCTCTTCTAGAGATAAGCTCGCCTTTGTACACTATTTTTTATGTATTTTTTTTTCCCTACTGTGTTTGTGCAAATTTAAGTATACTTACAATGCTGATATTCCATTTAGCAACACATGTTTCACGGGGAGAGTTGTTTATTTTTTATTTAGTCAATGCTCACAGAATATAACAAACACGTATAGAGCTACTCACAGAATAATTGATATTACCTAGTTAAGCTTAACGGGATGATTTGCATCCTTAATTTTTGCTAATTCAAAGTCATCTTTGGATGGATATATATGGAGATCGAACTAACGATGCGGACCCTAAGAATTATAGCATCAACTTTTCACTGATCTTTCCTAAGTTTTAAATTTCCACCTAAGACACTTATAAATAAAAATCTCATCACGTCTACAGACAGAGGTCTAACCTAACCTAACAAACATGGCATCAACTTTTCACCGATCTTTCTGATCAGAACCAATCGGCTAAATAAATTTCTACCTAAGAAACTATAAATAAAAACATAATTGACAGGTAAGGTGACTCACAGACTAATTACTAGAACCTCCCATCTCTCTCCATACTTAGTGACCACTTTCAATCGACACCGCTTCCGCTGTACGATCAAAAGCAAATCACAACTTTACAGTTTAGTTCTTATTCCAATGCAGCAAGGTTGATTTTATCAAAGCCTGCAATTGACCGTTTCCTGAGCATGATTCACTTAAGAAAGCTGGACAATTTATGCCCTTTTTGTTCGGTTGAATAGTTGCAGTGTGATCTGTCAAGTATGTGACAAGCTTCCTGATGAGTGGTTGGGAAGAAATGATTGATTTATGGTGAGAATGTAAGAGAAATATTTTTATTGTATGTGGGACTCTGGGAGGCAAGTCCTCTGTCTGTAGACGTGATGAGACTGTGGGAAAAGGATATGCTGCGAATGCAAAAATAGTTTTTATATTGCACAAGAGAATTACTCGAGAAATTCATAAATTGGGGCCAAAAGTGAAACTTGGAGATTTATGAATCTGTATTTTGACGATTATGCAAAATTGAAGAAAGGTAGATAGAATTAGACCCTTCGCATATTCGAGTTTGATACATCGCTCCTGAGTTGCCGCCCTAAGATTCCACTGGAGTCCACACACGGTGCGACGAAATTACGTGCGAAGGACCTTATAGCATGGGATCGTTCAACAATTACGTGATCATTTTTGGCCATTTTTTTAACCCCCCCCCCCCTATGTAATCACAGCGTAATCTTTTGGTCTTAACCCCCCCCCCCCCCCCGCCTTGATTACATAATCTTCGTCCGTGCTTAAAATGTAATGTTTGCTGTTTATTATTGGGTCTTAATAAATGACCTAGGAGTAAGCTTGTGGCGAGACACAACCTAGTCGTGGTGGGAAGCTGTATTCGGTACTCCATGCTCATCAGTAGCGGCGCCTGCTTGTTTAAATTGGCTTTACAATAATGTTCTCAGGTGGATGACTAAAGTAATTTTATTACTTTTCTAATTAAAAGTATTTACGAAACACGAACGTAGAGGAAGCCAAAGAGATTTATTTCAATCGTACTCAGTGGTGATTAGTTTTGCTTGGTTCTTTTCAGTATAAAAAAAGACTTAACACTTCAAGTAACATTCACACTTCTATAACCGTAAGTGATAAAGAAACTCACTGGTTTAATCACTGGTTGGAGTTAAACCTGTTGACTCTTACGTATTTAGAAAAATTAACACTTTCAATTTTCACTTAGCTTTAACAAGCTCGCGAGAAGTATTTTTTACTGGACATAGAAATGGAGAGAAATCAACTGAGTCAGTTAGTAAAACATAGTACTTAAGTGTGAGTTCTAGTTTTCTATTTCCAAATCTAAAGATACCATTTACTTACTGAAACATCAACGTCCAGCCCTAGTTCTAGGACCTAAACAGATACAGTTTTGCAAAGTTTCCTCTTATAATATAAACCTGGAATTTATCGTTTTTATGCATACGAAATCCCAAACAATATCAAGTGCTTCCGACCACACCGTAAGACTATACACCGCAATGCAGGGTCCAAGCCAGCAGGCTAGTCGTGCTAAACAACTAGCAGTCTAATTCCAAGAGATGTAAAGAATATTTACGAGATACATGCAGCGCAGCGTACAGTGTAAATAAAATAAATTAATTTAAAAAATAAAATAAAAACCCGAATTCTTTGTAAAAACTGAAAAACAAAACAAGTAACTTCAGTAGTCGAGACTTTTGTTATTGAATATTATTGATTTTTTTGGCACATCATGGTGTCCAAAACGACCATTTTGATTTTTCCAAATTTTTATACTTTCTATGACACTCGCGCCGTTATGACGAATCAAACGACGTATCATTTATCAAAATCGGCCCACGCGTTTGGTCTAAATAGTGCCACAAAGCTACAAACCCACATACATACATACATAGGCTAATAAACACATTAAATTACGTAAAAATTACGTAACTAATTGCCCTTTTTGCAATTAATACGTTTCAATTCGTCAGTGAAAGACACTACGCTCTATCGGCCGTTTTTGTATGTTGATTGTGTTGTTCCACAATAATGACGTTTTAGATGATTACGCCGGTCATAAAACCCCAGAGTCTAAGGTCCGTATTACAGAACGCGACTCAGACTTTGATCTACAGGTTGAAAAAGAACCTCCTAGCTTTATTGAAAATCCTGAACCAGTATCACTTACTGAACACTTTTTTTTTGTTTTTTTTTTTATTTTTATTTTTTTGGGAGGAGGGTTTCCTAAACGTAGACACCACTCGGGCGCACCCCCTAGCGCTACCCGCACCCCTCGAGTGCCTGGTGTAGGAGTAATGTCTACGTTTAGGCAAAAAATGAACTATTCCCATTGAAAAAATATTTTAATTTTTTTTCATAAATGTGTTCTTTGAGTGATACTGGTTCAGGATTTTGAATATAGCTAGGAGGTTCTTTTTCACCCAGTATACTTGAGTAGCACTCGCCTTTGTCATTATGATAGTGAGAGAAAGAGACAATAATATAAATAAACACTTGAGTCTCCTTCTGTATTACGAGCCAAAGTTCATAGTCAGCGAATCTAGTTTTAATTTGTCTTTATAAACGTACGAGTATTCTCTGTAGAAATTACCACAGTTGAAGATTCTTTCTGATGTTTATACCTGTAACAATATAAAATAATTATATTAGTGAAAATATACAAGACACATCTTTATACATACTTGACAAAGATTATAGCTCTTCTTATTTTTTTTTTAAGTTCTCAGCACATGTAGAGTTAAGAGCACAATCGTATTTGATTGTTAAAAAAAATATTTTTAAACAAACTTTTATAAATGTTTATTTTTCGTATTCTTCTCGGCAAACTCTTTTGATATCCATGAGAGTGCAAAAAAATTTCATTTAGAATGACAACACTTAGCTTACCATGCATTATCATTAAAATTATATGTGTATGCAAAGTTTTAGCTCAATTGGTTGAGGGTAGCTGCATTCAAATTGAGTTACAAGATTTTACCCCAAAAACATACACACATTGCAAGATATAAAAATCTTTTAAAAATACTGGGTGATAAAAAACCTCCTAGCTATATTCAAAATCCTGAACCAGTATCACTCAAAGAACACATTTATGAAAAAAAAATTTTTTTTTATTTTTTCAATGGGAATAGTTCATTTTTTGTCTAAACGTAGACATCACTCCTACACCTGGCACGCGAGGGTTGCGGGTATTGCTCGGGGGGTGCACCCGAGTGGTGTCTACATTAAGAAAAAAAAATTCCCACTAAAAAAAAAAAGAAAAAAAAATGTTCTGTAAGTGATACTGGTTCAGAATTTTGAATATATCAAGGAGGTTTTTTTCACCCTGTAGAAGTATAGGAAAGCTTGATCAGCCGATTCAGCCGTCAACTTCACTAATCGATAATAGGTATTTCAACCCTGGTAAAAACACTTAGAGAGTAAAAGTAAACAAGTCCAAAGGCAGTGAACGGTAAATTACACGTTTATCCCTTACAGGGTAGGCAGTACCTTGTTTTATAATCGCCGTGTTGACAAATACGAGACTTTCGCCTGCAGGTGGTCAGGCATTACTAGGGTTGTCACAAAATAAACAATTATTTTTTATAAATACATACACTGACTAAATACATCAACATATACAACGTGGGTCATGACTACCCAGTAAGAAAATCCAAAATTAAATTCAAAAGTGAACAGTCCCAACTCAATAATCAGTTGCACAGTTTGGCATTTTAATACACGCTGTATTTATAAAACACGCTGTGTATCTCTTTCAGGGTAGACAGAGCATCATGTAGTTTTAGAACGACTTGACAACAACTAACCTAACCATAAAACAACTTTCCTAAAGATATCCATCTGAGGTTATAAAAAAAATATTAACTTCTCATGTTTATAAGGCTATTATAGCTGATTGAAATAGAATAGAATAGAAAAAAATTCTGTAATTTATAGGACATTCAGGATGCCACTTAAAACAAGTCAAGGTTACATGAAATACATACAAACATACATAAAAGGATTTAAATACATACATACATACGTAGGCAAGGCCAATGATCAATGGTCAATGTACGTAAGTGAATTTTTTTTATACTTTTCAAGTCGAAAGGAGGTGATTTCATTTTTCTTTTAACCTATGTTCCTTAGGGAAAGTTACTCAGTTTAATAAACTGATTCATATCCTAGATTTCCACTATTTACACTTAGTAAAAAAGTAATCTGATATTTTCTCAATCGCCAACCCTACTGACAGCCATCTATGTAGGTAGAGGCTTAGATATTTTTACAACCAACGTTTTCACTTTTACAACTTAAGTACTTGGTTAGGGATTTAATAGTGTACAAGTTAAGTACCAGTATTAATGGTCATATACAGCCACCAGCTGTATAACGCCTAATCATTATGTAACTAACATTTAAAGGTTGAGGAAGTTGGTTATTGTTGTTGTCTACAACAACATTTTGAAGGCTTACTATTGAAGGTTTCTCTCCTCTTCTTACCAGCCCATATACGTCCCCACCGAGGAGCACTTAGACCATAGTCCACCACGCTGCCCCAATGCGGGTTGGTGGACAGCGCGCCTTTTGAAAAAGAATTTTCCCGGACGTGCGGGTTTCAACACAACGTTTTCCTTCGCCGCTGAGCAAGTGATAAAATTTATGAAAAATCCGTAAATAAATTTGAAAAGGCCTGCACCAGGATTTGACACCTTAACCTTCCAGTTACAAGTCTTATCTCGTCACCAACTGGACTATCACTGCTTGAAGACTTACTATTGTAGAATTCCTCTAGAAGAAAACATATATCATGGACATATATCAAATGCAAAAAAAATAAAAAAAAGTCGGAAAGCGCACGCACATCCGGCGACTTTCGATTTCTTTGCGTGTGCGCATGTTATAAAAAATAAAAGAAAGCACACTTTAGCATCTATGCATATATCGTCTTGTTATCTATTCTTTTACATTTGTGATTCACTTCATTTGCATCTGATAAGTTTTTGTTTTGTTTTAAAGACAAAAATACCAGTCTTAACCAGAAATGTAACGCACAAAGTGGACGACAAGTGGTCATCTGTGGTCTCTGCCGACCCCGATGGTCCAACGGCGTGGCTTATGTTTGTATGTACGATAAGTAGACGAAAAATGAGATAGCTGTATGGTTTTAGAAACTGTAAGTTCGTAACGAGTGTTGGTTGAGAGGGTCTACAATTTTCACGAAATATCTTCAGAACTGTGTAAGACAGTTTTTTGAAATGTAAAAGAAAAATAAATTAATCTATCCTATGAGAGGAGACACAGGAATAATGGGGCAGATTTATTTATCCTTTGCAATTTGCACAGCTCTCGCATTCTCGTTTAAAAGTATATATTTTTTATAACTTCCCGTCTTTAAACTCCAATATAATTTCCGATCACTAACTAGTATTTTTATCAGATTTGAAAACACTTTATACACTTGTTTCCCACTTAATCTTTACTTAATTGCTCACTTGTGGAACCGGTTGTGGGAAAAAGTTGACATCAAGTATAAATGAAAATAAATTCATTGGTTATCTTATAAAAAGTTATGCAATCATAACTTCTGGCCTGCCGTGTGATAAGTTATGATTTTGAGTTATGGAATTATGACGCAATACGCCTTGTGGGGTTTACACGGCTCACTTAGTATGAAGTGAGAAAAGTACTTGAAGACAACGAATTTGAGAAAAGGAAATATCATATTTCTTTAAGCACCACAGAGAGAAGGATTATGCCCAGCAGTGATTGATATAGGCTGTGGAGTGTGGATGACAGTAATTATGTTACTTTCTCAGACGATAATAACCACTTTTCTCTTTTCTCCTGCACCAAAGAGGAGCAATAACTCTAACATGATATTTTGTATAATATTTAACCCAAAAAATAAAACTAAAGCTTAGACAATGTTTAAAATTGGCTGTATAGACGTAGTTTCATTTGCCGTTCCCGAAAGCGATAAATTAAACAACAAAATTAGTCAGTTTAAGACTTTGTGTTATAGCAGTTAGGGCAAAACTTGGTTAATCGGTGATAGTTGAACTTTATTTTAAAGAAAATTTGCGAAGTCAGAATAAATTAAATTGCCCGCAACAGTAAATGCCTAAAAATTTTGCAAATACAGAATTTTTCATACAAATAACATTTTATAATATAACATGCGACCTAAAATAGAGGACGAATTTAAACTAGTACTCAATTATTACGGCATAACATCGATTAGCCAAGATTTGCTATATTGCTTAAAACTCTTAAATAGCTGAACCAATTTTGATCAGATATAGCTAAAAACCATCTCGGTTACGTCAGCTTTCAAACAAAAATAACCAAATCGGAATCAGTCCAGTAGTTTAGAAGCTACGATGCCACAAACAGACACAGATACACAGACAAATAAATACACAAAAACTCACGTCAAACTTATAAAACCCCTCTTTTTTTGTTGGGGGATAAAAAGAGCTGTGACCAAACTGGCAATTTAACACGAGCGTTTCCGTAAGCTGTCGGTCCCGGTTGTTGTCGATTGACTACAGTCGTTAAAACCAAGTCATAGACCATTGTGCGGTTTGAAAACTCTGACACCAGGGTTAGCCAAGTTCACCACACACTTGACTATACCTACGCGATAAGAAGAAGAAAAGAGGTGTGCTTGGATGTGTGCTTATGAAACAACTAACAAGTCGATGTATCAGATTCATAAATCACTGGCTAAAAACCATCTTTTAATTAAGCTAAACACGATGCCTAGCATAAAGTAATTAGCCAAATTAATCACCACATTAGCAGCAAACAACCTTCTTAACAGCTTAAAAATAGCTACATATTTGTTAAGAATTTCTCTGTTAAGTAACATCTGTTGAGATACTAGAGTTGCGACTTTCTTTATGATGTAATGAACTGGTTAGAGTGATATGTCTGTTGAGTCGTCTGTCACCGGTTTTTGAATAAATATTAACAAGTATTACCACAGATCATATAACATGGTTTTTAATGTTATCTATACTATTATTATAAAGAGAAAAGATTTGATTGTTTGTTTGTTTGCATTGAATAGGCTCCGAAACTACTGGAGCGATTTGAAAAATTCTTTCACCATTAGAAAGCTACATTATCCCCGATGGACATAGGCTATATCATTTTCCCGAATTCCCACGGGAACGAAGTCAAGAGAAGTACACACATCAAACTTAGAACACCGCTCTTTTTTGTTGGGGGTTAAAAAATAATCAAATAAACCACATTAATAATCCGGTATTAAAAGACATTAAAAAATATAAACATTACATTACGCGTGTATTTACAATGATTTTGTAACTATCTCTATGAGGTGTTAAGCGGTGATAGCCCAGTTGGTAATGAGCCAGACTTGTAATCGAAAGGTTGCGGGTTCAAATCCTGATGCGGGCCTGTACCACTAAAATTCGTCTTTTCAGGTTTATGTACGGATTTCTAACTATCACTTGCTCAACGGTGAAGGAAAACATCGTGATAATAATAATAATAATACATTTATTCATAAATAGTAAATTTTAAGCTTAAAAACGTTCCCTCCTAGGCTTAGCAAAATAACAATAATATACTTAAAGCAATTCTTAGTAATAATAAATTAAACCAATGATGAAATCCGCCCGTCCAAGAAAATTCATTTTCGAAAGACGAGCGGTCCACCAACCCGGTTTGGGCCAGCGTGGTGGACTATGGCCTAAGTCCCCTTCGTGTTTCGAAGGGAGGCCCGTGCTCCTTAGTGGGGAAATATATGGGCTGGTAAAAAAAAACCTTAGTTTGCAAACATCAACATTAGATTAGAGAAATAGCTGTCCTGGTCCAATACTAAATTCTCAATTTAGTCAAAATTATATGAATAGATACAAAACAACATAAGCAACTACAGAGCGAAGTGGCGCCCATAAAACAATCACGTATGCAATGAGGGCGTGTGCACGCGCAAATGTCGCGCTATTCTCGTCCGCTGCTCCCGAGGGAATGCAGATTATGACGACTATTTAGGAAGTCGTTATGTAATACATGGTCTCGTTGAACTCGTGTAGTGTAGTTTGATTTTCTAGAAGCTTGACGGAAGACTTGGTATTGTTTGAATAAATCATTGAGAACTTTGTTAATGGTCAATAAGCAACGTGTACAGAGGCAGGGAACCTGATGAGTGGTAATTTATCACGAGCGTTTCCGTGCTTCGGTGGGCACGTAAGCTGTCGATCCCGGCCGTTGTCGATTGACTACAGTCATTAAAACCAAGTCAGAGGCCATTGTGCGGTTTGAAAACTCTGACACCACAGGGTTAGCCAAGTTCGCCACACACTTGACTATACCTTACACGATAAGAAGAAATCGTCTCAATCCTTCGCCATGGTCGGATACAGTCCTATCCTTTATACCTATCCGATGTTGCTATCTCAAATATGTATTGGTTTCTTCAAAAAGGATCTGACATAATTATGTCGTGAAACTCTCTTCAAGTTGTCATGCTTGACTTTCCCGCCAAACCGCTAACAAAGGAAGTAAAGTAAAACCGAGAAAATGTAGACAAAATCTGGGCTAAGTTAGTTTTCTAACGGACATATTACTTTTGATTACTTTGATCAATTATCCCTACTAATATTATAAATGTGAATGTAAGTTTGTTACGCTTTCACGCCTAAACTACTGGACCGATTTCGATGAAATTTGGCACAGAGATAGATTAGACCTTGGGAAAGGACATAGGCTACAATTTACAGTGTGTTTAGTTTAAGTACGTTTAAAGGGCTTTGTCCGGCTTGTCATTGAGGGTATTTGAGGGTACGCTCGACCATGGTCCAGGATTTGGCAAATCGGGATATACAGTTATTTATTAACTGTTAAAAAACAAACGATCAGAGCCCTTCGACATTTACAGTCACCGAATAACACAAAATACAACATTTTGTGAACAACGAGTATAATACCTGCATAATGCGTTTGATCCATTTAACAGACAGACATACAGACAAGCCTTATTTTTGTTCTACTTTTTCCGATTGCCCCCTATTTCCGAGTGACGCATGATAATAGTCAATTGCCGCGAATTTAAGGCACACGACACGTTAATTGTGTCACCGTGCGCGTGCGCATACCACGCTGTTATGAGGCCTTAACTTCGAAGACAACAAATAATTTTATTTTAAGGAAAGAAAATGTTCTGCGCGAAAACATAAATACTAAATTAGATGACAACGTTGTTAAAATGGTTTAGTGCCTAGTATAAGTAGCAGTTTTAGGTAAAAAACCCAAGTTTTTTAAAGCCTAACTAAGGCAAGGTAATCTTGTATCGTGGACTCTTGATACACACAAAGACGGACACGAACACCTAGACTAGACCCAAGAAAACATCTGCTTTTTAACCGACTTCAAAAAAGGAGGTTTCTCAATTCGACCGTATATTTTCAACCGACTTCAAAAAAGGAGGAGGTTCTCAATTCGACGGTATATTTTTTTTTTTTGTATATTTGTTACGCGATTACTCCGGCAACTGTTGTCCGATTTTCAAAATTCTTTATTTGTTCGAAAGAGTATACTCCTGAAGAGGTCCCATATAAATTTTATCGAAAATGATTCAGCGCTTTTAAAAAAAATCAACAAAAACAAAATATACTACAAACTAGAACATCATCTAAATAAATGAATGACATTTCTGTTTGTAGTTATTTGCTAATAGGCATTGTAGTCCGCAAAAAACTAGATATCTACTTTGTGCGAACTGTTGTTGGGATTGAAGTCGGTGACTCATACGTTTTTAACGTGGAAAATTATTTTAAAAAAATTTATGTATGTCCGCGGATAACTCGTCTATCGTTTCTGTACAACATTCTTTTCTCTCCTTCTGCTCCTGGGTACCTGCGTGAAAGATTTTCTTTCCGATCTGAGATCACTGGTGACCGTCTACGTTCTGGCAAAAACTTATCATTGTCTATCCCTCCACACAGCTCATCCACCTATACCAGGTCGTTTACGGTCCACGCCGCGCGGCTGTGGAACAACCTGCCTGTGTCAGTCCGTGAGGCCCCATCGCCCGCCTGTTTCAAACTCCGACTGAAAAAACACTTCGGTTACAACGCTGATGTTTTGAGTTGAGTTGACGTACGACTTATTCATCTCACTTCTGATATTATATATAAAATTATATGTATGCATTATATATGTATAAATATGTATGTACCTATATATTAAATATATGTTTATATTTTTAATAATGTTATTTAAGTATTGTATAGTTCTTCATTGTTTATTTGTCTTTCTGTATCTATTCTATTAATTTTTCTAATCCTTTTTGTACTTTACGCCTACTCATCAAGATTTCTTCTCAATGTTCGTTAGGTTGACTGGAAGAGATCCCCTAGTGGGATAAGTCCGCCTTTGTACCTTAAATGTATTCTAACTTTAAGTACCATATTTTGCTCCTGTAAGAATATTTATTGTACAATAAAGGATTTACATACATACATACATACATACATAACTTCGTCGTTTATGAACCCATTTTGATTATTCTATTTTTGTTGGAAAGGGAGTATCCCAAGGGTGGTCCCATGGTAAGGAAACCAGGATCTGATGGTGGAATCCTGAAGAAATTGAGGGAAACTCTCGAAAAAATTGTCTTTTTGGGATTGAAGTCGGTGACTTTTACGTTTTTGACGTGGAAAATTATAGTTTTAGGTAAAAAAACCCAACTTTTATAAAGCCTTAACTAAGGCAAGGTAATCTTGTATCGTGGACTCTTGATATACATAAAGGCGGACACGAACACCTAGACTAGACCCAAGAAAACATCTGCTTTTCGTACAAATGTTTGCCCCTACCGGAAATCGTACCTTGGAACCGCCGATTAAGAGGCAGCTTTACTAACCACTCGACGAAACGACCGGTTTGAATCTTGATAAATTTATTTAAAAAAATTAATTGTAATTTGCCAGTGTCTTAAAACGTCAAACGAACAATCCTTTTATCCACCGTTATGTTAACCGAGCTGTTGCGTAATTAAGAAAACAATCCAGAAGACATTTGAGACATTCTGAGACAGCCATGTGGAGTATTTTGTGGCGAAATGAAACAATAGCCCGACATTATGATACGAGTTTGAAGATCGCGGAAAATGGTGCGATACTCACAGTTATAGCTGATGTCCAACAGGGTTTCGTTTTAGCCCCCGAAATAAAAGATAGGTGTTATTTTGACATGTGTGTCTGTCTGTAGTATCGTAGCTCCTAAACGAATAGACCGATTTCGCTGCGGTTTTTTTGTTTGAAAGCTGAGGTAATCGAGTTGGTGCTTAGCTTAGCTATATTTGATCGAAATTAGTTCATTCAATTATATGCAATAACTGCTTGCCTTGGGTTTATGTAAATTTATTCTTATTTTTAGTTATTTTTCTGTTTGTGTGTACAATAAAGTATATTTGAATTGAATTTGAATTTAATTAACTGCTGTACCACAAAACACACTGACTTCTGTCATTTGGTTTTTGTGGTAAGGCCCTAAATGTCAGTTATACAAAATATACAAAAAAATTAATTATAGAGTTATTGTAAAATAAGTCGAATTTTCTTTTGAAAATTTCATGTACTAAATTGAACTAAATATAATATATTACTCAATTTTCTACTTTGAGAAAATTGATCAGTTTAATAGGGTGAATACCCCCCTAAAGTTTCGCTAAATAATTTAAAATCACCCAAAATACAAAACTAAGAAGTTATGATAAGAAAGTTAGGAAAAAGAAGAATTAAACAAGGAAGTGTAGTATGCCACGCACCTCGCCTCACTCTTAGGTGTAGCTAGTATAAGTATATGTAAGCTAGTCTGTAGCTGACAGTCAATAAACGGTTCTCAACCTGACTATACGTCTCTCATTACGACATCTCCCGGTCCCCACATTGCAGAAAGAAGGAAAGAGGTTAGGAAGGATAAAGAAGGATTGAACAAGGTGTTCGCTGTATAATACAACAGTGTGTCTCGAAAGCAACATTCCTGTGAGACCACATTCCAGCCACATTACATTAAGACGTTAAAATTACTACAATTAGACAGTTCAATGACCTTTCTATACATATTTACTCTCTATGTCTTTCGAAGAATAGGCAGAGGAAAATCAACAAAGAAAGAATTATTAAAGTACAGAGCCCAGCCCATCAGGCTACCCCGTTTTCATTGCCGACCGGTTTGTTCGAGTGGTAGTGGCGCTGCCCCTTGATCGACGGGTCGTGGGTTCGATTCCCAGTCGGGGCAAATATTTGTGTAAAAAGCAGATGTTTGTTTTCGGGTCATGGATGTTTGTGTCTGCCTTTGTGTATGTTCCAAGGGACCCACGACACACAGAAAAACCTTACTGTGGACCTTTGAGTATGTAGCGTTTATTTATTTATTTATAGATTTATAGCAATACCGATAGTGCACCCGGGCCCCGATTCCGTAACTTCAGTTGTGTGTCGATGGAATGGAGGCCATTTTATCTGTTCAGGTGGCGAAATTGAGAACTATTTAATTTTCATATACATGCTGACATCCACTCCGACCAGCAGCGCCATCACCAACTGAACAAGAAGTTGCAAACTACCTAGCAACTGAAAATTCAGTTGGCGGTGGCGCCACCAGTCAGTAGCCGTCCTTAGATGTATGAAATTTGGATAGTTCTTAATTTCGCCATCTGAACGGATAAAATGGCGACCATTCCATTGATACACAACTGAAGTCACAGAGTCGGGGCCCCGTGAGGTGACCTGATGTCAACACATCAGGTTACCACAAACTGTCAAATTTCCTCAATAGATAAAAAACTCTAATCTAAAATTGAAAATCGAATGAAGAAATTTGACAGTTTTGGATAGCATGATGTGCCGTTGTCCCTGTACATTCAACTTGTGTAATAGTTAACATGTCGGGAGTTTTACAAATTAATTTTAAAGTTATACTCGTACATAAAAGCATTTTTACCAAATTACTCTATTAACAACGTTATTTTGTAAACAGTTCTTAACAAGGTCAGTATTATAAGGCAACAAGCATTTAACAACAAAAGTAAACATTAATTATCACTTCTCACTCAGAGGTAATATATTCATCGGAAAATATATCTTACTGTTATTGATTTAAAGTTTTTACGTGTAGCCGTTAACGTGCGCTCGTGTGTACTTAATGTACTTGTAACGGTTATGTAACTGTACCTTATTTGAGCTTAACAAGTCAATATTGAATAAAACGGTGTCTTCAAAAAACATTTACGTTTTTTAGGAACGTAAAATGTTTTCTTTGTTTTATTTTTAAAGGCTCCGAAAATATGGAAACAAGAACGTATACAGGGCTTTAGGTATCTCTCTTTCAACCTCTTGGGTGGTTAATGAATCCATGAAACTGAACAACTTCCCTAAGGAACATAGGTCAAAATACGAAAATTATTATTTTTTTGTCATTTTTGTGTAGTAGATTGGTTGCTTTATTTTTCTGAACACTAAAATTGCAAGTAATTGCACAAACTTCATCAGCGTTATAGCGCATTTTGTATGGGAGATCAATTTTTTTTTTCGTATTTTGACCTATGTTCCTTGGGGAATTGGTTCAGTTTCGTGGACTGATTAAACACCCGAGAGGTTGAAAGAGATTTACCTAAAGCCCTGTATATGCATAATATATGCATAACGAATGGGTTATATATTATGCATATATAATGAATGGAGGCAATAAAAAGGCGTGCATAATCCCAAGACACTTCTGATGTGTATATTTCAGCAAAGAAACATTAAATACATCCATCAATGTTACATATGATTGTTTGTTTATTACACAACCACATTTTAACAAGTTAACATGTGCGATAAAGATCAGCAGATGCAATTTTTTTAAGTTCGTGACTTCAATGTTACATTGAGAATTTGAACCTATGACCTAGCTTTGAATAAATCAAACGAAAATTTTCTGATCTCGAGTTTATCAGCGGTGATAGCCCAGTTGGTAATGAGCCAGACTTGTAATCCGAAGGTCGTGGGTTCAAATCCTAGTGCGGGCCTGTACCATTAAATTTGTCTTTTCGGATTTATGTACGGATTTCTAATTATCACTTGCTCAACGGTGAAAGAAAACATCGTGATGAAACGCGCCCGTCCAAGAAAATTCGTTTTCGAAAGACGAGCGGTCCACCAACCGGCATTGGGCCAGCGTGGTGGACTATGGCCTAAATCCCCTTCGTGCAACTTACATGTTTTTAATTGGAAGTATCCCTTTGTGACTTCTCCATAATTCTTTTTACAAAGAGTTAGGTCCCTATTACATAACGCAACTCAGAATCTGATCTAAACTTAATAGCAGTCGTCTATGTTATCTTGTTAGTGAGAGAAAGAAACAATCAATACTTAAGTATAGATCAAGCCTTGACTATCCTTCTGTAAAACGGGTCTTAGAGTGAAAACTGTATACCTGAAAGAAAACATTAATTTTCAGACTTTATCTGTTCCTTTTAAAAATTGCAGGTAGAATGTTACAACTTCTCAACAAACGCTTTTTCTTTCTTTATTTTAAACCGCTTCACAACATAAATAGAAAATCATCCTAACTCAACGTCACGACAAAACAGGAACTCTTACACATTTCATCTCTAGAATTACACACTAACAGACAAAAATTATATACATCTACATAATAGAGCTGGCTGTCAGTCAGTGGTTGCGATTTCCGCATTGCGTGCGCCTGCGCATGGCAACGGCGTAATTTTGTTTATTCTCTGAGTTACACTGCTTTGCTTTAAGAGAGACTTCATTGGCCTTTTAGATGTTATGATCAGAATCATTGTTTTTAAAATTCATTTTCTGAGATTATTAAACTTAATTTAGGCTAACAAAAAATGGTTTTCTAAGTGATTTTTAGTAAAGATTCTTTATCATAGGAATTTGAAAAGGGCTTAATCTAGATAAACCATCCGAAAAGAGATTTGTTTATCAAAACAAAAACACTACTACTAAACACTACTTTGCTATTAAGGCAGTCTTCACACCGCTTCGCAAATTATATATAATTGATAAGAAATCCGTACAAAAATGAAATATGTTAATGTTTGTTTGCCCCTCGTAACTTCAGTTTTTATTTACTGTGTTAAAAAGTCTTACTTTTTGCGGAGACACCACACTGAAGCTGTCTTTCCGGCCTTACCTGAAAACAATAAGAAAATTATTATTATAATTTAGCCCAAAAATATATTTTTTCATTCACACCATAGAAAAGAGTTTTTTTTTAATCATTTACATATTCCCAGAAAATATTCCAAACAACTGTACTACGATTACAAATCAACAATGCTGTTGAAAAAACTAACTTACTATCTTCTTTCCATAGAAAGCTATTTTTGTATTAACTGCAACAATAAGTTTGTAAAACTCAACTTTTTTTTGCGGTTCGTTCAATGCAATTCAATGTAAAAATGTATGCAGAACTAGTTTCAAGAGCGCAAAGTAAACTTGTATTTATTGGACAGTTTGTTTGAAATGAATCTATACTAATATAATATTAATCAAGAGGAGAGATTTGATTGTTTGTTTGCATTGAATAGGCTCCGAAACTACTGGACCGATTTGAAAAATTCTTTCACCATTAGAATCCTACATTATCTCTGATGAACATAGGGTACATGATTTTACCGAATTCCCACGGGAACGAAGTCCCGGGTGAGAATAAATAAATACTCTTATATAATTTTATTTATGTCGTAAGGTCGAGTGGTTTCATGACAACTTGATTCCCTGTCTATCATCATAGGAATAAATGTGGTAAGTAGGTCCTAACACCTACTCAATGATATTAAAACGAGATATCAAAAGAAAGTAGAGCATTTGTCTCATTCGGGTGATAGTGTGAAATCCATGGCAGAAAGAGACAAGCTGAGTTCTACTCTGATTCCCCGTCATGCGTATACGCACATGCATGGAGCGGAACTATTAAATACACGTTTTATTTGCGTATTTTGTTAAGCTGGAATGTTATCTACTGAAAATGCTAATTGTCACGAAAATTATAATATGTCACCGGAAAATTTTACAAACCGTAACATTACCATACAATACAATCTAAATATATAAAAGGAGAAACTGACTGACTGACTGACTGACATATCAACGCACAGCCTAAACGGCTAAACGTAGGCACTTGAAATTTGAAAGAGACGTAGCTTAGGTTCCGTAAAGGTGCACTAAGAAAGGAATTCCCGAAATTCCCACGGGAACGGGAATTAGCGGGAAAATCCTTTGGTATGAAAAATCTAAACCGCTTAAGTTAGTTAGACGCTTGACATTTGGCATGCAGGTACCTTAGTAAACTTAAAGCTTAGTTGCAACAGGATATTGCAAAATTCCCACGGGAACGGGAGTTAGCGGGAAAAAACTTTTGTATGTAAAAATCTAAATCTTAAACTAAATCAATATTTAATGGACCGTCAATAAAGTGTAATCTGTTCAAAAGAAAAAATTAACATTAAAAAAAAATTTTGAATATAGCTAAGAGGTTTTTATCACCGTACATATGTATGTTTGTACCAACCCCTCTATTTAGTTAAAACTAGATGACCCTGTCTGAGATACCCAAGACATTTTATCAGAAACCAAACGGTCTCCATCACAACTATTCCTATCGCATTTGTAATGCAATTTGCATATATATACAGCATGTCCCACTTTGTGTGCCGTATACAGGGCGTTGCGGGTCATCAGCCAATGTGATGTTGTTTTAATGACGTCCTTTAATGCATAAATAATGCCGACAGATACGGCTGTAGGAGCTTGGGGGACTTCGATGGATTCACAAATAGTTTTTAGGGACCCTAGTTAAATCTCCTAGTGCTTTACCAACTGAACTATAATTTAGCAATTTTTCATGCTTGAGGAATTGTTTTTCAATAATTTTTTTAGTCCTTTCTTTCTTGTTTTAAGAAAACTTCTTGAGGGTGGCATGTCTCGAAACCTTCTATAATAAATAAAGATAAAAAAAAGAAAGAAAACTTCTACGTTATATTTTTACGTAGTACTTATGATTGTTTTCTGGAAGAGATGACTTGTAGTGTTAAGACCGCCTTTCAAACGTGTGTTAATATTTCATTTCTTTTGTTTGTTTACGTGTGGAATCAAGAATTAATTAATTCTTTCTAAAATGTATTCATAGTTAATCTCTGAATATGTGCTTTCGTTTTTGCATTTTTTTCAATTGAGTACCCAACTCAGGTTACCACACACGTGCACTCTGTGCTGTTGTGATAAGAGCGGTTTTGCAATGAAAATGGAGTAATCTGATGGGCTGGCCTCTGTACTACTAAAATTAATAATTCATTTACATAGGACATACGTTGAGTTGTTTTTCTACTCCAAATAAAATGTAAATTGTAGATCGTATTAGTACTACAGCGGTCTCTGCTTGCATTAGCGGGCGGCGCAAAAGCGCAGGCGCAGGTGACGTAATGAGCTGATTTAATATGCGTGCGGGGGAAAAAGTGACAACCTGTATATGTCACCAGTTAGATATTGTATCGGTTGGTTAGATTTAAATGGCGATTGATGTGACGTTTTTTAAAAAACAACAATAAAGACCTTGTCAACTAAAAATAAGTAGGTTCTCAATTTCAATGTTTGTATGTTTACTTGAGGAGTGTGCGAATAACATCTTAGTGCTACAAAATCATCTGCCGACCAACCTGCTGATCAACAAGCGAGGCTCTGCAGGCCGAGGACGATAGTGACAGCGCCGCGACAACACCGCGGTCCTATGTCGAAATATCAACACTGTCACCGCCATAGGGCGAGCGCGGGACCCTCGCGCAATCAAAGTGATGTTTCAGCGTGAGCCGAGCGCGAGTTTGTCGTTATCGTGTTAGAGCTGCTGGCGTATAACAACAGTATAAGGCGACTACAGCACCTAAATTACGATTTTATGATGCGTAGATAAGCATGACGCACTTCATTAAATCGAAGAAAAAAATACTACGGTAATATTCAGGACATAAACTAGATAAGTAGTTTGCTGAAAACAGGATTCAGCACTTTTGGTTCGATAGAAAAAGCTAACAAAGTCACCTCTAAATACCAATATTGTGTATCTTTTAAGCTGTAAAAACGATAGTAAAATGCACACAGGAATTTGAGTTTGCTATCAAAATGTTCGTGATTGAACACTCTCGATAAGTAGTTAACGCATTTTTCGACTTAAGCTGTTACCTTCCCATAAATCTCATTTTTCTAACTTTCGAACATATTTTTACGCACGCACGAAAGTAGTCCGTAAACTTCGTGTATCGACACTGTTCGCACTGCCGTCCCAGGCCTGTTGAGAGACGGAGATGGCACTATTCCTAAAGGCATTATCGGGTGCTGTAGTCGCCTTAAGGGTTTCTTAACTTTATTTTGGCAACTTCGTTATTCCCTATTTTAATAGGTACTCATCAAAATAATCTGACATTTTCAAAACCACGAAAACTAAGATTCAATCAATCGTTGAGAATGTTGAGAATTTTTAACTGAATTAAAAAAAGAGGAGGTTCTATGTTCGACTGTATTATATATACAGGGTTACGGTAATACGTCACGATCCCTTTAAGGGGTGATAGTAGAAATTATTAGCTATCAAATCACCCTCGGGTAGATGGGGTGAAAATGTACCATTTTCGTAAAAAAAATCCTGTTTTTAAGAAAAGTGGGTTATACTTCTTTAAATTGTATTTTAAAAGAAACTTACGAATGAAATGGTTGTTTTTACCCGACCCAGTATAAATGTACAGTCAACAGCATATCAGGACTACACACTGTCAAATTTCCCCAATGGACAGTAAACTCTAATGCTTGGAGATAATTGAAGAAATTTGACAGTTTTGGATAGCATGATGTACCGTTGTCCCTGTACATCCTTATCTTTGTTGTTATTCGACTAAAAAAAATTTAAAAACCCACTTTTCTTAAAAAACAGGATTTTTTTTGGAAATTGTTTTTTTTTCGAAATTTGTTCATTTTGCCCCTATCTACCCGAGAGTGATTTGATAGCTAATGATCTCTATTATCACCCATTGAAGGGATCGTGACGTTTTACCAATAACGGCCGGTTTGGTCGAGTGGTAGTGACGCTGCCTCTTGATCGGCGGGTCCTGTGTTCGATCCCCAGTCGGGGCAAACATTTGTGTAAAAAGCAGATGTTTGTTCTCGGGTCATGGGTGTTTGTGTTTGTCTTTATGTGTGTTCCAAGGGACCCACGACACAAGGGAAAACCTTATTGTGGGCCTTTGAGTGTGTAGCGTTTTTTAAAAAAAACCCTGTATAGTTTTTATGTATGTTCACCGATTTCTCCGCCATTTTCAAAATTTGAATCAAAATTTATGGACCGATTTTCAAAATTCTTTTTTGTTTGAAAGAGTATTTTTGCTTTAGAGAGCACATCGAATGATCTTGGCTGTTTTTATCCATCATCATCTCAGGTGAACTCTCCGAATTTATGTCAAACGTGGTTTCAAGTCGTTTAAACCCATTGATGCTCTGCCTACCCCGATAGGGATTATAAAAGTCAAAAAGTCAAAAGTCAAAAGTGTTTATTTCATTGAACATATACAATGATACTTGAACACGACAATATTATGAATTACATTAGCACTTTTGACTTTGCGCCTATTCGCAAAGGTGCAGTCTTCCTCAGGAGAAGAATAGGCAAGAAACTCCGAGGGTCGCTCTTTTCAAGTCAATCATATAAATTTTCTTACTTTTAGTTTTAATTGACTTAATATCTGAATAACTCTGGAGCTGAGCAATTATAGGCGTGATAGTATGTAAGTATGAATGTGTATGTATCAGCTCAGATGGGGCACGGGTCTCCCTTCAAAGCAGTCCACACGTTGACCCAATGCGAATTATTACAGGCTGTTTATGTGAATTATTATGCGAATCTTACAGTGGTCGTTACTGATAAGTCAGATACTATGTCAGAGTTTCTGAGACCTACCTCCTAGTAATCCATCCCAGGCAACGACACTTCATTTTTTTTCTGAATCTGAGGTGTCGTCCTATGGTCTCATGCGGTGTGGTGGGCTCTGTAAAGGGCCGTCTGGTTCGCGACCACCCTCCTACCGAAGTCCGACGCCAAACAGTCTGTTGTGTTCCGTCGGTGCATGGGAGGACCAGTGCCTTTATAGGCATTTTCTGGGTTAACTCGCTCCATCGTCGATCTCATCTTTGACCTTTATGGTCAAAATTGAGGTCAAGAGTTAACCCATCTTATAATAAAAAAATTTTTTAATAAAAAAATGTCAGAGTCTTGAAAACTTGACTGAGTCAAATAAGATGATACATTTTAGGATACTGCATGTCCCTCGGAGGATATAAAGTACTGATTTTCAACATAAATTATATCAAAACAAGTTAAAGCTTAGAAATCGATAGTTGATAAAATTTCTAGGGTTTGTGGCTAGGTATCTCCTTACGACCTAAATTGCTGTGATTGCATGCACTAGGTCTCGCTTTCTAGCGTCGCTCTAGGTAATTTAATACCTATGTCGTGTCGAGATTCAAATTGAGTTTATTATGAGGCTTAAAGAGTTAGAATACCTTATGTATATTGTAATATTTAATGTTTTTCATTATTTATTTGTGTGTATGTATATGTTATATATTTAGGTATAGATATGTATAAGTTATATTAATTACTCTTTGCACGTCTACCGCTTCACCTTCTGTATCGGTTCCTTCACCCCCCGGTTGCCTGGAAGAAATTGCTCTATAGCAATAAGGCCGCCGGATTGCACACTACATCATGAACATTTGTTTTTTGTTTAATGTTATGTTTTATGTTTTTTTTTGTGTGCAATAAAGAGTATTGTATTGTATTGTATTGTATTGTATTGTATTGTATATTGGTAAATATTAGCGTAATAACTTATTTCTCGCAATTTTACGTGGAATAACTCTAAAATAAATGAAAAATTGTCACCCCAACATTCGATTGCTTATAACTTTTAAACGGCTGAACAAATATTGATCAAATACAGATAAGAACTATCTCGATTACGTCAGCTTTCAAACAAAACAACTGCATCGAAAGCGGTCCATTCGTTTGGAATCTACGATGCCACAGAGAAAAACAAAAAAATATACACACATCAAACTTATAACACCCTTTATTTTTTATCGGAGTAAAAAAAAACATAGAAATATCCTGTATCATTTGAAAACTATCTTCTAAATATTAACTCGATACACATAAATCCAAAGTATTTGAGATGCACGACTTAGTTTCAAAGAAATCATTTTAAATGTCAACAAATTTTAAACGATGTTTTCGAAAATGCTTGTAAGGAATAACCAAGAAACGGAAAATATTCCCATGGATCAGGGTTTCTAAAACTGGGGTCAGCGTGCACCTAGAGGTACTCATTTAGGAAGTGAGCGATGCTTTAAAATGAACACTTATCGATTCATCTCTTCGGTGCAAAGATTCAATTCATATCTTAAAAAAAATGAGGTGTTCGATGTTCGACTGTATGTAACTTTCTTTAATTCATCGATTTCTCCGCCATGGGTGAATCGATTTTAAAATTTCTTTTTTTTGTTCGAAATAGTTTACTCCGTTGTCATTTAGTCAGGATCTAATGATGTGATCCCAGGGAAATCAAAGGGAAACCCTCGAATCTAATAGGCACTTACTTTGACGTTCTATCAAAAATATAAATAAAAAAAAATCAGCTGACTTCAATAAGCAAAAAATATAGACAATGTCATTTATCGGGCTACGTAAGTTTGAGAAACACTGCAGTAGATAAACTACTGAACATTTGCATTCGGTAATATGATTTCGCTAAACCATTTTCGATAGAGCGTTGGGCCAGAGGTCTCATAAATAAATACCACTCGATACAAATTACACGAAATGGTTCTATAATTCTGTTGCCTCATATGCCCTTAGAATACGTCGGTTAGGTTTCTTGTCTTATAAGGGCTGCTAAGCTATATAATAGTCTATATTGTAATTTTTAACCCCACACAAAAAAATGTGGTGTTATAAGTTTGAATCGTGTGTCTGTGCATTTATGTCTGAGTATCTGTGTCTGTTTTTGTCATCATAGCTCCTAAACGAATGGACCGATTTCGATGCGTTTTTTTTGTTTGAAGCTGACGTAATCAGGATGGTTTTTAACTATATTTGATTAAAATTGGTTCAGCCGTTTAAATGTTATAAGAAATCGAATGTCGAGGGAAAAACATTTTTTTTTAATTTAAGGGTTATGTGTATTTATATCCTTTCAGGTGGCGACATTCAGAACGATCAAAACTACATACACGATGATAACCGCTCCGGTCAACAGCGCCACCGGCAAAGCAACTTAGCTTTTAGTTGGCGGTGGCTCTGCCAGTCAAGATAGCTGTCATGAAATATATAAGGGTTGGATAGTTTTAACGAATATTTAGAAGATAGTTTTCAAATGGACGCCCCCAGCCAGATGGTCAGATGACCTAAAGAAGATAGCGGGTAGTGGCTGGATGCAAAAAGCGGAGGATCGTGCAAAGTGGCGCACCTTGGGGGAGGCCTATGTTCAGAAGTGGACTGCAATAGGCTGATATGATCATGATGAGATAGTTTTAAAGTTTTCACAACCATTGGGCCTTTTTACAATTGGAAAACGGCACGGCAAAATTGTATTACCATTGCCTCCTAAGTCATACTAGACGTTGGAAATATAGGGGGCAATGGTAATACAATTTGTTCCATACTGTGCCGTTGGAATTATAAAAAGGCTCAAGACGCCATTTTTATTTTAATATCTTTATTTAAGGAGCTCCTTCAGATAGATGCTATTGGTAAGTGTGCTCTAACCAACTGAGCTGTAGTGTCTTTTCGTGTTATTATAAATTTCGTGCTTATGTACTTGTAAATAAGTATTAATAAGTCACGCTTAGTTTCAGAGTAAAAAAGCGTCGAAATAGCTAATAGCATAACTTTCACTGTGACTCAAGCTTAGAATTCATAAAGGTATGATCACAAGGAGTATTGCGCGGGAGTGCAGACTGGTGCACATTTTAATACCACACGGTCGTGACCGATCTGCGCGAGCGCAAACGTATTCACTACCTCTCTCTGCTTGTTCTCACACCCACTGCCTTTTTGTTTCCCATATCTTTTCCTTTTATTTTTATTTTACAGAGCTTCGGTGGTTAAATGCTTAGCGTATCAGACTTCTAAGCGAGAGTTACCACGTTCGGTCCCCAAAAAGAGTGTTAATTACTTTTTCCGAATTCTTCTGGTGCTCTAATCAACTGAGCTAACGTGAATATCTCTCACGCGGCGGGCAAGCGTCTAAATTAATTAAGTTGTTTAATATTTTATATAAAGTATTCTGGTCACAGATTATATCACCAAAAGAAAAACAGCTAAGCAATTGAAATAAAGTTGCAACCACATCAAAATCCGATAAAAACTATAAATACTCTATTATTGACGCAACAGTCGTATAATACCGATAAAAAACTTTTATCTTCATTGTTATGTATTTTTAAAACGATAACAAAACGGTATTGATTGCGTCGTTTCGGAAAAAATGGACTTAATGCAGTTTTCATGCACGACTTTTACGTAAACTAGACATTTTTAACACTTTTTTGCGATAAAATATCTTGATATTTAGATATTTCTTGGGTTCTGTAAGTGATTTGTAATGCGATTAAAAAGAGCACCCTCAAAATTTCTTGCCTGTTCTTCTCTGGGGAAGACTGCACCTTTGCGAATAGGCGTAGAGTCTGTAGGGTCAATAGAACGAATGCGTATGTATGTATTTAAATCCTTTAATGTTGTTTGTGGGATGTATTTCATGTAATCTTGACTTGTTTTAAGTGGCATCCTGAATGTCCTATAAAATAAAGATTTTTTTCTATTCTATTTAAAGTTAAGCTTAGGAAAATACATAAGTTTCGCGTTTTCATGCTATTTGTACGTTTCGTGTGTCATCAAACTTATAAAAAAATGAGAGAATGAGTTAGACCTACAAGAATGAAATTAACTAAATAGCTAATCTAACAAAAATATGTGTGTATTTAAAAACTATTTACAAATAAGCATATATTTATTTTTAATATTTTGCACTGCCTTATTTGTTAATTAACACATTTATACATTCATTTTTTAAATGGTTCTTTAATAAATTCATGACTTATTTAAAACATGTCAACGGAACCACAGACTTAAAAGAGCATTCCACTTATATTTTACTTATATATAACCAATATTTACCGTATAGCAAAAAAAACATTGCATAACAAAATGTAAATAATATAAAGGTAAAAACATAAAGAAAACTCAAATGACCCGTAACGCCTTGCCGGCAAAACAGCGTAACTCACAAATCGCGAGTTTTCATGCAATTTCCGATTATCGCCGCTCTGTTACCGGAAACAAATTGGCGATTTAAAGGATTTTTCCAACTCCTTACTTGTCGTGAATTCTTTCTACGATAAAAGATTTGCAATTTCACGTAAAAAGTTATATTAAATAATGGTACAGACATCAGCACGTCAGGTCACCCATTTGCACCTACGAAAACCGGCGCTATTACGAGATAAGGTCGACGTCAAGGTCAACTCATCTAGCCTGATATACTACAGTGTGTACCTTCAAAGAATGTAAAAAATAAAGAATTCCAAATGTCATTCACGATTCGTTAAACCGACTTTCAAAGAAGATTGAATCCAGAAATTTAGAATTAAAAAACACTTAATGAAAAATAATATGTATATGAAAAGTAGTATGTAAGGAACGAACAAACAAAAGTCAATGAACGTTTATCATCAAGTCAATTTATCTTCGTTCATAATTACACTTCTTCAATCTTCGAGTTAAATAAGTTATCAGAATGAAGCGCAAGCGCATAATCTCCCACAGGAATTCGAACTTAAAATAAGACGCTTTTAATTAACTTGTCAAAAATCGACGTCTAAGTAACTTTTTACGGTTTACAAAGTTACAGCACTTGCTTTTTGAAAAAAGAAAACTTGCATACACTTTGAAACGCAAATAAGTTTTTAAAGTGCACAATAGGGTTGGGACCTACTTATAAAGAATTAGATTTGAACTTTTATTTGTATCAATGCAATAAAATCATCAGCGTTGTCATCCGTCAAGTAGAGATTAAAAAACGCTACACTCTCAAAGACCCACACTAAGGTTTTCCCTTGTGTCGTGGGTCCTATAGCGTAGCTCTGAGGGAGCTGGTAACCAGGTCGAGGTGGTAGAGACCAGGAAAAGGCAGTTAATCACTTTAAGTCATTTAATATTAAGAAACCTAACCTTCACGGCCTAAGCCGCGGAAGGTAATGTGTCAGTTATGTACAAAAGGCGCGAAAAAAATCGGCTAAAGGCATTACAAGAAGATACGTAGAGATAATAGAACCTCTGCAGTCGCTTGGAACATACACAAAGCCAAAGGAGGATGTCCAAGGAATGTCCATTCACGGTGATGTACAATCCGCATTATCGAATTAAGAAAAGAAATATGATACTAAATGAGCTCCAAGTGCCTAGTCGAAATTAGATTGTGTCATTTTTATATAACTTTTAAAAAACATAATGAATTTTTAGCATTCTTGCATAGTCAGAAATTTTTATCGCATTGATTTGTGAGCGCAAAAGTTAACAAGTCCCAACCCTATTTTGCTAAGTAATTGCTTCTTAAAACAACATTATGAACACAGGCAGAGTTCAATTAAGACTATAATCTCTTTTAAAATAAGGCCGCGTTTTAATATATTATAATTCCAGTTTTATATTTGTACGGTTTAGTACATAATATAGATTGAAGTTATCAAGTTGAAGTTAAGTTAGTTGGATGTTGATGTTGGTGAGAGCACAGGAGAAAGTCGATCACAACCGTAATTAGTTTATTGTTATAAGTTTACAAAAATGTAGGATGGCGACCTCTTACTCCAAGTTAAAAATGCACTCTGTCTTTATTTTGTAAGAATAGGAAAAATGCTGCGTTCGGCTAAGTGTAAATGTGGGTCAGTTGGTACGCGCGATCGCACTGCGCATGTAAGTTATAAATGTATGGTGTTGAACCGTACAATATTATAATTCCGAAAATAAAGATAACATTTGTTGTTATTTTACTAAATTATGGTCCGTAAATTTCTTATAATTTTGGCTCAATTAGCGACAATTTACCTTCGTGTCATGTCATGTTCAAAACTGCAATAATTAATTGCTTCGAGAAGTTTTTACTGTTACTGTGGATTAATTTATTTCACAGTATACATTTTATTATTTTTATGTGTAATGTTTCTTAAATAATAAAAATCACACTGTCTTATCTCATTTTAAACCCCCGACGCAAAAATAGGGGTGTTATAAGTTTGACCGCTTATGTGTCTGTCTCTGGCACTGTAGCTCTAAATGGACGAACCGATTTAGATGCGGTTTTTTATTTATTTAAAAGCAGGTTTTCTAGTGGTGTTCTTTTGGACATGTTTTATAAAAAATCGGTTCAGCCTTTTAAAGGTAAAAGGTGATGTACGTAATTTTTTATTAAATGTTGATGCCGCGGGCAGAAATTTACTAGATTTCCGCCCGCAGCTCCACCAGCGTGGACTACAGGTTACATCATGCATGCCCAACTGTGGGAGAAAATGTAGCCTATGTCCTTTCCCAGGCTCTAATCTATCTCTGTACCAAATTTCATCAAAATCGGTTCAGTAGTTTAGGCGTGAAAGACGGACAGACGGACAGAGTT
The DNA here is from genome assembly GCA_949987775.1 of Aproaerema taeniolella. Lineage (NCBI taxonomy): Eukaryota > Metazoa > Arthropoda > Insecta > Lepidoptera > Gelechiidae > Aproaerema > Aproaerema taeniolella. Next base: position 2,418,472 of record OX465252.1, read on the forward strand.
ACTGTCGCATTTATAATATTAAGTAAGGATTAGTAAGGATTAAGCCCGACATTCGTGCACAAGTTTAAAAAAAAAATAATTTCTTACCTAGAGACGCAGTTCAAATAAAAACAATTTAGAACTTTATTTATTTTCTAAAGAACACATAAAATAACCTCACGGCTCCTAATGATAATAAAAAAGACACCTACAATATTACCACGGAAGTCGCTATTAAAAGTCGCTTAGATGAACTGACAGACATATTTTAAATTGGAAGTAATATATGTGTGACTAATCAGAGCAAAATAAAAAGAGGAAAATAAATTATAGCCCGAAAATCATGTATAAATGAGTTAGACGACTTTGTCGTAGAACTGTATTATTAGGTTAGAATGGAAAAATATGATTACAAATAGTTGATTTTCATTGATTTTAAGAAATATGTTGTATCAATCGCCCAAATCGCCATTTTTCTTTGTGTTTTCTTTCATGCTACCTTTTTAGATATTGTAATATCTTTAGGTGATCCATATCCACCTGATTTTACGGATATTTTGAACCCCGTAAAAGTCTATTAATAGGCTTAAACTCGGTCGTAGTTTTCCAATACGTTTTACATTTATTTGATTAAGTATTTCCCAATATTTACTGTGGTTTTACTCGATTAGCAATCAGAATTCGAATCTTATAAATAAAATCCTGTTTTTTAACTGTTTATTCGTATTTATAGTCAGTTTTACGAACCATTACAACTTGACATGACTTTGTGTTGCCATTATCTTTTTAATTTTAATTTATTTGCTCAATAAGTTAGGTTTAAGGGTTTTGTTTTGAAACCTTTTGATAATTTCAAAAAATAAAGCCAATAAATGAGGCTCGGTTCGATTTAGTAGGGCAACTTTGTATAACAATTTGTGGCATCGTAAAGTTTAGGCCGGATGGTTTTATATTTATTTACTTAAAGCTAAAACAAAATTAGTAATGACTATATTTATTAAGAAAACCAAGCGTAAAACAAGTTTGAAACAGCTCGTAAAAATAGCTCCAACCTTACAAATTTATAAAATTATACAAATAAAAAGCCCACGAAGACTTTTCTTAATTACTGATCTAATTAAGGCTTTAATAAAGATTTGTTCTAAACTACAAACTTAATAATTTTCCACGTCAAAAACGGAGTCACCGACTTCAATCCCAAAAAGACAATTTTTTCGAGAGTTTCCCTCAATTTCTTCAGGATTCCACCATCAGATCCTGGTTTCCTTACCATGGGACCACCCTTGGGATACTCCCTTTCCAAGAAAAAAAGAATAATCAAAATCGGTTTATAAACGACGAAGTTATCCGCGGACATACATAATATATATATATATATATGCGGTCGAATTGAGAAACCTCCTCCTTTTTTGAAGTCGGTTAATTAAAAAATTTTTTTTGTTGTTATGTTTTGTTACATTTAGTACCCATTCCTAAATAGTTTTATTATAATTATGTTTATTCTAGCCCATAAGTCCCCCACTGACAGGCAAGGGTCTCCTTCGAAAACTTTTAGTGTTATTACATTAAATGTTATAAATTTCTTATTAAAGTTAACAGAAACAACACGATATTAACAATCAAGCTATTGTACATTAGGCATACCCCATTTTATTTATGTATAACTAGCTTACCGCATGGGACTTCGTTCCCGTAGGAATCTGGGAAAATTATGTAGTCTACGTTTTAATCCAGGGTGTCAGCTACCTCTATACCAAATTTAATCAAAATTGGTCCAGCTGTTAGAGCGTGAAGAAGTAACAAACATCCATACATATTCACAAACTTTCGCATTTATAACGTTAGTAGGATAGGAGCCATTATTACCGGCAGTGGTGAGCAAAAAATCTGTTATCTCCGAGACAAGTGAAATGAGACAAAAACACTTATTTCAGGCTCTTACATAGATTGGCTCGGATCTCGGAACCAGAGAGTATGAAATGAGAAATGCTTTCTATCGGCGGTCGTGCGCATGCGTGCGTCTCGCGCCACTGCCTCAACTGTTTAGGAGAAATGCAGACAGGCCTTAGAATTAAATTTGTCTAGACAAAATGGAGATGTTAGAAACGGAACTTAAGTGTTTTAGTTAAATTCCACTGTTATACTGGGTGAAAACAAACCTCCTAGCTATATTCAAAATCCTGAACCAGTATCACTCAAAGAACACATTTATAAAAAAAAGTATATTTTTAATATTTTTTCAATAGGAAAACTTAATTTTTTGCCTAAACGTAGACATAACTCCTACACCAGGCACGCGAGGGGTGCAGATAGCGCTCGGGGGGTGCACCCAAGTGGTGTTTACGTTTAGGAAAAAAAACTACCCCCCTCCCCAAAAAAAAAAGTGTTCAGTAAGTGATAATGGTTCAGGATTTTCAATAAAGCTAGGAGGTTATTTTTCAACCTGTATATGAGGATATTTTGAATTAGTTACCGAATCCTTACAGAGTGATTCTCCCTGTCAAACCGAACAACTCTTGCACGAGGAACTAAACTGACTATTCATTATGTTTGAAGGTAATCATTTCATCACTCAAGTTGTATAGAAACGAACTTTTTTTTTCATATATCTACCTATCTTCCTTAGTTAACGTTTTAAGTTGAGAGATTTGATTCATATTCCTAACTATCTCTATCTAATCAAGTCTTTTTTGCTTTTTGTTACTTACGACACTTTTGCAAGTATACCCAACGGAAAGTTGAATAAACGAAGAACGAAATAAAACGGTACATACTCTAAAATAATAATAAGTATATCACCTTAGTCATTCATTGCTAATAATTTTAAAAGGCTAAACCAATTTTAATAAAACAAAGTTAAGAACCATTTCATTATGTCAGCTTTCATAATCGGTTCTTTAGTTTGCGAGCTACCATGGCACAAACAGACACACATACACCCAGACAAACGATACACACGTTTCCAAGACTTTTCTAACATAAAGATACTACTATGTGGACTTTCTATCTAAATAAAATTCTATGTTGTATCTAGAAAGCGCGGAAACAAAGCGGCAATGACATAATTATTGCCATTTTCGGTTTAATTGGCAGTATTTATTGCAGTAATTACTGGAATTACTTGCCCCGCGAACTGACTAATTGCACTAGGACGTAAGTAAGTGCTAGACCGCCTAGGTATGCAAGGAAGAACTATTTTCTACTAACTTTTAGGTAGCGATTGGGAAAGTCAGTGGTTGGTTCAGACGTTACGAGTAACCCTGCATCTGAATGGTTTCTGGGTTCGATTCCCGGTCCAGGCAAACATTTGTATATATGTGGGCTTAAGAGTGCGAGTTTTTTTTATTACAAGCAAGTTTCGAATACGGGGTGGGGTCGATTAGTAGCGAAACTTAAGGGGGTTATTAAGGGGTGAAACTGACCAACTTTCCACACAAAACCTAAATCAAATTTAAAAAAATAATACTTTTCTTATAATAGCAAATCAGCTGATCGTCGATTTTTTTTAAAATTTCGACCTAAGTTCCTTCTAAAAAGTTGGCTGATTCTATGTTTTTTTTTAAAATGAAAATACACATTCTACACCCAAACATTACTCCGTTATCTCTACAATTCTAATCAATTTGTGACTTATTGCGATTTCAATTGAAGTTATCGAAATATATTTTTTTTTCTTCTGATGTCGCAGTAAACGCAATGCCCAAGCGCACCGACCAAAATCGTAAGCAAAATGACGCGAGACAAAAAGTAGCGTTTGCAAAAAGTCCCAAACCCCATTGTTGGGTTTTGGTGGTTCCATTACATCTCCAGATAAAGAATGAGAAATATTATTATCATGTGACGAGCAAAAAATATTGCATGTGCATGGTATCACAGATTTGCAAGCAGTACATGTCGTCATGAGTGCGGTGAATTTGGTAGAGGTTTAAAACATTTTGTGTCCGTAGGAATTTAAGTAGCAGTTGTCTTTGTCATTTTGATAGTGAGAGAAAAAGACAACCAATGCTTAAGTATAGATCTAGACTTGAATCTCCTTCTGTAATACGGGCCGATAAGATACACAACCCACACAATTTTTATGTTAAAAGTTGTCCAAGGTTACATATAGCAAGATTGTTTTTTCAAATACTTTCAACCCAGACAGAACATGCAACTTTCCATATCTTCGCTTCAGCAGGCCGAGTACGATAGTGACAGCGCCGCAACAACACCGCGGTCTTACGTCAAAATGTCAATATTGATAACGCCATTACGGCGAGCAAGCCTCTGCGCGGGACCCTCGCGCAATCAAAGTGAAGTTTCAGCGTGAGCCGAACGCGAGTTTGTCGTTATCGTGCTAGAGCTGCTGAGCTTGATCGTGGTCAAGAGTGATCCCATTATATCCTTACTAATATTATAAACGCGAAAGATTGTATGAATGTTTGTTACTCTTTCACGCTCAAACGGTTAGACCAATTTTGATAAAATTTGGTATGGAGGTAGCTGACAACACCCTGGATTAACACATAGGCTATATAACTTTACCAAATTCCTACGGGAATGAAGTCCCTTGCGGAAATCTAGTATACAAATAAAGGCATTTTTATTTTAAGAAGATTTCTATCAATTTGTATGTTTATTCTCCTGATTTCTTCTACTATCTCACCGTATACTGCGACTATTCAGCTTCGAAACCAAAACATGAATCTCGGAGATGGCGATAAGAGCCGCGGGGGGCGCGGCCGGCGCCAAAAAGTGTCAAAAAACAGCGCGTACGCAACCAATGCGCAGATTCGGGCGAGTAATGTTGAGATTCAGGTGTGTGCAAAATTTTGGGCCCTTTCTTTGAAACTTTTGATAAATACTTTTAAGAGGTAATCCAAGACTGTCGAGTAAGGAATCAAGCCACAGACTGATGGGTGGCTACTCTGCTAAGCAAATCAATGACGTCTCAATAACGGAGACATGATGGTGGCGAACGAACCAAGTAGCGCGGGTAATGTGCCGCGGTCCTATGTAAAAATTTCAACATTGACAACGCCAGAGGGCGAGCAAGCCTTTGCGCGGGGCCCTCGCGCAATCAAATTGAAGTTTCAGCGTCAGCCGAGTGGCGCGCCGCGCGAGTTGGTCGCCATCGTGCTCGAGCTGCAGAACTATTTATTTATTTACAGTTCATTGCACACTCGACTATTTACTAGGTTGAGAACTATTGGAAGTATATGGAAATTAAATAGTCCTCAATTTTGCTACCTGAACAGATAAAATGGCGTCCTTTGTCTTTCAACCGCCATTTTTTTATTTTTTTATAACTTATGGGTTTGCTCTTGACCACAATCTAGCCCAGGGGCGAAGGGGCTCACCCAGAAGATGCCTATTCACTCGAACTTTAAACAGACTCGGGTTATCTTCTTTTTCATCAGCCCATATACGACCCCACTGTTGGGGCACGGGCCTCCCTAAATAACATGAGGGGTAAATGCCATACTCACCACGCTTGGCAGACGGGTTGGCGAGGGTTTTGATGTAATTACAGAGTTTTCCTTCTCTGTGTGCAGATGAACTTGTTTGCATATTTACCTTAGTCGCCTTGTACGACACCTCGGTAAGAAAGAGGGTGGTGCTATTATACTCTGCCGGGGACTCACACGGCATCATCACGAGCTCTTATAACCCGGCAACTCGGGTTATATGAGCTCGGAAATACAGACGCAGGCAGAGAATTCAATTCCTTAGCGGTGCGCAGTATAAAAGATGAACAGAAGCGCTCAGTACGGATTCAAGGAATTTCGACAAGGTAAGGGTGGTACCCCGCAGTAGGTCTGGATGTCCGGTAGAAGAAAGGGGCAGGCGGGATGAGTTCGTGCAGCTCCTGAGCACACTCCCCGAAGTACATTTTGTAGAAAACACATAGGCAAGCTACTTTGCGTCTATGAGCTAGGCTTTAGAGTTTGTTTTTGGGCATTAAAATAATCAATGTACTTGTCAGTAGGGATGGTATTAAATAGTTTTGTGAACCTGGCAACCCTAACCCTAAAAAATATTCAAATGCGAATTCTCGTTATCAGTCCTTATGTCAGACTTTATATTGGATTTTATTAGTTAGAACGATTAATTATTCACACTGTCAGGCGCATTATATGAGATGGAGTGATTGATATTAACTGGAAACTTTGTTTTAATTGTTTTTTAAATATAAATCCTAACGAGTTTTGCTTGAAGTTTTAACAGATTTTTGTTTTTGTTTTCTATGAAAATTTGATAAGTAAGAAACTCAGAAAATAATTGAATAATTTGTTTTATTATGCCGACTGTGTCTTACGCAAAAACAATTTAAACTTGCTATCAAAGAGTTTCTAAAACCAGATGATGCTCTGCTTACCCCTGTAAGAATGATATATGCGTGACTGTATGAATAAATGATAAATATCCACTTTTTTTAGACAATGGTATATATGTATGTATGTAACACTTTATTGCACATAATAAAAATTATAAAACAAAAGAAATTGATACAAAGAAAACAATGTACAAAGGCGAGCTTATCCCTTACAGAGATTTCTTCCAGCTGTAGCAGTATATGGGATGGGGTGACTTGAAATAAGTCAATGAAACATTTTAAGGTGATTCTCTCCGTGAAATTTAATAATTTTCCCCATTCAAAAAAATTACAACTTCTCACACAAAGGCTGATTGCATATAATGTTTTTCATATTTCGACCTATGTTTCGGGAAAGTTCTTCAGCTTCTTGGGTTGATTGACATAATTAAAGTCACCCTATACAGGGTGATAAAAAACCTCCTAGCTATATTCAAAATCCTGAACCAGTATTGACGGCCGGTTTGGTCGAGTGGTAGTGACGCTGCCTCTTGATCGGCGGGTCCTGGGTTCGATCCCCAGTCGGGGCAAACATTTGTGTGAAAAGCAGATGTTTGTTCTCGGGTCATGGGTGTTTGTGTTTGTCTTTATGTGTGTTCCGAGGGACCCACGACACAAGGGACAACCTTAGTGTGGGCCTTTGAGTGTGTATCGTTTACTTTACTAGTATCACTTACAGGACACTTTTTTTTTTCTTTTTTTGTGTATTTTTTTTTCCTAAACGGGGGGTGTACTCGGGTGCACCCCCCGAGCGCTACTGGTGTAGGAGTAATATCTATTTTTAGGCAAAAAATGAACTATTCCCATTGAAAAAATATAAAAAAGAATTTATTTTTATTTTTATAAATGTGTTCTTTGAGTGATGCTGGTTCAGGATTTTGAATATAGCTAGAAGGTTTTTTATCACCCAGTATAAATAAATGCATATAATACAAAAAAAGGGTAACAGTTGCAAGTGACTTCAATCTCGACAATTCATGTCAGCAGATTAAACAACAAATCGAAACGTCATGTAAATATGTTTTTGTTGATTTATTTAAAAACGCTGAATAATAAACGATAAAATATATATTGGACCCCTCAAGAGTATTTCGAACAAAGAAAGAATTTAAGAAATTGGGCGAATTCATCGCGTAAGAAACTTACACAAAAAAGCATATAATTTTTTTTCAAGTCTCTTAAAAATCACCATTAATCCATGTCAGCTCCTATTTAAGCGATACCCTTTTTTCGACCTTTTCATACATGTCAAGGATACCCGAATTCTTATGGCGTACGATTTTGCTTTATCCTTTACATAACGGTCACGTCAGCTGATTAATATTAATTGCGACTCTGACAACTCGATTCATCGATTCTCGTCAAAATTCGGTGTAAATCGATCGCGCGTTTATCAGATGAATTGGATGAGTTTGGAATTCTGCGTGTTATTTTGGTACAAAAAGGACATAGTATAACAATACGCACATTTGTTTTTACAGAATAACTTTTTAATCAGTTTAACCAACAAATACTTTTAACCGTGTGGTGATCAGTGAGAATAACACCACCCCATCTCTTTCCGTGGGTGTCGTAAGAGGCGACTAAGGCAACACAAATGAGACCTGCCTCCTAGTAATCTATCCCAGGCAACGTCACTTCATTTATTTCTGAATCTGAGGTGTCGTCCTATGGTCTCATGCGGTGTTGTAGGCTCTGTAAAGGGCCGTCTGGTTCGCGACCACCCTCCTACCGAAGTCCGACGCCAAACAGCTTGCTGTGTTCCGTCGGTGCGTGGGAGTACCAGTGCCTTTATAGGCACTTTCTGGGTTAAATCGTTCCATCCTCGACCTCATCTTTGACTTTTATGATCAAGATTGAGATCAAGAGTTGACCCATCTTATAATAAAATAAAATAAAAAGTCGGTGGTCCATGGCAAAACAGATTTTTTTAAAATGGCTTCTTCTGAGTCTTCTTATCGTGTCGGTATAGTCAAGTTTGTGACGAACTTGGCTAACCCTGGTGTCAGAGTTTTCAAACCACAAAATGGCCTCTGACTTGGTTTTAACGACTGCAGTCAATCGTCTTCTTCTGAGTGAGCTTGCTACATCCTCAACCACATTTTTTCCCCCTAAGCTATATTCTGGTCCAAAGAGAACCTATCATGGAAAAAACAACTCAGTATTCCCACGGGAATGAAGACGCGGGCATCGTTTCATTACGCCGTTTCATTAAGCTCAGGCATTTGCTCATTTTGCTCATGGAGGTTGCGCGGGGCGCGTATTCAAGTCAAACTCATAACCGCTACGCTGCTATTCTAAAATTATTTCAAGGTGTAATCTTTAGTTATCTTGTGGACAGTCATACATTAGTGTGTTGCACTAACTCTTATCTGTGTGATGGTGAAGTTGCCTTGACGATCAAATCTCTCAAGTAGAATCTAGACTGAAAATATCATAACTCAACCGTGGGTGACTCAGTGAATAAATTGGTGGACAATAACCGAAATTCAGTGAAAACCTTAACTATTAAACTGTTTGCTGTGTAGTTGTGAACCTGGTTTTCGTGCCCGGAACTTAAATCCAAAATCTAGACCTTAAACATCTATTACGGTCTTGGTGATCTAGTGCTCAATAGTGTTCGACGGGTACATTATTAGTGGTTAAATTTAACTACCGGCTACTAACTTTAACAAAGTTTAGATAACTAGGTGAATTTCGTTAAATCTCTTAAGTAAGAGCGTGGTCTAGTGGCAAACGATACACAACCAAAACATAAAGTGAACTGCAACAGCGGACACGGGTTCAAACCCAGCTGGAGGTGTAAAGCGTGCCTTTTTGTATTTTTTTATTTATTTTTTATTTAAGAAAGAAAAGATGGAAACAGAGTCCTATACCTGTGCTGGATGTAATAACATGATTGAAGGCAGACAATTTCTGCAATGTTTAGAGTGTGAAGGATACTATGATCTACTATGCGCCAACGTGTCGGAGAAGCGCTACTTTAACACTATGACGATCGAGCACAGGCAAAAATGGAAGTGTGTGTCATGTGTGTCCAAAGCATACACTCTTAGATCAGACAGTACTCCTGTGCACCAGCCTGCAGAGGGTGTAAACACACGTCAGCGGGGGGCGGCAGTTCCCAGCCCGCCGTTTCTCAGCGTTGGACCAGACTCTCATCATTCCCTGGTCGAACAGTTGGCTCAGTTTACCGAGGAGATGCGAGCAACCCGACTACAGTGGGCAGCCTTGCACAAAACAATATCAGGTTTGGCAGAAAGGATGAGTGATAGTGAGAAGCGCTTGAGTGAGCTGACAGTCCGTATGGATAGCCTTGAGGGCCGCCTCAATGAGAGCTCCAGGATGGCATCGGAGAAGCGTGAAGACAAGGAGTTACTTAATACTATTGAATCTTTAAAAGCAGAACTCAATGAGCGTGACCAGGAGCTTTTATTGAATGATGCAGAAATATCGTGCATACCAGAAGCGAAGGGTGAAAATGTACAGCATATTGTGATTTCGGTCGCAAATAAGCTCGGGGTGCAGCTGGACAAGCAGGACGTTGTTTGCGCTACGCGCGTGGGGCGGCTGGTGGAGCCGGCGGGCGAGGGCACGGCGGCGGCGGTGGGCGCCCGGCCGCGCCCCATCGTGGTGCGGCTGGTGCGGCGCGCCGTCCGCGACGAGCTCATGCACGCGGCCCGGGTGCGGCGCGGAGCAACCACGGAGGGTCTCGGCCTGCCGGGACCGCCGCGCCGGTTCTACGTCAACGAGAGGCTGACGCGTGCCAACCGCCAGCTGTTCCGCCAGGCACGCGACGCCGGAGCCCGTCTGAAGTGGCGCTTCGTCTGGACGAAGGACGGCAGGGTCTTCGCCCGCCAACACGCCGAGCCAGGGGCCCCCCGACATCGCCTTCGTACCGTATCCGACCTTGTGCGTGTTTTTGGCCCTGATGCTATTGGTACTCCTGAAAATGGAAATTAATATGCCTAAATTAGCGAACGATCTAATAATTTACGCAAAACATGGTTGCTTGTATAGTTCTTGGTATTGTGGTTATAAATTTTATATAAGTCTAGTGCTGCTTACCATTTCTTTGCTTGCGAATCGTGTGATGTATATCTGCTTTCAGTCATTGTCACATTTATCGATTTACAGTAATAATTTTCCCACTTTTGATCTGAAATTTAAAAATATGTCAATTATTTTTATGATTACCAACTACATACGCAAAATGAATTCGGAAGTAATACGTAAATGCCCTTCCTGTTATTGTTATTGTCATACCAGCTGTAACTGTAATCGTATACTCACTTCTGTGAATTGTTTACATCCTTCTCTGTCTACTTGTTATCGCTATTATGTTGGCTTGATTTTGATTTCTGCTATGTTTGCTGCAGTGAACGTAAATGATGAACATTCGGGCACACTGGAATTAAACACAGGTACATGTAATTCGCTAGTTCTCCAATATAATTTCTGTCATAAACTCCAGTTCTTTTTACTATCAACATATTTACACTTTACACTCTCAATACAAAACAAAACACTTTGTAATACACACACTCATAATAATGATATTAAATATAATATAAATTTATTTTATTCACTTGGTAATACTGACAGCATTACATTATATTTAACTCGACATTTTGTTTATACTTTCCGGTATTTTTATGCAAGAATTTACTTACATGATGCTCCGCTCATTGTAATCAAATGTCCACTGGTTAATGGTTCACGTTGTTACATAACCGTGTTACATAGCCAATGCGGATACCTTTCACTTATAAGTTTTTTAAATGATTAATAACGACCAATACTTAAAATTGGCTCTTTACAATGCTGGATCTCTTAACACTGGTCACGATAGCTTTGTGTTGGCTATGGATAGATTTACGCCCGATATTGTTGCTATCAACGAGACGTGGCTCGGGTCGGGCGAGGAGGCGCGCGCGCCGGCTGCGCCCGGTTACCGACTGCGGAACAGCCCGCGCCCTCTTCACATGCGTGGGGGCCGCGGCGGCGGAGTTGCCTTCTACATTCGCCGTGGAATTCGTGTTAGATATGAAAAACATCCTGACGCAGACATTGAGCAGATGTGGCTATCGACTAAATTATTTGGTCAGCGTATTGTGGTCGGAACGGCTTATAGACCCCAATGGGTTAATATTGATAGGTTTATTGACGCGTTAACTGATTCCGTGGCATACTTTTCACACTTTGATGCAATGGTCTTATTGGGTGATTTTAATATAAATTTGCTTTTGAAAGATCGAAATTCCACTCAATTTATGCAGTTCTTATCATACATGAACCTTTGCCAGGTTGTAACCGAACCCACCCATTTCACAGCGGATAGTGAGTCCCTCATTGACGTTGTGTGTACAAATGTGCAGGTAAGGGAATGTTCTGTTACAAATATTACGGGTAATCTTTTGGGTCACTGTATGATCAATGTTACGTTGAAAGTAAAAAAACCGAAATTCCCTCCCCGGTACCTTACTTACAGACCTATTCAAAGAATGGATATCAATAGTTTTAATGCAGAGTTGCAGTGCTTGGACTGGGAATCCATTTCATTTCTGCCGACGATTGACGATATGGTTGACCAATTTAATTCATATATTTTATATCTTTTTGACAAATTTGCACCTATCAAATCAATTATTCTTAAACACGAACATTCATTGCCCTGGATCACGGACACGATCAGATTTATGTCTGGGCTGCGAGACAATGCTCTTAAACAGTATCGCCTTACTAAATCTGAAAATGATAAGAATACTTTAAAAGCTTACAGGAAACTGGTAGAATCTAGTATTGCTAGTGAAAAACGCGCCTATTTCAACCATTGTTTTAATACCCAGCTAGCTAACCCAAAAACGTTTTGGAAAAACATAAATAGTAAAATATTTGTGGACTCAAAGAGACGTCAAGTACTTCCTGAGTGCTTCGATAATCCTGACTCCATTAATGATTCTTTCCTCAATCTCCCTCGTGATGCTGATGTCCCTCTTTCATTGCTGAAGTATTATAACGAGCACAAACACGGTACCTCACAGTTTTACCTTAAGGTTGCGTGCGAAAGGGATGTCTTCAACTTTATAAAATCTGTTAAGAGTAATGCGACAGGCAGCGATGGCATTAGTAGGGATATGATTGTTTTGACACTTCCGCGTACATTGAGAGTCATAACCGATATTATCAACAGATCTATCGTTACTGGTACTGTCCCCAGACAATGGAGGCAGGCTATGGTGAAGCCTATTCCCAAGCATGATGATCCCACTGAACCCAAACATTTGAGACCTATAAGTATTTTGCCGTTCCTCTCAAAAATTTTAGAAAAGGTTGTATCTGCTCAGTTGAGTCGATTCGTTGAGCGTCATGGGCTGTTACCTGAATTGCAGTCGGGGTTCCGTAGGGGCCGTGGCACGGTGACAGCGCTCCTTGACGTAGTCGACGACATATTGGCGGATCAAGATTCTGGTCATGGCACTGTTCTCACACTGCTTGATTATTCACGCGCCTTCGATAGTATTAGTATCCCACTTCTCCTGTCGAAGCTCAGCTATTACGGATTGGATACACTGTCGGTCTCTTGGTTTAAAGGTTATCTTGGGGATCGTTACCAGTCTGTTGTAATATCCAAAGGTAATGGTATGACGCTTGTATCGGCTCCAAAACGAGTCAATAGAGGAGTTCCTCAAGGCTCCATTCTTGGGCCTCTTTTATTCTTATTGTACTGTGCTGACATCATCACAGAAATCAAGCATTGTAGGTATCACTGCTATGCAGATGATATCCAACTATATATCTCGGCTTACCCAGCTAACCCTATTCCTGCTATTCAGAAAATGGAGGACGACTTGAATCGACTTGCGAGTTGGTCTCAGAGGAATGCACTGGTTCTCAATCCTGCTAAATCTCACTTTATGGTTATCGGTACAAAGGTGCAGACAGAAAAAATATTGAATCATAATCCTGTTGTACACATTCAATATCAAGCTATTCAGTGCATTGGAGAAGCGAGAAATCTCGGAATTATTTTTGATAGGAACTTGCGATTTGAGTCTCATGTTTTGACGTTAGTTCGTAGTTGTATGTTTAGATTGAAAGTCCTGTATAAAATACGGAACTTGCTCTGTGAAAAAGTGCGGGTCACGCTCTGCGAGACCCTAATTCTCTCTAAACTCAATTACGGGGATATTGTTTATGGGCCGCGACTCCTGTCCAAAACACAGCGTTTGTTACAACGAGTCCAAAACGCTTGCTGTAGGTTTTGTTTCACTGTTCCTCCTCGAAGCCATATTACACCCTTCTTAAATGCAGCATCAATGCTAAATTTGGACGCGCGTAGAGAATTGCATTTGGCATGCCTTGTTTTCAATGTTTTAAAATTTAAACAGCCGGAATATCTGCGCCGTAAGCTGAACACAGAGACAAGATTTCATCAAATGTATGGGACTCGTAGCGTTCGACCTCCACTTGGTTGTCACAAGCATCACTCTGTGGCTTTTCGTGCCAGTTTTCGTTTTAGAGCGACAAAAATATGGAATGACCTACCCCCACCCATTAGGAATCTTAATTCGAAGTTTAACTTCAAAACAAAATTTAAGGAGCATTTACTTGCAATACAAAAGTCAGGTATCCCAAGAAGCTTTCTCAAGCGATAACTGGCACTTCCATCAAGGATCAATTATTTAACAATTGTGACATATTTTGATAATAGTTATTAATGCAATTAATTGTTTAATTTATTGATATTTCCCTTACACACCGCACCTCACCATCACACGCTAGACATCACACATAACCAACCATAACACGCACAACACAACACAACAGCCTTATTATTTCTACACCCCGCGTTCCACTCACAGGCGAGTGCTGAAAATCAGTGTTGCCAGTCTGAAATACAGACTGACAAAAATCGCTGAGCCCAGGCCTTTTTACTCACTGCAGCATCCATACGCAAATTAATATGTTTATATTGTATGTATTTTTGTTTAATTTAAATCTGTGTTTTTTTTTGTGATCGTCTAATTGTTTGTATCTGTGTGCTGCATGGTAAAATAAACGTTTTTATTATTATTATTATTATTATTATTATTATGCCCATTAAGACATCAATATCCCGCTGATTTCGTTTCGCAAAGCCTTTTAATGTGAAAAAGTACCTGAAGGCTCCGATTTTCGCATTTGCATCAATAAATTGTCAAATAAAACCCTTAACAATCTTTGAATCGTCGTGTCCTAAGGATGATAAAGCATCGATACAAAAAAATCGATGTTTTTTCTCGATAAATCGATTCTTGATAGCTGCGATTCTTATAAGAGTCTTATACGGCGCGATATTTTTATTGCTGTAATAAATATTAGGGTTCCCAGAACTTGCGATTAGGGTCTAATGGGATTACAAAAACCTGCCAAAAAATAAAACAGAACCAAAGACCTTGACTCTAATGGTAGTGTTCCGTATAAGAAATGTCAAAAACAGTAGAGTAATCAAAAGTATAATATAACACTAAGGTTTTCTCATGTATCAAGACAGACACGAACACCCGTGACCCGAGAATAAACATCTGAGTCTTATACACATACATTTCGACCGAGAATCGAACCAAGCACCCGTAGATTAAGAGACAGCGTCACTACCACTAGATCAAACCAACTGACCAAATAGAATAGAAAAAAAAAGAATAGAAAAAATGTTTATTTCCACACCACAAAAAAAAATAGGTTACACAAGAGATATTAAATCAGTTAACATAATCTGTTAATTACTAAATGCCTTCAAATTAGAATGTCTATTCTATTGAGATTAAGTGTTCCTATTTTTTTTTTAATCAAGAATAGGTTCGCTTTTGACTATAACCTAAATCATTTACAAAAGTAGACAGCTGTTTAGCAAACATGTGGTTTTTTTTACAATTATAAACGATAGCTGTTACCCACGGTTTTGCCCGCGCTTTATGTGGCTGAAATATAGCCTGTTAGTCCAGTATAATCTGTCCAAGTCGTTTCATTGGTTAAGTCATGAAAGCGAAACAAATAAATTCATTGTCGAATTGAAAAGTACCATTTTAAAATACTTATTCGAAAATAAACGCAACGATATTGAAAGAAAAATACTTAAGTCTTGATCTATACCTAAGTATTGATTGTCTCTTTCTCTCACTATCAAAATGACAAAGATAACTGCTACTCAAGAATAGATCAGATGTGTTCTGTAATATGGACCAATATCCGTCATTTACCTTTTCTAACTGAACCCTAAATATCTGCAGTGTGTATGTGACCTCTGGACATTGTAATATAAAAAATATAAAAAAAAACGGTTCTCTTCAGTTTTTATTATTTAATTTTTGTAAGACGCGTTTTTTTATTTATGTATAGAAGATAAAAGGATTAGGGGCTACCGGTGGACACATTGACTGACGTACTAATAGGATTATAATTAATTTTTATATTAAAAAAAAAAGGTTTTGACAGGGTTGATGCTTTTGAAGATGTTTTTCGATTAGCAAAAACTAGCTATGGTTTAAAATTTTCCATTCGGTTTAGGAGCTACGATGCCATAGGCAGAGACACACAGATACATAGACGAACGGATAAACATACACACAGATACACATAAAACTTATAACACCCCTCTGTATTTGGTCGGGGGTTAAAAAGAAAACTATGTAACTATCATGTGTGATTCAATCATCAATTTTCTATTAGGGTAGGCAAAACACCATGTATTCACACAACCTATAGGTATAGTAACATTACAGCAAAAGTCCTATCAATCCAATCACCGACTCGAACAGTATGCCTGGGAAAAGTTGTGGCAGCTGGCACATCCTAAGCGTTTCTTTTAACTCAAGGAGCAAGGTTATGAAATGAAGAATTAGTACCCAATAAATGAACGGTGATATAAAACCCTCGTTGTTACAGTATGCCCAGAAATAGATGGCAGTTAGCTTACCTTTGTTCTGTAGAGCGGATTGGAGAAGTCCCAGCCAGGGGCCACGAATAGATACCCGCATTTGGATATCTTTCGACTTGCCTGCAACAAACGAAACATATTTTATTAATATTTAGATTTAACATTTTAACACCTTACTTACTCATTCCGCCTTGAAGGTGGCGATAGTGTTAACAATTAAATAATCGAGTTTGAGCTCATAACCATAACACAGAGGGCCTTTTATAATTCGAAAACGGCACGGCAAAATTGTATTACCATTGCCTCCTATGCAATAGCAATACAAGAAGCTGAGAACATAGGAGGCAATGGTAATTCAAATTCTGTCATGCCGTATGCCGTTCGAATTATAAAAAGGCCCAATCGCTGCTTAGTCTCGAATGAGGTTTGATTTTACGTAATTCCCAAGCGTAACAGGACACACACCTAAAGACTCATTTAATCCCCTTAGAAACCAGGATCATCGGATCAGAAATTGGGATCATTGTCGTCAAAAGTTAAGTTAAAAGAACCCCCTGGCTGAAAGTAGATTGCTACTTATTTCTGAGTCAAAGCTTTTTTTTAGTAAGGCTGTGAGTCTGTGCCTCCTGATTAATATTACTGTATCAACAAGTGACAATTACGCGCTTCCGAATAAAAAAAAGTGTAACAAACACATAAGTGTCTCATTTTATTTCTTAAATCAGTTTCGTTTTTTGTTCCCAGTCACTGAGACAGGATGTGGGGGCAATTAATTAAGTAAAACAAAAAAAAACAGGCATGTCGGTGCCAAATAAGTCGTGACTGTTTTTAATTGGGTAGGTCGTGTCCTGGGTTGGTATATTTAGTCCAAAATTGGAGCAAGATTCTGCAAAATTTCATTTAAAAAAGTATACAACATTGATACTTCTAATTTAATTTTGGTTGGAGTAAGCAGGCTCATTTTGCTTAGATACGAACTCCCCGTTAGTGTGTATGCTGCTGTAAGACCACTTAGTTCACCCAGGTGGACCCAGCAGGCGATATCACGCCTTCTGTCTCAAATGCCAAACCTTACCAGCATGCGATGCACCAAGCCAATCAAAGGATGAGGTTCTAGCACCCGAGCTGTATAACCATCTATAGACGGAATCAAATTCTCGGGCAGATATAGAGCAGTAGCATTATTGGCGAGAGATTCCGATCGGGGCATTCAGTCTGACACTTCGGTCCATCGGATGTCAATAAATCTCTCTTTTGCGCTATACAGGTGACAGTGTCATTAAATGACAACTATCGATTGTATATCGACCGTGGCCCTGCAGCTCGAATACGATGGTGATAGCGCGCGTAATGCGCCGCGGTCCTATGTCAAAATGTCAACATTGCCATTGTGCAGTTTGAAAACTCTGACACCAGGGTTAGCCAAGTTTGCCGCACACTTTGCTATACATACACGATAAGAGGAAGAAGAACATTGACAAATGCCAGAGGGCGAGCAAGCCTTTGGCGGAGCCCTCGCGCCATCAAAATGAAGTTTCAGCGTCAGCCGAATGGAACGCCGCGCGAGTATGTCGCATATAGGATCCCTTTGTCGAGGGTGGTCACCAGTCATCTTATATGTGTTATATGTGTTGCCTCTTATATGTGTTGTGATGTCCGTTATGATAAATTTGTCTTTCTTTTTCTTTCTTTCAGTCTCAAATACACCATCACACGTTGCCGTGATGAATGGACCACCTGAATAATCCAGAGTGAGAGTCACTACTATTTTCCCGCATTCGATGACCAATTCCGCGGATGAAATTGCTCTATAAGGCCGCCGCATTGTACACTATACTATAAGACGAACATGTTTATGTTTTATGATTATGTTTTTGTGTGCAATAAAGAGTATTGCATTGTATTGTATTGTATGAACCCGACCGCTTCAGAGCCCCAGCTGTTAGCTCAGTATTATTTTTGTTCCAGTTTTTGACAAAACTTACTAGTTAAGTCTTAAAACGTGGACTTTATCATTCAGCTTGTCCATTACTGCAGTTGGAATGATAAAACTCTTCGTTTTCATACGACAATATCTGACGGCGACGATACAAAGGCGTTTAGAAGAACTTAACATCTTAATTAAATGCGATGGCTCAGTAAATCAATTCAACCTTTGTTCAAGTTTACAGTTGGGTTTAGCACAGATGATTACCATCAAGCAGTAACACGATTTTACGACTAATTCCAATGACATAAAGTCCAATGTGTCAAGTTTGAGTTGCTCTAAAATGTGCCTTTACAATATAATATTTTAAAACATTGTAAAGGTACTCATGGTTCATAAAAGGTTGCAAAAATGTCAATTACTTCGAAATCCCGGTTCAAGCACCTTTCATAAGCAAATTAACAAAAGCCACGTGAAGCAGGTTCAACAGCATTAAATATGACGAAATAATTACACCATACAATGCATTTGGCCAGCAGTGAGCGGTGATAGCCCAGTTGGTAATGAGCTAGACTTGTAACCGTGTTGTTTAAATCCTGGTGCGGCCCTGTACCACAAAGTTTTTCTTTTCCGATGTATGTATGGGTCTTTCATTAACTGTCTTCCTTCGTGCCCGTGTCCCTCGGTGGGGACGTATAAGGGCTGACCAAAAAAAAGTAGAGTTGAGTCAGTAATAGATGACAGTCGCAAGGGATAACATACTATTTAAATGGACTGTGATAATTATTCCAAATCAAAGCTAGACTAAATAAGAACGGGCTAGACAATTTTGGCCTGAGAAAAGCGAAGAGAAAAAGAAAATGGACAGTGTTAAAACTGCTAGAAATAAAATACTTACTAAAAAAACAAGAATAATTAACTTTTTAAAGTGATTGATTCTTTATTTAATGTTTTTGAATTAATTTTTTTTAAAAAAAGGGAATCCCAATTCCCATAATTCAAAAACTCTTCTAAAAATTATCCAATCAAACGAATTTTTATTTTCTCGATTTAGGCGAAACTTTGGGCGTTTAATTATGCTTAAGACATCCTCATATGAGACTTTAAAAATAAAAAAATATTTAAAAAGTCCTGGAAATCAAGGAGCATTCCTCATTTCCAAAACTTTTTTATGATAACTATGTCTAAACGAGGTTGGCTCAGAGCTACAAAAATATCTCCACTATTTTTCTAATAAATGCCTTAAACGCCATCGTAGCTTTTCTGATTAATTAAAAACATCCCTTACTGCTTGATAAATATAATAACATAATAAATTACAATGAAAACGTTCCGGTCAGACGCAAGCGCATGTAAAATGCGCAAAAACTTTATTGTGAACAATTATAACAATGCTTTTGTTAAATAACAAAACTACGAAGAGGTGTTTCGTAAAATTGAAAGTTTAATTTGTTGTTTAGGTAGAAACAACAGGTATTTTAACTATTGTTTGTACGGGGAATTATCTGATCGTCGCTTTTTAGAGAAATTCCGTTTATGTTTTTAATAACTTGCCGCCCGCGACTTCGCTGTATGTACAGATTGCTGAGATTGCAGACTTTTCTTCACGTCTCAAAAAAGTTCCCAGCTGTTATCGTGATGTTTGGCAGCTGGAGTAATCTTGACAATAATCATACTACATTATAAAACAAAGTCCCCTGCCGCGTACTGAACGGATTTTCATACGTTTTTCAGTAATGGACGAAGTGATTCAAGAGGATGGTTTAAGTATGTGTATAGTTCATCCCGAAGTCCCGGGAGGAGAGCTAGTAAATAACATAAAATAAATAAATAATAAACGTTTACACATCTAAAGCCCCACGTTACACACCCAAAGCGGTTTTCTATTTTCCCGTGAGTACACAAAGATAGTCACCAACACTCATGACCCGAGAACAACCATCTGCTTTTTCACAAATATTTTCTCCGCCCGGGAATCGAACCTAGAACCTGTCGTAGTCAAACAGGCAGCGCCACTACCACTCGACCAAACGATCAAACCAATTATAAGGAAAACCAATTCCGAAGAAGACTGAAAGCAATTGAAAAAGTCGTCAGCAATTTCACTTAACTTGAATTATCTTTTCTCCCATGTTTAATGAAAACAGCAACGTGTTATTGAAGGAAAATGACTGTCAATATAACCGACAGGTGAGGTGTAATCGACACCAAAATTACTGATAATAAAGGTAAAATCACACATTACGGTATGACACTTGTCCTAAAACGAAGATTTCCTATACATTACAACGGTAAGCAACGGTAGGTAATTGAGCCTTTTATTTTCACATCACCTGATACATCGTATGTATATGCAGTTACAGTATATACAAGGCTTTCTTTAGGTATCTCTTTTTCAACCTCTCGGGTGGTTAATCAGTCCATGAAACTGAAAACTTTCCCAAGGAAATCCTGAACCAGTATCACTCAAAGAATACATTTATGAAAAAAAAAGAAAAAAAAACATTTTTTGCCTAAACGTAGACATTACTCCTACACCAGGCAAGCGAGGGGTGCGGGTAGCGCTCGGGGGGTGCGCCCGAATGGTGTCTACGTTTAGGAAAAAAAAAACTCCCCCGCCCCAAAAAAAAAAAATGGAAAAAAAAGTGTTCAGTAAGTGATACTGGTTGAGGATTTTCAATAAAGCTAGGAGGTTCTTTTTCAACCTGTATATATATCGCAGGGATATTTTCGTGATATAATAGTTTAAATCGGAAAATCTCAATTTTCCGTGATTTTACTATTTTTCTAGTGAAATTATAATTACATGAAACTTTGTCGACTACCTCCATTAAAGGTTATGTTGGGTAAGGTTAGGCTATTTTAGATTCGGTTAGGTTAGGTTAAGATACAATAACAACATAAAAAAAGTCCGTCGATGTAAAACGTCGATGTTGACAAAGAAATTGTACATATGACATAATTAATTAATTTAACATTATTAAAATTGTATTCACGTTCTCTGCATATTATGGACATATATTTGCATGCTAGATATAGTAGATGTGAGATTCAAAACATTGTATTAACATCAACCCTGTTAACCACATTTAAGCAAATAAAGACTCATTCATTCATTCAAAAAATGGAGGCAATTTACAATATTACGTGTAATTGTAACGCTGAAACATAGTCCTGAAAGATAACCTATCATGTACCGTGGGTACTGCAGACAGTATTTACACAGATTCAAATCGGTTGCAGTGCGGAAACGTTCTTTACAAAAATGTCCTACTATTGTCTGTACTATTGTTATAATTATCAAGTAGAAACTCATAATTACCCTATATAAAGTGTAGTGTGTGTTATGAAAAAACAAAAACAAATGATGTCTATGTCTATGTCCTCTATTTTTCAAATTGAAGATGGTGGATTTGCATTTTGTAAAGAATAACGATATGGGTGTCGTCTAATATGTTTTTTGGGGTTGATTCTATACCACCTTCATCTACACTAATTAATAACAAAGAGGAAAGATTTGATTGTTAGTTTGTTGCATTGAATAGGCTCCGAAACTACTGGACTTATTTGAAAAAAAAAATCACCTTTAGAAAGCTACATAATTGTATCCCTGAGTAATGTGTTACATAATTTTACATAATTCCCACGGGAACGAAGTCCCGGGCGGAATGCTAGTGCCAAAAACCGTTTTATTCCAGGCTGTCATCACATATTAGATAATAATCAAACTGTCCATATGTTAGGGTCACTCGGCTCATGTAACTGTATGTCATGCGCAGGCGCACACGTACCACCGGTCATCGAACCTGGTGACATCGGACATCTGTGTTTGATTGCTCACTCGTCACTCATGTTGCGGAGATTTGCCATTGGGTGGGAATTAAATTTAAAGTGGTAACTTCGACTCAGGGACATACGTATAGATACATTGGAGTATGCAGATACTGTGGACTTGTAACGCATTACGTCTTTCAAGTACTTTAGTAGCTACCTGATTGCTGAGCATTAATATCAAACCAGCGTTGTGGCTCGCTGTCTCATATCCTGATTCCCGAGTCGCAACATATAGCTGAGTTGAGGACCCTTTGTCTCGGACCCTACAACACATAGCGATATAAATGGTTATTGTCTTGTTTCTCTCTAGTGTATCTTGTATTATTGTGTGATCTTTCCAGGATGTCAGGAAGTTTGGTTCTTCTGCGAATTTCCGTATTCCTGATACGGTCTCGCAGGGAAATTCCAAGCATTCCAACACTTCATTTCCTACGCTTTACGCTCAACATCTAATAGCCCATAACTCACTTTTCGTATTTCATTTAAGTTTTATACATAACTTCACCAATTTACAGATTAATCAATTTATACCTATGACTAACTTGGGCCCCGATTCTGTAACTTCAGTTGTGTGTCGATGGAATGGTCGCCATTTTATCCGTTCAGGTGGTGAAATTAAGAACTATCCAAATTTCATACATCTAATGACGGCTGCTTTGACTGGTGGCCCCACCGTCAACTGAATTTTCGTTTGCTAGGCAGTTTGCAACTTTACGTTAGGTTGGCGGTGGCGCTGCAGGTCGGGGTGGCTGTCAGCAAGTATATGAAAATTAAATAGTTCTCAATTTCGCCACCTGAACAGATAAAGATCCATTCCATCGACACACAACTGAAGTTACAGAATCGGGGCCCAGTTCTATGTGTTGCGATGTCCAGAATAATAATGTGTATTCTTTCTAATTTCGTAATATAAAGAAAACTATGGTGGTATCACAAGAAAAGGGCGACCGGCCGTTGCCTAGTTGAAAGATCATTAATACAATGTCATAAAAATTGACAATTAAGAAAGGTCATTTCTACAATCCCTTGACTCGGTCAGATCAATTAAAATTATCTCATCAATCATCACACTAAAACTGTAAATTAAAAAAGTGTTCTGTTTCATCCCAAAAAACCGGCCAAGAGCGAGTCGGAGTCGCGCACCGAGGGTTCCGTATAAACCTGTAGATATATAAGTAAAAGTTCAATTTAATACCTCTACGGCGCGTTCATGAGGAAAGGGGTAGTAAGTATAAAATTATTAAAAATATTTTTATTAAGTATATGATGTAACTAAAAATTTACGGTTTTCGCAATTTTTTCTTTACCTGTGCTATAAGACGTTGCTACGTACCAAATTTCAAAATTCTGAGTTCACGAGAAGTACCCTGTAGGTTTTGATTCCCTTGCTAATGTCGAGCGGAATAAACGGCTGTATCTTTTATTGGCTTAGTTTGATTCCAAGTAGCTCCAAGTAGACCTGAGTATTTGATATAAATTCCAGCTTAATACCTCCATGCGTTCCTGAGAAAAAGGGTCTTGACAGGCAGACAGACGGACGGACGGACAGACAACAAAGTGATCCTATAAGGGTTCCGTTTTTTCCTTTCGAGGTACGGAACCCTAAAAACATCTCTCTCACATGATTATTATCAAACATCAAGAATTTCAAACTCCCATAAACTCTGCAGTTACTAACCTAATCCAAAATAGTAAAAAAGTATCAAGAATGTTTTACGGTGGCATGTGTGTCGCCGTATAATTTTCTTGATCCTTTGATCCCCATTATGTGTTATGGTTTGAGTAGTCGTTAAAAAGTAGATCCGGTCAGATAATTAGAATAAATTGCCGACGCGTCTATTTTTAGGAGATCTTAAATTAACATGAGGGGTTATAGTTATTTAAAGGGTTTTGAAGCGTTGCTCTAAGAATAAATGTGACAGTATGACAAACTGACATCATTACTCGTTTAAAATCAACAAGCGGGGTAAGTGAGGATGCCGGGGGCGGGCCGGGCGTGACAAATACGATCGGGGGACTTCCCGCATGCACAGGTCTCGATATGTACTCGTTTAAACATTTTTGACTAGGCAAAATTAGTACAGACTAGGCAAAACCAGTTAATCCTAAAGTGTACTTATTCATATTAGGCTCAACCAGTTCAACTAGTTCCTCATATCGGCCATAGGACGGACCAGTTTAGCCTAGTCTGTACCGGTTTATCCTATCGTATAAAGGATGAACTGGTTTGGCCTAGGAAAAACTAGTTTGTCCTAAAATTCTACAGTCATAACCTTTGCAATTTAGTTTAGTCTGACTATTTCCTTACAAGTCATATTTTATGCTTGTAATTTTTTGGACAAATTTCTTAGATAGGCGGACACACTGATCGTCAATTTCAGTCACTTTATACACCCAATTGGTCAAAGATGTGGAGTTTCTTTACAAAACGCTCGGCAGCCAAGAAAATCGCGACGTATGCTTTCGTCGCTGAACATCGTCGTGGGCCGTGAGTCTTGAATCCTGTACTTGCAAGGACCTCTACAAGGCCACAGATAACTCAGTATGCGTGACTGAGTACTGGTCCACAAAGATTTAGCCTAGGTCGACACGATATGAAGAAGAAGAAGGCGCTGAATAAGATAATAAGTGTGATACCTATTTCAAAACAATTGGAATCTAATTAGACCGATCAAAGCAGATAATAGAAAATATCAAGAATCTAACAGTGGTGGGGAGACTACAGCAATAGACCCAGCAACAGAATCCAGAGAAGAGAAAAGATAATGCCCAAAAATAGCAAAACGAAGATATCACTAAAGCTCACAATATAAATTCAAATTAAATACTTCTGCAAAAGCCGTGATAACGATCTCATGCGCAAGACATTCGACACGCGTGGCAAACCATTGTAGTCTTAATGGCATTAACGGTGCCCAAGCTAGGCCACGGGCGACGCTGTCATTCTCACACAAGGTTGACATACATAAATAATTGTATATCTATTAGTTTACTGATAGAAAACGCAGCGTAGAATATAAAGCACACATACGTTGACGACGTTCTTTTTTTGGAAGGTGGGTCTGGCCAATGTCTGTAATGTGATCAGATTTTATGATTTATGTAAGGCCTATCTTAAGTTTTTGGATCTAAAAAGTTTCGGCATATTGGTTCTTGTGACGAGAAGGAACTAATTCATTAACTTTAGTATCTATTATTAACAGCCTAGAATAGAATAGAAAAAATCTTTATTTTAAAGGACATTCAGGATGCCACTTAAAACAAGTCAAGATTACATGAAATACATACAAACAAACATTAAAGGATTTAAATACATACATATATACGCATTCGTTCTATTGACCCTACTGACTCTACGCCTATTCGCAAAGGTGCAGTCTTCCCCAGAGAAGAACAGGCAAGAAACTCTGAGGGTGCTTTTTTTAAAAGAGACCCATAAAAGAGTTCGTGACCTTGTGGAGACGACTGTCTAGTACATCCAGTTTATGCTTGGTCCTAGTATTTACATTGTGCCTATCGCTATTTTTCTTAAACAAATGTTCATTTTTCTTCACATATAAAAGATTGTCACTAGATTAGATAGCCTTCGTAGTCATGAGAGTTAGCGTGCCTTCCAAAGGATTCAGCGTCTAAAACATTTTTGATAATGAAGTACACTTATAATGATCTTCTTGCAACTTAAAATCAGCCATTAATCATTTAAAATTTAACAAACGACTTATGTACGAGCAATATTTCATAATGAATTAAGTAAATAAATATACCTTCTGTCAAAGATTACCAATAATATAATAAAGTAAGCACTTAATCTCCAAATAAAATGATTTGTGGTCGCATGGAGTGTGAAGTCATAAAAGTTTTTTTTACTAAGAAGGCATTAAATGTGTTCGGGAGCCACACGGTGGTACCATGAAATTGCCTAATCTGTTAATCTGTGTGTTATGGGGTTTTTAAGTCGAGTCATAGAATACATAATGTAGACTTTGAAGACAGGTTGTAAAAGAGTAGTGTTTCTAAGATCGGTTTTCAAAATTTCTTGCAGCTATTTACAGAACTTTTAGAGGTACTAAATATTACATTGAGTAGTACTCGTAGATGTAAACCATTGGTAAAATTATGAACAGTGCTGATAGATGCGAGTTCAAAATACAAAGAAGCTCTAAAGTCCTTTTACTGAATTCCTACAGTACCTCTGGAAGAAGAAGCTACTGGTAAATACTGTATTGTAAAATCCTATATTGCATATCAAACAAAATAAGTACACAGGAATCAAGAGTGTTATAAATATTAAATAAATGTAATGTGATCAGATACAAAGGCGGACTTATCCCACAAGGGTCTGTGTTCGTCTTTGGTTTCAGTAACCCATTTTTAAATCATAGGTACACTAAGGTCAAGAAGAGAAGTGGCTTGCAGAAGTGAGTGGGTGAATCCAGCTTAAAATATTTTCTAAATTATCTCTACTGCAAGCTACCAGAATAGTCACATCATTACATATGCTCACACCTGTAAATCCATACGGGGTAGGCAGAGCACCAGTGGTTCAGAACCGCTTCATTTCACATTTGACATCAACTCTGAGGGTTGTTAGATGAAACATAAAGTATAGTGGTGAGAGGTTGTCAGCCAGAATAGTTCAATAACTTAGAAATTTGTTTTGGCTTCATGAAATCCCGATGCAAACAAAAAATAAAACATTTATAGTCAGCTAGAATTTTCCACGTCAAAAACGTAAGAGTCACCGACTTCAATCCAAAAAAGACAAATTTTTCGAGAGTTTCCCTTAATTTCTTCAGGATTCCACCATCAGATCCTGGTTTCCTTACCATGGCACCACCCTTGGGATACTCCCTTTCCAACAAAATAATAATAATCAAAATTGGTTCATAAATGACGAAGTTATCCGCAGATATACATAATATATATATATATATATATCTATTAGTTTACTGATAGAAAACGCAGCGTAGAATATAAAGCACACATACGTTGACAACGTTCTTTTTTTGGAAGGTGGGTCTGGCCAACGTCTGTGATGTGATCAGATTTTATTATTTATATATATATATATATATATATACGGTCGAATTGAGAAACCTCCTCCTTTTTTGAAGTCGGTTAAAAATGAAAACAATGCAACGAAAAACCTGCTCCTATTTCCAAGTGACGACGATTATTCACCACAGCCCTATGTCCGCATACCACACTGCCCACTGCACTCCTTAGTCCAGAGGGCTCATAAATTGGACCTCTTGACGGGTTCTAAACCACCGTCCATGGGATCACTATACTGTAATTTATGGTTATCCCTTTATGAGTGGGGTTAAGGCGAGAGCTGACAGCGATTTTTAGGGGTTCCAATGAAAGCGGAAAAATTATCCCTACTGAAGTAGATGCATGCTTATTGGGCGATTTCAAATTGTTGACATTTAAAGATATCGTCGGTGTGAAAATGGCCTACGAAACTTATTTGGCGTGGCACCGACTTCAAAAGATCAATAGGTACTACGTGGCACATTAAATGATCTAGTCTATATTTTTTTTTTTCAGTGTAAATGTTTATGGTTGTAAATGGTTGCCCTCTATTTCCCTGGGGTTCCATCATCAGATCCTGACTTGGTGACAATGGAATCATCTCTGGAGTATACTCTTTCGACAAAAAAATAATTTTGAAAATCGGACACAAACGGCGGAGAAATAGGTGAACATACATTCAAAAAAATACACACAGTCGAACATAGTACCTCCTTTTTTGAAGTCGGTTAAAAAGTCGAAGTTCCTTGAGTTTTTCTCAGGTGTCCTTAAATAGATATAACGCTTGTTAGTAGCCCAGTGGCTCTCACTGATCTCAACCGATTAGTGAGGTAAAGCAACGTACACAGAAGCATGCAACCTGATGGGTTTCCGTGCTTCGGTGGGCACGTCGAGCTGTCGATTCCGGCTGCTGTCGATTGACTGCAGATTGACTGCAGTCGTTAAACCAAACCAAGTCAGAGGCCATTGTGCGGTTTGAAAACTCTGACACCAAGTTTAGTCAAGTTCGCCACACACTTGACTATACCTTCACGATAAGAAGGAGAAGATAGATAAATTAATGTTTTTATTTTCCGCTATCAGTCCTAAGTTGCATTTTCTACTTGGACCACCCGATTAGATTACGTTATGTTCCAACACCAATAACATAATATATTCGGCGGTAAACCAACATTATGATGACGTTACACTTCATCAATCCTCGCTCTGATATTTATGGCCATTATAATTAGTTCCAGTAGGACCTTGTACCGTTGGATCGGCTACGGGCTGTACCTATTGTGCGGAATGACATACTGTATTGATAAATGCTGGATTATTTTCGATTAAGAACGCAGAGAAGCTATCTAGACTAGAGAACTTTGTACTAAGGGCTGTACAGAAGGAGACTCAAGTTTTGATCTATACTTAAGTATTGATTGTCTCTTTCCGTCATTGGATGTATGAAATTTTTATATTTCTCAATTTCGCCATCTGTACGGTCAAAATGGCGATCATTGAATCGACACACAACTGAAGTTAGAATCCCTGGTTGACGTGATCAAGGACGGCATTACATTTAAAGGAGCTTTAGCTTTAATTAACGTTTCTGCAACTGAATGTTAGTCTGCAACTGGAATTTTAGACAGCAGAAATTCTGCATTATTCACACTGCAGTACAACTAAACCTGATAATCATAAAGCAATTTTAATAAACCTTTGCACAACAATAGCGGTGGTCAAATATGGGGATCATTATCAACTCGGTCGGCGAGCTATGCTAACCCCGTTTATTGGGCAAGAAATGCAACTTAGGGGCCATCCATAAATTACGTCACACGAATTTCATGATGATTTGACCCCCTCCCCCTCCTTGTCACAGCTGGTCACATTTATAAAATTCCCCCTCCCTAGTGTGATATCACATATTTTGTATATTTTCCATTTTTTTTGTATTTTTTTAATAAAAGCAGTACTCAATAGAGTTATTATTTTTTTTGGGAACTCAAAACTCGTTGTCTTAACAAAAGAATAAACTTAAAAAGAGTGCTTGGGACTGAAGAGGTTAAGTTTGTCGTTAATAGTTGAAGCGTTTTGATACTCATAACCTCATAACACATTTTGAAATGTGACGTCACGAAACTTATGACCCCTCCCACCCCCTTGTCACACAATGTCACACTTTAACATGTGACGTAATTTATGGATGGTCCCTTAGTGATGTGGAAAATGTAAATTTTGAAAGATATATACTCTCATGATATTGCGATAGGTATCTACGAAATCCCACATTTTAAAAGAAGGAAATAAAGTAAAAAAGGCATATGAAATACAAAAAATTCATGAGTCTGCCATCTACGTATCCATTCATCTTCACAAACTTTCACATCTATAATTTAGTAGCACAAACAAGATCTGCATAAAAACCTAAGCATACTCGTATTTCTCTCGAATCCTCATCACTAGCAAAATAAATCAATAGAGTTTCCCAACGGTCGGCGCGGCGTGGGAACCCAGACTTGCACTTTCGACGACGATGCGCGATATGCGCGGGCGCCGCAACGTCTGCACTGCGCAGACGCTAAACGAGAGATTAACATGACGTCAGGCTTTAAGCAAATAAGGGTACTTGTTAGTTTTTGTGGATTTTCAGTGTTCTTTGAACTTCCTCCTTTATGGTGTAGGTATAATCAAGTGTGTGGTGAACTTGACTAACCCTCGTGTCAGAGTTTTCAAACCGCCAAAATTGTTACATTATAGGAACCCCAATTCTGTAACTTAAAACGGCTTAGTACTGTGTCGTTAGAGGGTCAACAGAATGATTTGGCAAGGTAATTATGAACTGAGCTATCAGGCAAGACATCGAAGATAATAATAATAATAATCTCTACACACTCAAAGGCCCACACTAAGGTTTTCCCTTGTGTCATGAGTCCCTTGGAACATACACAAAGAGAGACACGAACACCCATTACCCGAGAACAAACATTTCCTTTTTACACAAATATTTGCCCCGCCCGGGCATAAGCATCTCTGGGTGAGCTTGCTACAACCTCGACCGCATCTTCGCCCCTGGGCTAGATTGTGGTCAAGAGCGAACCCAATAAAAAAGAACCAAGGTCCTGTCGATCAAAAGGCAGCGTCACTGCCATTCGACCAAACCGGCAGTCGAAGATGAATATTTAATTTAATAAAAACAACAGCAAGACTTCACGGGACAAAAAGATAGTAGGATCACGTCGCCCTATCACCAACCCATCCATATAAGGAAGGAGAAAGTTAAGAAGCTAGCTAGAGGTTACGAACAGGTTGGTGCTTATTGCCATGAACTGCCATCGCCACTTCTGCTTGCAAATGTAACTCGCCTAGATCATAGGACAGCATAATCAGATCTCCTGGTCGATAATCTGTACAGCGAAACACCTGATTGTCTGAAATGAGGAGATTCAGTAATTCGCTTAGTTCAGAGTATTAACAATAGTCATTAGAACGTTTTTACAATGGTATATAATCGCTAGGATAGATTCAAAACTTAACTCAACGGTTACCAGGTTTAGCTAAAGGTCTCAAATTGACATCGCGTATAAGAGGTACTTTACTTTTTTCCAGTTTAATTCAGGAAAAATCAATATCCTCAATCAATCAAGTCTGTGGGGAAAAACGCTGTGATTTGCTCCGGAATGAGATGACAAAACAACAAATAAAACAAACGAGCTGACCCTTTGCCGTGCTACAGACTGTACTAGCAACATTAGCAAGATCAACGGGGTTCCGATCAACTCGTCACGGATTGGCTACTGGTACAATTATCGAATGTAGACCACTCTCACTGCGTCGGCGCAGCGCAAAAACGGCGAGAACCAAAGAAAGCATCAGGTGCGCCCTCATTTCACTTTCTTCCACGGCCTGCACTTCAAAACCAACTTTACTACAATCCTTTTAAAGTCCAAAATTGAAGCTTGAAAGATTTCATTACAGAGACTTCTGACGAAACCCTTTAAAAGCCGTTAATTGTGAGAGTTCAATGCTTTCTAATGATTTTTTGAAGTAAGATTTTCAGAATGATTGCAGAGTGCGGGGATCGCGTTTGCTTTAATGACACTTCTTTAAAACTCATGTCTGCCTGGTACTTTCACAGTGATTTGCAACCTCCTAATTAGGGTTCTAATCAAAAGCGAAAAAAGAATCTGTCACGAAGATAAACAGGATTGCCAAGATTACTAACCGTCCGATGTCTTAATCTCTGCCTACCCAAATTGGACAACAGAGGCGTGAGCGTAGTGGGATAATATACTCGTACAGGCGCTTATGGTGAAGGAAGATAATAATTAGTTGAAGCTGCATCAAATTGAAATAAAACAGAAGCTTTTAAAACACGAAACACAATTTAGTAGAAACAATTATACATAATCAATGAAATATTCAAAAGAAACGCTATTCTTAAATAACGAGATATTAAAATAACATTCAAAATCAACATTTACCAAGTAGAAAGTGATCAAAACTTCAACGAGGCAACTATCAGACATAGATCTTAGCATGAATGGCCATTGTGGTTGCGCTCGCGCACCTAATGACGACCATTTAGCGTCGAGGAGCGATTGAGTCGTCGACATACTAACACTTTACTTTTTATTTCGAACTCTCTTTTAAACTGTTCCAGACAGTCGAGATAAGTCTGATTAGCGAAGTATCTGACTGATTGTGATTTTAATTGGACTGGAAGCTTGAAAGTCTGGCCGATAAATGGTCTGGTTGATGTCAAAAGAATTTGAGCCACTCAGATTGCGGTGAATTCTTTAAATGAAAAGTTTTTTTGGACAGCAGAGTAAAATAAGTGGGTTTGGATTTGGTAATTTCGCTTTTTTTTGAACGGTAACATGACTGGAAATATACAGTACAATATAATACAATGCCTTGGAGAAATATACAATATATGACAGGACAGAAGACCCACTAAATAGCTTGATTGCTATTCTTCGCCAATCGCCAGTAATAAAGAAGAAAAATAATTATTAAATAAGAAAATTACTGATTTTTGTTTTCTGAATAACTAAAGTGGTCAAGCCACTTGAATTTTGGTATCAAGGTAATTTAGTCACTTTATTGATTTTACATAGTAATTTCAGAATTCTCTG
The DNA here is from genome assembly GCA_949987775.1 of Aproaerema taeniolella. Taxonomy (NCBI): domain Eukaryota; kingdom Metazoa; phylum Arthropoda; class Insecta; order Lepidoptera; family Gelechiidae; genus Aproaerema; species Aproaerema taeniolella. Next base: position 2,450,637 of record OX465252.1, read on the forward strand.
ACCTAAAAGAACATGATAAACCATCAGAATTCAAAAGAACCAAGTGTAGACGTAGATAAGATATAAATACTGTACTGTATAAATAGATATAATACTGTGTTCTTTTACTGTCCGTGGAGCACGGATGTGGAACAAACTGCCAAGAGTCATACAAGAGAGTCCGTCTATACATTCTTTTACAAACAGAATCAAATAATACTACCTGTCACAACTATAATGAGCAATTATATTATTTATTATATGTATTATAATTATGTATTAATATGTATTATTAATTTTATCATTTATATATGTATTAATTATGTAACCATCTCTTAGTTTGTATTTTCTTTCTGTTGTGTGCAATTTTCTCTTTCCGTCTAATACACTATTTCTCACTGGTTAGGTTGGCTGGAAGAGATTTCTTCTAGAGATAAGCTCGCCTTTGTAAACATTTTTTCTGTCAAATTGTCTTACTTTGTTGTGCAATAAAGAATATTAATAAATAAATACCCAATTACCCATGAATAAAGAAAAAATCATAACGACTCAACAAAGTAAAATGCATAAACGTGCTTCTGACATGTGTAGAGATGCATAAATTCATGAGATAACGGAAGAAAAACTGAAGTCTAGACAAATGGTCGGATATTTAGGTCAATGGCAACATCAGAGCTGATACACACTATGGTGGAACAACGCCGACGAGAATCCTACTTGGTCTATGGCCTGTAAAAGTTATGAATAATGATATCAGTTGTGATCAAATATTAAATATTTTTAATTTTGCAAATCGACTATCAACGCGGTTTTTTTTAAACTGGTATACTCAGAACTAGTAGAGTGTGCTAAAATAAGCTGTGCCTCTAATTTAAGCTGTTATGTCGAAAATATACATAAAAATCCAACTCAGACAGTACAGTGGGTCAAGTTACAACCAGTGATTATTTCAGTGATCTATTTGGAACCGACACCAATACATCACTGAATTGACCATTATTATATGTTATTGACCATAGCCAACCTTGATCAACAAAAACAAGTGAAGTAACGAAATTGAGCAAATGAGAAAAATAATCAAAACAAAACAATCTTAACCGTCAAACTCTATTGAACATAGTGTCAAAAGCAAACAAACTGTCTAGAGATCTATAGCTCACTATCCCGATCCGATAATAACGTAGCGACATTTCAACATAGTCGGTACACAGAGATACAACCGATAATGTCAACACATACATGGCAATCAGAAAGACATTGAACTGGTTTAATGCAAATGTCTACTTCCATATACACACATCAAAAAAAGTTTACGATCAGTAGCAAAATCAGGTGTATTCTTTGAAATATAAATTTTTTAAAGAAACTGTTTACGTTTTATGATTTTATAATGAAAATGCACTAAGTAAATAAAAGAATCATTATTAATTATTTACTTTTTATTAACAAAAGCTAGGAAATGCAATTTTGGCTTAAATGTAATGTAATGAAAAATTTGAATTAATGAAAAAACAAACAAAATTTATTACGAAAAAATTAATAGTTAGTATAAAATGACTCCTCCCCTGGCTCGCACACATGCGGAAACCCTTCTGGGCATGCTAAGAATTAAGTTATCTAGCATTTCTTGTGGTAACCTGTCCCACTCTTCAATAGCAGCTGCCCTGATTTCTGACACTGTTCGCGGAGGTGGCTGACGGTTCCAAACAGCTCGTTTAAGAGCATCCCACGCATGCTCGATCGGGTTTAAGTCAGGCGAGCCGGCAGGCCAGTCTAACCTGGTGATGTCGTATTGCTGGAGAGCAGCATCAACACGTCCGTTTCGATGTGCCGGGCGCATTATCATCTACCATTATGAATTGGCGCCCGTGGTTGATGCGGAATGGTCTGACGTATCCATCGATTGCAATCGTTTTGTACATGGCTCCGGTCATGGTGCCTTGATACGGGATTAAGGGCGTCCTAGCCCCAATCATTATCCCGGCCCAAAAGGACACTGATTTCCCGCCCTGCTGAGCGGTTCCAGTGGCAGTTCTCTGCCTTTCAGAGTCGCCAGGTCTTCTCCAGACACGGACACGTCGGTTATCTGGATGTGTACTGATCCGCGTTTCGTCAACGAAGAAGCAGTTCTGCCAGATGCTTTCGTCCTCAATTTCTTCATTTTGACGGAGCCTAGCCCATTGCAATCTGCGCCACTTCCGTTGCTGTGAGTTCAGAGGTGCTCGCCAGGATCTCCTTGCTCGTAATCCAGCTTGGTGTAAGCAATTTCTAATCGTTTGAGTGCTAACTTCGCGGCCGGTGGCAGCTCGCAGCTCTGCTTTCATTTTAGTAGCGTTCATTGTTGGGTCACGGGCAGCCAGTAATCTGATATATCGCTTCTGAATTGCAGTAAGAACAGTTGGGCGACCACTGCGAGGTCGATCAGCTAAATCTTCCATGCCCTGATACCTCTCCAACGTGGTCACCACGCAGGATTGGGATACATGAACTCTGCGTGATATTTCCCTCGTGGAATAGCCTTCTCCACTTAAAGTTAGAATTCTGGCTCGTAAAACTGCAGTTAATCCTCTCGGCATCGTTACCAACTTAATTTTTTTTGAATAAATTGAAAATATTGATAAGTTGCGACTATGTCAGATTTCTGAATGAAAGCAAGCAAGGGTTGATTGTCTTTTTAAATGAAAAAACATTTTAATTACGAAATTATTTTATATTTAAATTTCATATTTTTAAATAAGGAATCAAAAGATAAAAAGTGATTAAGGCGATTAGATCCCTCAATTTCCGAATATTGAGCATTTTGTAAAGCTTACTTCTCATTTATGACTGGCCAGGGAAAGTTGAAAAAAAAATATGTGAAACATCTGTTCAAGGACTACATGTGGAACGTCAGTATTTTTTTTTTACGTCTTTGTATTGTATTTTTAAAAAAATACCACGAGACATCGATTTTTGACTTAAATTCCTTACTGCTCCTAAACGGCTATGATATATGGAAATATTCTTATACTAATTAATTAAGAATCCCTTTTTCTTGAAACACAACGTTTAAATTTTGTAAATCGAACAATATTTTCATTCAAAAGTTACGAAAAACGGAAATCCGAACGTTTAGTTGCAGAGGGTGGTCTGCGCGGGCGCGGGCGGCAGTCCTCCGCTGGCATTCCGACGGGACGGCTGTGTCACTCGTATCCAAACTTTTACGAGCGATAAAGCGTATTTTCTGTTTGCCTGTGTGCGTTGACACAGTATATTTATGTATTAGTGTGCTTAGAGAGTAGTGCAGTCAGACGATATTATTGTGTTACGGTATAGCTCGCGCGTGGACGCTAATTGTACCTACTATTATAAGTTTGTAATCTAGTCGTAATATTTGATTATTTTGCGCTTATAGACGTTTGACGAAATTTAATTGTATTAAGTACTTTTGCGGATCTAAATCTATATGATTGAATATATATAATATGTATAGGGTGTTAAGTAATTCGATCTTATCCTCTCAGGTGGTGAATCAGCCCATGACACTGAACAATTTTCGAAAATTCGCTTGCCACACCCGGAATCGAACCAGCTAAAATCCAAAAAAAGCACCCTGTACTTTAATAGTATTGATCGATAGGGTCAATCGTAAGGATAAATCTCCCTAACAAACATAGTAAATTAAGTGAAAGGAAGACCATTAAATCTAAGCTTACAAATTTGATGGGACGTGTTAAAGCACTTTTACTTAGGTAAGGGTCCCATCGTTAGGTTTTATGTAGTTTAATGGTTCTCTTTTCATCTAATTTACCATGTTTGTTAGAGACATTTGATCTTTACGATTGACCCTATCGATCGATACCATAAAAGTGCAGGGTGTTATTTTTTTGAATTTAAGCCGGTTCGATTCCCGGGTGTGGCAAGCGAAATTTCGAAAATCCTTGAATGCTGTTTTGTTTCTTATAGAGCGGGACCTATTCGTAAAAAAGTCTTCAAATAACGATTTTCGTGGGACTTACCTCCGCCATACGAACTACTGGTATGTACTTATTCGGCATATTTTCCTGAACACAAAAAGTGCGGTAGTCACTTTCTAAGGGTATGGAGGGGGTAGCTATGACGTGACGTATTTTATTTACGCTATATTTAGATAACTACTGGACAGATTTACTTAAATAGGGTCTCAAATGAAAGATAATTTAATGAACATTGTTTTATTCTAAAGATTCATTAGTGTAAACCTAGTAGGTAACAAAATAAATATTTTCAAAAAACGACATTATGTAAAATTTAACTTTTTTTACTGTGTGAAAAGAACAGAAACCGTTAGGATTACGGTAATTTAGCTCATTATAAAAAAATAGCTACACTTATCAGCATTCTAATGAACCTAAAAACGTTTAAGTCGAGCTATAAACAACGGAACTGCAGTCGTCTAAGTGAGCGTGGGTAGCGCGTGACAAAACGGGTAGAATCACAGCAAAATGAAAAAGTATTATGAACAGGCATAATTTTTATTAACAGGCATTTCTTTTTGTCAAAAAATTTTCTTCATTTTGTTACGAACTATTTTCAAAAATTCTCGTAACCAAAATAACGCTTCGTATCGTATCGAAATAAAACTCTTCATACTTGCACGTACTTGCGTTATATTTTAAAACAAAGGACTCGATGGTACTGGTCTGTACTGATGGGTATGAGAGTGTAAACGTACGCACTCGAGGCAGAGGCAGGTCGCTGGCGTGCGAGAGTGTACAGCCGCCATTATATTTTTTACATCGGCAACACTGAGATTCATTCGGAGGAATCCCTGCACCGTGCTGCGACGTGAACTTTGGCACTTGTCGCTTCATTCATTTGAAATCATTTGGTCAGTTCTATGACACTGTTACCAATAGCTGCGAAATTGCGCTGATATCGCCTTTTAAAACTAAAAAACATAGTTGATATTTGATATGGGTTCCTATAAAAAAGTTCTTTAGCTTCATGAGGAGCCCTAAATTTTGCTAGTTTAAAAGCATTAATAAAGCTTTTTTTATTTGAATCTTTGGCCCATTTTAATAAATCATACATGAATCGAAACAGACTCTTGAGTAACCGTTGCCTTTATGTTGTTGCTACGTAACAGCTACTAGTTTGGTACCCTCTAAGTTTAATTTTTTGCCTGTTCTTGGAGGATGATTGCACATTAAACAGACATAGTTAAAAATTCTAATGCAATTGTTTTAAGCATCTCCTTTTCAGATAACTAGATTATGTAATATGACATGCTATGGTTAAAGTTACATTACACGAATCAAATGTTTTTGACCCTGATTGATTTGTTAAATACATAGTTTCATTAAATAATAAAATAAGATAATAGATACATACCCAATCGCAGGGAATATTTTGTTATGTTGTTTGTGGTATTATCTAGATATAACTAAATAAACCAGAACATTTATGAAAATAAATCTCTGACATGCTGCTAGGTAGTAATAAGTAACATTTTATTCATTTAAAAGCAGTAGGTACAGTTTTAAAGTACAGTGTGTAATAAATATGCCTATTGGGTTTCTTCATGGGACAGACTGTCAGCCGACTCACCCTGCACTAGGAATAAATCTGTATTGCAGTGGTAAGATATCTAGTCAGTTCACGAGAGGTAAGGTTATGGTACTTATAGTTGAGTTGTTTTACAAGTGAATAGGCACTTCGCTAAAGGCTTAACCAATTTCCAGAACTAGTAAATAAAAGTGAATAAATAGATTCTCAAATATAGACCCATATGTGTTGCCACAATTCCGTCAATATCATGTAGCGCAGAACACTTTACTTTATAATAAATGGTAATCAGCCATTTTGTGAAAAAAATGTGGATAATAACTTTTTTGAGTTACACCCAGGTGACACTTTTAACACTCTCATGTTTTCAAAATGGTTCAATGATAATCAATGGAAAAGTAAAAGAATAAATAATATTTTTCAATGAATCATTGAAAAAATTTGATAGCTATCAACGTCTGACCTTTTTGGCGGGGGCTGCCAGACAACTTGAAAGACTCCTATAATTATTGAATTGTTATCTTTTTTGGTAACCCCAGTGTCATTACACGGTTACACATTACTCTCTCTGCTCTTTGTGGTGGAAAGTTTTGAATTTGAAAATTTAAATAATAGGTACAGTGTGTCCAATTAAGAATAATGCGTAACAAATTTTATGGACTTCCCTACTTTACTCAGTGGTTCGCCCAGAGCAATTCCGTATTCAGTGAAGAGACATGGGTAAGAAAAGCGAATTCTCTTGCCTTCTTCATCGAATTGGGTTTTGTCAAAATAAACGCTACGCTACACACTCAAAGGCCCACACTAAGGTTTTCTCTTGTGTCGTGGGTCCCTTGGAATACACACAAAGACAAACACCCATGACCCGAGAACAAACATCTGCTTTTTACACAAATGGTTTGATTTAAAGACACCAACTTGCTGTGTTTAAGAAGCTGTTTGTTATTAAAATCTTTGGTCACATTTGACCCAACTTAAAAATTTGCATAGACTTACTATTGATATGAATGCATTATATTCATAATTAATTAACTTCAAATTAATTGAAAAAGTTTTATAAGAAAAATATTTTATAGAAATGAGAAGCGACCAAAATTGGTGCCATTTGTTATCATTGTCAAACACAAACACTGACCAAGAATTTGTAAATAAAAAATAAATATCTCATTCCTATATTCTGTCCCTGCTACTTCAGCTTTCTTCGAAAGAGTTTTTTCAGTCATTAAGACTAAATGGAGTGACGACAGAAACAAAGCCATGTTAAATTTAATTAAAAATTAACTCTTAATATGTTCAATTATAATTTTGACTGTATCGAGGCAGATAAAAGTTTTAAAAAGACAACAAGTTAATAAAATATGCAAAAAGTTCAAAAAAACATGTATTTAAGTAAAACAATAACGAATGCTGTTTTATTTTATCTAATACCTTTTTTTTACCTTCTCCCACCTTAATATACTTTATTTCATGAAAAAAAGTTGGTTTCCCTAGCGTGCACTTAACTCAGTGACAAGACGCCATCATGACAGTTTGAGGTTATCTTGACATACAGCATGACGTCACAAGATGGCGAATTAAAGGCGATAGCAGCGCCATTTCGCAGCTATTGGTACTAACAGTGTCATAGGCCTGACCAAATGATTTCAAATGAATGAAGCGACAAGTGCCAAAATTCAAGGCGCAGCACGGTGCAGGGATTCCTCGGAATGAATCTCAGTGTTGCCGATGTAAAAAATATAATAGCGGCTGTCCACTCTCGCACGTCAGCCACCTACTTCTGCCCCGAGTGCGTACGTTTACACTCTCATGTCCATCAGTACAGACCAGTACCATTGAGTCATTTGTTTTGAAATATAACGCAAGTACGTGCAAGTATGAAGAGTTTTATTTCGATACGATACGAAGCGTTATTTTTGTTACGAGAATTTTTGAAAATAGTTCGTAACAAAATGAAGAAATTTTTTGACAAAAAAATGATGCCTGTTAAAAAAAATGATGCCTGTTCATAATACTTTTTCATTTTGCTGTGATTCTACCCGTTTCGTGACGTTATTTTCAAGATTATTCGTACCAAAATCTAAGTACCTACCGTAGTCAGTTCGGCGCTACCCACGCTCACTTAGACGACTGCAGTTCCGTTGTTTATAGCTCGACTTAAACGTTTTTAGGTTCATTAGAATGCTGATAAGTGTAGCTATTTTTTTATAATGAGCTAAATTACCGTAATCCTAACGGTTTCTGTTCTTTTCACACAGTAAAAAAAGTTTAATTTTACATAATGTCGTTTTTTGAAAATATTTATTTTGTTACTAGGTTTACACTAATGAATCTTTAGAATAAAACAATGTTCATTAAATTATCTTTCATTTGAGACCCTATTTAAGTAAGTCTGTCCAGTAGTTATCTAAATATAGCGTAAATAAAATACGTCACGTCATAGCTACCCCCTCCATACTCTTAGAAAGTGACTACCGCACTTTTTGTGTTCAGGAAAATATGCCGAATAAGTACATACCTGTAGTTCGTATGGCGGAGGTAAGTTCCACGGAAATGAACTTTATTCTCCTTGGGTCCCGCTCTATTATTAAAAATAAAGGAATGTTTCCTTTGAGTAAAATTTTCTATCTACAGTATTTACAATACACAATACAATACAATATTCTTTATTGCACACATAGGATTACAGAATATGTTTATACAGCGAATTTGAAATAATGTATACAAATAGGCGGCCTTATTGCTTAACAGCAATTTCTTCCAGGCAATCTTATGGTATAGGAGTTATAGATTGAAATGCGGGAAAGGCGCAAATATTAATTAAATAATAATTATAAATAAGTTGACTATTTATGCACTAAAAATATATATTTATTAAGATTTATATATATTTATTATATATATTTAGAGTACTTTCCCTCCAGGAGACGTTAAAAAATTCCACCCTGTATATATGCGACCGGTGAGAATGCCAGAATTGTCGAATAATAGCATTACGTCGATTGCGGCAATCAAAATAATTCAACTTAGATTAAGTATAATTACTTACATACACCGACATCTTTTGTTATTAGAAGTACCTAGTTAGATTCATCAATACAAACTCAAGTGATAGCAGTAATGTATGGAGTGCGCTTCTGTACATTCTACGCCTGTGTATTCTTTGATCGGTGTTTTCTTGCGGGGTGCGGGTTGTGGCGCGCGGGGCAGAGGGCTCAAACGTCAAGGTCATTGACGACTCTAATCGCCTTAAGTTTTATTCTTCTACTATAAAAAATATTAGCACTTTTCCAAGTGATCGCAAACTTTTTTTGATGTGTGTAGATAAACATTACAATATCGGTATTACTTTATATCATTACAAGATCATTATTGCAATTTGCCATTATGCTTGCATCGGCATCAGTAGGTATTTTATACCGAGCAAATTAGTTAACTGGATACTTCGATTATTTGCGTTGTTTTTCTTTCTTAGCATATTATAATGTTTTACGGGTCAAACCTGATTTCAGGCGAAACTAGTTTTTAAGCACTAATACCTTAAGTTTTAAAGCGTAAAATGGATAATTCGTTCATTAATTATGACCCAAGGATTTTTGCGGAGCTTAAACTATATAGTTTGTCATGGTACTGTGATATTTAGTCTTCACCGAGATGAGATTACGTGACACAATCGCTACTGGCTGGTCGGAGTGCTGTCAAGTATTGATTTAAAAGTTTAAAATTCAATTTTAAATATTCGCGAACGCTAAAAAAAAGAAGATGACAGCAATCTGGGCCATTCGTGTGAGAGTCATCGGAAGGTGTTGATTGTGCGCACAAACGCTACGTTATGTGTTAATTTGCTAAACCGTTTAAGTATGTCGTGTTAAACTTATTATATCATATGTAATACCAGCTTTGCAGTGTTTAATTTAACGCCCCCAACATAAAGATTACAACTGTTTATTTGGTTTGTACCCAAACTCCTTTAACCCGAAATCATCTTTGGCCATTATCATTATGTGTGACTAGACGATGCCCAGGACATTTTTCCCGTGGTAATTTCGGAAAATCTTTTCTAATTCCTTGCCTATGAAAGTAACCTACGGGCCAATTTTCAGCTTTATAGGTCTAAGGGTTTAGATTGGGTGTTGATGAGTTAGTGAGTCAGGATAATTATTAAAGAAGATTAAGATTAATGTGAGTAAACCTCTGCTTTCAAACCTCTACCTCTGTGTTGTTCTAACGGCCTGTGACAACAGTTTTAGGACCAAACTTGGGGGCCGTCCATTAATCACGTGAGGTTCGAAAGGGGGGAGGGGGTTTAGCAAAAATCACGAAACATCACAAGGGGGGAGGGGGGGTGTAGTAAGATATCACGTGTATTTATTTTTTCGTCAAACGCGCGATTTCTAAACCGAAAAACGGGCGTGTAGTGTTATTCCAGTCAAAAACAACCTGCAATATTTCTGTCTAGACATTTTTTAAATTAGATTTTACTTTGTATCTGTATTTAAAGACAATATTTAAAAAAAAATAAGATTCTTTGTAGGTACTTAAAACACGTGATTTTGGGTGGGGGAGGGGAGTCAGTCTTAAACCTCACCACGTATCACCAAGGGGGAGGGGGGGTTGAAAAATGCTTAAAAAAACATCACGTGATTAATGGACGGCCCCTTGTCAAAAACACGAAAACGCTCGTGATAAGTTGATACTTTGGTCACCAAAGTATGTTGATTTATCTCAGTGGATCTTTGAACGAATTCTCAAGTTAGCCTGGGCGAGTTGTTCACTTATTTTTTTTAATTATCAGCTAAGGTAATGTACAGGCTTGTGACAGGTAACAGTTTTTAATTATAAAACAAGAGGTAAAGGATAAAAATAGCGTAGTAACAAGTATACTTCACCTGTCTTCTAGGAATAATGTCACACCTATAGTACATGTCATGAATTTTTTCATTAAAGAGGCCTTAATACTATTCGAAAGATACTATTCAAAAGTGTAGCGATGTCTTTGTGTTACATTTTTTATCGCTTCAACTAAATATAGTCATGATACTAATTAAGTTCTTCTTCTTCAAAGTGTGACTGTGTCTAGTAAATGGGACGACTTTGAGGGTAGTCAATAAATGTGATTAACATAGCTTGTTGATTACCAGCCCATATACACGTCCCCACCGAGGGGCAGCGGGCCTCCCTTCGAAACACGAAGGGGATTTAGGCCATAGTGCACCACGCTGGCACAATGCAGGTTGGTGGACCGCTCGTCTTTCGAAAATTAATTTTCTTGGACGGGTGGGTTTCATCAGAGTGTTTTCCTTAACCGTTGAGCAAGTGATAATTTGAAATCCGTACATAAATCCGAAAAGACGAATTTAGTGGTACAGGCCCACACCAGGATTTGAACCAGCAACCTTCCGATTACAAGGCTGGCTCCGATTACAAGGCTGGCTCGTTACCAACTGGGCTATCACCGCTTCAATTTATTAACATAGCTTATTACATTACATTTCCATTCTTAACGACTACCCTCAAAGTGGTCCCTTTTACCAGACATAGTCTACACCTACACTAACAATAAAAAGAGGAAAGATTTGTATTTTTGTATGTAACGAATAAACTTAAAAACTACTGGACCGATTTCAAAAACTCTTTCACCATTAGGATGCTACATGATCCGTGAGTAACATAGGCTACATAATTTTCCCAAATTCCCACGGGAACGATCCCGAGCGGAATGCTAGTCACAAATATTTGGCAATGTCAAGTGAAAAATATTATTGTAGCACTGGTGGTGAGCCGCCACCAGTGTCAAGTTGAGAAACTCAGTATATGATGCAGTGCGATACAGCAGAGCCTCGTGTGTTAACCAGCAGAGTGCACTACTAGAAGGTGAGTATGACGATTTTGGACAAATAAGTTTTAATGCTAGAAAAAAAGTTTTTTTTGACCCTCCCCATACTTCAGTTGCTGTGTGGTGATCGGTTGAGAATAACACCACCCCATCTCTATCCGTGGGTGTCGTAAGAGGCGACTAAGGAAACACAAATGAGACCTGCCTCCTAGTAATCCATCCCAGGCAACGACACTTCATTTTTTTCTGAATCTGAGGTGTCGTCCTATGGTCTCATGCGGTGTGGTAGGCTCTGTAAAGGGCCGTCTGGTTCGCGACCACCCTCCTACCGAAGTCCGACGCCAAACAGCCTGCTGTGTTCCGTCGGTGCGTGGGAGTACCAGTGCCTTTATAAGCATTTTCTGGGTTAACTCGCTCCATCGTCGACCTCATCCTTGACCTTTATGGTCAAGGTTGAGGTCAAGAGTTAACCCATCTTATAAAAAAAAAAGTTCCTTTTTGAGGTATACCTACAAAAGGCGGCTCCATTGCTAAGCAGCAATATTATAGGTCAAGAAATAGTATCAACTAACTTCATTTTGCTTCTTCAGGACTTGTGTACTGAAGAAGCATTTGCATTGCCTTTCAAGGAAATTAGCGCATATTTTAAACTTAAAAAAGAAACGGTCAAAAAAGCGGAATGCGACCAAACGGCGACGATTTGTTGTTAGCGCAGAAAAAGGTGCGCGTGCGCAACATAGCGCACGATGCGCTCTCATTAACATTCCCGCTTGCGCAGGGCATGCGCGCTGCTCTGTCTATTTAGAGCAATAACAGATCTCATAACAAACCCTCAGAAATTTTAAGCTTTAAACTGGTTAAAATGGAATTTTTAATTTAGGATTTTTCTGTCCTAAGGTAAACGTTGTGGCACAATGCAATACCTATCATGGCATACAATAAGGAATATGCATGATTTTTTTTAGTTAAAAAATTAATCCTCATTCATGTAATAAACAGTTTAGTAAAACTATTTTTCGAATAACTATGAAATTAAAAAAGATATAAGCCATCGAAGATTTATTTCTATCTCTTTCTAGCAAAACGAAATTTAACACGGAGTTTGTATGGACGTAGTGACATGTGACGTCAAAATTTATATGGGACAACTTTAGAAGTATACTCTTTCGAAAAAAAAACGAATTTTGAAAATCAGACTACAGTTGGCGGAGTTATCGCGTAATGGCACCTTATGATGTAATTTTCGATCAAAATAGCGATACGAAAACGAAAAAAAAAAATAGTTCTTCCAATATGCGATAGCAACCCACTAAAATCCAATGTTTCTACGTAGTATCTATCACTGTATTACATTTCTGTGCTGCCACCTTGTGAGGTAGGGTTTAGTGCAATAGGAGCTTAGTCTATCTAGTTTACCTGTGACTATGCGGTAGTGTTCCTTTGTCTCATACAGTGTGACCCCGGATAAGATGCACAAACGAAAATGGGTGAAAATAGACTACAATTTATCGATAAAAAAATTAAAAAAAATTTATAAAAATTAAATTGTATTTAATATTGATTTTTCAATTTTTTATTCTCTTTTGGATAAAAATTTTGGATTCAAATAAAACAATAATGATGCCAAAAGATTAACACTGTATGGTAAATAAAAACAACGTACATAACAACAGTCACTATGGAGAAAAAAATATTTTTTTCACCAATTTTGAACATAAAAGTGTTAAATTTTAATAATTTTCATTTTAATAATTTTTTTCTTATTTTTTTATCGTTTAGTTTCACCCATTTTCGTTCGTGCACCTTATTTTGTTCAAATAACAATATCCAAAGATCTCCTCCCAAGTATTAAACATAACAAAAAAGATATCTTCTCCACATTCGGTTAAAATTCTTTGATACAGATCTAAATTAGATTTAGTAGGTGAAAATATTCTCCCCTATCATTACTATAACGACTGGGGTCTATATAAATGACATATAATGAAAGGGCTCTTCGTTACACCTACACAAACAGACCGACGAACGCGTTGTCGCATTTTTTTGTAGATATCTGGATAGTTTTTTGTTTTTTTGGACTAGGATGAGGATGAGAAAAGAACTGACATAGAGATATATGCCTGATGATAGAAATAATATTTTTAATTATTTCAAAACTTAGTTAAGGAGTTAGTTGGGTATTTATGTACAGTATTTTTTTATTATAAGATGGGTAAAATCTTGACCTCAATCTTGACCAATGTCATAGATGAGGTCGACGATGGAGCGAGTTAACCCAGAAAATGTCTATAATGCACTGGTACTCATACGCACCAGTGCATGCACGGAACACAGCAAGCTGTTTGGCTTCGGACTTCGGTAGGAGGGTGGTCGCGAACCAGACGGCCCTTCACAGAGCCTACCACACCGCATGAGACCATAGGACGCCACCTCAGATTCAGAACAAATTGACGTGTCGTTGCCTGGGGTGGATTAATAGGAGGCAGGTCTCATTTGTGTTTCCATAGTCGCCTTAAGAGGCCTTAAACCCACGGAAAGAAATGGGGTGGTGTTATTCTGAACCGATTAAGACAAGTGCGTAATTTTGGAAGTACCTTCAGAACCTGTTAGCTGAAAATTGGCCGTCGACCCAGGCTAGCTGGTATTCATGTGTTAATAGTACATAATAGGGTTTTTACCTATGAAATTGCCGATTTTTTCTCAAGCTTTATTTTATTCATAATTAATTTGATTGAACAGCTATTACTAAAATTGTTTTTTATTTAAAACCTTGACCATATAACGGAGATATTGAGTCAAATTAATACATATTTACTTTTGATTTATTTGCTGAAAAAGAAGCTCAAATGTAGCTCGTTTCATCCGTTGCCCGTTTCATTGCTTATTTTTGCTGTACCGTTGTAACAGTTACAACTTTCAATAAAGTAAGTATGATGAAAATTTACTTAATGTTGTCCAAAGCTTCCTACAAAATTTTGCTAAATTTGGATTTCGCATTCCCGAGAAATATCCAAAAACGTTAGTATGGAAAATTCAGTTTTCCAAAAATATTGTATGAAAAACGGCAATTTCATAGGTAAAGACCTATTATTAGCACTACTCTTTCCCATACTATTGGTTAATGAGAAAATAATTAAGGTCTGGCGGCCCTGGGATCTTGGTCTATTATAATCGCTCTTATTGACAATGTCAAAAGTTGTTTTTTTACTAAAAAATTGTCAAGTTATATTTATTTAGCAAAAACAAGAGGTCTTAGGAGGTTCTAGTTCGAAAAACACCATTTAGTGATGTTTCAGCTAGACAGCTTTATTTCTCTTATTTCAAAATTCTATTCTCACTTCATTATCCACAAATAACTAATAAACCTACTTATTTAAGAAGTTAACATTCTCCTCGTAAAAGAGTAGAAAAGTTACCGCTTTCTTGTACATTAACACAATTCTTTATCGGCCTCGGTTACTTTGATGTGCTAACGACTGAATATCAAGACATTACCCATCTGAAGACAATAGTCAATTACATTTCACGCGTGCCGTGACGACAAAAGAATGCAATTTTCAATATTCAACAACCAATTTTTATGGGTCTGTGACGTTTTGTCATTTACTGACATGACTTTGGAAGACACAGATATACCAGTGGGACAGGTTAATGGGCAGTTCCTAAAAGAGTGCCATAAATGTAGCAAACTATAAAACCAGAAGAAAGTAAGCTTTCTATCGACAGAGAAGAAAAACAACAGGATCAATGACAGCACGATGAATTGCAAAAAGACAACTGTATCTTATGCCTCAGAAGATACAACAAAAAATATATAATTTAATATTTACACATACATACGCTCACGCTTATACATAGTGCCTACCCGGCAGAGCATCAGTGGTTCTAGAACCACTAGATGCCACGTTTGACATAAATTGTGAGGGTTATCAGATGGAACAAGTTGCATAATGGTGAGATGTGGTCAGCCTTTCGCCCATTATACAGCAAATCCCTCGCATCCCTCTTACAGACAAAAAAGGTAAATAAAATTGCATGATCGGACGTTCGGAGGCAAACTTGCAACTTTCTGCTTAAAATAACAAACTGCAAACCTGCTGAGATGCACCCTACTCATCGATGGACGAAACTCTGGCAACCGAAGCGTTGTCGGCATTAACACCTTCAAAATGAGTCGTATTATCTTGCTGACGTTGGGTAGCAGCATAGTCTGCGCAAGATTTGGCTACGCCCTCACCAATTCCACCTGCCCCAGCTCTGTCAGCCTGAATATATTCCTTCTGTATGTAACGAAGACTCAGTAAGATACTGGACCATTACAGACTATTACATGAAGCTTTTATGAACACATGACGAAGACGACAGAGCTCCAACTAAAATGGCCGCTACCAACAAGCAGGGATAGAAAGTGAGTGAAGTAGCCTCATTGTCACAGAGCCCACCGCTTATGGAAAACGTATATCACTAAGTGAAAAGCCCCATTGTATTGTTTTTCATTGAATTAATTGAACAACCTAACGACAATGTCGCGGAGGTTTTTTCTCGAGCATTGTTAATTGTTATGATTTTTCTAAGAGTCATGCTCAGATTTCTTCGAAGCGGTGTTCGTGTATCACGATATTTTTCCTATAGTTTCGTGTGAAAATATGCAAAAGCAAGTGTACACTCGTCCGTAGGAAATCTGATTTAAAGCGACTTGCAGCATTTTTTTAAATCTCGACTAACACTTATTCTTCTTCTTATCGTGTAGGTACGAGTATAGTCAAGTGTGTGGCGAACTTGGCTAACCCTGGTGTCAGAGTTTTCAAACCTCACAATGGCCTCTGACTTGGTTTTAAGGACTGTAGTTAAGTAACACTTAGTTACAGAAAAGTTTATTAAATTTAAATTTTCTTTTAATGTAATGCCGTCCTTGTTTACGTAAATAAGGCGGAAGGTGACAGCATGATATTTAAAGTAGCATTAACTTTAATGGACATTTCTAAAACTGAGCTTTAGAGAGATTTAAACTCGATTTTATAATAAACAAGAATAAAACGTCTTCCACGCCACCGATTTAGCTTATAAGTAACTAGATTATTAACCAGGTAACTTTTAAATTAATTTTGTGTCTATAAAACTTTGATTTGATAATAAACAACGTAAATATCATCTCTATCGTCTCACTTCCACGCTGGAAAAGAAAAACTTGGAATGTGCCAGTAAAAGTCAGTAAGAAGGACGCGACGGTTTTGCTGTTGTCGTCTGACAACCTATCACTACTATACTGATGTTCCATCTAATTACTCTCAGAATGAATGTCAAAAGTGGTGTCAAGTGGTTCTAGAACTCAGGGGTGGAAACTCATTCTATGTCCAAAAAAACTGATTTTACTGACTACAACCCTCTAAAATACTGACCATTTACTACCCAAATTTCTAGAATACCGACCCTTGGTCGGTCAGTTTGACATCGAAATACGACTGTTAGTTGCTGTTATTTAAGTATGGAAAATGTTAGTGAATAAGTAAGATAAATGTTTTTGTGTCTGGCCTATACTTTATTATTAATAAAATAATTAACTTAAATTATTACAATATTAATTTGAACAAAACAAACAATATTTTTTTTTTGATAAGTGAAAGAAGTTACCTACCTACTTATTAATTTATTTTTCTTGTTGTCTAAATATTTTTGCCACTTTGATTTTCTTTTCTTCCTATTATCTTTCGTTAGCCAACGTAGTAAGCATCACGTTGGCCATATTTACGGCGACCGTCTCAATCTACAGAGACCAGACCACTTATGTGAAAATTTACCTACCCCTGATCCTCAAAATACTGACTTTACTGACCATTTTTCGAAAAAAAAAAAAATTTTTACTGACCTAAGCCAAAAAAACTGACTTTTACCCACTTTACTGACCATTTTCCACCCCTGCGAACTACATGACGTCCTGTCCACCCCGAAAGGGACTATAGGCGTGTGTATGGATGGTTAAAACCTGTATGTGTCTTGAACAAGTCTTATCCAAGTGCATGAAGTATGATGACATCGTTGACTCGAACACTGGGTTTGATTGAATTGCCCTTGACTTCATATTAAAGTGTAGGTACGGCCAGCAAAACAAATGGATGTATTCAAGTGTGAGTCGTCTTTCAAGTATAAATAGAAGTCATAGCTCATCTTACGAGTATATCGGCTGCAGATTACACCACCGCTTATCTTTCTATTTCACAACTCATCTTTAATAAAGATATACGTGTGACGATTTTCAAGCTTTGGCTGGACGGTCGCTGATTGGTGCATAAGGAAAAAGGCGCGGAGAGCGTTGATGAACAAAGGAATGTGTCACCGCGCCGCCTGCGCTGCCTCCCCGCGCCGCCTGCGCCGTCTCCCCGCGCCGCTCCCCGCGCCGCCGCCGCTGCCATCCAGATTAAGGCCTAATGGGCGCGCAATTTTAGGACAGCAATTGGTCGTTTTAGTGGGGGATAGGAGAGCTGCTGTAAGCTTTATTTTACGGAGCAGTTCGGTCTTGTTTTTCTACGAGTAAACATCTTTGAAACGTAATCTATGCCAGTTTGTTTAAAAATTGAAAGTTGAAATAGTAAAGACTCTTTGAACATTAAAGTGATCGTTCATCTGTTAATCTGGGTTTTATTACAACTCAGAAGTGGCACGCTTAATTTACCCACAAGTGGACTTGTGAAAGGTCAGTTGAATTATATTTAATTTAATTTTCTAGTGTCGAAAATTTCGCTAATTGCATGCGTTGCCTTATTTAGTCTTACTTTTATTTTTAAGGGCACAGCACTATAAAATAACACTTGGCCGGGGCTAATCCTCTGCAGCGTTATTTTAAAGAAGCTGTGATAAAATGCTTTCACAACGCGTGGTCGGGGCTACAACCCCGATAGTGTTTGAAGCATTTTATAATGTAGTTACGACATATTAGTTACTAATTTTATTGGTACAGTTTTATAAAATAACACTTGGTCGAGGCTACTTCTCGACAGTGTTGTTTAGTAAAAATATGTATTTCAGCACTTGGTCGGGGCTACACCCCGATAGGGCCTTTTTATGATTCGAAAACGGCACGGCAAAATTATATTACCATTGCCTACTATGCACTAGTGATACTAGAAGCTAGGAATATAGAGAGCAATGGTAATACCAATTCAGCAGTGCCGTGCCGTGCCGTTCGAATTATAAAAAGGCCATTAGTGTTGAAACCATTTGTTATGAATATAGTTAGTTAGTTATTAATTTTATTGGTACAGTTTTATAAAATAACACTCGGTCGAGGCTACTCCTCGATAGCATTGTTTTATAAGATTTTATTAAAGCACTTGGTCGGGGCTACACCCCGATCGTGTTGAAACCATTTGTTATGTATATAGTTAGTTAGTTACTAATTTTATTGGTACAGTTTTATAAAATAACACTCGGTCGAGGCTACTCCTCGACAGCGTTGTTTTTATAAGATTATTACAGCACTTGGTCGGGGCTACACCCCGATAGTGTTGAAACCATTTATTTTGTATCTAGTTAGTAACTTACTAATTCTTGGTAAAGTTTTATAAAATAAAGCTTGAACTAGGAACCTCTTAATAATATTTCCATGTTCAATTAATTTGATTGCGGCCTATGATGGTCATGATTGCGGCCTATGATGGTCATGATTGTGGCCTATGATGGTCATGATTGTGGCCTATGATGGTCATGATGCGGCCTATGATGGTCATGATTGTGGCCTATGATGGTCATGATTGCGGCCTATGATGGTCATGATTGTGGCCTATGATGGTCATGACTGCAGCCTATTATGGTCATGATTGCGGCCTATGATGGTCATGATGCGACCTATGATGGTCATGATTGCGGCCTATGATGGTCATGATGCGACCTATGATGGTCATGATGCAGCCTATGATGGTCATGATTGCGGCCTATTTATGGTCATGATGACGATCTATGTATTTATATTCATAATAGCTGACTATGTATGATCATCAGTGATCGGAATAGGCTAAATATGTTTACCTAAACTTCGAAGAACAGAGTCAAAGAGTGAAAACTTCTTAAGACAATATTTTTACGGGACATTTTTTAATCATTTTTATGTACTTAAGTGATGTCACGGAAGATGTCCCGTGTGACAAAAAAAATTACATGAGGAGTCTCCACTTTTTGATTCTGTTCTTCAAATGTTAGGTAAATATATTCAACCTATTCCGATCAATGGTGATCATGATTGAAACATTGAACCAATTCCTAAATGAGATAATAATTTTCAGCTATGGATAGTGACAAAAGCGATGGCGTCCAAACCCCAGAGGCGCCTCTGTGTCCTAGAGAACGCGAGAAGAGGAAGAGATCTCATTCACCTTCTCTCCAGCGAACCGAAGATGTGCTTAAGATATTGACTGCATGGGTGGGATATACAAGTAAGCGTAGCAAGACTTTTCATAATAATCAACTCAACGTGATACCAGAATTTGATCCCAGTAATAAATCTCAGAGTATTCAGAGTTGGATAAGGAAAGTAAATGAGTGTTCTCTTATATACGAATGGGAAGAGAAACAAATCATACAGTTTTCATTACCAAAACTTACAGGTTTAGCAAAAAAATGGTTTGACGCTCTTCCTACGATTATTTTTACTTGGGACGAATGGCAGGCAAAGTTGATAAAGGCATTTCCTTGTGAGGAGAACTATGGAAAACTTCTGGAAGAAATGCTTGCCAGAACCACTCGTCCTGAGGAGAGTCTTAGAGAATACTTTTATGATAAGCTGAACTTGTTAAATAGGTGCGAAATTAATGGAGTGGAAGCAGTGGATTGTTTAATTGATGGAATTACTGATAGTAAAATTAGAGACGGTGCGCAGGCTCAGAATTGTACCGACCCGGAAGATTTATTGAACTTCCTTTGTAAACAACGGATTGCGACACCTTTTAACAATAAGGCTCGTGATCGTAGCAATGCTTCGTCATCTGGCACTTCAAATTCTGGTGAATTAGTATGCTTTAACTGTCAAAAAAAGGGTCATCCATACTTTAAGTGTACTAAGGCTATTGTTAGGTGTAAACAATGTAAAAGGGTAGGTCATGACAATAATGCATGCAAGTTGCCACCCATGAAAATTTCTGCAAATCGAAGGAACGATAAGTTTCTCAAGCATGGCTGTTAATAATCAGCGCGTACCGAATTTCGAATGGTATACTGGAAAGTTGATCTTTAGCAACTTATCAAAAAAACCGTTAACATTTGAGAAGGACTATTCGATTGCTAGGGGAATCCCTTTTTCTGAACAAAAAAATATGTCAAGTAAATCGAATTGCAACAAACGAACTTTCTTTAGAGCCACTCAACAAATCTGAAATTAAGGTAGGTGAACATTTGAACGAACGACATATCTGTGATCTGCATCTGTTAGAATATGAGTATCATGATTGTTGTTCCACCAATCTCAGTAAAATAGGATGTGCAAAAGGGTTTGAGATGAAGATGGAGTTATCTGATGATAAGCCAGTAATACATATAAAGACCATATCGCCTATTTTATGTCGAACGTCAGCAGGTGCGTGAAATGGTTGATGAACTTCTGGAAAACGATATTATCCAAGAGTCCAATTCAGACTATGAAGTCCGTACTCATGGTAAAAAAGAAAACCGGGAAAATAAGATTATGCGTGGACTTTCGCGCTCTCAATAATAAAACTGTAAAGGATAGGTTTCCTCTTCCCTTGGTTGATGATTAGCTCACAAATTTGAGTGGGAATTATTATTTCACGTCCCTTGACCTAGCCTCTGGTTATTACCAGATCCCCATGGCTCCTGAGAATAGGAACCTCTATGAATTTAAAAGAAAGCGAACTGTAAATAAAATTGCATATGAATTGTGAAGTAATATATTAGTACTTAGATAAATATGTGTATGTTTCTTATTAGTACTAAATATTGTAAAATACATTTCAATACTGTAAACAATTATAGCTGAATGTAACGATTTTCAATGATTCTCGTTAATTTACTGAATTTAAAGTTTTGTTTACTGGTATACAATGTGTGTACTAAAATAATTACTCTTAATCTATATATTTTTAAGGAACAGTTAGTTAAACAGACAGGATGTAAAACTTATTTTAAAAAAATGATTTTATTATGTTAATTTAAACTATTCATTTAATTATGATGTAATTTAAAATTGTCGAGCTGACTGCTTCATAGGTTTACTTTGGGTAGGTGCATCGGGAGTTTCACGGTATTGGATGGCCGAATGTAACGATTTTCAATTTTTGACCGATTGACTAGTCATTTTTAATCGAGGCAACACCGCTTAATATGGCCAACACCGTCGAAAGCTAATGCTTTGGCGGGACTGTCACTGATTGGTGCATAATGGGCGCGCATTTTTGGCAGGCAGTTGCTAGTTTTAGTGGGGATAGGAGGGCTCCTGTAACTATAAACTTTATACTGAGCAGCAGTCAGTTCGGTTGTGATTTTCTACGAGTAATCTTTGGAAAGTAATGTATGCCAGTTTGTTTAAAAATTAAAAGTTGTAAAAGTTAAGGCTCTTTGAACATTAAAGTGATCGTTAATCTGCTAATCTGGGTTTTATTACACAAGGTGTAAGAGACAGCTTGGCAAAAACTGAAACCCTGCATTCAGACCATCATTCTGAATGGTTTTCCACTAGCCCCCTCTGTTGGGGCTGATTAAAGGCTGATGAAACAGTCGCCCACGCAATTATGGAATAGGTAGGATTGTCAGACCAATGGGCAAAAATCCTACCCAGCTAAGTCTCTCCGTGAAGCCTGTGAAATCCCCAGGAGGATTCTGAGTGACCGACCCACACGAATAAAGGACCGATCTAAATTAAAAATTTGTTTCTAAGTAATTAAAGCTGGCCCTGGCCCAATGCGGGTTGGTGGTCCACCAACCCGCATTGGGCCAGCGTGGTGTACTAAGGCCTAAATCACCTTCGTATTTCGAAGGGAGGCCCGTGCCCCTTGGTGGGGACGTACATGAGCTGGTACAAAAAAAAGTAATTCAAGCACATTACAATAAGTATTACAAACATAATTAGAATTAAACCTCTACATATATTTTTTTGCTGACTGTCTCAAACCATCTGTTAATATTGCTAGGATATCCGACCGGAATAAAATATACACATCAACACGGTCTAGGGATATTGTACGATTTTTCATACAAAAGAGGTCTGTTTGAGAAGCTATAAAAACATACTCAAGATACATGGAGGACTATAATTTTCAGACGAGCAAGTGCTAAACTTATTTTTTTAATTCTAGCCAATAAATTTTATTTTACTTGACTTTTGTGAAAACGTGACGGAAACGAAAACGAAAATGCACTTTTTGCCTGGTTTTTGTATGAAATTGGTCGAATTTACGCAACATTTTTTTTCACTCTCGTTACGTTTTCCCAAATTTCAAGTAAAACAAATTTATTTACCAGAATTGAAAATTCAGGTTTAGCACTTGCTCGTCTGAAAATTATAGCCCTCCATGTATCTCTTTTGTATGGAAAATCGTGCAATAGACCTAGACCGTGTTGATGTGTTGTATTTTAATTTATTTCTGATCCCCTGCACACGGGATCAGACCGGTATCAGATATGGAGGTTCCCAACGGAATAACTCAAAAAGAGGGGTGTTATAAGTTTAACTGTGTGTCTGTGGCATCGTAGCTCCTAAACGGATTAACCGATTCCGATGCGGTTTTTTTTTTGCAAATCTGATGTAATCGAGATGGTTCTTAACTATATTTGATCAAAATTGGTTTAGCCGTTTAAATGTTATAAGCAATCGAATGTTGAGGGATACAACATTTTTAATTTTAGAGTTATAGAGCCCTAAATACGGAAGCGGAAGCCCCTATCAACTATCAAAGACAAATATACAAACTTTCACATTATAATACTACAAAACCAACCTATCAAAGTTACCACCGGTACTAAATCTACAATTCCCACAACTACAACATTCGTAAAATCTAAAACACCGAGTAGAAACTTACAAAGCCTGTATTAAACAGTACTAAGTCACTCTGTTTCCTACAATCGTAATTCATACTTAACATAGTATGATCTATTTAAATATGGCGGGTCGAGTCGCACGCGCAGGCTTGTCGCCAGCGGTGGGCGTGACAACTTATCGCTGTTAGGGTATAGAGGAAATATTATAGTTGGTTAGAGGAGGTTGTTTTAGGTCCTTTTCTATGAGATTAGCGATATTTTATCAAGTTTAATTTTGTTCATAATTTATTTGATTGAACAGCTCTTAACAAATTGGTTTTTATTAAAAAACTTGGTCATATAACGGAGAGTTTCAGTGAAATTAATACATTTTTACTTTAGATTTATTTAATAAAAACTAAGCTCAAACATAGCTTGTTTACTGTATTGCACGTTTCAGTACTTATTTTTGCTTAGCTACAATTGAACATTTTAATAAACTAAGGCCAGTGTTCACTCTTCTCTTCTCGAATGTTCGAATCTTCTCGAATGTAATGAATGGATGAAGGCCATTTTATATGTTCAGATGGCAAAATTGAGAACTATTTAATTTTCATATACTTGGTGACAACCACTCCAACCAGCAGCGCCACCGCCAACCGAACGTAAAGTTGCAAACTACCTAGCAACTAAAAATTCAGTTGGCGGTGGCGCCATCAGTCAAAGCAGCCGTCATTTCACCACCTTAAAATGGACTCCATTTCATCGACACACAACTGAAGTTACAGAGTCGGCGCCCTGATCGGTACAAGTTGTATGGGAGGGGCAAAACATTTTTTTATATTCCGACCTATTCCTTGGGGAAAGTTATCATCATCATTCATCATTTAGCTCTTTATTTGCACACACATAAATATAAACAGGCAAAAACAAACAAACACAAGAAAGTGTACAGAAGTTCGGCCTTATTGCTAAAAAGCAATCTCTTACAGGCAAAGCTCGCTCCCTTAATTTTCGCTAGATAATTTAGTCGTCTCATATGCACATAAGTTCATGTCTGTGTCGCGTTGAGGTAGACAGAGTACTGCAACGGTGTTTCTTGGGGGCGTTCAATTAAAAATCTTGATTCTTCTTCTGTATACGGTTATAATCGAAATCTGCACATCCGTTACAAATTTTAATTCACTATCCTCCACTTCTTCGGTTTACAGAGTTTAGCAATGCTTATTTAAGTGCTATTTGCACGCCTACGAACGTATTTAACAACTTATTCCGCGAGCTCACTACAATGAATTCACAATAATCAATGAATGGCAGATCTTCAATCATTTCGAATCTTGACATCGAATACCATTTCAAACCTTTTAAATTGATATTCGAGTTATCTTCCTCAAAATGACCGAATGAGAAAGAAGTTGCGTTATGCCCGATCCTCCGTGAAGGTCTGCATACCACAGTACTAACTACGACCCAAACAGACCCTAGAGCGCCTGTTTTCAGGGTGTACTGCCATCCGAATTATAAAAAGGTGCATTGGCGTTTCTAACACTATAGCTGCAGTGCTGACTTAAAAATAGATTCCAGTCTCTCGCCCTAAGCATAGCGAAAGTGTCACTTGCCGGCTTGCTTTGATGTTAAACTGATTAATCACAAGATCAGAGAAACTTAGATTTACAGCCGTAACAAGTCATGGCTTTGTTGGCAGTCGCAAGTTGATTGGTCGCCACCGGCTGTTAGTGCTTTAGGCCACCTGGGAGTTGGCTAGAAATTGTCTTAACATTATTATCCTAACCATGGAGAAAAACTATTCAATTTGATCCTGTATTTGTTAGATTTTTAGATTACAACGGATAAGAAATATCCGTTAAATAAATTTTCACCGTGTGGTGATCGGTTGAGAATAACACCACCCCATCTCTTTCCGTGGGAGTCGTAAGAGGCGACTAAGGAAACACAAATGAGACCTGCCTCCTAGTAATCCATCCCAGGCAACGACACTTCATTTTTTTTCTGAATCTGAGGAGCCGTCCTATGGACTCATGCGGTGTGGTAGGCTCTGTAAAGGGCCGTCTGGTTCGCGACCACTCTCCTACCGAAGTCCGACGCCAAACAGCTTGCTGTGTTCCGCCGGTGCGTGGGAGTACCAGTGCCTTTATAGGCATTTTTTGGGTTAACTCGCTCCATCGTCGAACTCATCTTTGACCTTATGGTCAAGATTGAGGTCAAGAGTTAACCCATCTAATAATAATAATAAAAAATACAGTCACCGCACAATTTCGAAGGGAGGCCCGTACAAATTAGTCGGGACGTATAATGACAGACAGACAAAGAATCCTATTAATATAGGCTTCTTCTTATCGTATAGGTGTAGTCAAGTGTGTGGCGAACTTGACTAACCCCGGTGACAGTAGCTCCATTTCATTTACAGGATCGACATGTTAATCGGAAAGACGGGTTTTGGGAAGAATAAAAGTGAAATTAATCTAAATGACCATGCGTTTTACAGCAAACTCTTTACATGACTTCGCGCGATTCTTGCAAACCCGTGTGTGCAAGTTTTTTATCGCACGCGACTTAAGAGGGAAGAATAGTACGTGCTCGTCCATACAAAAAGAGAAAACGTTTTTCCACCTCTAAATATTTTCAAATCTGAATGATTTTTTAGTATGTTATTAACACAATAAACCACTAGGTATATAGTTTTTCCGTTTTTCAAAATTCGCTATAGATTAAAACTTCTAGGTACCTCAAATAACGTTTTTTTTGTACTAAAATTTTGTCGAATTAAGCCGTCTATTGTACAAAAAGCAATGTATTTTATTTTTAAAAGCTAAACGTATGAACCTAGAATATATTTTGCAGAACCGATCGACACCAAAATCAAAGTGATCTGTTATGGTTATGATTTAGTTAGTGGAAAACGTTTTCTCCCGAAATGCAAATTTCACCAAGAAAAGTACCTATTGTCAATCGCGAGCTGCAACAGTCTCTATCGCACGCGATGCTCTCAGCTTGAGCGCGCGAGCGACACCAAATGTTTTCCTAAATTATTATTTCGCTAGAATCGCGAAGCTACCACGACGGGTTAATACATCTTCGCCCCTGGGCTAGATTGTGGTCAAGAGAAAA
This sequence comes from Aproaerema taeniolella, assembly GCA_949987775.1. Lineage (NCBI taxonomy): Eukaryota > Metazoa > Arthropoda > Insecta > Lepidoptera > Gelechiidae > Aproaerema > Aproaerema taeniolella. Next base: position 2,477,065 of record OX465252.1, read on the forward strand.
CCCATTCTCCATAAAAAAAAAAACAATAACTTACAGCACCTTCCAACAAATTATCAACATCATATCAAACAAACGGACACAATCATTGCATAATCACGAATTGCAGCTAAAATAACAAGTCTCACTATCAAAGACTAGTTCAAAGGTAGTCGAGTATGAACATTGGACATTGGGCCATAATACGATATTAAATTAAAATATCAGTTAGCAAAACATTTCGTCAAGTTACAATCGGCGCCAATCGGTAACCTTGATCACTAACTGACAAGTCAGATGAAAACTTATACGTTACCTTGGTTTTGAATTAATAATAACATGAGAGATAATATGAAGCAAGTATCAATTTTTGATGTTGAAACGAATGGGAGGTGTTAGGTTATTTACAATGTATTGTTGCAGAGAAGTCGATTAATAAAAGGTTACCAAACCACGACAGGTGACGAGATTTCCAGTGATCAATAATTCCTCTAGTCTAGGGCCTAGTGGAATGCAACGTTCATAGAAAAGAGAAGAAATCATAGATATAAGTATGAGCAGTAATATAAATAAATTGACAACGTTTGGAAATTAAAACGAACTATTCGACTTTATTAGAAACTAGCATTCCGCCCGGGACTTCGTTCCCGTGGGAATTTGGGAAAACTATGTAGCCTATGTCAATCGGGGATAGTGTAACTTTCTAATGGTGAAAGAATTTTTCAAATCGGTCCAGTAGTTTCGGAGCCTATTCAATGCAAACAAACAAACAATCAAATCTTTCCTCTTTATAATATTAGTATAGATATCGTTAAAAGATCTAGTAATATTATCAGTATGTGAAATTGTTCAATCATTATTAAACTTTGACGTAAAATTTTAACTGGGTAATAAAATACCTTACCCTTAATAAGTATATTTCATAATAAACCGTAGGAAGCAGCTAGTCATAATAAACCGTAGGAAGCAGCTAGTCATAAAACAAATAGACAAACAAATAAGCTATTCCACTATCCAATGGCGTCTCAATTACGGAATGCCAATAGTCGCCATTTTCAACCGACTTCAAAAAGATTCTCAATTCGACTGTGTGTTTTTTTTGCATGTTTGTTCCGCCATATCTCTGCCAACTGTCGGCCGATTTTCAAAATTCTTCTTTTGTTCGAAAGAGTATACTCCTGAAGTGGTCCCATATAAATTTTATATCGAAAATGATGACTGCTTTTAAAAAAATAAACAAAAACAAAAAAATACTTACAAATCATAACGTCATCCAAATAAATAAATGTCGTTTTCGTTTGTAGCTATATGCTAATAGGCATGTAGTCCGAAAAAAATGGGAAAACTGAAGAAATAAAACCATAATATGGTTACATATTATATTATGTAAGTTATTTCATTACTATACCAGTGCCTTTAAGGGCAATTCTGGGTAAATTCGTTCCATCGTCGACCTCATCTTAGTCCTTTGGGCAGCAAGATTGTGGTCAAGAGTTTACACATGCTTTGTAAAAAAAATATATAATTACTTATTATATAGTTTCAAAAGTTGCAGGATGATGTAGGGATAGCTCCCATGAATGTTTTTGGAACTTCATAAATTAATTCCTTTTTTGAAAGTAGTTATCTTCTTTGTGCAAACTATTGTTGGTATTGAAGTCGGTGACTCATACATTTATAACGTGGAAAATTATATTCGTTCAAGATGGCGTAATTAAGAACTGTCCAAATTCCATACATTTGATGAAGGCTGTTTTGACTGACATTGCCACCGCCAACTAAATGTCAAGTTGCTAAGAGTTTGCCACATAACGTTCTGTTGGCAGTGGCGTTGCTAGTAGGATGGATGTCATCGAATGTATGAGATTTTGATAGTTTTCAATTCCACCAACTGAATGGGTAAAATGGTCACCATTGTCATTAAGCCGTCATTGATTAGTGGCCCCTAGACGTCCTGGGTCCCGATTCTGTAACTTCAGTTGTGTGTCGATGGAATGGAGGCCATTTTATCTGTTCAGGTGGCGAAATTGAGAACTATTTAATTTTTATATATTTGCTGACAACCACCCCTACCAGCAGCGCCACAGCCAAACGATCGTAAAATTGCAAACTATCTAGCAACTGAAAATTCAGTTGGTAGTGGCGCCACCAGACAAAGCAGCCGTCATTAGATGTATGAAATTTGTATAGTTCTCAATTTCGCCACCTGAACGGATAAAATGGCGACTATTCAATCGACACACAACTGAAGTTACAGAATCGGGGCCCAAGTTAGTCATAGGTATAAATTGATTAATCTGTAAATTGGTGAAGTTATGTATAAAACTTAAATGAAATTTTTTATTTTTTTTATTATAAGATGGATTAACTCTTGACCTCAATCTTGACCATAAAGGTCAAAGATGAGGTCGACGATGGAGCGAGTTAACCCAGAAAATGCCTATGAAGGCACTGGTACTCCCACGCACCGACGGAACACAGCAAGCTGTTTGGCGTCGGACTTCGGCAGGAGGGTGGTCGCGAACCAGACGGCTCTTTACAGAGCCTACCACACCGCATGAGACCATAGGACGACACCTCAGATTCATAAAAAATGAAGTTTCGTTGCCTAGGATGGGTTACTAAGAGGCAGGTCTCATTTGTCTTTCCTTAGTCGCCTCTTACGACACCCACGGAAAGAGATGGGGTGGTGTTATTCTTAACCGTTCACCACACGGTGAAAAGAAATACGAAAAGTGAGTTATGGGCTATTACATGTTGGGCGTAAAGCGTAGGAAATGAAATGTTGTATAATTTTTTACGATTACTTTCTCTGACCACAGAATATAAACAGAAGTTATGTAAATAAGCCTAATAAGTACCTAACTCGGTCGGTGTTTGGCTCGGTTGACGGATCGCCGCTGTTAATTGGTTGTTTAGGATTTTCATTTTTGACAGTTATGTAAGAGGTGAGCGACCTTTTGTTGGCGGTTTTTAAAACTATCTGAGAGGCTTTTCTGTGATTCTTAGGCTCGTATTACAGAAGGAGACTCAAGTCTTGATCTATACTTAAGTATTGATTGTCTCTTTCTCTCACTATCAAAATAATAAATGACAACTGTTACTTAAGTATAGATCACAGTCTGAGTCGCATTCTGTAATACTGACCTAAGACTGATTCCTCAGAGCGTAGGATGTCAGTACATTTTGAGGGGTGTTGTAAGTTTGACGAGTGTATATTTATATCTGTGTCCGTCTGTGGCATCGTAGGTCCTAAATGGATGGACCGATTTTGATGCGGTTTTTTGAAATGATAACTTCTTTAGCGGCGTTGTGCACTTTTTGGGATGGGTAAAAAATGTTAAACTCGCGTCAGGACACGTGACCTGATCGAAAACTCGTAAGACGGAGGGAGAGTTAGACCGCAAGGAAGTAATTTAATGTTCAAGTTTTCACTTCTGCACTCCCGCAGTGCAACCTGTTGTTTTTTGTTTGAAAGGTGACGTGGTCGAGATGATTCGGAAGTATCCACAACGCTGGCCTTCCATGGGAAAGCAGAGAGCGCTACTAACGCACAGTCAGATCACACGATTAAGCTAGTTGATATTTATTTTCATATGTTAGTTCTACTTTCTTTTATATATTTGTATTTTATTGATAATTCCGCTCATTAGTTACAAAATTTAATTCGTCAGGCTTTTAAATAGGCTAAAAAATTTTATTTTAAATAATTTTAAGATGTAATATACTGGGCTTTGGGTAAATCTCTTTCAACCTCTCGGGCGGTTAATCAGTCCATGAAACTGAACAACTTCCCCAAGGAACATAGGTAAAAATACGAAAAAAATGTTTGATCTCCCATACAAAATGCGCTAAGTATATGCTGATGAAGTTTGTATGGGAACTCAATTTTTTTTTCGTATTTTGACCTATGTTCCTTGGGAAAGTTGCTCAGTTTCATGGATTGATTAACCACCCGAGAGGTTGAAAGAGGGATACCTAAAGCCCTGTATAAGCTGTAAAGTTTGCAATAAAACGATTAAATAAAATACTATTTGTACTATGAGCACGGTTTCCGTGCTTCGGAGGGCACGTTAAGCTGTCGGTCCCGGCTGTTGTCGATTGACTACAGTCGTTAAAACCAAGTCAGAGGCCATTGTGTGGTTTGAAAACTCTGACACCAGGATTAGCCAAGCCAGCCACACACTTGACTATACCTACACGATAAGAAGAAGAAGATGTTTCCAGATTCGTCAAATACGCGTATTTGACGAATAAGTGTAAAATCACTAGTGTTTAAATGTTAACAAACAGGGTTCGTGATTATGTTTTTATACTACTGAATTCATTAGTAGATGTCCACAGGTAGTAAATCCATTACTTTAATGGAAAAAGTATGATTTCATTATTATTTAAAGTAACTATAGAGTTAAGAAAGGGGACAAAAAAGGGGAAAAGTGTTTATTATTATTGTATAGCAATTTTATTCTCCGCTTGAAGATTGAAAAATAATTGCTGGTGTTGGCAGTACACGGTTAGGGATGGGCATTATCAAAAAAGTCACAAAATTTATTATTAAAAAAATATATATGGCAAATTTACGCGACTGTGAAAAGTGTTTATTATAAGCGTAAATTATTTATATGTAAGTAAAGTAAATACAAGGATGTTACAGCTGCCCACTATCCTCAGGCAATTTGAAAAACTCACTCGAGAGTTTATAAAGCTACTAGCTTTCCGCCTGGGACTTGTTCCCGTGGGAATTCGGGAATATTATGTAGCCAGAGTCACCCGCTGATAAGAGAGCTATCTATTGGTGGAAGAATTTTCAAAATCGGTTCACTAGTTCCAGGGTTTACTTCCTAAAAACAAACTCACAAAACCTTTTTATAATAAGTAAAGATTTTATGAAGGTTGAAAGGCTGTCAACCTTTCTTTATAGACAACTTTTAGGTATTTTGTATCTTCCTCCTTCATCTTGGTAATTTTTGCTTTATTTGTGTGTTATTTGCTGTGCCTCATTCCTCCTGTCTTTTTAGTCCTTACTTCTACCTACACTACACGCTTTATGTACCTACCTACTACCATTGCGTTGCAAAGCAATGCAAAATTGGCTATTTATAATTAAGTGATAATAACAAACCATATTATATTATAAATTATTTCCTCATCCAACCTGTGACAGCTCCATAATTAAATCACACGATGGAATACCAGTTACCGGCCATCACTAAAATAACAAGTATGGTCATTACTCAGTCGCAAACTAGGCTGTTCTTGATGATTTACGATCTACAAATAATTGGGATTACTTTTATAGGTTATAAAAAACATGGCGTCATTATAATATGAACTAAAAATAATTTACCGTCGCAAGATGGCGGACAGGCTTAATGTAGAATTGTGTCAAATGAAAATGAGTCAACTCAAATTGCTACTCTATTAAGGAACAGCTGTCTTTAATTAGATAGGGTGAATCACGTGTTAAGGTAACTTATCAATTTTCGGTATTAATATCTTTAATATCTTTAAGGAAATTGAATTGTTAATTTGAGGTTTGACAGTGAGATAAATAATTAAAGAATAATTATCAAAAAAAATTTTTTCGTATTTTGACCTATTATTGGGGGAAAGTTGTTCAGTTTCATGGACTGATTAACTACCCGAGAGGTTGAAAGAGATTTACCTAAAGCCCTGTTGTATGTAGAAGCGGTTTTTTTTTTCAAAATTAAATAAATAATTAATAATAAGCGCTACACACTCAAAGGCCCACATTAAGGTTCTCCCTTGTGTCGTGGGTCCCTCGGAACACACATAAAGACAAACACAAACACTCATGACCCGAGAACAAACATCTGCTTTTTACACAAATATTTGCCCCGACTGGGAATCGAACCCAGGACCCGTTGATCAAGACGCAGCGCTACTACCACTCGACCAAACCGGCCGTCGTTCATTCTTTGTTCCGTCGTGGGCTAAATCACATTCTTAATTTTTACCAAAAAACTTTAAGTCACCAAATATGTAGGGAATTTGCAATCTATGACGAATAATCATAAGAAATTGTAGGTTTTATGAAGGGTTTAACATTATTAGTCATGTCGGTCATACATAACATAACAAAAACTTAGTTTTTAAAATAAGTATCAAAGAATTAATAAATTATATGAATATAGAAATCAGGTTATAATGAAAATTTAAACACTACAATGTTCTGATTTAAGTATGACAATCGAGAGCGCAAGAGATGTACTTTATGATATAGACAGCAATTACTGTCTGAAAATTTAATTTAACTGTCCCGTAAATTAAAAACCTGATTACCTGAACTGCACAGCAATAAAATACAAATATTACCACCTATAAGTCTTATTGTCATTAAAATATAATTTACTGCCCACAAAAGTCAGAAACACAGTAGATATCATCACAAAACATATTGACAGTATTTTTCTAAGAACCCAGCTGTAGATTCCAGAACGAACTAATCATGACCTAAAAAGTATGACAGTGCTTAGAATACATATTTTAAATATACAACGCCCGTCTACTTTCGAGTTGCAATGCTACGAAACGAACATTGATAATTTTCTTTAGGTCAGGAAAACATCCAGCTTAATAAGATCCCTGGAATGAGACCTAAAGGTGCAGAAATTGATAACCAAAAGTTGTATCAAGGGTCTACTAATGCTGGTTAAGTTGAGGCACGTCCCTTGGTCGACACCTTCACACGTGCTGCAAGAAACTAAGGTAGGAAACAATACTGGTGCCGTTACAAGTATTGAGGATAGCGAGGCGCGTGCCTAACCGATTTTCGCGGTAACAGTCAACCACATATCCCATGGTAAAATGACACTTAATAACAAACACATAAAGGTGTGATTGACAATCAAGGACTGGCCTACTACGATACGCAGTTTTCGCGTCATGTTTGGACCGTTCGAAATTTGTAATGGCTGTTTTTAAATATGGGCGCGGTGGGTATCGTAAGCGCTATATTTGAATTAATGTTAGTACGTACATATGGACCCCCTGAAGTGGGAAGATAAGGCAAGCTGCCGCCCTGAATGGAGACGTTTGGTATACAAAAGTGTGTCCAAATTTGAAGAGCACCGAAGGTCCTGCCTCGACGATAAGCGTGATGCTCTTAAGGCTAGACCACCGGCAGCCATCTTATATAACTATGTGGACGGTGTCCTTACGTGTCGTGACTTTTCACGCACGTTCTCTAACAAGATAGGCTATTGCAGCCATCTTAGGGCACACGCTAGGGCAATCGATCGCGCCCTGTTATAAATTCAGGTCCAGTCGCTATAGCCGAAATCGGCTAGGAGATATATATATATAGTACGTACGTAAAAACAACTTTTTTAAATTGACTAGATTGTGGTCAAGAGTGAACCCATTCTCTATTAAAAAAAGACATATTTGTGTGACAAGCTGATTGATAAGTTTAAAAAGTTGAGAGCAAGATGGCGAATGTACAATACCTAATTCAATAATTAGATGCTACATTAGTGACCAGCAGGCCGAGTACGATAGTGACAGCGCCGCAGCAACACTGCGGTCCTATGTCAAAATGTCAACATTGACAACGCCATAAGGCGAGTAACTCTTTGCGCGGGACCCTCGCGCAATCAAAGTGATGTTTCAGCGTAAGCCGAGCGCGAGTTTGCCGTTATCGTGCTAGAGCTGCTGGCTGGAATGGCAATGTTAACAGGTGTAAATATTGATAAACAAATTCGCACCCAACAAAAAAACGACAAATTTAAATACGAAGCATCCTTTTATACAATAAATTATTCGTAATAGCGATAATCCTCATAAATTCATTATATTATTGTCAATATTGACTTAATCCTAAAACATGCCTCAAGGTGATGTCTTAGGTCACATTTTGTTTCTAATACATATTTATAAAGCTTCTCGGAATATAGTGAGTTGTTTAAAGGCAGTTTAAAATATAAATGGGATTCATCGCTGTGGATGTTCTTAGAACAATATTGAGAAACCTTAGGGATAAACAAGGAAAGTGATTCAATATTTTTTTTTTCAAATTTTGTATCACCTCCGACATTCGATTGCTTACAACTTTTAAACGGCTAAACCAATTCTGATCAAATATGGCTAAAAACCATCTCAATAGGGATGTTGACAGTGTTTGATTTTATGAATTATTGTATGAAAAAAAAATGCTAGAAATATATTAATTTCCGAAAACAGCATGAAAATTGGTTTATAAATGAACAAGTTATTAGCATTTATAATAACGTAAGGACTAGCTATCTCGTTTTGTGGGGAGAGCTAGCTGTCTCGTTTTTACCTGCGCAAACAAATGGCGGTGACGTCACATGCCTGTAAGTGCATCTCTTTTTCGTTGTTTGACAGTTTCCCCCTCTATTGAAATTTAATCTCTTGTAACTTTTTTATTTCTCAATAGTTTTCAAAAATTATTTCGGTTTTGGGTTTTGGATTCAGATAAACAATAACAAAAATTAGTCAACATGAGCTTTAAAAAAAAAGTTGATAGTTGAGCGAAACACGCGTGCGTTTGCTCTAAAGTAAGCACCAATCAGATAAGATCAGCATCAGCACCTGCATTATAAATCGATCGATTCGACATCGATGTGATAAGGTTAATGATAGATCGTCCGACCCCGTGTCCTGCTGGAAGCGCTTCCGGAAGTACGTCCGATTTTTTCAAAAAGTCCTGCTGGAAGACGACACTTGAGTCCTGCTGGAAGTACGCGGTTTGTATGAAATCTGCTCCTGGTCCTTCCGGCAGTACGGTGACCTTGACCTTGAACGTTCGTATCGCCAGGGGTTGTAAACATTGGTTTGCTTTTATAAAATACTAGATTACCCGGTGAACTTTGTACCGCCCACCTAAGAAATCCAATAGTATAGTATCTACTAATTTGCATTGAGAATGATCCAGACCATGCAAGGGTGTAAAAAAAAACAACGCAGAAGTAATTTATATTGTATTTATTAAAGTATAAACTTCAAACAATAACATAACATTTCTTTTCACTTAAAAAAAGTAGGTAATTTGTACTTTGTCTTAGGAACAATCAATTATTATAAAAGAAATCTTACCTGACTCGTCATTCGCTGGGTTTATCAACAAAGTGGGAATAATAGTGCATTTCCCGTCAATATCCCATCGCACTCTTACTTTGGTTTTATCGTAAACACGCACAATTACTCCAAATAGGTAATTCACATGTGTTATAATTTTCACCAAAATGTTTGCGACTCCAGGCATGATCGGTGCCGGGCAGGTCGAAACACGTCGCTGACGCGCGAACGCGCTGCCCGCGTCTATACCCGTGCGCCATCGCTTGACTATTGAATAGCGGTACCGATTAGTAATAAATATCATAAACAGACGAAAGAGAAAGAAATACACTATTTTTTCATGCAAATTTGAACTTTGAATTATAATTATTTAAGGAACTGTGACCCAATAAAAATGCGTCCTTCCGGAAGTACAAAAAATCCTGCTGGCAGGACGCTGGACGATCTATCATTAAGGCTTCCGCTGTCAGCTGTGTTTCGACTGAAGGAGATATTGTTTCTATTGTTCGTATCGAAGAATTTAGAAGATAGGGATTTTCAAGAGATTTTTTAAACCCTTTTAGCGCCAAGAGTTTTCGTCAAAAACGCCCACCACGCGCCACGACATCAAAAAATTTTTAAAAAAAATTTATGTCGTGGCGTATGGCGAACGCTTGGTGAACGATATTAAAGTAAAAAAAAATGTTTCTGATATATCAGACTTTGGCGGTGAAAAGGTTAACCCCCCGACAAAAAAATAGGCGTGTTATAGGTTTGACATGTGTAATTGTGTATCTGTGTGACTGTCTGTGACATCGTATAACTCCTTAACGAATGGACTTATATCGATTGTTGTTTAAAAGCTGACGCAATTGATATGGTTCTTAGGTATATTTGATCAAAATTGGTTCAGCCATTTAAGAGTTATAAGCCATAACTGCTTTACCACAAAACATCAAAACTCCACTTAAGACTGTATGTCATTTTGTTGTTGTTTAATTTATTCCTTTCGGGAAAGGCAATGGAATTTATGTCCATACAGCCAAATATGTCGAATTCTTAAATATGTCGAAATTTTAGTTTTACTTTTTTTGTGGTAAGGCCCTAAATATCGAGGGTTATACAAAATGTTTCATTTTAGAGAAAGTCACGATTTTCGCTTAAACAGCTGAACACTATCGTGCCAAGACAGTAATAGAACAAGCAGCCCTACTAACATTCTTCGCAAATAGTCTTAAGCGGCTTGATAATGATTAAAACTTATAATTAAATCCGTCCGACCCATTTCTCAATGCGGAGCGTTCTTCGCAAACGAGCTATGCAGTCCCATAAAAAGACTCCTGTACTTATGGATGCAATGAGCGTTTACACAGAGCCCTAGCAGTTCTACGAAGCACTAGCCGAGGCTACTGCACTCATATGTCCTCATTACGAAGCCGAGATCCCAGCAAAAAACTGCCATGTTGCAACTAACTTCGTTTTATTTAATTAAACTTGTAAAGTTACGTAAAAGTGACTCGACAAGAACGTATCCGTAAGAGATAATGACTGTCATAATGTGGTGGAAGGAAAAAACTTGATTGTACGTGTTTTAGATGAGCTTCAAGGTTAGAATGTTAGTGAAATTGTTGTATTTACTTAGATGCATGTTAGTTGCAGAAAGTTTGTGTTTCTATTTTGAACAATAGGGACGAATTCATTGTCTTACAAAGAAGCTAGACCAGTATTCTACAAAAACTGAAAAGATCCTAACAAACCTTCACTAAACAGCATTATTTCTTAGTAAATCAGAAACAATATCTCAAGTACCATCAGTTAAAGTGGAACATGTCTTCACGTAATGACCAAAAGGGGGACCCACAGCGAGAACGGACTCGAAGGGAATTAAGGGAACACTGGGAAGATTCCATTGTAATCTCACCCGAAATGAGCCTCGCTGGGTGGTGTGTGTATCCATTGCTCCGTATGTGGATGATATAATAGGTGTACTATATTGAATGGTGATTAAAGAAAACAATTCTTTTATTATTTTGAGAATAAGCAAAAACTAGATAGAGTTCATCGCTGCAAGAATTTTATTTGTGATATTTTTTTTATCAAAAAAAGAATAAATTTATTTCTGTCAAAATAACACGTATGATAAACTTGTAAAATTTTTCCAAGATTTTATCTTATCTGACCGACCGAACATGTTTCCAAGATTTTATTTCGGTCAGATATGTGGTTGAAAATTGATGGAGATTCCGTGAATTTGACAATAGTTTCTTATTTTCTAATTAACAACACCAAGCTCCCGAATAAAAGCTCACATACCTACTTACCACATTCAAAACTATTTATGAAGTAACTTGTAGTAGCCAACAACCAAGAAATAAAAGCTCGTACCGTTCGCAGCAGTGGAGAATACCCAATTTTTTTTTCTCCAGCCCAAGCCCGGGGCTGCAATTAGCCTCCGATTTGCCTACGCTGCGCCGCGCGACGTCACGAACGATAATGCGCAAGCGCACATCAATCAGACAACTATTATCCTTCAACTCATTCTTAATTCACGCACTTCCCAGAACACCAGTTTTTGTTTCAAAAAATTTGGCCCTTTTGAAAATCGCCGAAGATGGATGATATGAAATGGTGGGTGGCACCTTACCCTCAAATTTTGATGCCGCTAATGATGCAACTTCAGATAAAATATTTTGGCAGGAGCCATTAGATTTTTGCTCTTATTTTCTGGTGTATTTCGCAAGGGCACTTTCATTTTTCATTAGTCAAGGTCTGCCGAATAATGTTCCGAGAGAAGGGTAACAGCGCCATATTATTTAAGCATAGTAATCATTTTCGATACGGTTTTAATTGAATGAAGATTGCCATGAGCCGACACTGACACACTTAGTCATATCCGTACTGAATTTAACTTAAAAACATTCCTTGAATGGTTTGGCATTTCAATATCAATTGTTGAAGTTATGATGGTATAACTTATTAAGAGTATTACGTCTTCCTATTAGTTTTATTTTTATCTTTCGGCGAAAATATTTAAGTTGTACCTGGTTTTGTAACATACGTATTATCATAATTATGGCTAGCCATAAGATGCTTTGGTTCTGCTTTCGTATACTTGGTTGGATCATCATTATATCATCAAATCAAATCTCTAGGTACAGCTGAAAATCAGTTTGTTGTCTATCATGGACAGCAAGTTCTGTGTCCTATTTGCTTCTGCATCACATATTTCGTTAACTTTTTAAATTGTACAAGTACATTGTTAAATGTTATGTATTGTTAAGAAGCAATAAAGTTTATCTATCTATCTATATCTGATTTTATTTCTTTGCTTAACGATTATGCAAAAAATTCGTTATGACAATAGAAATTATGCTACATTCATTATGCCAAAGTAAATTAGGAAGATAAAAATGTATCCCAATTTAAAGTCACTCCATATATCTTATCACTCGTGAGTTACTAATGAGCATGAATCACGTGGTAGTCTCAGGATCATCGATCTGTGAAGCAATCTTGATCGATACGTGTGAGTCCGGGTTTGTTTGGGCCGAGCCCATAATTTCAGATTTTTATCCGATTACACGGATCTTGCATCTCTTTCTTACCATCGCTCAATGATCCTGATATATGATTGGTTTGATTGTTGTTATGTTTGCTTGGATTTGAAACGAAAACGTTGATAGCATTGATAGTAACATTTTATATAATGTTATTGTATAGAATCTCAATGATTTCCGTCGTTGGGGATCATCCAAATAATACTTCACACATAATTTCGACCTTTTGGACCCCCACCCCTTGGTCACACTTTTATCCATCTCTTTGAAGTGTGTCATATTATTCATTACCATTATGATTTTATAACTATATTTTCGTGATAGACTTGTAATCCGAAGGTTGCGGGTTAAAATCCTGTGCGGGCCTGTACCACTAAATTCGTCTTTTCGTATTTATGTACGGATTTCTAATTATCACTTGCTCAACGGTGAAGGAAAACATCGTGATGAAACCCGCCCGTCCAAGAAAATTAATTTTCGAAAGACGAGCGGTCCACCAACCCGCATTGGGCCAGCGTGGTGGACTATGGCCTAAATCCCCTTTATGTTTCGAAGGGAGGCCCGTGCCCTCGGTGGGGACGTATATGGGCTAGTAAGAAGAAGAAGAACTATATTATGAACGGTTCCCGTTTATGATCAGTGCCAGAGAGATTGATGGGGCTGAAGAGTTTCTCCTTTACTTTTTTATTTTTTGAGTCTTCTAATGAGGCTGACATAGACACTTAAGGCGATCTAAAGCCTTAACAAAATTGTTGGTGTTTAAAAAAATGAATCGGTCCAGAATGGTTCTTCTGATGATTTTCAAACAAGTATCAAGTTACAATAAAAATCAACGCGCCAATGCCAATAAAAAACAAAGGCGTCAAAAAAAGTATTAATATCTCGCTTTTTGCAAGTCTCTCACGGTTGGCTAAATTTACGATCCTTAAAAGTAAATAAGGTAGTTTCGGTCTCAATTCACTGGACATGTGGGTCGGTAGTTAAATTCTTAACTTATGAGCGCGGGAGTGGCTTTCTTGGCTGAATATGGACCTTAATCTTAAGGCCTTTGCTCGTGCGATGCACCAATCGGAAATTGGTCTTACCTGAAACAAAGATGTTTCATTTAAATAAATAATATTACTTTAGTTTTTTATAAGTAAATAAAATAAAATTCGCCGGCCATATATTAAGTCATAGTTACAGGGGAAGGGAGGGGTAAGACCCAATTTCACCATACGTTTTTTTAACAGACGATTAGCAGCTAACCCGAAATATGACAATGTCATACATTTTTTTGACTTTTTGTCCGATTAACTTCTTAGGCCAGTGTTCACCAAAACTTTAACTAACGATTAGCAGCTAACCAGAGATTTGACAATGTCATTTTCATAATTTTTTTTTGACATTTTGTCTGATTAGCTTCAAACCGCGGTTTAACCGTTGGTTATATTTTTGGTGAACACGGGCCTAATCGTGGATTCACATATTAACAGAGTATGGTAAAATTGCGCCAAAATGTGACAATACACGTTAAAAAAGTGTTATGAAAGGGAGGGGCGTTCCAAAAAGTGGAAATTTTGTGTAACGTAGTATAGGGAATGTCCCCAAGTCAGTCTAAATGTGATGTTTAAAATCATTGTTATTTTCCTATCTATCATAAATCAATACAAACGCAGGGTGGCGAGTTCAAATTGACTGTCCGGACATAAAAGTCAGTTTCTATTCCTCTTCTTAGACATAAAAAGGAGTGTAAAACATCATTCCCATTCGTAACTCAGCGCAAGGGTTATAAACTTGGAAATAAAAGTTACTTTCAGAAAATATTTTCAAAGTTATCGTTTCGTTACTTCAACGTATAATAAAAAAAGGCATGATGTATTAATGCACTGGTAATCTTTGAATATATAAAACTCTCGTTATATGAGGTTTAAATTACTTTAACTTAGAAGCGAAACTTTAGGTGGTAAATGGTAATTCTTCTTGTGAAACTATACAACTTTCTCAAAGAACCCTATCATGAAATAAAAAATAAGTGTTCTGCTGCCCGAGGGCAAATCGGCTGATCGTCCAAGTTGTGCTCCTTCTTTTTTTTATAATTGAATCCATGTTCCATTGCAAATGTTGTTCAGTTTCGTGGTCTGATTAACCTTTTCACCGCCAAAGTCTGATATATCAGACGTTTCAGTTTTGTGCCCTCGCCGCCAAAGTCTGATACTCGTATATCAGACAAAAAAAAATTATTTTTTTTTACTTTAATAATCGTTCACCAGGCGTTCGCCATACGCCACGACATTAAAAATAAAATAAAAAAAATTTTTAAGCGTTCGCCATACGCCACGACATTTTTTTTTTTAAATTTTGATGTCGTGGCGTGTGGTGATCGTTTTTGACGAAAACTCTTGGCGCTAAAAGGGAAAAACTCTTAATATACGCTATAAAACAGCCTAAGAAAATTATTCTAAAACTAGCTTTCCGCCCGCAGCTCCGTGCCCAACTGTGGGATAAAATATAGCCTATGTCCTTTCCCAGGCTCTAATCTATCTCTGTACGCATCAAAATCGAGCAAGGCGTGAAAGACGGACAGACAGACAGAGTTACTTTCGCATTAATAATACTTATTAAAGTAAGGATTACTTACAAAGTGCTTGACTTTAAATTTAATTTATCAGGATTTTAAATGTACGCTAACATTTTAAGAACTTTCCAGAAGGTATGGTTTTAATTCAACGTATTGTTAACGTAATGATACAGATTACACATGCGAAATGACGTGTAAACTAAGTTTACTGTTGCAACATTGTTGCTAAATATTGCTGCGAGTCCAATAAATTTAGTTAAGAGCTTCGTAAAATGCAGAAATAACTAGTTTTCTATTAGATAAGACTGTGTGATTTTCTATCAGAGTCCAGACAAGAGTTGACTTGCCAGTTTTTGTTATTATTTTGCAATAATGTCACCTTTTATACTCATTACTTCGATTTATAATTTGTTCTTTCTGTCTTTTATCATCTAAGTGAAATATTTTTTATTTTTGTCTTTATTTTTATTATTCTGCTTTATCTCATCAAAGCTGGCAATAACAAAGCAAGTGCGTATAGTTTAGCACCATATCTGTAATGCTTTATTAGAATTAACCGATGTTAATTATTACTTGGTATGGTCGAACTTTTTTTTCAAGCGGTTATTGTTATAAAGCACCAGGTTTATTTAATCTCATAATCAAACTGTTTCATCAGTTAAAGAACCCTGCAGCTCTATAGCACGATAACGACAAACTCGCGCTCGGCTCACGCTGAAACTTCACTTTGATTGCGCGAGGGTCCCACGCAAAGGCTTGCTCGCCCTATGGCGTTGTCAATATTGAGATTTTGACATGGGACCGCGGTGTCGTCGCGGAACTGTCACTATCGTACTCGGGCTGCAGTATCCACTTGCCCTAAATGTGCCATAAACAAGCACACTACAAGACGTGTAGATGACGAAATAAAGATAGGCTACACAGAAGAAAAAACTTAAGATAACGGCTGTATGGATATAGACTCCTTTGCCTTTTACTTTACGAAAGGGATAAATTAAAAAACAACAACACAACCGAATCATCCTAATGGAGAATGAGGATCTTTGGCGGGAACTCGGCGTGGACAGTTGTTTTGTCAATTGAATTTTCGTTTTCTGCGTAAAAAAGTTGTTTAACCTATAATAGTAATAGTGCAGTAAATGAACTAACATTCATGTAAAGATAAAAAAATCAAGTGATAACAGTGTTTCTGCACCGTTTGGTACCGATGAAGATCCTCGCGGTTGTGCTTCTCGCCGCCAATTTTCGTAAAACAGACGCTATCCGGTTTTACGCAGAACATGAGGAGCTTAGGGCTTAGGTTAAGATAGAAAAAGAAGATTTTTCACTAAAGGCGTGGCTGCTTGGACATAGTTTCCTTTGCCTTTCCCGAAAGAGATAATTTTTTGCCATGTGGTGATCGGTTGAGAATAACACCACCCCATTTCTTTCCGTGGGTGTCGTAGAAACCCTATTAATCCACCCCAGGCAACGACACCTCAATTTGTTCTGAATCTGAGGTGGCGTCGTGGCATCCTATGGTCTCATGCGGTGTGGTAGGCTCTGTAAAGGGCCGTCTGGTTCGCGACCACCCTCCTACCGAAGTCCGACTCCAAACAGCTAGCTATGTTCCGTCGGTGCGTACGAGTACCAGTGCCTTATAGACATTTTCTGGGTTAACTCGCACCATCGTCGATTTCATCCATGACCTTGAGGTCAAGAGTTAACCCTCAAGATTGAGGTCAAGAGCTAACCCATCTTGTAAAAAAAAAAATTGTCATTTGTCTAGAGAATGATTTAATCCAGTGTTTTACGATAGGGCAGGGTCAAAAGACACTCCAACGTCGACATGAGAACACGATGTAAACGCACTATCAATTTGTCCCCGCTGTTCCTGGGCTCCTAGAACTGGTTTCATTGGACTATTCCTATCCATCCTGACGGCTATATTTTCATTGAAGCGTATTTGTCGCCAAAGGCGAGTTGTAAATATACAAAATAATAGATTTAAGTAGCTGGACCATGTAAGATCAGTAGGATGGCAACATGGAGAGTGGGGACGTCATGAAAGGAAGAAGAAGTAAGCACATCTTCTCATGTAAGTATTTTATTCTATAATATTGTTTTCCAACTTTATGTGACACTTGTTAAGATGACGAAAGATACGTAAATTCTTTTAATTGTTGTTTCTTGTGATGCGAGGCATGGGACGACTGTGAGGGGAGTAGGGAGGCCGTTCGGGCGTGTAGCCCAATATTTTTCGTCACCTTATCAATGATCACAGGTCACAGGATCAGGTAAGTTTGCGAAGCAGATGACACGACAAAAAGGCGAATATTTTTTATCAAAAAAAACTCTAAAAAAAATTACAATGACATGATATTCCTTTTATAGTAAAACAAAACAGTATTCAAATTATTTAATTTAACGCTTTATTCATAATTTAATAACTAAAAGTTTTAACAAATCGGAAGACGAAAATAATTTTGTTGACGTTCCTGAAAAACTTTCCGATTCCGTGTTCGCCCTTTCGTCTTGCTAATCGCTTAACTTTTCTGGAGACACTAATATTTTTTTTATATTATATGAAAGAAAGTTGTTCAGTTAAGGGCTTCAGTTAAGTAAACATATTACATTTGGTTCGATCGAATGTTTTTTCAACTATACCTAAATGTACATGAGGTGGTCAAAACCCGATGGGTCTGTTAAGAAGACACCACTTCTAAGAAATAGGCACATGTAATGCGGTATGACTTTAATGGCACCTGGTTCACTACTGCACAAGTTGTGTAATAGTAATACCCACACTTATTCTCAGCGAAGGTACTCATCATTACATTATGTGACATAAAACGTACCAGGACACCATAGAATGCTGGTAACTGTTGCTCGCAATTGTAGAAGAAAATACGTCAGTTTTTTTTACAAGTTATGTGTAAATGTAGTATATTATACTGGGTGACTTCTTAAGGATTTGATTCAGCCCATGAAACTGAACAACTTTCCCCAAGGAACATAGGTCGAAATCTTCTTATATATAAAAATGAATGGCTGTCGTTAGTCTCGCTAAAACTCGAGAACGGCTGAACCGATTTGGCTAATTTTAGTCTTGAAATATTCGTGGAAGTCCAGGGAAGGTTTTAAAGGTGAGAAAATATGGAAAAAAGTCGTTACGAAGTTAGCCGGGTCAGCTAGTCTACACTATCTACACACTAATATTATAAAGAGGAAAGATTTGTACCTATTTTTGTATGTTTGTAACGAATAGGCTCCGAAACTACTGGACCGATTTCAAAAATTCTTTCACCATTAGGATGCCACATTATCCCTGAGTAACATAGGCTACATAATTTTCCCGAATTCCCACGGGAACGAAGTCCCGAGCGGGATGCTAGTATATTATAAAAACCTAACCCAACCTAGTAACCCAACATTCAGTAGCCGTAAGTCAAAGTACTAAGTAATACGCTGGCCCCCGAAGCTCTACAGCTTAAGCATGCTTTAGCGTTTTATCATCCATTCTTATGATGAGAACAAGACAGATTGATGGGGCTGAACTTCAGCCGCTGAAGGGTTTCTCCTTAATTTTTTATTCTTGTGTCTTCTAATAAGGCTGACATAGGCACCAAATAGATTTTTTTTTAAATTGGTTGAGGCTGAGGTTACCTTTCATCTCTGTCCGCTGTGGGGAGTTTTCCCATAGTAAAGTTCCCAATGTCTTTTGCCAAAGCAGCCCTCATCAAAAGTATATTTGGATAGTTTTCAACTCAGGTTTTCAAGTTCAATACCTGAACGGGTAAAATGGCGACCACCAATATCATTCAACCACCATTAATTAGATAAAGTAATATAACCTCAATGTAGATAGAAGACTTAGCCGTCCGGGTTAAAAATCTAAAAATTACGATTTTCCAAGGTGATTGATAATATTATGACAAAACCGTTCAGTCGGTAGGTTACTATAGCCCTTGTATTGATGCCGAGTATGGAAGGTTGTATCAGAAATTTTGGCAAAGTGGTCGACATGGCCAGAACTCAGAACTTGACAGGTTGGACAGGAAAATAACCTGCTTCAACGAAATCGAGCCTTAAAAAGATAGCCTGTATTAAGCCTTAAAGAAATTGTTTCGGAGGTTTCGTGCAGTCTGGCCGTTTTAAGGGAAACTTTTTGTTATGTTTTTGGTTTACACTGTATTGCGGTAAGTGTCAGTCACGAATACCGTCGCTTCACCTTTTCGCGTAGGTATGTAATGTGTAAGTCAACTAAGAAATTTCATGTTAGAATATGGACTGCACACTGCACAGGGCCCCAATTTCGATCTTCGGTTGTGTGTCTATGGAATGGAGGCCATTTTATCTGTTCAGGTGGCGAAAAATTGAGAACTATCCACTTCTAATGCAAGTAACTTTTATTTAAAAGTTCCTTGCATTAGTTCCTTGTTCTAATGACGGCTGCTTTGACTGGTGGCGCCACCGCCAACTGAATGTTCAGTTGCTAGTTTGCAAGTTTCTTTTCGGTTGGCCGTGGCGCTGCCGGTTGGGGTGGTTGTCAGCAAGTATATGAAATTAAATAGTTCTCAATTTCGCCACCTGATCAGATAAAATGGCCCTCCATTCCATCGACACACAACTGAAGTTACAGAATCGGAGCCCAGGACGGCAATTCTGCTAATCCATTTTATCCATTCAGGTGGCAAAATTGAGAACACATTTGATGACAACTGCCTTGACTAGTATCGCCACCGTCTGTTAAATGTTAAGTTCACGATTCAATACGTTAATTTGACATAAAAATTTACAATAAAGCACAACAGACAATAAAATATAAAAGCGGGCAATAAGAAAAACATAAATTGACGAGGAAACAAACAGAAAACGTATTACATAAACAGTGAATTGTGCTGTCGTGTGATGTCAAACAGGACACAGCTAAGCATGTGTAGAAGCCGAGGCCTCAACGCTGGTTTTTAGCTGTGCCCTTAGTGCGCGTGTGTGGCTAGCTAGCGGAAAAAGAGTTGTTGCTAGGCAGTTTGCGTCCTGTTCTTCTAAAAACGACGACCAGATTGCGATCGCCAAACCACCGCAACTATAGACCAAGCTCCATAAGATGCCTCAAATAAGCAATTAATTAAAAATAAAGCTTTGTTGGTTTTAGAAGGCGTTAAAATTCAAATGCTTCTAGCAAAATAAAGCAGAAGAAGGAATGTCACTCAATTTATTGTCACTATTCTAAGCACTCTGTTTGTATGCATATCGCAAGTTGGATTATAATCATCATTATAACACGGAAGCAATCTTATGCAGAAATCAAGTAGCACTATTAACAACTCGCCTAAAGTGATTCAAAAACCACTTGCAACCTTATCACTTGTTACACCATCACTTGTCACTAATCTCATAAGCACTAGACTAGTCTGGACCTGACCTATCTAGATTCTAGCCACTACACAACTTGACTACATTCTCTTAAGTCTATCTTTTCAATCACGGTTGGTTAATAATCTTTTGAGTTGTTGGGACAAACTTGTACCTACAGTTGACAACATTTTATGCAAATTTTATGTTAAGTATAACTTTTTCATATGCAGTTTCAAGAACGTAGTAGATATAAAGATATTTAATCCTACTATCCTTCCTACTAATATTATGAATGTGGAAGTTTGTAAGGATGTATGGATGTATGTTTGTTACTCTTTCATGCTCAAACGGCTGGACCAATTTTGATAAAATTTGGTATGGAGGTAGCTGACACCCTGGATTAATACATAGGCTACATAATTTTCCCAAATTCCCACGAAAACGACTAGTTATTAATAAGAAATTAAATTAATAGGAATTTTAATAGAAAACCCCTCGCGTGCTTGTTCACGACGCGTGCGATACAAATCTTGCACACACTGGTGTGCAAAAATTGCACGAAGGTTTAAAAAACTCGATAACAGTCCATTTAGTTTTACATTTCGATTAGAAAAAGTGGTAGAGACAAACGTCAGAGAAATCACAATAAAAAAAACACAAACTTATTATTTGAAAAGTATTATTCCTGTTTCATAGGTGATATTAGCGTCATCCATATTAGACGACATGCATAGACCTACCTTCGAAACTGAGAAAGAGATTTAGGTCAAACTCCACCACGCTAGTAACATGAAACCTTAACGAAATATCTAAGCCGCTACCGTTTAATTTGGAATAGATTTAGCAACTTAATCTTGTCAATTTAACAAGGCGTGTCACCTTAAAAGCTTTGCCTGGTTCGGTCACTAAACAGACCGTCTTAAATCTGGCCATTTTCGGCTAATCAGGCCAAAACAGATGCCAGCCGGAGGCCATTCGCTCTGTGACAACAGTCATTTGTTTAGATAAAACAGATATTATAACTTAGAAGATAATTTAAAGCGCTTTAAGTGATTTCAGAATGTCTTTATTTGGGAATATAAATTGCAGATAAGAAGTGCTTGGGTAAAACTTTAAATATAGTTGCTTGAAACTTTGTTATTCGCGGTTGCACGCGCCGTCGAAACGTCGGGAATAGGTAAATAAATATACATACGCGAATTTTGACCCGTTTTAGAATTTAATTATGCTGATTTGATGTTTATACTATATGTACCTGAATAGAAAAGGAAAAAAATATATTTGCGTAACCCAAAAACACAACAATACCGCGACCAAATTAAAATTGCAGAATAATTGAAGCATATTTTCTGTATCTGTCAAAACGTATCGTAAACTCTCATTAACACACATTGGATGCGAAACAGCGCACGCGCAGTCGCGCATGTTCGTGAAATACGCGTGAACTTGACATTGCGACCCATGCACGTAAATAATATGCAGGGGCCGGTGGTGGCATGTTCTACTTTGCTGTTTATTGCGACTTTATTAAATTCGTCAAGGGGCCAAATTGACTAACCCTGTTCTCTTTTGCTAGATTTCTTGAAACATTAATACTTTAGAGTGCCGAACCCAAGAGGTAACGGAGTATTTTTTTTTTCATTTATTAAATGTAATCAAAAGGTAAGTACTGTAAAACATTAATAAAAAAAAATTGGCAATAGTTGTAAATGATAGTCACTGGGATGCCAACATACAGCAATTTGATACTTATAGACTGAATAACCAAGTTCGCCACACACTTGACTATACCTACACGATAAGAAGAAGACTGAATAACTTTTCCCCAAAGCACATATGGAAATACGAAAAAAACTTGCATGTATACAACTTCAGCGATCAACAATCAGTTGATGGGTAAAGTTCTTTTCAACCCTAAACTTTTTCTAACTTAAAGTCACCCAATGTGCTAGGGCTAGGCAATCGATACATGCTTGCATTGTATAACATGTTTACTACCAACTTAAAAGAATGACCGACATACAGGGTTCCTTTTTAATCAGTACACAAATTTTTCTTACGGTGTCAGTAACGTTGATAGAACGTAAATAAGACGGAAAAAAAAATTTTGTTCCAAAATTTTCTGATTTTGATACCCCTTTTTAACGTCTTAGAGGATGAATTTTGTAAAACAGAAACACGGATGTCACAAATTGTGTTGAAGAGTAATGTTACACAGTTTCAAGTTTCCATACAAAAAAATTTAAAAAAAATAAGGACGAAATTATGTTTTTGTCCATACAAAAAAATTGATTTATTTTCATGCTTCAGACGATCTAGCTTGAAATTTTTATATGAAACGATATAAAACAAAAAAATACGGGTCTGTTAAATTTTCATTAAGTTTACGTCCAAATAATTGTGTACTGGTTAAAAAATAACCCTGTATATCACAACAAAATGTCTTATTCACTTTAAGAGTATAATAAGTATGGATAAGTTTAATACCAAAATAAAGTGGCAAGCAAGTAAAAAGTGGATGTATGTAGAATAATTTTGCAATATTTCAAGACAGGTATCTTTTGATTTAATTTGGTGTCAATTTTTAAAGCCCAGCTACCGAGGTAAAAAATCCTTTATCTCTTTAGCAATAAGAGTCATCTTAAACGGAAATAAAGCTTCACTTGTTAGGTACCTGTCGTCTGACCTACTCAACTTTTTGCCCCGTAAATGGCTATAGGTCTGGGTGGGCGAACGGACGTAATTAATTTCTTTTCACTTACACTAAGTGAAATTCTTGGTTCAGTGAATAAAATTGGAGAGATTTGGGTGGGAAATCTCTCAACTTTTATTCCTTTTTTTGACATTTTTCGTTTAGTACCTAACTCGACGATGACGATCAAGGTTTGCTATTGAACGTTTCATCAAAAATACTCTATAAAAATACTAACGTATTTGTGAGACCTTTTGGCACATAACTAGCGAGACAAGGCTTGGGGCGTCAGATTGCGCTCATAGGAGACTTCAAAAATAAAAATAAAGTCTTTTCTGAAATTAAGGATATGAATTATATATGTACAGTACATAGGTTGGAATATGAAGAACTGTTTTGTCTCTGATTACGTTATTAGCAGATTGCTTTAGTATGAAAAGTCAAATTGGTTTTTTTGAGAATTTCATATAGTATGGTCGCCTCATAAGTTTATTAAATTAACAGTATTAAATTAAACGGCCTCTTAATTAGGTATCACGCAGACTTGATATCTTACTGAATGGCAAAATACAAAAGCCAGTAATTATCATTTTCCTGTGTAAGAACCATCATGAGGCTCCACTTTTTGTTACAGCTGTTTGACGTCACGTCGCACAATCTTTGCAAATGCTAATTACTGTATTTCTTTTATTTTAAGATGAACAAAACTTTGTAAATCATTATTTGGTCGCTTAACCCGAGTTTTTGCTGATGCTTCGACAGAAAAACAATGATTTTCGGTCACCTTCAAGTAACTTACACCGTGTTTAGATTTAATTGTTTTATTGTAATGTAAAAATGATTTCTATATTAAGAACGGTCAATGTAAATTTGTTGCACAAACGTTCTGATCATAACGGCAGAGTGCACAAGTTATATGGTAATTTACTGTATTTTGATAGAAAAAATGGTTCAAAACTATATCTTATATAAATATAATATACTAGCATTCCGCCTGACCTTCGTTCCCGTGGGAATTCTGGAAAATCATGTACCCTATGTCCATCACGGATAATGTAGGATTCAAATGGTGAAAGAATTTTTCAAATCGGTCTAGTAGTTTCGGAGCCTATTCAATGCAAACAAACAAACAATCAAATCTTTCCTCTTTATAATATTAGTGTAGACAATATAATATATGAAAATAAAACTCGGAAAGACGTTAGACACCTGTTGTTTCAAAAATTTAGTAAATACATTGAATAAGTTAAACTCATTCTAATTTATTATCTCATGGATGTACAGTAAATCAATGAGAACATAATATATTGTAGTCTGTAATAGGTATACAATATTTCAACAATACCGTACGACATGAAACCATAAAAACGTTTCCAAAAATACCTAGAAGAAAATAAGTAAATCGATGGTTACTTACCTTATTATCAAGCAATCTCTAACTACAAAACACATACAACATAGGCGCCAAGATGTAGTAAATAGAAGTAGATAAATCAATGTGTGAAGACGACAATATTGGTACATAACATTCCTTTCTAATATTGCTAAAACAATGCCACAGTATACGCTCGGAAAAAGCAGTAAAATATCTACTATACACTATCATACGAATGAAAGTCAAGATAGCCTTAATATGATGCAATTAATACCTACTGGTGATGAAGGTAAAAATTAATTAAAATCATATTAAAGTGAAATTCTAAAATAAGTCAATTTCTGAAAAGACCAAGTCAACTTCTAAAAATACCAAGTCAAACTCTAAAAAGACCAAGTCAAATTCTAAAACAAATTCAAGTCAAATTAAAAAATACAAAGTTAAATAACTCATTCATTGCTACTCACCAGCATAGATAAAACCGACGATGGCGGTAAAAGACCAGTTCAATAAAAAACAGCACAGAGTACACACATGGGTAACCTGACATGTGGTCCTCTGTTCAGGCTGTTGAATAAGAAGATATTGATGAGATCGAGTGAGGGAGGATGATAGAGTCGAATAGATAGCGACCACTAATACACTATCACGATACATTGCGAATCGAAGGGATACCAAGATATAATTTTACCGAAAAACGGGAAACTAGTTTCAAATAAAAAACATGACGGGGATATCAATATTAGAGTATACGTATAAGCTACTCTTATACAACGATACAGTGTATTTATGGCTTGTAAAACATTCAATTGCAACAATGGGGTCGGCTCCAAATCGTCGCACGCGCAGCCTCTAAACGGCGGAGTGATTTATGCAAACACCGGCCATTCCACGTTTATTGTCCAACTAAACTAAACTGCAATAAACTAAATATGTCACTGGTCCCTCGTGGCCTTCAGAATTGCCTTCAATCACTCCATTACTTAAGTAAACAAGTCAAGTTTTCCTTATTTGTGATACATTTAACCTCCAAAAACAAAAAGTAGGTATAATATGGCTGGTTTGATCGAGTGGTAGTGACGCTGCCTCTTGATCGACGGGTCTTGGGTTCGATTCCCAATCGGGGCAGACGTTTGTGTAAAAAACAGATGTTTGTTCTCGGGTCATGATCTTCGTATTTGTCTTTGTGTGTGTTCCAAGGGAAAACTTTAGTGTGGGCATTTGAACGTGCGTTTATTATTTATTTAATGTGATTAACGTAGGCCATATTTTGAATACTTTATGAAATACTAATTTAGGTTTTTGTTTAATTAGTTTTTTATACAACTAGGTTTGATTCCAGATTAACACAAATATTTGTAAATTCTCTGGGTTTTTACATTAAAAATTTACATATATATAACACGACTAAATTAAAAAATTGTAAGTAGTATATTACTTATATAACACCCATAGTACTGGCTTTGCTTAATTTGGGGTTAGATGGCGCTGCAATAATTTTTTAAGTATATTTATTTATATTTAATCAATAATGCAGAAAGGACAGAACAAAAATCTGTACTTTAGTTATTATTAATCGACTTACTTCCAGATAAACTAACATCTTTAATAGATAATCTCGTTGCGCTCGTAGCCCAGAGGCGCTGATCTCAACCGATCAGTGAGGTTAAGCAACGTACACAGAGGCAAGGGACCTGATGGGTGACCAAAGTGGCAATTTATCACGAGCGTTTTCATGCTTCAGAGAGCACGTTAACCTGTCGGTCCCGGCTATTGTCGATTGATTACAGTCGTTAAAACCAAGTCAGAGGCCATTGTGCGATTTCAAAACTCTGACACCAGGCTTAGCTAAGTTCGCCACACACTTGACTATACCTACACGATAAGAAGAAGAAGAAGTGATACTGTAGCCAAACAAGAATCTAAAACTTGCCGTTAGGTACTTATTAAATCGCTATTTTAATCAAATTGGGTTGTAAACAGGTGATAAATAATACCACCGAACGTTGCTTTAACAATTAACTGTAATACACAGCAATTACTATTTATTACATCCTGTTTCAAGCAGTGATGGCCCAGTTAGTAATGAGCCAGACTTGTAACTGGAAGGTTTTTTTTTTGCCAGCCCAAATTCCTCCCCACCGAGGGGCACGGGCCTCCCTTCGAAATACGAAGGGGATATAGGCCATAGTCCACCACGCTGGCCCAATGCGGGTTGGTGGACCGCTCGTCTTAGAAAATTTTCTTGGACGGGCGGGTTTCATCACGAAGTTTTCCTTCACCGTTGAGCATGTGATAATTAGAAATCCGTACATAAATCCGAAAAGACGAATTTAGTGGTACAGGCCCGCACCAGGATTTGAACCCACGACCTTCGGATTACAAGTCTGGCTCATTACCAACTGGGCTATCACACTCCAGTAAAGGAATTAGCATTAAAGGAAAACATCGTGATTAATGGCGCACTTCTAAGAAAATTATTAGATTTACCAATTCAGAAGTCATTGTGCGGTTTGAAAACTCTGACACCTACACCAGGGTTAGCCAAGTTTGCCACATTGACTATACCTATACAATAGGAAGATTAGATTTATCGCTTTATCGAAACGCGAATTTTGCCGAGAGACGAGACAACAAGTAAACACGGGTACTGTAGAAAATAATTGCAAAATCTTTAGGCCCGTATTTACAGAAGGAGACTCAAGTCTTGATCTATACTTAAATATTGATTGTCTCTTTCTCTCACTATGAAAATAACAAAGATGACTGCTACTTAAGGATATATCAGAGTCTGAGTTGCGTTCTGTGATACGGACCTTAATGCAACGAAACGAAACTATCTACATATTTACAAAATTTCTGATTATCTATCAGACAGGCAGCCATGGGAATGAACTGCTTAACTCTAGAGTTATTTCAGATTTAGTTAAAATTAGTAAATAAGAAAATTTGTAATGCGATTTAAAAGAGCAACCTCAGAGTTTCTTGCCTGGTCTTCTCTGGAGAAGACTGCACCTTTGCGAATAGGCGTAGAGTCAGTAGGGTCAAAAGAACGAATGCGTATGTATGTATTTAAATCTTTTAATGTATGTTTGTATTGTTATCTTGACTTGTTTTAAGTGGCATCCTGAATGTCCTATAAAATAAAGATTTTTTCTATTCTGTTCTATTCTACACAAGAAGGCCAACGAACACTTTTCGTCACTCCCTTTACTTTACGTTCAATTTAGCATGACTAGTTAATTTAAATCCCAAGTGTTTGCATAAATTAACTAACGATTTGTCACAATGTTATTATTCTAATTGTTATGTTTCTAGATATGAAAAGGTATTTAACTGCCCTTGGCGACAATTAGTTATTACGTCGGTTGCCCATGTCAGTTGTAATAGTTGTCAGAGTTAAAGTTATGCCACTGTTAATGGTGGAGTTCAGGCATTTCACACAATTTCTAGTAATTTTACAAAAAATTCGAGCTAAAGGTAGTCCAAAGTTGTCTGATTTGCCATATCTTGGAGCATGGTCAAGCTTGCATTCCACAATTCTTCTTTTTTTTATTATAAGATGGGTTAACTTTTGACCTCTTGACGCCTTGACGCAACTGCTACTTTTATTTTACTAGCTTTCCGCCCGGGATTTCGTTCCCTTGGGAATTGGGAAAATTATGTACCCTATGTGGTAATCCAGGGTGTCAGCTACCTCCATGCCCAATCTTATCAAAATTGGTCCAGCCGTTTGAGCGTGAAAGAGTAACAAAAATTCATACCTACATCCTCACAAACTTTCGCATTTATAATATTAGTA
This sequence comes from Aproaerema taeniolella, assembly GCA_949987775.1. Classification (NCBI taxonomy): domain Eukaryota; kingdom Metazoa; phylum Arthropoda; class Insecta; order Lepidoptera; family Gelechiidae; genus Aproaerema; species Aproaerema taeniolella. Next base: position 2,505,403 of record OX465252.1, read on the forward strand.
GAATTTTGTAGTTTTGTGGTATAAACACCCAAACTCCTCACAAATACTTGAAAAAACGGTTTTAAATGTTTGTCAAGGAGGTGGTCATTCAAATTACTACAAGATTTTACACATGTCACTGAAAACCGGCGTCTAGCCGACGGTAACGACGGCCTGCACCTTTGCGAATAGGCGTAGAGTCAGTAGGGTCAATAGAACGAATGTGTGTGTATGTATTTAAATCCTTTAATGTTTGTTTGTATGTATTTCATGTAATCTTGACTTGCTTAAAGTGGCATCCTGAATGTCCTATAAAATAAAGATTTTTCTATTCTATTCTATAATATTGTATCATAACGTCGAGTTTATAACATTTCCTATGTTATAATAACTCGTTACTAATACAATAATAAAATATATTACTCCATCGTAACAAATGTAGTAATATATTTTATTATTGTATTAGTAACGAGTTATTAGGAATTCACCGATTTGCCCTTTGGTCAGACCATATCGTGTTTGAACACGGGGTTATGGGTTTATGGCAGTTTAGAGCTATTAGCAAATCAGTTACAAATGTACTTATTATTTTGATTTTGTCATTTTAAGGACCGTTCACATTTGGTCCCATGCAAAGAAACATTCATAAGCAGAAAGTCAAAAGCGCAAAATAACAAATGCAAAAAAATAGCAAATATCAAAATGTCCAAATTAACCATGATAAAACAGCGAAATGTCAAATTTTAAGCTTTTGGCATTATGCGTCTGATGTCTTTCCGGTCGAGCACTTCGTTCCCGCGGGAATTTGGGAAAATTATATAGCCTATATATTAATCCAGGGTGTCAGCTATCTCCATACCAAATTTTATCAAAATTGGTCTAGCCGTTTGAGTTTTTTCACAAACTTTTGCATTTATGATATTAGTAGGATCAGTGTATCGTGTATCTTGTTTAAGAGGATCGTCTCAGTGTTTTTTCCCATACAAACGGCGTCAATGGATTCCATCCTCTAAACGTCAACGAATCCCTGTGAAATTTTGGGAAAGTATCGAAAACACCAGAAACTAGGTCCGTACGTTTTAATTTCTGTGATATTTTTATTTGACGAAAAGATATTTGAGACTAAAAGTCAGCATTTTTCGCCAAAAAAATTCTCAACATTTAAGAGGTGACTGTTGAAAAACTGAGAACAATATTTGAAAAAACAAAACATAAAAACCTTTTTTATACGCTTACAAATCGATAAAGACCAAAAACGTACGATTTCATTAAGTTTTTAGGGTAGGAATTCATTGACGCCTAAACTCATAATTTTGGAGATAAAACTCGGCATTTTGCCGGAAATCTGCAATTGTCCCTTTCGCACAAGTCTGAGGCTGAGTGGTCGACATCGAGACAGCATGAAAAACAACTGAGACGCTAGTCCAAACTGAGACGGTCACTGCTTTCGTAGCGTACTTATAAATCTCGATATGCTATTCTCTACATAGATCTTATGTATGCCTCTTAATACGTCCCCTTAGAACCAACTCACGCAACAAAGCCAAGACCCTAGACCTTATAATGTCGTGACCATGGACCATTAGAAGATAATCGTGGAGGGACCTTTGACAGCCGAGTTTGCTCCAGTTTCTAAACTGCTATGAATAATTATTATGGTTTTAGCGGAGCAATGTTAGCTTAGGTCATAGATACGTAGGAAGTAGACCTAGACATTCATAGAACGGAAAGAGCGTGAATATTTTCAGTGTTTTTGCGACGGACGTGTTTAAAAAAGTTTTTTTGGTAAAGCAAGACTTCTTCTTCTTCTCATCGTGTAGGTATAGTCAAGTATGTGGCGGAACTTGGCCAACCCTGGTGTCAGAGTTTTTCGAACCGCACAATGGCCTCTGACTTAGTTCTAACGACTGTAGTCAATCGACAACAACCGGGACCGACAGCTTAACGTGCCCTCCGAAGCACGAAAACGCTCGTGATAAATTGCCACTTTGGTCACCCATCAGGTTCCCTGCCTCTGTGTACGTTGCTTAACCTCACTGATCAACGAGAGTCACTGGGCTACGAGCGCTTCTAAAAAGGTTGGATTTGACATGCACAAAAACTCGGCCCTGTTCCATTTTCATTTAAAAAAAAAAGGTTTTTTATTTTTGAAGTCGGTTTAATTTTGTTTTTTTAAGTTTTGTTTTCCATGTTTAGTGTAAATAATAAATACTGTCTGTTAAATGTTCTTTAGTACAATGCCTATTAAATTCGAGGGTTGCCCTCGATTTCCCTGGGATTCCAACTTCAGATCCTGACTTGGTGACCACCAAGAGTATAGAACAAAACAACACTTTGAAAATCGGTACCCAAATGGCGAAGTAACCGGTGAACATACTTTAAAAAAGTTACCATACAGTAGAACACAGAACCTCCGACTGTTTTGCAGTCGGTTAAAAAGAAAAATCACTTACAAATATGTATTCCTTGTAATGCATTATACTCGTACTTTTTGTACACATATTTAATTAGATAAAGCATCAAAACTTTGGTTAGATAAGCGAAGGTAAAGTCAAGTCGTAAAGGTAGGTAAAGTCTGAAGCACTATTAACTCCGTAATATTTTAGAAAGCAATTTTCTCTACAATAAAAAACCTTTTACTATAGACAATAGCAGTAACAACTACCAAGCAACAATCTCTAACGTGGGAACAACATCAAAAATTTAATAACCACGTTGTTCAGTACGTTGAAAGGACATAAATTAATCTGTCACATAAATTGTTGCAGCACTGGCAACCCTAGCCGAACCGTTAGGCGCGCGCGCACGAAATGTGGACGCGCGAAAATCATAAACTTGTGTTTGTCGGGTGTGGATTACGCTAGCAACACTGCCGCTTCAGATTTGTATCGTTAACGTGATGAATATGTTGGAATTTAATTCTGTGGTCACGATATCGTTAATTTTGTTTTATCAAACAGTACGAAGGTCTTCAGTGTATTTAGATTCTAAATTTTAGAATGTTTTTACATTGTGTTATGGAAAAAAAAAATCTTCAATAAAATTCATTAAAGACTAGACAAGTGACCAAAAAGCGTTAACCTTATAAGCATTTGACCGTACCTAAAAAAAAAAAAACGCTTCACACTCAAAGGCCCACATTAGGGTTTTCCCTTGTGTCGGGGTCCCTTGGAACACACAAAGACAGACGCAAACACCCATGACCCGAGAACAAACATCTGCTTTTTACAGAAATATTTGCCCCGACTGGGAATCGAACCCAGGACCCGCCGATCGAGAGGCAGCGGCACTACCACTCGACCAAACCGGCGTACCTATACCTGATATTTGTTACTATTATGTCAAAAGGACAAAATAAATCGAGTAATAAGAATGAATAACTTTCCAGAATACCGGAATCAGAGACAGTATAAGATCCTATGATAATTAAAAAAAAATGAATGCAAATAGGGAATATGCATGATTTTTTTTATTTAAAAAATTAATCCTCATTCATGTAATAAACAGTTTAGTAAAACTATTTTTCGAATAACTATGAAATTAAAAAAGATATAAGCCATCGAAGATTTATTTATATGTATCTCTTTCTAGCAAAACGAAATTTAACACGGAGTTTGTATGGACGTAGTAACATGTGACGTCACAGTCCACTCCACGTCGGATCTCTCTGTGTAATCGGTGCGTAATTAATAGTTTTAAATGCGTATATCGGCCGTATTTCTTAGCCGATTTTAATTTTAATTTCACTTTTTGTCATCTCAACTACGGTATTTTCATATTTTGTTAATCAATGCAATAAAAAAAAATCATGCATATTCCCTATTATGCTTCAAAAATTAAAAGGACAAAGTATTCCAATAAATCAAATGGATGAGTGAATACTTTTCACGCTCAACCAGTTTTTTCGTTTCAAAACTTTGGAGAAGCCAGAACAACGAACATCTTAACAATGCGCGTGCGCCGCAGACGACACGTCCCGGCGTAGGTGGAGGATGTACTGCACCGACCCCTGATGACATGTGTGATTAATTGACAGTTTAGAAGGCATTGTGTCTTACATCTATTGTGTGGGCAATTGTGTTTTTGGAGTGTATTATGCAATTTTTACAAATCACCCATGTATTTGGTTCTGCCGCCGTGCTGTCGATCCTAATAGTATATTGGGAGTATAAATGCGTGAATGCGTATCCTTTCTTGTATTTAATCTGTTGTTGCATAGCTCATAGACGTAAAGTAGCCTAACATTATCAAATCCGCAGGGACTTGATAATGTTAGAACAACTAAATGTTTAACTTTAAGTAGTTCTTTAGTTACTGAGCTATGTTTTCCTTCCAATAAGTAGGATTCTGCAATAAAGAGTTTACACATGTACATACTACTACCACAGAATAAATAATAGTACTAACTACTACTGTAGAGATAGCGATGACTGATTGCTTAGTTAGTTAATTACTTAGTAGCACTGAGTATACTTGTTTATTTATTTGTAAACATCCACATCTGTTTCTGTTAGCATCTACTTCCTTTTTTTTACTTAACCTGTGAATAGTGTTGTTGGTTGTGTATAATTTAGCCTTTAATTGTAAGACTGTCTTATATCAACTTCTGTACACAGCTGTTTTCTATTCCAAAAAAAAAAAAAATTATTCAACCTGTCATAAATAAATTGTCACTGAGCTACGGCCGGTTTCTGCAGCACATTTCTCTCGTTTTATTTTATACAAGGTGTTTCAAAAAAATCCAAAAAAAAATAATAATTCAAAATTAATTAAAATTAAGCTTATTGCAGAGCACTATTACAAATTGACAGGTATGTCATATTAATTATATGAAACTTTCATTTTGTAAATGTCAAACCGTGCAACTGATAACTACAGTTGCGACTATTTCACTTGTAAAACTAAATTTTGGGTATTTTTGAAACACCTTGTATATGTATCCACAATTTTTATTATAATTTCGTTTTTTTTTAATAATTAAAATTATAAACTTATGCTTATGAGCATAATCTTTTCGTTCAGGAAACAAAGGCCTTAGAATATGTTCTATAGCTTCCCGGTGAGAGGTTTTTGTAAATGTTATGTTACGCTATGTTAGCTTTATATAACGGTGTGACAGGAAATTACGTGTCTTACATGATGCGGAATAGTTGTTTATGGAGTTACAATTACAAGCGACGTTACTTTCCAGGGTGTTACATTTACAATCTACAGACAATTCTTCTTCTTATCGTGTAGGTATAGTCGAGTGTGTTCTTTTTTCATTTTGTTTTTTTGTTAATACAAGTTAATTAAACGAGAGTGATTTAAGTACTTCTATTAATTCATTCTTTCCTTTTGACAGTACCGTACCTATTTACAAAAACTGAGTTTGATTGAGTGACCAAACAATATGCCAAATTTTGGACTACTGAACTGATGATGTAGTGAATTGTTGATATAATGATCTGTTGATCTTATAATCCCCTGATCTCGTAATTCATTGATGTAATAAACTGTTGATTTATTAAACGATTGAGTGGTGTTGATATAGTAAATGTTGACCAAATGAATGTTGATCTTAGGTAACAAACCCGTAGCGAACTTGGCTACCCTGGTGTCAGAGTTTTCAAACCGCACAATGGCCTCTGATTTGGTTTTGACGACTATAGTCAATCGACAACAGCCGAGACTTAACGTGCCCTCCGAAGCACGGAAACGCTCGTGACAGGTTGCCACTTTGGTCACCCAGGGTCCCTGCCTTTGTGAGAGACAATTCTCTCAACTAAGTATGCATTCACACATGTTTCTTCACAGTTGGTGATAATGGTAAGGTTCAAAGAATCAACTGGGATATCTACTTGGGGACACTCAGCGTAACCGATCAAGTCAGAGGCCATTTGGCGGATTGAAAACTCTGACACCAAGGTTAGTCAAGTTTGCCACATACTTGTAACAACTCTACAGGATAAGGAAGAAAGAAAGGACCAAAACTTACACCTTGTAGCAGAAACATTAATTAAAGTTAATGCTACTTTAAAGATAATACTGTTACCTTCCATCTTGCTCATGTAAACAAGGACGGCATTACATTTAAGGAAGCTTTAACTTTATTGAACGTTTCTGCAACTGAGTGTTAGACCATCAAAGCATTCGGTACTTCACTTATGTATGAACCCCAAACAAACCCAACATCTTCCCTACTAATAATGCGAAAGTAACTCTGTCTGTCTGTTTGGCTTTCACGTTGGCTTTAGAGATATATTAGACCTAAAGAAAGGACATAGGCTACATTTTATTCCACAGCTCAGCACGATATAATTTTAAGTCTACGCGGGCGGACCGGCGGGCGGAAAGCTAGTAATTCATAAGTTTTCCACATCTAACAGGCCCCTGCAAGAAACAAGACGTGAACGCGAATCGTGTCACTGACGCAATGCGCACGCGCAACTCACCGAGTTAGCGGACGTATAGTAATTGCAACTCCAAGCAATACGTCTCACTTGAAATCTAGTGAAAAAGAGTAGATAAGTTATCTGTGATTTTAATATGGTTTTTTCGAAAATACTCGTAAACGTTCATCCAGCGATCATCTTTCCCAATAGGCCTGATAATGAATGAAATTCTTCATTTTGAAGTTCATATTGGTTGACTATAAATTAAATAGCTTCTCTTTGTGCCATTCGCAGTGGAGACCTTAGGCCCATGGGGTGCTGAGGCAAAACAATTTATGAAGAGCCTCTCTAAGCGACTCATCGAGGCAACGGGTGACAAGAGAGATGGCAGTTATTTTGCACAACGAATAGGTTTGGCCGTGCAACGCGGGAATGCTGCCAGTATCTTGGGCACGTTGCCTCGATGTGGCGCGCTGGAGGAGGTCTTTTATTTATAGATTGTATAGATTAAATAATTTAAGTAAAATATTTTGTGATATAAAACAAATACTAAATTTAAAATGTATAGTCAATAGCTTCTTCTTCTTATCGTGTAGGTATAGCCAAGTATGTGGCGAACTTGGCTAACCCTGGTGTCTAGAGTTTTTCAAACCGCACAATGGCCTCTGACTTGGTTTTAACGACTGTAGTCAATCGACAACAGCCGGAACCGACAAATTAACGTGCCCTCCGAAGCACGGAAACGCTCGTGATAAGTTACCACTTTTGTCACCCATCAGTTTCTATGCCTCTGTGTACGTTGCTTAACCTCACTGATCGGTTGAGATCAGCGAATTAAATAGCGAGAATTAAGGATATGAATCTGCCTATTCTTCTTCTTTTCGTGTAGGTATAGTCGAGTGTGTGGCGACTTGACTAACCCTGGTTTCTGTTTTCTAACTGCCAAACGGCCTCTGACTTGCCCATTACACTGAACACTTACCCCAAGGGAAACACTTTTTAAATTATTATTATAAGATGGGTTAACTCTGCACCTCAATCTTGACCATAATGGTCAAAGATGAGGTCGACGATGGAGCGAGTTAACCCAGAAAATGCCTATAAAGGCATTGGTATTTCCACGCACCGACGGAACACAGCAGTTTGGCGTCGGACTTCGGTAGGAGGGTAGTCGCGAACCAGACGGTTTTTACAGAGCCTACCACACCGCATGAGACTAAGGACGACACCTCAGATTCAGAAAAAAATGAAGTGTCGTTGCCTGGGATGGATTACTAGAAAGGCAGTTCTCATTTGTGGTTCCTAGTCGCCTCTTACGACACCCACGGAAAGAGATGGGGCGGTGTTATTCTCAACCGATCACCACACGGTTAATACATCGAAATTCTAAAAAAAATGTCGATTGACGTACAAAGGCAAATCAGCTGATCGTTTAAGTTGTATGCGGAGACGCTTGGGAGATTTTTTTTTCATATTTCGACCTATATTCCTCGCTTGGGGAACGTTGAACCGTGTGGTGATCGGTGGTGATCGGTGTGGTGATCGGTTGAACACCACCCCATCTCTTTCCGTGGGTGTCGTAAGAGGCGACTAAGGAAACACAAATGAGACCTGTCTCCGAGTAATCCATCCCACGGAACGTCACTTTATTTTTTTCTGAATCTGAGGTGGCGTCTTATGGTCTCATGCGGTGTGGTAGGCTCTGTACAGGGCCGTCTTATTCGCGACCACCCTCCTACCGAAGTCTGACGCCAAATAGCTTGCTGTGTTCCGTCAGTGCGTGGAAGTACCAGTGCCTTTATAGGCATTTTCTGGGTTAATTCGCTCCATCGTCGACCTCATCTTTGACCTTATGGTCAAGATTGAGGTCAAGAGTTAACCCATCTTATAATAAAAATAAAATAAAAAGTTGTTCAGTTTCGTGAGCTGAGTCACATCCTTTATTTTAGCTAGCTATTTTAAAGTCACCCAAATACACTTAAAATTAAGTAGCCTATGTCCCCTTTTCTTTCCTACCACATCTCTGACGGACGTATAGTAATTGCAACGCCAAGCAATGTGTCTTACTTGCATTGTACCATTGTGCACTGTTGGCCCTTTAGTCTGAAGCTGTTTTTGCCATCACTAGCGAATGTGTGTGATAACTGTATCTGGTGACAGTTAAGTGTTCGTTTTGTGGCCTCTAACCCTGTGGGCCTCGATTCTGTAACTTAAGTTGCGTGTCGATGGTATGGAGGCCATTTTATCTGTTCGGGAGGCGAAATAAAGAACCATTTCATTTTCATATCATCATCATCATGTCAGCCGCAAGACGTCCACTGCTGGACATAGGCCTCCCCCAATGATCTCCACTTCGATCTGTCCTCTCGCATCCAGCGGCTTTCCGCAATCTTTACCAGATCGTCAGTCCACCTTGTGGGAGGCCTTCCTACACTGCGCCTGTCGTATACTTGCTGACAACTACCCCGACCATTTCGCCACCTGAACGGATAAAATGGCGACCATTCCATCGACACACAACTAAAGTTACAGAATCGGGGCCCTGATGGTGCGGTACCCTCAATAGTTGGGCCATAACTCACTCCGGTTATTTTATGGCAGATGCTGCTACATTCATTCATAAGACGCCGCCAATCTTGGGGAAAATGGACGGCTCATTGTATGTTAGCCTAACACTATACTGTAAAATGAGGTATTTTATATCTGGGATAATGGGATTACGTTGGAGATGGCAGGACACTTGGCTAGGAGGAACGACGGACGGTGGACCATTCTGTCACGATGGCAGTCAAGGGGAGTGTCAAACCACCAGCCCAATGGTCAGACGATGTCTTCGAATTGACGAAATTTTTATGGAGGTTAGCACAGGACCATGTCCACTTAAGTGATATTGGTATTTTTTTTTGCTATACTTGCAAATAAACTGTGGTCAATGAAGTGGAGAGGATGCTGCAACTTACCTGAAAAGATAAAAAAAATTAAATAAAAGATATGAAATAAAATAAATTTTACAATAAATATGTAATCATGAAAAATACTTCATTCATGAAGATAACATGCAAGATAAATAGGAAAACTGTTCAAAATTATACCTACAAAATCCTCAGTCAATAGTCACATCCTTACTAATATAATAAAATAAACGCGAAAATTTGCATATTATATGGATGTTTGTTACTGTTTCACGTTCAAACGGCTGGACCACTGCGGGCAATTTTGATATGATATGGAAGTAGCTGACATCCTGGATTAACACATAGGCTACATAACTTTCATAAATTTCCACAGGAGCGAAGTCCCGGAAAAAATCTAATAGATAGAATATAATATAACAGACATAACGCGCCAAGCATATTTGTATTTCTAGTAGAATCTATTTCCTACAAAATTAATGAAACTACTCACAATCCGCAAGCAGTGCTTATTTAAACCCAACTTGAGAACAACAAATGGCCGACAAGCGCATGCGCAAGACCGTAACAGATTCCAGTCGCATGTCCAGGCAGGAGGCCCTAAGTCCTAACCTAGGTATGCTAGAACACGATAGCCTAAACACTACAACGCTCGTTCTAGCTCTATCACCAGCCTAAACAAAATGCCACCGTTATCTTTAGGGTTGATACTTTGTATTTTTTTTCCCTAGCCATTACTGTCCCACTGCTGGGCAAAGGCCTCCCCTGCAGCCCTCCACATGTCCCGACCCTGTGATAATTTGTCCCTTTGTATTAACAATGAATAATTAGACTTTAATATGGGGACCAGGAGAACTTATTTTATGTGTGACTGGGAGCGGAAGAAAGCTTACAATGTACCAGCTGCCAACTCTTTCCTGGCATATTGTAAGTCAGTAATAGGGACGCGAGGATTTTGCTGTATTGTGGGCGAAAGGCTAAAAACCTCTCACAGTTATACATCATGTTTCATCTAATAACATTACAAATTTTTGTCAAATCGGGAATCAAGCGGTTTTAAAATCACCAAAGCTCAGCCTACCCCGTTAGGGATTACAGGCGTCAGCGTATGTATGTTTGTTAAACAAAAAATATCACTTTTTAATATTTTTGTTTCAAGAACGGGACAACCCTAAACCGCGATGTTGTCACTGCAATCGCAAATTGTCGCGCATGCGCGTCGCGATAGCCCGCGCCGTACAGTGCAGAGCTTGGCAGTACGCGCAGGCGCAGGTTCACTGCGGTACTAACGAAGATTGAATGGATAGATTTAGCGTATCTAAGAGGTTAGTAGGTACTTACAACAGCACATAAGGCTACCCCACTTTGACTTTGAGCTCGCCCTTACTGCGGTCGTAATAGTGACCGTTTTTGTAGTGCAACTGTTTAACCTGATCTGCCGTTGTGTGTACCTTAAGGGTATCTATTCTATGAGTGAACCCGGTACTGTTTTGAATCGGATGTTCGATAAGACTTTACTTGCTACTTTTAGAGGTACTGACAATATCATAATCACCGATCAGGGCTAATACCTGAACAGATATATAAGGTCCTAATTTATTAGTCACTTACCTTCTAAGGCGTTATTGTATAGGTTGATAGTATTCCAAAAAACAACATAAAAATTAATTATCTGAAAATTAAATTTTGTAAAAAAAAAAACCATTTAAAGATAAAGGAATGGTTCTCTTTCGATTATAGCCGTCCACTCCCCGCTCGCCCGCTCTACTACTGCCATTATTATTTACGTTTAAATGGATGGGTTTAATCAACATAGTAATGAAAAAATATCATAACAAAATTTTTCAAGACCTTTTAAATTTAATATTATGCTTTTGTTTTTTGACTCAAATGATATATTTTGACCTACACAATTACGTGTTAAAAGGAAAGTGACTAATAAATTAGGACCTTATATAGACCTCTCAAATCAAATAAAATTGCGTGCCCAGCCTGGGTCCATTAGCTCTCAGAAATGTTATTTGTTTGTCACCTATGTAAAAACCATGGAAAGCAATAAATGATTGAGTATTGAGTATTGAGAGCTTTAGGTATCTTTCTTTCAACCTCTCAGGTGGTTAATCAGTCCATGAAACTGAAGAACTTTCCCACAATAATAGGTCAAAATACGAAAAAAAAATTTGAGTTCCCATACAAACTTTAGCATATAGCGCATTTTGTATGGGAGATCAAAATCTTTTTTTCGTATTTTGACCTATATTCCTTGGGGAAAGTGGTTCAGTTTTACTGACTGATTAACCACCCGAGAGGTTGAAAGAGAGATACCTAAAGCCCTGTATACATTATACCTTAAAACTAAAAAAAAAATTATCACTCCCGACATTCGATCGGTTATAACTCTTAAACGGCTGAACCGATTTTTATTAAGTATATACAGACATACAAATAGATACACATGTCAAACTTATAATACCTCATTTTTTAGTTGAGGATTAAAAATGGCCACCGTTGTCATTCCATCGCGATGGACTAGAGGATTAAATGCCCAGTTAAAAGAATTGCAGGGTAAGGCAAATCAGGTAATTCCAGTGAAGCGATTCGTTTGAGGCCATTTCCCATCAGTTCCCACCGGTTCACTCCTGCGTACTACGTCGATCAGCTGACAGACCACCGCGACGTTGCCTACGCGTACTACACTCGAGAGCTCTCAAGACACTCCAGACCAACTGAGTGATGACGATGCGTTTCATCCATAGACTTTTCAGGGAAAGAAGGTCTTAGGCGCTGTTTGTACACAAGCGACGTGGCAAAGAGGCAGAGAACCTGATAGGTAACTGAAGTGGCAATCTATCAGGAGCATTTCCGTGCTTCGGAGGACACGTTAAGCTGTCGGTCCCGGCTGTTGTTGATTGACTGCAGTCGTTAAAACCAAGTCAGAGGCCATTTCGTGGTTCTGAAACTGCAACACCACGGGTAAGTTCGCTACACACTTGGTTATACCTTTTTTTTATCTATAAAATTAAAGTCCCACACTAAGGTTTTTTCCTTGCGTCGTGGGTTCCCTTAGAACGTACACAAAGACAGATGCAAACCGCCATGACTGGAATTAGAACCCAGGACCCGTTGATCAAGAGGCAGCGCTACTACCACTCGACCAAACCGGCCGTCACCTACACGATAAGTAAGGAAGGATAATTAAAGGATAAATTAACGCAGGTTTCTCATTTTTAAGCTCTATGGTTAAACGCCAATACCACGCTCGTTATCGGATGACATATCTCCTCAGAAGTGATCTCAAATAGACATAGATATTAGTATAGCAGGCAAATTGTATGATCCCTCTGTTTAAGACTCAGTCATTTTACTAAAACATGTCTTTTTTTAAGATGCCAAAATTTGTGTCGTCGTTTACAAATTGCCGAGTTGCAGATTTTAAAACCTCTAAAATACCATGCTCCTCATTATTGTTACAATACGTATTAATGTTTCCGGCTTATAACGGGCTTAAGGTAAATCTTCAACAGCATATAGAGCATTTTGTATGGGAGATCAAAAAATTTTTTTCGTATTTTGACCTATGTTCCTTGGGGAAAGTTGTTCAGTTTCATGGACTGATTTAGCACGCGAGAGGTTGAAAGAGAGATACTTAAAGCCCTGTATATACTAATGTCAAAATATTTGTGAATTTATGATTATATTAAATATATAAATATTTAATATTTATAGGTGACTATAAATTACCGAAAGTTAAGGATGTGAATCAGCCCACGAAACTGAGAAACTTTCCCAAGAAACAGGTCGAAGTATGAAAAATATTTTACCTCTTCGTACAACTACGCAATCAGCTGAATGTGTTAGTATGAGCAAAAAATTATATATATATATATATTTTAAATTTCATATGGGTTCCTTAAGAAAACTTGTTCAGTTTCATTGGGAGGATTAAGCCCTAAAGTTTCGCTAACTAAAAAGTCACCCCCATATAGTGGTTAACTTAAGAAAAACTCACGTTTGAAAGAAGATGCCAAAAGTAAGCAAAAACATTCAAAATGTCGAGAAGCCATCTTAATCAAAAGAAAAAACGGAAACAATACATCTACACGTCAAAAATCACTTAAAACCTTACATAGAACACATCATATCACGCAACACATCTCAACTTAACCACAAGAACCATTTTCCTTAGTTAACTTACGTCACCTAATCTTAAAACAGCTATAACATACATAGGGAAGTCTAATCTGCCGGATTTCCAGTTTATTATGAAAAAAACTCAATGTAAAACAAGATTAGGAAGTGCATAAGTAATTAGAGTTATCTGAGGAAGAGATCTTAAGATGTGTTGGGTAGAACGTATAGTGAAGATCGAGGTTTCTCAAAGTGGGGCTGCATATTAGCATGAGCCTACTATCTGACTGGTAGGACTTGCCCATGTTGCAGTGGTTGTTTGGATATACAGCAAGCCAGGGCCACCTTTTCTCCCTATATCTAGCTGACACCCAGACTCCTCAAAAATAATAAACGGCATTTATTTTTCCATAAAAAACAACAAATATTTGAAAACTATACATGGTTAAAGTTTCAAGTTGCTGATATTCTGATACATACTCAACATTAATACAATACTTAAAAATACATCTTAAAATTTTTTTGTAGTCGAGATTCGAACCCACAACATTTAGATGAGTAGGCAAGCTCATGAACTATCAGGCCAATCAAATCTTTACGTAATCTTTACACAAAATGAAAAGAAATGCCGCCTTTTTGTACATTATGTTTTATGTTCTGTTAAATTGTACTGTATGTCTCTCTGTGAAAATAAAGTATATTGTATTGCAATAATAAAGAAAAAGCAGAAACATATACGTACGCATCGAAAGAAAACCAAATCTTCATCTCTGACCACTTGGTCCCACTGCTACAGTGCGACGATACATTAAATAAGAGAGTACCAAGAAAACAAAAGTTTGAGAAACTGTGACAATGATGAACAGTGTTGAACACGAAGGTAACATGAGATAAGATATTAGTGATGGATGGGTTATTAACAAGCAACGATATTGTGTACCTGCTTTGTCTTAAAGATTATGATGGCGGAATTAATTGGTTGTGAAAAAGGTGTCTTTGCACTCACTTGTATCAAACTTGATCGTTAGCGAACTAGTGTGGTAAAACGTATTTTTCAACTGGCTGAAAACCGACTGTTTATCGTAAGCACCGAAGCACGGAAACGATAGTGATAAATTACTTTTTTGGTCACTAATAATCTAGGTGCACCGCCCCATGATCTTGACAGAAAAAAACTGGATAAAACCCTGAAGGAAAAACGCCTCTAGGATTCTATAGATGCTAAAATATTTTGTTTGTAACATAAAGTCGTGGCTTTAAAAGTGATCAATGTGTTCCTCCGCAAACTTGTCATTTGAACAAAAAAAGCAAAAACTAATTCAATGGTCTCTAATGACTAGCTAAAAAAGAATGCGAAATCTAAATGCAACATTAAAGGGTCCCACAATAACTTAGAACATGTTCCATAGATCCCATCGCGGTATAGATTACTATACGAACCCCAGGGCCGTCATTAGTGGGCATCGATCTCTGTCCAGTAATAATTACCTTGCGCCGGCCCTTAGTACCGGTTGTATTAGGATTGGTAAGCGCATGCTACTGCAGCTTACCGTATTGTTTTAAATGTTTTTAAGATGGAACCGAACATCAATATTAAATACTAGTTTTTATCGTTTTTAAATATTTTCCTTGACTGTATTTTTTGTAAGTCAGCGAGAATGATTTTAGATTGGCAGTCCCTTTTCAAATTTGAAAAATGGAGAAGCTTACGTCTTTAGCAACCTTAAACACCAGCAAACTTGAAGTATGCTTATGAAGAGTTGGCAACTCGCCTATTCTGTATTTTTTTAACTCCTAGACCAACGTGGAAAATTATCTCATCTTATCTATCCAGCACTCTAGATTCTGGGCAAAGGCCACAAATTAATTTAAATTACATGGTATTTCCATTGTTAGTCTCTTAATATATTCTTTACCGCACGTGTGCGTTAATAACTTAATTTTAAGTTAGGTATTAAAAACCAACATTATTTACTATTCTTTTGCAAGGACCTTCTAGCAATAAATTATTATGGCTTCTGTCCGAACACAGTATGTAATTACAAGTGTGCAAGTGTGATTATATCAATTAGAAATATGTTTATGCATTAAATATCAACCTTGGCGATTAACAATTATCTATAACGGTCCAAGCTGCTAATAATTATGTGTAGTGTTTATAATTACAGGTCTAAGGAGAGCTATTTGCTTTTTAAATAAAGATTATTATTAAACACTTTTTAAAAACACATGTGCTAGAAATAAGCTTTTCAAGTAGCGTTTTCAAGATATTACAATTTCTTAAATAGTTTTGGCTGGCTGGACTGGCTGGTGATCCAAAACCATTAATCGTGTATAGTTTTCAATCGGATTAACTACGATTAATTTTTTATCCATCCCACAGCTGGGCAATTCTACAGATCCTATGTAAAGTCCTACCAGTGATTTTTGAAGGCAATCGATTTAGCCTGACATCACTGTTTAGATCTGATCTGTTTAGAACCTTTCTGTGATGTTGTCCGTCTGGAGACACCCAGTGAGTATAGCTAAAATAACCACTTCACGATGCATTCGGCTATTTGAGTGAAGCGGATTTGGCATATTATGAGTTTCAGAACGCATCGCAGTATTTCTTACAGGGTCTTTTTGGACACAGTACGCTGCGCTCCACGGCTCTGGCAAACTTGGAGTACGGTTTTTAACGTGGTTTAAAAGACCATGACAAATAAATATTACGTTTTACTTATTTTCTAATAGATTCCACGCTGGAATAGGAGTGAAAGAAAAACTTAGAATGTGTCAGCTGCCATCTCTCCCCAGGCGTACTGTAGAAGCTAGTAAGTAGGACGTGGGGGTTTTGCTATGATGTGGGCGAAAGGCTGACAATCAACATTCATGTTTCATCTCGAAATGTACGAGTATATCAAATCTGGCGTGACGCGACCCTCATAATGTCTTATTTTTTAATTATGAGATGGGTTAACTCTTGATCTCAATCTTGACCATAAAGATCAAAGATGAGGTCGACGATGGAGCGAGTTAACCCAGAAAATGCATGTAAAGGCACTGGTACTCCCACGCACCGACGGAACACAGCAAGCTGTTTGGCGTCGGGCTTCGGTAGGAGGGTGGTCGCGAACCAGGCAGCCCTTTACAGAGCCTACCACACCGCATGAGACCAAAAAACCCATCAGGGATTTTAAGCGTGAGTGTAGGAGTCTTCAGTTGTTTATAGTCATTAGGTCATTACCATCCTCATAAGAAATTCTATATAAAGATTTTTTTTAATCTATCTTTAAACACAGTTCATTAAGACCATTAGCGTAATGCTCGTAATCCCAGAACTCACTTGTGGGCAATGGGCAATTAATAGTGATTCTCTTAATGTCTTCATTTGGAAGAGTGGTCATTACCTTGAGAGCCTTTATTATATGGTGTTAAAGGGTTCTGTAGGTTAACGTGCTTTAGGGCGAAGCACTCCTAGCCCACTGGTGCTCGCTGATCTGAACCTATCAGTGAGGTTAAGCAACGTACATAGGAGCAGGGAAAATGATGGGTGACCAAAAGTGGCAACCTATCATGACCGTTTCCGTGTTTCGTAAGGCACGTTAAGCTGGCAGTTCCGGCTGTTGTCAATTGACTACAGTCGTTAAACCAAGTCAGAGGGCATATGACGGTTTGGAAACTCTGACACCAGGGTTAGTCAAGTTCGCCACTCACTTGACTATACCTATGCGATAAGGAATGAAGGTACTATAAGAACTTTTTCGTTTATTTTCCTATTCTCAAAGACGATCAAGAGCAGGGCAAATTCAGGGTGGCGTTTCCGCTTTTCAATGTCGTTAAAATTATGAGGTATTTGCAACTTGACGTTCAATTGGCAGTGGCTGCTAGTCATGGCAGCTGTCACCAAATTTATTAAATTTCGATAGTTCTTAATTTGCTGCCACCTGAACGAATAAAATGGTCACCGGCGTTATTTCACAGCCATAACTTCTATACTAATTAAATATTATAAATTCGGAAGTAACTCTTGTCTGTCTGTTACGTTTTTAGACTTTTACTACCCAACCGATTTTAATAAATATTTGGATGGATATAGTTTAAGATACGAGAACGGCCATGGACGACATTTCATTCAAAATTTTGAAGACATAACCAAATTCTACACTAGCGAAGCCGCTGGTGGAAAGGTAAGCAAACAAAATTGCTGAGTTTGGATCCTGAACATAATACGAGTTTTTATTGCAAACAATTTAATAGGCCCATATTTAAAGCTGATTGTGCACACGTACTTTTTATGCTTAAAGGCTAAACATTTTTACCTTAATAATAATAATAATTACATGCTTTACTCAGCTATTTAGTTTGACACAGAAACCCATAGAACTCACTTTTTTATAATATTTACTAGTTTTCCGCCCGCGGCTCCGCCCGCGTGGACTACAGGTTATATCGTGCCCAGCTGTGGGATAAAATGTAGCCTATGTCCTTTCCCAAGGTCTAATCTATCTCTGTACCGAAATTCATCAAAATCGGTTCAGCAGCTTAGGCGTGAAAGCGTAACAAACAATCTTACATTCACATTTATAATATTACTAGCTTTCCGCCCGGGCTCCGCCCCCGTGGATTTTCACATTTTTTTTAATGAAAATATCCTATGTTACTTCTAGTACCTCCGAGAATATGTGTACAAAGTTTCATGATGATCGGTTGGGTAGTTTTTGCGAGAAAGCGTAACAAACATCCCTACGATCACATTTATAATATTAGTAAGGATATTAGTAAGGAAGAACTAACTTTCATGATATTTATTGATCAAGAATAAAAGGTATACCACTTGACGCAACAAGGACACTTCCTTCCTTTCTTATCGTGTGGGTATAGTCAAATGTGTGGCGAACTTCACAAAATCTGGTGTCAATGTTTTGAAACCGCCCTTTGAGTTTTTGTACTACGGAAAAGTAATGTTTATTAAAAACCTGAACAGTATGTGTAAAAGACATTACACGGCAATTTTATGTGCGACCTGTCTGAGTACCTGCGCGCGCGCACCGCAGGGGCTCCTAGATTTACCACCGTTTTACACCTGTTTCCTGCTTTACTGCCCAACACATAAACATTAGAACTAACCTATTTGAAAGTATAGGCCTATACACAGCAGTGGGTTGATATAGGCTGAATACGATGATGATGATGATTTGAAAGTATTTTAATATTGTTTCCATACAAATCGAACTGTGATGCAATTTTTAACTGACTTCAAAAACGGATGAGGTTTTCAATTCAACTGTGGTTTTTTTTAAGCATTGCATTGAATATTTTTTATTTATTTATTCACTCATTGCCGTGGTTAAGAAAAGCACCCCCTATAATTTTTACCCTTCTTGACATGAATCAATGAATCGTTTATTTCTGCACACACAAAGCTTACGCAATTAAATTAAAGTATAAAAAAGTCATATGAAATCATAATAAAAATTGTAGATAATGGTAATCAGCCAGTTACGTCACAGAGGCTCTGATATACGGCGACAGATATACAGCTTAATAAAAAATTAAACATTTCTCTAATCTAAATCACTTTCTTTATAGATCTAAAACTGCATATAAAATATCTATAAAATTGTACCATAAAACGAGATTTGTTCTAATAAGATTAGCGTTGCTACACGGAAGTTATTTTTCACGAGTGCGTTATACAGCTTATTAACTTTAACGAGAACGTTAAACAGCTTATTAACTAACTAGTGCGTTATACAGCGTATTTATTTAACTTTAAATGTGTTATTGTGTAGTAAATGCACTAAATATCAATTGAAGAATAAAAATGCTCTAATTGTTTTTAATCCTCTTTTGAGTTGATAAAAAATGTTTTTTAATTGAACAACATTAAAAAAAAAGTTGAATTAACTGGAAATAAATTTGGCTTTCCATATTAAAGCAATGATTTTTATTTATAGTTATAGATTATCGCTAAAACGTTAATGACGTGTTAATTTATTGTTAATTTAAACTTAAAATGCAGAACTATGAATAAAACGACCACTTAGTAAAATAATTGCATATGAATCATAAACAATTTAGAATATTGCAGGCGATAACAAATCGTTACAAAAATGACGTGCACATTATTAAGATCACCTAGTTATTAGGGCCTTATAGGATGACTTAATTTACGTACTAAAGATTGCACATTAAGGAAATTACACGCAGTCAACCCTATTGAATCAAGAACACTCGAGTTTGAACCTTATGTCTTATGGGAAAAAGATTACCGACTGCATAGGGTTGTCAAGTGATTCATTCGAAAACTGTAATGAAAAATTTAAATAAAGAAAATAACTAACGGTCTAGTTACAAAAGTAAGTACATAGATTGCGCATGCGAAAGTTACAAGGAGGGGCTTAATGTTTTTTAGTCGGTAATCTTCGGGGAGTGTGCTCAGGAGCTGCATGAGCTCATTCCGCCTGCCCCTTTCTTCCATCGGACGTCCAGACGCACTGCGGGGTATCACCCTTATCTTGTCGAGATACCTCGGATACGTACTGAGCGCTTTTCTTCATCTTTTGTATTGCGCACTACCAAAGAGTGGAATTCTCTGCCGGCGTCTGTATTTCCGAGCTCATACAACCCGAATATCTTTAAAGTACGAGTGAATAGGCTTCTTCTGGGTGAGCTCGCTACATCCTCGACCGCATCTTTGCCCTGAGCTACATTGTGGTCAAGAGCGAACCCATTCATATTAAAAAAAAAACCTGTTCCTTGGGGAAAGTTGTTCAGTTCAGTGGGCTGATTCATCTCCTTAACATTCACTAATTAATTTAAAAATTAAAAATATTTTTTAGAGAAAGATCCCATAGTATCAGATCTCCCGGTGCTCTAACTAATCAACTGAGCTAAATCGTGCCTTCAAGTGAAGCGGCATTTGTCATTCCCTTTTGTCAAGTATTTTTAACAATTTTTTTGTGCATGGTTAGCGCTTCTGCAGGCCGACTACGATAATGACAGCGCCGCGACAACACCGCGGTCCTATGTCAAATGTCAACATTGACAACGCCATAGGGCGAGCAAGCCTTTGCGCGGGACCCTCACGAAATCAAAGTGAAGTTTCAGCGTGAGCCGAGCGCGAGTTTGTCGTCATCGTGCTAGAGCTGCTGTGTCTCGTATTGCTTGTTGTTAAGTACTTTAGCACATTTTCTCATGCATGGTTAGCGCCATCTGTGTCTCGAATTGAGAACTACAGTCTTATACTCTACAGACTTTTTCTTAAAGTTAGAGAAAATTAAAGACGAGAATTCAAATTATACAGAAAAAAGATGGCAACCCTGAACTGGAAGATCCGCCTAATGAGCCTCATATCCACAGGACACAGGCGTCAACAAAAACATTAGCAAGTGATATACTAAGCTGAGACATTTAGCTGATGGTTTGAGCACAATTAGGCCATTTACACGCTACCAGTCCTGCTACCTTGTAGTAGTCTTTTTAAATATAAAATTGCAGGTCCTGATGCAGCTCTAGCACGATAACGACAAACTCGCGCTCGACTCATGCTGAAACTTCACTTTGATTGCGCAAGGGTCCCGCGCAAAGGCTTGCTCGCCCTATGGCGTTGTCAATGTTGACATTTTGACATAGGACCGCGGTGTTGTCGCGGCGCTGTCACTATCGTACTCGGCCTGCTGACTTAGGTCCATATTACAAGACGCGACTCCGACTCTGATCTATACTTAAGTAGCAGTCGTCTTTGTCATTTTGGCCATCGACCCTTATTACAGTAGGAGACTCAAGTCTTGGTCTATACTTAAGTATTGATTATCTTCTTTCTCTCACTATCAAAATGACAATGCTGGAGTCTGAGCCGCTTTCTGTAATGCGGACCATACTACCGTTTACCGTCGTCTATCTACGGTTTGCCATCAAGATCTAAAAGGATCAGATGTGTAGCCGTCATCCGCCCACAGGTGGCGCTGATTATGATTTATACTCCGAGCAGCGCGTGCGCAGGACCCGGCTACTTTAATTGCTATGGAAGATTTATTCCTGGCCGCCTTCCGGGTTGCTATTTATATGGTGCGCAGGAGTATGTTTGTTTTACATACGTTTAGTTTGTTTAGTGACTAAAGCTATCGTTGTTTATTTTTGTGATAGTTTTGACTATTTTCAGAACAAAGTTATGGTACATGAAAACAGGCTAAATAACCCTTTAATTGAAAAAATTATAACCCCGACAATAACTTTAAAACGACTGAACTAATTATGATCAAATATAGCTAAGAATAAGAACCATCTCGATCACGTCAGCTTTCAAACAACAAAAAAACGCATTAATCGGTCTATTCGTTTGGGAGCTACTATGCCACAGACAGACTCACACATACACACGTCAAACTTATAACACCCCTTTTTTTGTCTTTTTTGATAGTAATGGATCAGTTGAATTTATTTGTTTCTGTAAGTGAAAGTGATTCTGAAATTAACGAGTTCCTTTGACGATCGACACTTTACATCAGTAGCCAAAAACCTGAAACAGTCGTAACAAATTCATGACTAACCCCTATTACATACCTTGGTTCTAAAATCATAAAAAAAAATTATGCTTAATTGGTATAATGAAATTAATTTCCTTTACCACTTAAGGCGACTACAGCACCCGATAAAGGCAGCACACATAGGAATAGTGCCATCTCCGTCTCTCAACAGGCCTGGGACGGCAGTGCGAACAGTGTCGATACACGAAGTTTACGGACAATGAAAGCGTGCGTGCGTAAAAACATGTTCGAAAGTTAGAAAAATTAGATTTATGGAAAGGTAACAGCTTAAATCGAAAAATGCGTTAACTACTTATCGAGAGTGTTCAATCACGAACATTTTGATAGCAAATTCAAGTTCCTGTATGCATTTTACTATCGTTTTCACAGCTTAAAAGATACACAATATTGGTATTTAGGGGTGACTTTGTGAGCTTTTTCTATCGAACCAAAAGTGCTGAATCATGTTTTCAGCAAACTGCTTATCTAGTTTATGTCCTGAATATTACCGTAGTATTTTTTTTTTTCGATTTAATGCAGTGCGTCATGCTTGTCTATGCAACATAAAATTGTAATTTAGGTGCTGTAGTCGCCTTAAACCAATAAAACTTTAAATTTGTAATATAACTACGTTAAATGTCATAACATAATAATCGACACAGTCATAAATTGCAATAGCGACTAAGAGTCTGCCAAACCGCCCTCAGTCGATCCAGCAGGCTGAGTACGATAGTGACAGCGCAGCGCCGCGACAACACCGCGGTCCTATGTCAAAATGTCAACATTGACAACGCCATAGGGCGAGCAAGCCTTTGCGCAGGACACTCGTGCAATCAAAGTGAAGTTTCAGCGTGAGCCGAGCGCGAGTCTGTCGTTATCGTGCTAGAGCGCTAGCGCAAAGGACCCTTAAATAAACCAAACCAAAGTCTTCTTAAACCAATTAAAATTAACAAAGTTTATCACGTCATTTGTTTCGAATTTCAAATTTGACGAGAAACGAACTGGCAGAAAAGAAAGATAATTTAAAAAACAAAAGATGACTGGCGTTCTCTCAATTTCAAAAATCTTTGCAAGCAGCTCTATTTCCATAGATCTAAAACCGGAATATTACTCTAGAATAGTCTAGGAACTCTTGAATAGAGCACATATTTTCTCACCCGCTCCCTAGCGTATTATTTCATAAGCTTATCTTCTATCATAGTAGATAGGCCGGTTGCATGGTGTACAATTAAGCCAGCGATACCGACAATCATAGGGTCTGGTATCAACCATCACTATGCTGTAACTACGATTATGTGTATGTTGCGCTGGCTGAGCTATTTTTGATGGGTAATATGATGTTAAGGGAGTGCGGGAACTAATATAGACTGCATAGGGCAAAAATTCTTAAAGGGTTTTTTTTTCTATGAAAATTTTCTTAAACACAGTCCATTTATGAAGTGGTTTTACATTAGTAACAATTTAAACAATTTGGTAAAAAGATTTTCACCATATTAAGTTAATACCATATCTATACTAAGAAATAGATAAGGTGGACAGACAATCCGAATTTTAAAATAAGTATAAAGAATTGGATATTCTATTATCTTAGCCTAAGAAACGGCGAGATTTTTTGACTAAAATCAAAAATCGAAATTCGAATTACATAAAACATATAAGTATTCCCCTAATCAATATATTCCAAAATGTACTTGCGATCTAACAAATTTTCAAATCACCTCAATCTTCATACATAATTCAAATAAGTTCCTACAAAATGCTATTTATCATAATAAAAATGTATAATCCATTAATATGGCAATCATATTTTCGGACAAATCACCTTACCCACGCACTTACTGACTAAATGTGGTATTACTTTGGTATAAATTTATTAAAATATATTGTGAGGTGATGACATACAGAAGTCATTTTACATAAACATGAAATGAATTGACTATTCGATGATGCGTACCTATACTCAAAAGCTTATATCTGAATATTTTATCAAAGAATGATTCGGATTTGGAAAATTATGTATTTTGTGTCGATAATATTATAGCATTGGCTTGGCTTTAGTTAGGAATATAAAAACATCTTACTTGACTAAATGTATAGCCATTGACCATTGTACACCACCCAAAATAATAAATTACATATTCGCGATATAATCGTCAATTTACCTTTTTTTACGAAATATAAACAAAATCATCAAGGGTCCTTTAAAAATTCTTAAGAAATTAAACAACCACATTTACACGATTCGGCGATAAACACTGAATGACTTGGATTCTAAAACATTATGCTTATTTGTAAATAGGCACTTAGGTATAAGCGGTGATCACTTTCCCCAGTCCTACTTGCTTTCTATATCTAATATATGTATTGTACTGATATATATATACGTGCAATGAACATAAAATTACCACATACTGTGCACTCTAAAGCGTCGCAATAAGAACCATTTTGCAACGGAACTAGATTGATGTGATGACGGAACTAGATATTCTCATTTGTATGACAATAAAAAGTATGTCAAACAGAAAGTTATTTCAAAATTGTCGACACGTAAATCTATGGGTGACAATAAAACCAGAGTTGATGTGTGAAAGTAGGGTTCCAATCGTTTTTAGCATGCATTATCATTTGAAATATGACCGATAAGTATATTTTATACGTACACATATATGTAGTGAATATAAAATGGAGATTATAGGACTGTGACTAAGCTAGTCTGAATTATTTAAAAAATAAATAGACGATATGGTTTTCAAATTTAAAACATTAGAATATCAACATGAAATTTGGGATTCGAAGACAATATTCAATATATATGCATTAAAAAATTTTTTGAAGGGATTGTATAAGCTTTAAAAGTTTTCACAGTGGAACCCAACAAAATAAACTTTCCAAAGCAATAAATTTGTAAAACAACAGCCGATTACATCCCACTTATGTTAAAAACCGATTGAATATGTCGATAAGTATGCGAAACTCAAATAGATGGACCACCTACGCAATTTATCAGCTTAATGTTGCCATATTTGGAATTTAGGCGCCTTAAAACTAAGATTATCGTGTTTTGTTGCCCTAATTATAAATAGCTCAACTATAATAAGGCTTTGTAGGTGGTTAAGCACGTAATTTGTAGTTTGTTTTCTAAACGTTTGAACGCAAACGTCAAGGGATTTAGTAGAGACCTTGCACAATCATGTCATATGTTTATATTTTAATATTTCTATGTATGAATTGTAAACTCTATATGGAATGTATAAAATGTAATAACTATAACTAATTAATGGTAATAATCTTACCGAACAATTTGACTTGCATGATTTTTGTTTAAAAATAAAATTTAAGTTTTGTATAGCCTTTGTTAAAGAGTTCCTTTTCCACATAAAATTGGCAAAAAATATTGGATTTATTGGTTGAGCAAATAAGCATTTAGTTAGTCACCATACATTATATTGAGAAGGTAATAATTAATTAACCGTTGGTAAACCTAATAACTAAAAATGAAATATTCAATGTAATTAGACAAGGCCACGGACATCAAATCTGTGGATGCAGAAAAACTGTAATAAAATAATCTATATATATAAAAATGGAACCCGATTTTCGTTGTCACGGCATCACGCGTGAACGGCTGGACCGATTTGGATGATTCTTTTTTTGTTGTGTTCCTTATTGTCAGGAGAAGGATCTTATGAAAGAAAAAACTAAAAAAAGTGCCACGGGAACGAAGTCCCGGGCGGAAAGCTAGTAATAAATTAAATCATAAGATTCTATTCCGAACAAACATTTACATTGGTATAAATAAAAAAGAAAATTACTATCAACTGTTATTATTATGCCTATCGAGTTATGCAAATTAACAATATACCTTTTTGATTGTCGTTTCGTTACGGGAAATAATATTTATGTTAGGTAATACTCTTTGCTAATATTAAGGTTCAGTTTCAGTCCGAATCCATATTTCAAAATGGCAATTTCATTTAATAATTAAATTATTGCAATAGACCTATTTCTTTACGTATAAGCATGCTACATTTTATTATTCTAAACTCTAGGTTATAAAATCTAAGGAATTTATTTATGATTTCCTTAGATTAACTTGGTAAATTATACATACCTACGTATAGTTACTCAGGTTTATTAAATTCTTAATTCTTGTATTTCACTAAACGCCTTCCTTTTATTTGAATTTTATGATGTAATTAAAATAAAAGTGAATTAAAGGATACATTTTATGAAGTAAGTAATAAATATGCTTTATTATATTCGTACTTAGTCCGAGATAACTGTGTAGTATCGTCTCTTCACACTCTTCATACGCGAATTTTATAGCTAAATAGAAAAAACAAAAACACCACCTGGCAACACTAAACGTCAATGTCATTCGTTTTTTCGCGCTCGCACGCGGCTTATATAATTGTTGTAATTTATTGCAATTTTGTGGAAAATAAGGTGAAAATAAGGCATAAAACATGCCAAAAAGAAAATCGGAAGAAAAGATTCAAGAAAAGACTTTGAAGAAAATACGAAAGATGGAGGAGAAACTTAAAAAATATAAAGAGAAGTTGCAACCGGAGACTAGTAAGTACTTTTAGGAAAAATGTATATTTTTTACAGATAAGTGTGAAATATGGATTTAATCCATTACTGGAAACTAGATATATGTATATACCGTTGGTAATATACGTTTTTGGACACATTGCATCTGCATTCTCGCGTTGCGACTATGCACCCTTCCGTTGGAAGGGCGATGGGTTACCCATCAATAGGCATGTTTTCGTGTTACGAAAATGCCTTTTCCCGTTGGGAAACTACTTCTCACATTCCTTCTGATGCACAAAGTCAAGCAATTTACTGAAATGTATGAATCTCCATGTACTTCAGTTGGAACTACATGTATACTATGTTATAGTATAAGAAGTGACAAATTATATGTAAATTCTTGTTAAGAAGTGAAATTATTAACAAATAAAACTCTGAAAGTGTGGGGGAAATACCTAGCTAGGTATATAATTGTAGAA
This sequence comes from Aproaerema taeniolella, assembly GCA_949987775.1. Classification (NCBI taxonomy): domain Eukaryota; kingdom Metazoa; phylum Arthropoda; class Insecta; order Lepidoptera; family Gelechiidae; genus Aproaerema; species Aproaerema taeniolella. The sequence continues at coordinate 2,532,324 of OX465252.1, forward strand.
TGACAGGCCTCATTGGTTATTATACCTACCCGGAGTACAATGTGTTTGTTTGGTATAACATGTTATGTTATTTTTAATTTATTTAGATCAAGAGTCGGAAGATGAGGATGAGGAGGTTGAAAATGTGGATCCAGAACCACCAGTGGAGGAACCTAAGACACCAGAGCTATCAGTTGAGTTTTTAGAGGCCCTCGGGGACCCTATTGAAGATAAACAATATGGATTGCCAATTCATAGTAATATACTACAGAGGTTTGAAAAGATTCTTATTGAAGGAATGAAGAAAGAAGAAAAGGAAGCAATTATGAAACAACTGACTATACCAGAAAATGGAAAATTAATGGAAGCTCCCAAGCTTAACCTTGAACTGACCAGCTTATTATCATCTTCTATGAGACTGAGAGATAAAATGCTTGAAGAAAGACAAGAAGATACTGGATATGCTATTGCATCCATCTGCCAAGCAATTGATTCTATGTCAAGACCAGATTTTGATGTTATGACAGTTATTAAAAACCTAAGCGATGCTACAAGAGTATTGTGCCACTTACATTATAAATACACTGACATCAGACGGAAGCTTATCAGCCCCTTACTAGATAAGAATTTAAATCTTAACCTCAAAGATAACAAAAGGTCTGAATATTTATACACCAAACTAGATGACACTGTCAAGTCAGTCTCTGCTTTAAAAAGAGCTACCAATATATTGGCAGCTACTAAGAATTCAAAAAACTGGCAACCTCCTCGCAAGCCGACACAACAGCACCGAGGGAGAGGCACAGTTCGAGGAGGATACCAACAACATCATCGTTACCAAGCGAGACTCCCTCAACGTCAGAACCAGCAGCAGGCCCGTCGTCCAGCCTCAACGCCATCGAGTTCTCGAGAGACGACCAGACGCCGAGCCCGTTACCCATAGAGGTACCTTTTGCAGGTCGACTGCAATATTTTTCTTTAAAATGGGAACAAATTACACAAGATCCTGTCATACTACAATGGATAAAGGGTTACTGTATTCCACTAAAAAATACACCTAAACAAGATTATATACCATATAACAATAACTTTAATAAAACTGAAAAAAGTATTCTTACAAAAGAAATAGCCAAACTTCTTAAATTAGGTGCTATAGAACTATGTAATCCAGTACATGATCAATTTTTATCAAGCATTTTTACTATTCCCAAATCAGATGGGACTCACAGGTTCATACTAAATTTAAAAGCATTTAACAAGTTTGTAGAGACATCTCACTTCAAATTGGAAGATGTTAGGACAGTGTGCAAATTGTTAACAAAAGGAGACTACATGACTACTATAGATATGAAAAATGCATATTTTTTAGTACCTATTCACAAAGACTATCGAAAATTCTTAAGGTTTATGTTTGACGGATTATATGAGTTTAATTGTTTACCGTTTGGCTTAGCATCTGCCCCATTTGTGTTTACTAAATTATTAAAACCAGTTGTAGAACATTTAAGAAGTAAAGGAATTATAATTATAATATATTTAGATGATGCTATTTGCCTTGGAAACTCTTATGAACAATGTTTGGAACATACGGAGTATGTTGTGTCTATTCTGGAACGTTTAGGCTGTGTTATAAATATATCAAAGAGTTGCCTTAAGCCTTCTAAAAAGAGGGATTACCTTGGTTTTAGCCTTAGATCACAGACTATGACAATAAGCCCTACTATTAAGAGAAGAGACAAATTAATTGTTTTAATAGATCAGTTTTTAAAAAAGGACAGCTGCTCCATTAGAGAATTTGCAAAATTATTAGGGAATTTAGTTTCTGTTTGTATGGCGGTCGCCTATGGTTTTGTCTATACAAAAATCCTAGAAAGAGAAAAATTTTTAGGACTTGAAGTATCAAATGGTAGCTATGATAGTACTATAGCAATTAGCATACCTGTTAAATCAGAATTATTATGGTGGAAAAAGAACATAATTAACGGTTTTAGTCATATAAAACAATATGATTTTAAGCTAGAAATATTTTCAGACGCGTCAGGTACGGGCTGGGGTGCTTATTGTAATGGCCAGAGTGCTAGAGGTCTGTGGTCTAATGAAGAACTGGATTATCATATTAATTATCTAGAGTTACTAGCTGCATTTTTTGCACTGAAATGTTTTGCCCGAGATAGGTCAAGCTGTGAAATACTTCTAAGGATAGATAACACCACTGCCATCTCATATGTTAACCGCATGGGAGGCGTTCAATATCCTTTATTAAATGACTTGGCAAGACGTATCTGGAGGTGGTGTGAAGTTAGAAAGTTATGGATTTTTGCTTCCTACATTAAGTCCAAAGACAATATTATGGCTGACCATGAATCTAGAGTGGTAAACATAGATACAGAGTGGCAATTATCTGATGAAGCTTTCAATAGAATCGTTTGGAGATTAGGAAAACCACACATTGATCTTTTTGCGTCGCGTCTCAACGCCAAGTGTGACAAGTATATATCCTGGCATAGAGACCCATTTGCGTGGAACATTGACGCTTTTACCGTAAATTGGTCAAAGTTTTTCTTTTACGCGTTTCCACCTTTTTGTTTACTGTTAAAAGCAGTCCAAAAGATAAGAACAGACAAAGCGACTGGTATTGTTGTATTTCCATTGTGGCCATCTCAGCCCTGGTATCCGTTACTAATGTCTATGGTAACTTCAGAAATCATTCATATGAAACCTTCGAAAAATCTTTTGACTGCTTTCAGGAAACTACACCCGTTGAACGATCAGCTTTCCCTGGGGGCGTGTATCTTATCAGGCAAGCTCTTAAAAGAAGATCCTTAACAGACAATGCAATAAATATAATGATGGCTTCTCTATCTGCAAATACCATTAAACAATATAATAGTTGTATACATCAGTGGTGGAATTATGCTATAAGTAAGAATTTAAGTGTCTTTGAGGCTTCTGTACCTATTATTATTTCATATCTTACATCTATTTTTCATAAAGGTGCTTCTTATCAAACATTAAATTGTCACAGATCAGCACTCTCACTTCTTATCGGTAGTCAGATAGGTGCTGATGATAGGATGAAGAGATGGTTCAAAGGAGTGTATAGATTGCGCCCCTTGGCACCCAAGTACAACAGTGTGTGGGACCCATCTAAAGTATTATCTTATATTTGTCATTGGTATCCACTAAATAATCTAAACCTAGAAAAACTTACCAAGAAAGCTGTAATGTTGTTAGTACTTGCAACTGCTCAAAGGGTCCAAACTATACACTCCATTAGACTAAAAAACATTAAGGTGACTTCATCTGGTGTTGAAATCATCTTCACTGATATCTTAAAAACATCAGCACCTAACAGACATCAGCCACAAATAATCTTACCCTATTTTAATAATAATCCTGAAATATGTCCAGTTAAAACTCTTTTACATTATATAGAAGTCACAAATCAAGTAAGAACTCATGATTGTTTAACTGATTATTTGTTTATAACTTTCAAAAAACCGCACCGACGTGCCACTTGCCAATCAATCAGTAGATGGCTGAGGCAAGTGATGTTAGATAGCGGTATTAATATTAATATTTTTTCTGCACATTCAACGCGCCACGCGGCAACATCATGTGCTCATAGAGAAGGGCTGACTGTAGACAATATTATAAAGGCAGTAGGTTGGTCTTCTAGATCATCTACCTTTGCAAATCATTATAAGAGACCTCTTATGAATGAAGCGGATCAAGTATTGTTTGCCAGGAGGGTAATTAACAGTAATAGTAATAGTTAATTAATATTTTAAGTTTATTTTGATTAATATAAAGAAGACTGATTAGTTATGTTTGAATGCAAGTTGCATAGCACAAGTTGCCTCATTTAAGGAATTGTTTAAGGCACGAATTGCCACATGTTATGTTAAACTCTATCTTAAAATTTAATAAAGATGATTACAATTTCCAGTGGGTATGTTCTTCTCTGAACATCTACACAGTTATCTCGGACTAAGTACGAATATAATGATAGGATTAAACGAACTTACCTGTAAGTGAAGTTCTATCCTAATTATATGAAGTACTTAGTCCGAGATAGAGCTTCCCGCCCTCCCATTAAGCCATAGGTATTGGCTTAACTTTCCCGCTATTGGGCTCTAAATAATGACATTGACGTTTAGTGTTGCCAGGTGGTGTTTTTGTTTTTTCTATTTAGCTATAAAATTCGCGTATGAAGAGTGTGAAGAGACGATACTACACAGTTATCTCGGACTAAGTACTTCATATAATTAGGATAGAACTTCACTTACAGGTAAGTTCGTTTAATCCTATCATTATAAATAATGTGATGAAAAATTTTATGATTCAAAAGGGAGTCGCTCAGTAGCAAAACTTCCATTAAAGTTAAAGGTTCTTTAAAAGTTATTTCGTCATTATTTACGTCAACAAAACGGAAATTAACAAAAAGAAATTTAAAGCAGTATTACCTTTAATGGAGATTTCTGTAACTGAGAGTATGAGAGAAAAGTCAAAAATACTAAAATGCTGCATTTCTGCCTCTTTTTAAATGGTCTTGTTAAAAGCCAATTAATTGAGCTGTGACAAAGGGAAATTAATGGTACATCTGTGATAAAACGAGCTAATTTTCGCCCGTGTGATTTATCATGTATATAAAAAATATTCTCCTTCTTCTCATCGTGTAGGTATAATCAAGTGTGTGGCGAACTTGGCTAAACCTGGAGTCCGAGTTTTCAAACCTTTTCAAGAGTTTTCAAGACTTGGTTTTAACGACTGTAGTCTATCGATAACAGCCGGGACCGACAGCTTAACGTGCCCTCCGAAGCACGGAAACGTTCGTAATAAATTACGTGAAAATTGTAAGAACTATATTCAAGTAACTGTAATCAATATAAAAAATATATATGATATTGAATTTTAAAAAACTTGTCACAGCAACAAAAAAAGAACACCATAGCAAATCCCATTCTCTAGCACCAATCGCATAACACCCATGGCGAAGTTTCCAATGTTCCATAGAGTTTGAATGGTATGAATCATGGTAAGATAGATTGACAGGCGGAGAATCGATTATTTCGCGATCACATGCGCATGCGCAGTCATGTTTGCAGGAAATGAGAGAAAGTGTAAAAAGACATATATATGGTTGACATCTTTGAGGAACTTCTGGACTCTTGGTACTTTGCGTGTAGCGCAGAATAACTTTAAATCTCAAACCTTTGAAACGCTTTTTTATCAGCTCATATACGTCCCCACCGAGGGGTACGGGTCTCCCTTCGAAACAGATAAAGTTATTTCTCTTTATGTTATAAAGGTCTTGGTAATAGGAAATGTGCATTGATTTCCCGGCCTTTTTTATTTTTGAAATTAACCCGTCGCGCGATTGTTTACGCCGTAATGTGTGCACTTGGCTCGCGAAGGTTTAAATTATAAAACAAAAAAAAACATATTCTATTCGTGAGTTTCGTGACGCTACGAGACGTCTATTTTTTTAACTAGTCTGTCAGATCCCACTGCTGGGCAACTCCATTTATCGCGGTCCTGTGCTCCGACCATTTCTTAATATAGGCGATGTTCACGCCATCGTTTTCAGAGTCTGCCTCGAAGTATTTGCCCCATCTCCCGAGGCACCCAATGCGTGACAACATGTACCCATCGGTCTATGTGCAATGTGCATCCAAATATTATAATAAGTGCCTGAACCAATGAAAAATGACAAAGAATCCAATGAAAAATGACAAAGAATTGATTCTTAAACAAACAAAACCAATATCTAATCACCAATCTTACCACCCACACCCAAATCTATCGAACACGAAACTACTAAGCCGAAAAGGAAGAGATCGATCAGTTAAGACTCATTCAATTCAATATCTATCACTTAATTACAATTTACTAGCAATGTAATCGCTATCTGCCTTATAAGAGTAATGTATGCAGATTTAGTCTTCCTCATACATTTTTATGCGTTTTCTTTGTAAAATAGTGTCTCAAAGAGACTAGTATTTCTTACTATTACGGTAATTTAGACTTATATTATGTGATACTATTTTTTAAAATAATATAGGAGGACTTTAAATAAACGAACCTTTATTAGGAAATAAAACTGAACAACTCTCTCCTACACAGGGTGATCTTTTTATCACCATCCAAATTTTTCTTACGGTGTCAGTAACGTTGATAGAACGTAAATAAGGAGGAAAAAAATTTATTTTTCCAAATTTTCAGATTTTGATACCCCTTTTCAACGACTTAGAGCAGGGGTTCCCAACCTTTTTTTGTCTACTGCCCACTTTAAGAATAATTTTTTTTTTAACGCCCCCCTTTTTAAACATACTTAAAAACCGCTAAGTACTTATAACTGATTATTGAAACGCAACTTTATAGTATTCGGACAGAGTATCTTTTATTGAAAATAAAACAAACATAATCAATTCTTATATAAAAACTAATGTGAAGGTTGAATCTGATGCTGTTCAATAAGTTTGTTGATATCAGGTTCCAATTTACTCAAAAACAGCCGCAAGTCGCCACGTTCGGTAACACGCAAACGATTTCTCTTTTTAGTAAGCAGCGTTGCCACAGCACTAAATCCACGTTCACACAAATATGACGATGGGAATGCTATCAAGAATCGTTGAACAATTGACCACAATCCAGGGTACAATTGCAGGATCGGTTTTTGTAGCCAAAATTCTTGATATCCATTTTTGAACTTGATTTTTATTTCTTCGTTTGTTGTCAATTCTATAAGTTCTTCTTCCAGCTGAGGTGACATTGCTATGTTGACATTTGAAAATGGATCCAACACCCAGTCTGGTATTTCCAAGTTTAAAATGTCCTGGTATCGTTCGGTGAAGTCAATGTGGAGGTTTTCCAAATGTTGGCAGTAGGCAAACAAGTCGTCGTTACTGCAGGATACTGATAAATTCGGAAAATTGTGAAACTCACGTCTGCCCATATTTTTTTTGTGCAGAAGCAGTTTGGCTGCGAAAGCAGCAACGACATTTTTTGTTTTAATTAAATTTAGTTCATCGCCTTGCAGTTGGAGGTTCACGTCGTTGAACAATTTATACAGGTCTGTCATGTAAGCTATATCATTCTTTGATGTTATGAGCTTGTTGCGCAGTTCTGTATCTTTAGTTTCCAAGAACTCTATCACAGAGTCAAACAGGTTATAAAATCGAATCAGACAATTGCCTCTTGACAGCCAACGAACTTCAGTATGAAGCAACAAACGGTTGAAATCTTCGTCATTAGTAACACAAAGCTGATGAAATAATCTATCATTCAAAGAGCTGCTACGGATTTTATTGAATGCTTTGATGACATATTGCAGTGATTGAAATAGTCGTTCACTTAAGTTTCTAGCAACCAAATGTTGTCTATGAATAACGCAATGTATAGCAAGGACATCTGGAATTTTATTTTTTAGGTACGCTATGAAGCCTTTATGGCGCCCTGTCATAGCCGGAGCGCCATCCGTAGCAACTTATATAATATTTTTCAAAGGAATCTCTTTCTCTTCACAAAACTTTTCCAATGTATTGAATATGGTTTCGCCTTTTGTATCTGTCTCCAAATTTCTGGCAAACAATAGTTCTTCACGTATTTTCTCATCTTTAATAAACCTCACGTAAGATAGCAACAACGCTTCATTAGTTGGTAAAGTGGACTCATCGAGCTGAATTGAGAATTGACTAGTCCTCAGATGATTGCACAATGATTCTTCAATGTTTTGAGCCATTTCATCAATTCGTCTTTGCACAGAATTATTACTCAAAGGAATTTTTTGGATAATATCTGCGGCCGGTTTATGAAGCACAGTAGTTATTACTTCCTTTATTGCTGGCAAAATTAACTCTTCTCCGATGTTGTGTGGTTTGCCTTTTTGAGCAATTAACAAAGGGATATTGTACGAAGCTCGAAGTCCGTCGCCATCTTGCTTAGCAGCCGCCGAAAATAGTTTTGATACACTTGGCTGAGTATTATGCTTCTTCTTTAGGTCTTGAAAATATGCTACATTCTTGTCTTTCTTATCTGGATGCATTTTATTCAAATGACCTTGCAGTCTTGAAGGCTTCATTGCTTCGTTCGAAAATGTTTTTAGACATAGAAGACACAAAGGCGACGACGGGTTTGTGGGATTTTCAATAAATCCGAATTTAATATATTCCGCAGAGTATTGCCGTCTCTTCTTTTTTACTTCCGACATTGTTTTGTTTTGAGAAATACGTAAGTGGTATAATGAAGTACTGCTTATCTATTATGCGCGAAACCGCAAATGAAAATAAAATAAATTTACGTCGTTTATATAGGATTGCATAAGCAGCACGCACCAACAGGAATAAGACAAACGTGCATAAACTCGTTTATCTCATTCGACGCCCAATCGTACTCGACAAGCAAGAACAAGTATTATAGAACCAGCCGATTGATACAGGAATGTACAAATCGGATTATTTAACAAAAACTTGTTAAAACATGATTGCCCACGGTCTATTATATCGAACCGAGTTTGAGCTATATCTTAATTAATATTAGTTGATGTTCACAAGATGTAGTCGAGAGTCGAGAGCTCAGTCGGTATCTAAGAGTCTTCCTAGCTAGGTAGATGAAATTATAAATCGACCCCAAAGCCCTACACAACGCCCCCTTTTTTTTTCTGGGTCTCTTACCGCCCCCCTTTAGGCCTGCAGCGCCCACAAGGGGGCGTTATCGCCCACGTTGGGAAAGACTGTCTTAGAGGATGAATTTTGTAAAACGCAGAAACATGGGTGTCACGAATTGTGTAGAAGAGTACTATTACTAAACAAGTCAATTGGACGATGTTATTTTTTTTTCCATACAAAAATTTTGAATTATTTTCATGCTTCAGACGATCTAGCTCGAAATATTTATGAATGAATGAATGAATGAAATATTTTATTTCAGACCAACAAGTCCATATTTTATTAGTAACAAAAATCTGATAACTATGTTAGTAAAATTTAAAATTAACATTGCTCAGCACATGTAGGGATGACCAATGCTTCAGTATTGGACCATCCACTCTGTCCGCAATAACGAAAAGTAGAAAAGTAGAAACAAAAAATACGGGTCTGTTAAATTGTTATAAACTTTACGTACAAAAAATTTAGATGGTGATAAAAAAATCTTCTTGTGTAAACACATTCCAGAAAAACATTTTGACTTATATAATCAGTTGGTCGCTCAATTTGTAACTACGTAGAGGCTGTTTTCATATTTCGTCGTTTGTTCCTTAAGTTGTTCAGTTTTCTGGGTAGAATCACGCTCTAAAGCTTCATTAACTGATTTAAAGTCACCCCCATACTTTACTTTAACTAATTTAACATTTTGTTTATATAGACATTAAGAATTTTTAATTGTACGCATTTTAGAGAAATAAACAAATTTTCATTTATTTTATTTTAACGTCACGGGATACCCCATACTTTATTTTTATTACATTTTCCGTATTATTTTATTTAAATCCTTATTAATATCTATTTATTGCCATTATAGGTTGAGTATGTAAAAAAAAAAATATTCCTCGCTCATTCTGTTAGTCTGTGTGCAAGTATAGCATAAGTAAGTAGTAGGTAAGTATAGTGGTAAGTGTAAGAATAGCATAAGATTCACCCTAACGAGCCTTGATGAGATTACTAAGACAAAACATGTCCACTCTAAACATTTTTTAGTGTGGCAACTCTCCAGATGCACTGATATCGTCGTGAGTGCATTTTTGTGTAATCGTTTATCAGTACGGAACAAGTTAGTGGAATGTGTATAGCTTAATCTGTATTGGTTGTGCTTGATGGTATCTTTTCTTAAAAGTGTTAAATATAACAATGTTCACTTGGAATTTTTAATGGTATTTCTTTAAAAATATATTGTTTAAGATATTCGCGGTTATTATCAAACAACCCGTAAACATTTTTGAAGCTTGTGTTGAAATGGTCGAAAATAGTAGAAAACCAAAGGCTATTTATGAGATAAAAAAGTATATTATAGTACAGTCAAGGGTAAAAAGTATGTATCTCCCCAACCATCTCATTTAGAAGATGTATTAAAGGAATCATGAAATACGAGCTTTCCGCCCGGAACTTCGTTCCCGTGGGAATTTGAGAAAATCATGTAGCCTATGTGTTATTTCAGGGTATCAGCTACCCCATACCAAATTTTATCAAAATTGGTCCAGCCATTTGAGCGTGAAAGAATAACAAACATCCATACATCCTCACAAACTTAGGAAGTAGTATATAAAGTTTTTCTCATCTCTAATATTTTCTTAATGGAGGGACTGAGTATCGAATACGGTACCTCTCGCTGACGAGTCCGACCTTCTAGCCGTTAGACCACCGGCGATCACAATAACAAAGACGTATATACCATAAATAGCAGAAAACGGAACATTAAACGTTAAGGAGTCTAAACTGACAGGTTAAAAACCGTTACTCAATTGTCAATCTCATAACAATATTATAGGGACAAGCAATAGCTCCATTCCCAAAGGGAACACCAGTAATTTCAGTAAATACCGTTCCCGCGGTAAACGTTACCGAATTAAAGCTCTTCAAAATTTATTACAGATACCGATCTACGGTATTACCGTTAAGATGCGGCCATTTGCTGACATAAACGAACATCTCTTTAATAAGTTTAGATGTATAGGTTGGAAGAATGAGATAGCTTAAAAGGAAATTCAGGAATGGAATGGAAAGATGGGTGGTCAGCGGTTCAGGGCCCCGATTCTGTAACTCAAGTTTTGGAGTAATCGCCATTTTATCCGTTCAGGTGGCAAAATTGAAAACTATCCTTTCATACATATAATGTGGCTGCTTTGACTGGTCGCGCCACCGCCAACTGAATCTTCAGTTGCTCGGTATTTTGCAACTTTACGTTCGGTCGGCGGTGGTGCTGCCGGTCAGGGTGGTTGTCAGCAACTATATGAAAAATAAATAGTTCACAATTTCGCCACTTGAACAGATAAAATGGCCTCCATTCCATCAATACACAACTTAAGTTACAGAATCGGGGCCCTGTTGTTTGGTGAGTAACCGGTGGTTACATTTACATCCAGTTTTGCAACGATGCCTTAGAGGAAGTTCTTTAAGTAGGAAGAAAATGTGACTGACTGTGAAAATGGTAAGGTATATAAAGCTGACGACAATGGTTCTGGATCTATAGAACGACCATCCTCAAAGTACCTTTCTTATTTCACACTTAACTCTAAGATTTAAAAAAAATATCACATTCAAAGCTTAAACTTTTAAACGGCTGAACCAAGATAGCTTCGCTTCAATTAGCTTCATACTTCAGAAAACATTTTGGTGAGCATTTATCCTTTCTGGCAGGTATTTCGAATTTATTGGAAGTAAAATAGGTGCTTTTCTGCTAGGATTTTAAACACCAGCCATTAAGAAATTTCGCAGCTTGACTTGAAGGCACGATAGCTCAGTTGGTTAGAGCACCAGGACTATCTAAAGAAATAAAGATGGGCTAGCTAATTTAAAGTAGCGTACATACTTGATTGCAGTGTTGCCATATATACGGATTTGTCCGTATTTGTACGGATTTTGCAAGTTCAATACGGATGAATCAACATTACGGATGTTTATACGGATTTACACAAAACACAGAATTAACTTCAGAAGAACCTCATCTCCGAACTTCTTCTACCTAATTTTGACCAAATTCGTCTCGACCCTGATGAGTTTGCCCCACTGGAGTGCGTATGTATACGGAATTTCAATCAAAATAGAAATACGGATTTTAAAAATGAAAATACAGATTTCACATCTACTTCATGTGGCAACACTGCTTGATTGACCAAAAAATGCAGTTATTTACTACATGGAACATAAGATTGCTACCTTTTTGTTTGTTTCTGGTGACAATAAAGTATAAATTCATTAATTGCTATTAGCCATTCCTAATAATGTATACAATACCGTATTTTAAACCGGAAAACGTACCTGCAAGCAAAACAAACAAAATTAAACAAAAAAACAAACAAACAAACTTAGCAACAATAAACGGCGGAGGTCCGTAGCATTTTGTGGAAATTGTTTACGATCAAACAAGTGGGTCAAAATGACCACAAGAAGGCCGGTGTGGTCGTTCCGTCATTATAACACAGCTAGGTTCAAATTGTGAAATTTACCTTTTTTATTTGATTATGGCAGTTGCGGTGTTACAACGGGAGTAAGGGTTTAAGTGGGCATGTCGAATGTTCAACACTTTTTACAAGCTTTAACACCGCTATGCTATTGAGTTTCACAAACCTCACTCAAATCTTTGAAAATGGTACCCTAGGAAAAGCTCATGCCTTTGTCCCATTGGGGTAGGCAGAGACCACAGATTGCCACTTGCTACTATCCAAACTTACAACTTTCGCAAACTTCTTTTAAATATTCAGTAATAAATTAATGAAAAATCAGATCTAGCTGCAAGTTTTTTTTGAACTGAATCTGGAAAACATGCACACGCAAACTCACACCTATATTCCCTAATCGGTTAGGCAGAGCATCTCAAGTGGACACATACTTGACACCACAATCTTTATCTTTATCACTACGTATCATGATTCCTTTCGCTCTCTCGTAGGTTGACTGGAAGAGATCCCCTTGTGGAATGAGTCCACCATTGTACTTTGAATTTATGTAATACTAGCATTACGCTCGGGACTTCGTTCCCAAGGGAATTCGGGAAAATTATATAGCCTATGTCTATCGGGGATAATGTAGCTTTCTAATGGTGAATTCATTTTTCAAATCGGTCCAGTAGTTTCGGAGCCTATTCAATACAAACAAACAAACAATAAAAAAAATTCTCTTTATAATATTAGTATAGATTTATTTGTTTGATGTGCGTGCAATAAAGGATTTTACAATATAATACCACAGTTAACGAAATACTTTGAGGCAGTGGCGTGCATTCCATACAAGCAGAAAAGCAGTGCCTACCCTAGGCTTTTCAAGGCAAAAAAAATACAAAAATTAAATATTATAATGTACACCAACGATCACAGATCTTTGTGAAACGAATAAACGTTTTCCGAAATGACGCCGTCTTCATTTCTCTAAACTTTAACTTTTCAAAACAGCGCCATCTAAACTTCTAATACTGAACTAGTAAGAGCCCTCGTAGGAGCGCGGATTTGCCTTTCTAATTATTCGTTAAAAGCACTCGTTTGAAATGCCTTTTTTGTTGAGGTTTTGTGTTGAAATGGGGGCTTCTGATTGGCTGTTTCGCCTCCCCCGCCAAATATTAACAAACTGATTGTATGGAGAAAAAAGCTCTGCCTATAAAGCGATTCTACCAAATTGAGAAGTGTCAATATTCGGTAAGTTTGAAATGGCTGTTATAGATTTTTAATTTTGCGGCCTTTTTGTCTTATTGGATGCATTCAGCCATATTGGTTTGTTTTTGTTTTGCAACTACGTAGGTACGAAAACTTTTGCAAATTATTGTTTTATCAGTTTATAGTGATTGTTAGATATTTGTTTAGAACAAAATGAGTGCAATAAGTTGTGAAAAGTGTGGTGATGATGTTTGTTTGCCTAAACTGCGTAATTTTTCAAGTTTACCTTTTCAAGAAAAAGTAAACATTACTTATCGCAAAAGGCCGATACGTCGACAGTATCTCTATATAGTTTGTGCCGATACGTGGATTTGACGCAAAAAAAGGTACCGCAGTAAGACATTACTAAAATATACTATATTCATTATTGGTTCACGGGTTGTGTGCATACCTACTAACCGCTTAAGTATTTTGTTTTCTGTGCATTTTGTTTTCAAACTGTTATAAAAACGTATGGAACGGCGCAGGGTTATTTTGATTTGAATAACCTTAATACAGCGGTTAAAAAGCATGAGCTTTCTGAAAAACATCTCAAAGCTAGGTACGTTGAAAGTTTTTTCATTTGTCAAAAGTCGCATAGAAACGAGTTTGAGCGGTCAATTAAAACTAGACAAGTTAACTGCCTACCCTGCCTAAAATGTCTATGCACGCCACTGCTTTGAGGATTATTAGATGAAACTGTGGTAGAGTGCAAAATCCAATAGATTTTAACTTTTCCGACCGTGTGCCATGTATTCAATCGTGTGCCAAATTAAGAGCTGGCTTAAGGACTAATATTTATGTCACCGTAATATTGTCCAACCCGTAGGTAATATTGTAATTTGTCTCAGTAAGATTATTAACTCTCGGTACTTTGTGAACTGCTAAATTTTTTCCACATTGACGGACTTTTTCTAAAATTAATGCAACCGAACCTAACCTAACCAAACCTAAGAAAGCCTAATCTAACCTAATTTATCCTAATTTCATGCTGGCGGCCCTTAAAGTTTCGTAAAGATTACACTTAAGTATTGGGCACTTAAGTATGAAAAAATTACCCACGACCTACAGAAATAAATTAATGTGGGATATTTAGACATATATTTCTGGTTTACGAATATGTGAGTCGCATTACTGTTAATAATGGGAATCAGACAGAAAATAAAATTCTGTATCTTAGAAAAAATACTGGGTGAAATAGAACGTACTCCTATACTGGGTGATAAAAAACCTCCTAGCTATATTCAAAATCCTGAAACAGTGTCACTCAAAGAACACATTTATGAAAAAAAATTTTTTTAAATATATTTTTCAATGGGAATAGTTCATTTTTTGCCTAAACGTAGACATTACTCCTACACCAGGCACGCGAGGGGTGCGGGTACCGCTCGAGGGGTGCGCCCGAGTGGTGTCTACGTTTAGTAACCCCACAAAAAAAAAAAGAAAAAAAAAGTGTTCAGTAAGTGATACTGGTTCAGGATTGTCAATAAAGCTAGGAGGTTCTTTTTCAACCTGTATACCTTACTGAGGTTTATTTCAACTTGACCAATATCTACAGGTGCAATCGTACTATCTCACTTAGTACGAAAAACATACCTCTACAGAAATAAAATAGTGTAGAGTATTTCGATAAATTGTTCATGATGGGAAAAATAAAATTCTGTATTTGTAAAAAAAAGATTGAAAAGATTTCATCAATAAGTATAAAACAAAATAAAGTTTTATGAATTTGTTCTTTGGAATAAACATCTTCAACTTGTAAATCACTTATAATATTTTATTCCCATGTTTTTTTTAAATATTTTTAACTTAAAATGAAAAGTAGGATATACTTTATTAATTTTAAAGTAATTTTGTTTCTGTAAGCAAAACCTTCACAAATTGGGTCAGATTGTGCCCTGTGACCTTTATAATCAAATTGTGTGAAACTAGGTAGTGAAATTGTAAACTTTTTACGAGTGAAATTGCAATATTACGATTGTTACAATTTTCCGGTGACATGTATATTGATTAAGTGTGATTTTATTTCATTTTATATTTACCAGCCCATAAACATCCCCACCGAGAGGCACAAGCCTCCCTTCGAAACACAAAGGGGATTTTAGGCCATATAGTCCACCACGCTGGCCCAATGCGGGTTGGTGGACGGCTCGTCTTTCGAAAAATAATTTTCTTCGACGGGCGGTTTTCATCACGATGTTTTCCTTCACCGTTTAGCAAGTGATAATTATAAATCCGTACATAAATCCGAAAAGACGAATTTAGTGGTACAGGCCCGCACCAGGATTTGAACCCGCAACCTTCCGATTACAAGTCTGGCTCATTAACAACTGGGCTATCACCGCTCCTGACACTATATTCGTTTCTAATACTGACGGTTTTTCTAATGCAACAGTTGACTCTGTTGTGGTGTTGTCTGTAACCACTTTATAAAAACCTGAGCAATAGAATCAGAGTTCCGTTACATTCGTTCTGACGTCTAACAGAACCTGTCGCCCATTGACAAAAAGCGCTTTTTCTTCCGCGCACGCGCAACTGTAGCCGCCACGCTGCGCTGTTAACGCAATACATAAAACTGACAAGAAATGTAGAATAATAAATAATGTAAAATAATAAAATTAACTCTACACACTCAAATGGCCACAATAAGGTTTTCCCTTGTGTTGTTGATCCCCTGGAACATACATAAAGACAGACACGAATACCTATGTCCTAAGAACAAACATCTGCTTTTTGCACAAATTACATTGTAGTAAAACTCGTGATAAGACGTAGGTAAAACAAAGAATTTATTTTTTTGAAAATAACTGCGAGTTTGATTTACTCTACGCTTTACTTTGAAATATATCCGTAATTCTACGTAGGAAAACACGTAAGAATAGATTTTTCCAAAGATAAGGGCATGTAGATATGTTTTTAACCCCCCTTCCCCTCGGAGCTCTTACGTAATTAATAAATTACGCCTAACATGCAAAACACAACCCGTCACTCATCCTGTTTCTTACTAATATTATAAATTGTACGAATGAATACCTATTACTGTTTAACTGGAACTAAGATTTTAAAATAAGTACCCAATGTAAGGTTTTTGTGGAGAATCAAATAAATGCTTTATTTATTTATAAACGCGAAAGGATGTTTGTTCCTCTTTCACACTCAAACGGCTATACCAATTTTGATAAAATTTAGTATGGAGATAGCTGACACTTTGGATAACATATAAGCTACATACTTTTCCCAAATTCCCATGGGAACGATCTCTCAGGCGAAAAGCTAGTTTGCTCATAAATTAAGCGTATTTATTTATCTTTACTGCTCGTCCAATTAATATACTTTGCAAATACATTTTGGCACGTAGGCACGAACTTCTATATACTTTTTCATTACCTACGTTTCAGAAAACATTTCTAGATCTTTCTCATTATATTCAGGTTTTAGATAAAGTATAAAGAAAAGGTATCTAGTTGAAAATATTACCAGTCTAGTTTTGAAAATTGTAAAAAATATTTTTGTTAATTTTGCTGCAACTATTATCGTACTACATTAACATTATCAAGAGAAAACATTCGTATGTTTGTGATGAACATTCTTAAGAACTATTGAACCGATTTCAAAAATTAACCACTAAAAATCTCTGTTATCAACAAGTAACATATGCTAAAAAAAATTCCCGAATTCCCACGGGAACAAAGTCTTCAACTATAACTCTAAAATTAAAATTACCCCCGACAATCATAGCTTATTAATAACTCTTAAAGGGCGAACCAATTTAATCAAATGTGGAACCATCTTGGTCACGTCAGCTTTCAAACAATAAACCGCATCTAAATCAGTCTTTTCGTTTCGAACAATGCTACAGACAGACGCACAGAGACACACGTCGAACTTGTTGCCACCTTTCCATTCAAAATACAGGCAAGAGGTTATCAGGCTTTACAATTTAGTTCTTAATATCTCTCTTATTGCGATGGAGCAAGGTGACTGTTCTTCAATCTTCATGCAGAGAGTACCTAGATACCCTTAAGGCGACTACAGCAGCACCTAAATTACGATTTTATGATGCGTAGATAAGCAAGACGTACTGAATTAAATAGAAGAAAAAAATTCTACGGTAATATTCAGGACATTAACTAGATAAGTAGTTTGCTGAAAACATGATTCAGCACTTTTGGTTCGATGGAAAAAGCTCACAAAGTCACCTCTAATACCCAATATCGTGTATCTTTTAAGGTGTAAAAACTATAGTAAAATGCACACAGGAACTTGAATTTGCTATCAAAATGTTCGTGATTGAACACTCTCGATAAGTAGTTAACGCATTTTTCGATTTAAGCTGTTACCTTTCCATAAATCTCATTTTTCTAACTTTCGAACATGTTTTCACGCACGCACGCTTTCATAGTCCGTAAACTTCGTGTATCGACACTGTTCGTACTGCCGGCCTAGGCCTGTTGAGAGACGGAGATGGCACTATTCCTATGTGTGCTGCCTTTATCGGGTGCTGTAGTCGCCTCAATACGAATGATTCATTGATGTTTTACTGAAAACCTGCCAATTTTCATCAATAAATCACCTCAGCTCAAGACCAAACTGGTTTCCAATCACATAGTAAAGCAATACCTAGTGACCTGCTTAAAATGTAAAATGCCCATATTTCATACTTAAGTAGAGTTTTTATTAAGATGTATATTATTTGTATTGTTTCTTACTATAGAACGTTTAGAGATTTTTTGATTAAAAGCAGTACATTACTTGGTGTTTGCGTTAAAAATCTAGCGAAATGGCATTTGTCTCATCATCGTCAGTATAAAAAAAAATATTGAGTTCCCATACAAACTTCATCAGCATATAGCGCATTTTGTATGGGAGATCAAAATTTTTTTTCGTATTTTGACCTATGTTCCTTGGGGAAGTTGTTCAGTTTCATGGACTAAACCACCCGAGAGGTTGAAAGAGAGATACCTAAAGCCCTTTATACATACTCGTATTGTAGATGTGACACGAATCAAATCTTCCAACAACAACAGTATTAAACATATGTTTTTGATTGAATTGTAACAGATTGCTACAACTTAAAAAACTGCTTTACAAACAGTCATACACCTAATTTAATTCAGTATTACCAAACAAAATTACAGCAAATTGAATTCATTATGGCATTTAAAATTGGAACGCGAGAACTTAATAAATCATTCGACAGGTGCGTTTGCGCAATCGTGTAAGCCGTAAACCAACAAATATGGCGCTGATAGGCCACGTTCCTGTAGTATCAAGGTCTTCGCACCATGTTGGAATATCTCAGTGGTGGATCGTTGCTACTGCAAGAGTGAAAATTCAGAACCAATTTTTTAAGTTAGCATCCGTGCTAGACCGGGAGGGGAAAATAAAAATGTTCCAGCTTTTGACTCTTCCCAGACATACTGTAAAGACTTTGAAGGGGTTCCATTCCATATTTACTCGCATAAAATTGAAAGCCCTCATATATTTTTTCGCATAACGATATTTCTCGGTTCATCGTTAGGGGGCATCCATTAATTATGTGAGGCTTTTTAGGGGGGGAGGGGTCGAGCCGGATCTTACGCAATCTCCCGAGGGGTAGAGGGGGGGGGGTCTCTGCAAATTACGTCATATTTTGCCCCAAAAGAAAAAATACGAGAAAACTAAGTTAAACTAACTAAACAATGTTGTTCCGGAAGCCACTCTTAAGACTACTCATGAGTTCTCGTGTACAGAATTAAAATAATCCTTTTTTTTTCAAATTTAAGTTGGTATTTCTAGCTATTTATTACTGTACGATTACGTACGTAAGTTTAAAAATAATTAGGTATTTATGTAAGTTTTTTAAATAAAATAAAAATTTACCTAATTATACTAAAACTAAGCATTTTCATAAAACTCACGTGAGATAAGGGGGGAGGGGGGGGGGGGTCGAGCCAAATCTCTCAACATCTCTCCAGAGGCGGTGGGAGGGTCGAAAAATCGCCAAAAACACCTCACGTAATTAATGGACGCCCCCTTATGACAAAATATCGTTATGCGAAAAAAGTTTCATGCGCAAATAAGTATGCAAAGATAAATAGGGCTTTCAATTTTATGCGATAATTATGGAACCATTGAGGGTGTTGCTGTAGTGAGGGCAAAAGGCCGACAACCAGTCACCACTTACTTCCACGGTTCCATCTAATAACTGTGGTGTCAAGTGTGTCCACTTGAGATGCTCTGCCTAACCCATTAGGGAATATAGGTGTGAGTTTGTGTATGTATGTATATTTTGCAAGAACACTATTATTTTAATAGCGTTGGAGACAACAGTATTTATCAATCCTCGTAGCTCCACTCGTGTCTGTTAGTGGAGATATTAATATTTTAAAATCCTGCAGGCCAAGTACGACAGTGACAGCGCCGCGACAACACCGCGGTCCTATGTCAAAATGTCAACATTGACAACGCCATAGGGCGAGCAAGCCTTTGCACGGGACCCTTGCGCAATCAAAGTTAAGTTTCAGCGTGAGCCGAGCGCGAGTTTGTCGTTATCGTGCTAGAGCTGCTGGTAGACCCACTGATGGAACAATGGTTTTCAGATTCAATTAAAAACAATTGCAGCTAGATAACATTTTTCATTTGTTTTTAAAAAAAAGAAAGCGAAGAGGCGCTGTGTTTGGATCGTCGCGTCGCAAGTAACAATCTGTGGTCTCTGCCTAACCCAATGGGACAAAGTGGGTGTGTGTCACAACTGTTAATTCTAAAAGGTAATTCTCAGGTTGGCGGATTTAAGTGGTAAATGTAGGAACTCTTAAGCCCGCGTTTACCAAAAATATAACCAACGGTTAAACCGCGGTTAGAAGCTAATCAGACAAAATGTCAAAAAAATTGTATAAAAATGACATTGTCAAATCTCTGGCTAGCTGCTAATCGTTGGTTAAATTTTTGGTGAACACTGGCCTTAGAAGTAATTTCTTCAGATGTCACTTGTTTGAAGATAAAGAGACTATTTAAACTAAAACAGTAGACATGTGAGTAAATAAATAATGTAGATAGAATGTAAACAACTAGGTCTTACGGCTACCTACGTGTCATAATGTCAATTGATAATTTTATAAATAGATCAGTCTGTTTACCGTTGTGTCTGTTTATAGGTACCTCTGCGAAGTCCTTGAAATTATGTACGCGTGAGAGGTAAAATCTTATGATAAAGCATGATTTATATTTATAAATGCTAAGGAAAAATTTTATAGTCTTAAGTTTACTTGAGAGATAAGATAACTTACACCCCATACAGAAGTTCTTCTAGATGGCAATAGGTGTTTCTACAACAGTATTTTTGCCAAGCATTTTGGCATTTTCTGCTAAAAATTGGCACAAGACAGAATGGAATGGCGCACTTTAATGTCGGAGGCCAAGATCCACTTTGGGTCGTTATTGAACGTTAAGTTGCAAACTACATTGCAATTTACTGTATATTTAATGTATTTTTGTATGTATTTCATTGTATCTTGACTTGTTTTAAGTGGCATCCTGAATGTCCTATAAAATAAAGTTTTTTTTTTCTATTTTTTTCTATTTTTACGACATTGATTAGCGGAATCGCCACCCCGGGCCCCGATTGTTGTGTGTCGATGGAATGAAGGCCAATTTATATGTTCAAGTGGCGAATTTGAGAACTGTCCAAATTTTGGACATCTAATGACGGCTGCTTTGACTGGTGGCGCCACCGCAAACTGCATTTTCAGTTGCTGAGTAGTTTGCAATTTTACGTTCGGTTGGCGGTGGCGCTGCTGGTCGGGGTGGTTGTCATTGGCACCAAGTATACGAAAATTAAATAGTTTTCAGTTTCGCCACCTGAACAGATAAAATGGCCTCCATTTCATTGACACACAACTGAAGTTACAGAATCGGGGCCCAGTTGCCCTGTTCTTGATCGTCTTTGAAAATAGGAGGTCAAGAGTTAACCCATCTTATAATAAAAAAAAGGAAAAGGAAAATAAACAAAAAAGTCCTTATAGCACCTTCCTTTCTTATCGTGTAGAAGAACTTGATTAACCCTGGTATCAGAGATTCAAACCGACAAATGCCCTTTGACTTGGTTTTAACGACTGTAGTCAATCGAAAACAGAAGGTACCGTCAGGTAAACGTGCCCTCCCAAGCACGGAAACGCTCGTGATAAATTGCCACTTTAGTCACCCATCAGGTTCTCTGCCTCTGTGTACGTTGCTTAATCTCACTGATCGGCTGAGATCAGCGAGTGCAACTGGGCTACAAGCGACTTCACACGACAGTTTACATTTAATAGATACAAGTACTGACAAAAGTCTATCTGTAGTATACTTCCGAAGTAAGCAAAGGACGCCCGCTTCCTTACTAGTGTCGATATCGCAAGGGTAACATGATCCGCGCTCGATACGCGAGGAAATTCACTTTTTGCTGTATTTTTTGTCGAAGTATTTTTAGGGATTCTCGGCAAGGGAGGCTAATGATTCTTGGATTTAAGAATTTTTGAATAAATTGGCTCCTATGCAAAGTATAGTTCAGCCGGCCGAATTGGTCGAGTGGTAGTGGCGCTGCCTCTTGATCGACGGGTCCTGGGTTCGATTCCCAGTCGGGGCTAATATTTTAGGCTTTAGGTATCTCTCTTGCAACCTCTCGGGTGGTTAATGAGTCCATGAAACTGAACAACTTTCCCAAGGAACATAGGTCAAAATACGAAAAAAAATTTTTGAGTTCCCATACAAACTTCATCAGCATATAAGCGCATTTTGTATAGGAGTTCAAAATTTTTTTTCGTATGTCGACCTATGTTCCTTGGGCAAGTTGTTCAGTTTCATGGACTCATTAACCACCCGAGAGGTTGAAAGAGAGATACCTAAAGAACTGTATAAAAAAGCAGAAGTTTGTTCTCGGGTCATGGGTGTTTGTGTCTGTCTTTGTGTATGTTCCAAGGTACCCACGACACAAGGGAAAACCTTATTGTGGGCCGTTGAGTGAATAGCGTGTTTTATACATAGTGGCAGAATACGTGTAATGTAATGTCAGTATGTTTTCCGTTTTAATAATTGTATACTTACAAATTAATGTTTTTAGCAATTTCTGCGGAAGAACGGAAAAGTGGATTTTGAAAATTTAATGTAATAATCTATATTTACTTTTTGTATATGGGCTCTATCACACAATATATGTAATCATATATACTGAACCACGGCACGTTTCAATGTATTTGCTCTTACCCGGGTCAATACAATATTTATTTGGCGAACAAGGGCGTCTCGTCGGCCATCTTGGATGAGTCACTGTCACCAAATTACTCCAGTAAGTACATAAAGTGTTAAAGGACATGTCTTTCTTTGATGTTTTCTTTGACCTTAAGCCTTCTGAATAATTGTACACTTGAACTTTTCAGTAATTAATCAGATATATCGGCGATTCGAGGAATATGGAAGTTTCTTTTTTTGCCACACATGAAGGTGAATTAAATGGATGTTTCCGTATGCATGAGCGATGCTTTGCGTGAAGAAAAAAGAAAAAAAATTACGCGTAGGAAAAATATCCATATTGGTCAGTGAGTCCCAAACCCTTCGGACCTTTTTATACTAAAGTTCTTTTTACAAAAAAATTTTTACATGTCACCGGAAAATTGTAAATAATAATAATAAAATCATTTATTTTCAGGCAACTAGGCCCATAGATAAATACCTTACAGACTAACATACATATAAAATATTATTTAACAAAATTAAAACTTAATTAACACTATTTCCCGGATGTTTTTCCGGGGGTGTCTATAACCGGGAATCTCCCTCGAAAACGGCGCAACACCACGCCCTCCGGCCAAAAGCTCTCCTTCATGACTGTCTCCAGCATGAACGTCAGGAACCGCACCACAAATGCTTTGAAACTAGCATGGTGATGCGACTCCAACGGTTTCCAACGGAACTTTTGTCTTCTGCCGTATGTACTCGACGACGTCTTGCACCTCAGTGCTGTAGTGCAATAAAAACCGTAATATTGCAATTGCACTAGTGAAATTATAATTTCCCGCGATTTTGTCATTTTGCCTAGTAAAATTATAAATTTAAGAAACTTTTACCGCCGCCTGAATGAAATTAGGTTAAGTCAGGTAATGCTATGTTTCTCTCTATTTGTATGCAATAGTATGTAGTTTCCGAAATATCTTATTCCCAAAATCTTTAATGTTGAGTTACCTTAATAGAAGAGAGCCTCCACGTGTGACGTAACGAATAACTACTACGCCTGGCGCACCCTGGACAGTCGGTAACTCAGACTGACCAATCTCTTCACCACAATGGCTAATATTATTGACACGAAAAGCAAAAGAAGCTGTTACCATTGGGGATCATCCATAAATTACGTCACACGTTAAGGGGGAGGGAGGGGGTCGACGAAGTGTGACATTGTGTGACAAGGGGCTGGGAGGGGTCCTAAGTTTCGTAACATTTTAAAATCTGTTATAATCTAAGTGTTAGATTACGAGTATTACAGATTTTATTTTGACTTTGAACTTTGACTTTTATCGAAAACTCAAAAACATTTGCAACTCTATCTGAATACACATAATTTAAATGGAAGCAAAACTTATTTCGGAACTGCTGCATTAATTCAATAATTACGAGAAGTAAAATTGCAAAATATGTGACGTCACACTAGGGAGGGAGGGAGTCTCACAAGTGTGACCAGTTGTGACAAGGACGGGGGGGTCAAAATATCATGAAATTCGTGTGACGTAATTTATGGATGGCCCCTTGTTATAAGAGCGAGGTATCCAATTTCTTGCCGTTTGTACAAAATAAGGCCACTCGTGTCACCTTTTATCACAAAAACACCATAAAAAGATGTTTAAAATCGCAAAGACGCATTACGAATTATATATTCGATAGAACGGTGTTTCCGGCTTCACTATCAAAAACTGGTTAGAAAAAAACGGATTGGCCTACATATACCGGTACAAATAAGAAATTTACACTGTGGTGGTGACCGTTACACCTATTGTGTGGCAGCCGACAGGTTGTCAACGTTTAATCAGTAGAACTTGGCACTTGGCTCTTTTTATTTGTATATTATTTACTTAATATAACACACCCTAATAAATTTAATTTTTCACATTTTCTCTTGGCACACCCTTGCCCACTTCAACTGCCTCTCCCTCTCACATAGGTTAGCTGGAAGAAAACTCATTTCTTGAGTTAAGCTCGCCGATGTATATGTCTTTTCTCTTCTGTAATCTGTATGTATATGTGTGTACAATAAAGAATAAAGATAAAGATAGAATGCTGGACTGTAAATCTACGAACAATAATACCTAAGAAGTTCTTTTTTTCTTTAAAACTCTAAAATTAAAAATGTTGAATCACCCCAGCAGGCCGAGTACGATAGTCCTGTGTCAAAATGTCAACATTGACAACGCCATAGGGCGAGCAAGCCTTTGCGCGGGACCCTCGCGCAATCAAAGTGAAGTTTCAGCGTGAGCCGAGCGCGAGTTTGTCGTTATCGTGCTAGAGCTGCTGATATTCTTTTACTGCCGTACTCAGAGACGTCAATTAAAGTTAAGTACTATTCAACTCTGATGTTGTCTCTTTCACTCTTGTTGATATAAACAAGGATAGCATGACATTTAATTACTTCTTAACTTTAATTGACGCCTCTGAGTACGGCAGTTAAACGGCTAAATCAAATAATTATTTATGATCAAATATAGCTAAGAACCACCACGATTAAATAAATAAATAAATAAATAAATAAACGCTACACACTCAAAGGCCCACACTAAGGTTTTCCCTTGTGTCGTGGGTCCCTTGGAACACACAAAGACAAACACAAACACCCATGACCCGAGAACAAACATCTGCTTTTTACACAAATGTTTGCCCCGACTGGGGATCGAACCCAGGACCCGCCGATCAAGAGGCAGCGTAACTAACGCTCGACCAAACCGGCCGTCAACTTAGGATTAAGTCAGCTTAGGGAGCACCTAATCATTTCGATTTTAATAATGACTATTATTTTCCTTGTTAACATCAGTTTTTTTTATAATTTTCTTTACCCATATGAGGTTTGACAACGTTGAAAACACAAGTGGCGCATACCTGCAAAACAAAACAAAAATATATTAAAATTGTGCGCTGTGTGTTGTGTGCATTAAGGCGACTACAGCACCCGATAAAGGCAGCGCACATAGGAATAGTGTCATCTCCGTCTCTCATCAGACCTGGGCCGGCAGTGCGAACAGTGTCGATACACGAAGTTTACGGACTATGAAAGCGTGCGTGCGTAAAAACATGTTCGAAAGTTAGAAAAATGAGATTTATGGAAAGGTAACAGCTTAAATCGAAAAATGCGTTTAACTACTTATTGAGAGTGTTCAATCACGAACATTTTGATAACAAATTCAAGTTCCTGTTTGCATTTTACTATCGTTTTTACAGCTTAAAAGATACACAATATTGGTATTTAGAGGTGACTTTGTGAGCTTTTTCTATCGAAGCAAAAGTGCTGAATCATGTTTTTAGCAAACTACTTATCTAGTTTATGTCCTGAATATTACCGTAGTATTTTTTTCTTCGATTTAATGCAGTGCGTCATGCTTATCTACGCATCATAAAATCGTAATTTAGGTGCTGTAGTCGCCTTAACTAGTCGCGCGATTGTTTACGCCGCTTGCGAAAGTAATCTCGAACACCAGCAGGATGAGTACGATAGTGACAGCGCCGCGACAACACCGCGGTCCTATGTCAAAAATGTCAACATTGACAACGCCATAGGGCGAGCAAGCCTTTGCTCGCAATCAAAGTGAAGTTTCAGCGTGAGCCGAGCGCGAGTTTGTCGTTATCGTGCTAGAGCTGCAGGTGTACATTTGGCGCGCGAAGGCTTAATTGTGCGTTACTTATACGATATGTGGATATTGCGCATCTTATTTATTATTTATTTGTAATTTGTTTTTCAACACATTATAACATTAGACCAATAAGGACCATTTCATTTAACCCGTGGTAAGAAGTATAAACCTCAATTTTTTATTTTATTTTCGATGTAAAGTTATATTGAAAAAGATGTCAAAGAGACTAAATAATAAATAAAATGCCTCCTGTAGCTACTAATAACTATTCAAACTCCACAAATAACTAATAACGCGTATAAATGTCATATTTGACACAGCATGTTCACATGCGCAGGCGCCTATCTAACAGTAACCAAAAAGGAAACATCCTTTAATTCGCACATTAAATTCTTGGCTAATTTTATTATGAGCCATAAAACTCAGATTTTACCGTTAGATATTGATTCTAGGAAATAATTTTGCGTATTGGAAATGTTAGTAAGTTGCCTCATTTTGTAAGCTAAGAGGAAAAACGTGCCAAGAAAATAAATTTCACCACCACCTGATATAACTCTAAAATAAAATAAACATTATCACACCCGACCTTCATTGAATAGCAATTTTAATTAAATGGAGCTAAGAACCATCTCGATAAAGTCAGTTTTTAAATTAGGAAACCGCATCAAAACTGCCATCCGTTAGGAGCTACGACACTACAGCAGACACATAAATACACAGATACAAAAGTCAAACTTATAATTATAAACCCCTCTTTTTTTTCAGGGGTCAAAATTGGTCACCATCGTCATTCTGCTGCCATTGCAACGCCATGCCATAGATAGTCCCCTTAATGGCTAAATCGAAATGGCGTTCCCAGATAAAAGTCTAAAAATACGCGGCAACACGATATATATTTGTCATACAAAAACTTATAAAAATAAATATTTTTGACATAATGCGGTACCTTGAAAAAAAAGTTGCTTTTAAAATTGTAAGGTCCTCACCTCATCTGTCGGATTAAAATCGGGAAGCGACATAATAAGTTGTTTTTAAAAGTAATTAATAAATGATAAATATTCATGATTCATTAATGTATGTACTGTTGCTATAAATGACGGTAAGGTCAGGCAGTAAGTAAGTTTATAAAAGCTTTTCAATTATCCCTACTATCCCTACTCCCTACTAATATTATAAATGCGAAAGTAACTCTGTCTGTCTGTCTGTTACCTTTTCACGCCTAAACCGCTGAACCGATTTTGATGAATTTTGGTACAGAGATAGATTAGAGCCTGGGAAAGGACATAGGCTACATTTTATCCCACAGTTGGGCACGATATAACCTGTAGTCCACGCGGGCGGAGCCGCGGGCGGAAAGCTAGTAATATTATAAATGCGAAAGTAACTCTGTCTGTCTGTCTGTCTGTTACCTTTTCACGCCTAAACCGCTGAACCGATTTTGATGAATTTTGGTACAGAGATAGATTAGAGCCTGGGAAAGGACATAGGCTACATTTTATCCCACAGTTGGGCACGATATAACCTGTAGTCCACGCGGGCGGAGCCGCGGGCGGAAAGCTAGTTATAAATAACTTCTGAATATGTTGAAACATATTTAAATACTAGCTTTCCGCCCGCGGCTCCGCCCGCGTGGACTACAGGTTATATCGTGCCCAACTGTGGGATAAAATGTAGCCTATGTCCTTTCCCAGGCTCTAATCTATCTCTGTACCAAAATTCATCAAAATCGGTTCAGCGGTTTAGGCGTGAAAAGGTAACAGACAGACAGACAGACAGACAGAGTTACTTTCGCATTTATAATATTAAGTAGGGATAAATGAAATAAGTATACACATACACAGGTGGAATAAATTTAATGCAAAATTTAAGTGACTCTGACAAAAAATATTTTTTAAGTATTTTTTTCCGGTAAAAAAAAACCGGCCAAGTGCGAGTCGGACTCGCGCACCGAGGGTTCCGTACAAACCTAGCTTAAAGGTATTGTAGACCTGAGTATTTGATATGAATTTCAATTTAATACCTCAACGCGTTCATGAGGAAAGGGGTAGTAAGTTTAAAAATATTAAAAATATTTTTAAGATATGATGTAATTAAAAATTTATGGTTTTCGCAATTTTTCCTTTATCTGTGCTATAAGACGTTGCTTCGTACCAAATTTCAAGATTCTGTGTTCACGGGAAGTACCCTGTAGGTTTGGATTCCTTTGCGAGTGTCGAAAATTTGCGGAAATTTGCGGCATAAACGGCTGTATCTTTTGATTGCGTTGGCTTAGAAGTTTGATTTTTTCACAGCTTCAAGGGACAGTAGACCTGAGTAATTGATATAAATTTCAGCTTCATACCTCCACGCGTTCCTGAGAAAAAGGGTCTTGACAGACGGACGGACGGACGGACAGACGGACAACAAAGTGATCCTATAAGGGTTCCGTTTTTTCCTTTTGAGGTACGGAACCCTAAAAACTTGCTCTTGATCAAAATCTGACACGGAAACAGAATCACTTCCAAAAGAAAGTAAATTATAGTAAGAAGCCTAAACACAGAGCATTTCTTTCTAAAAATTTATTATTATTTGAATTATTTTGACATGTTTATTGTATATGTAACTTAACTTTAATTAAAATCGACCTTTTGTATGCTGATTTAGATCAGCAAAACATGTCTGAGCATAGATATGCGGCCAAAAAGCTGGGCATTCTTAGTAGGGTTAAGCGATACTTCACGCCTGATCAACTCCTAGCCCTTTATAAGGCACAGGTCCGATCGTGCATGGAGTATTGCAGCCACCTCTGGGATGGTTCGGCCATATATCAGCTGGCCGCTCTGGAATCGGTGGACCGCAGAGCCAGGAAGCGCATTGGTGACAAAAAGCTAGTAAAAAATAAACTACAAAGCCTAGCTCATAGACGCAAAGTAGCTTGCCTATGTGTTATTTAAAAGATGTACTTCGGGGAATGTGCTCATGAGCTGCACGAGCTCATTCCGCCTGCCCCTTTCTTCTACCGGACATACAGACGAACTGCGGGGTACCACCCTTACCTTGTCGAAATTCCACGAATCCGTACTGAGCGCTTCTGTTCATCTTTTATACTGCGCACCGCTAAGGAATGGAATTCTCTGGCTGCGTCTGTATTTCCGAGCTCATATAACCCGAGTCTCTTTAAAGTTCGAGTGAATAGGCATCTTCTGGGTGAGCCCCTTCGCCCCTGGGCTAGATTGTGGTCAAGAGCAAACCCATTCGTTATATAAAAAAAAATATTTTACTTGACTATCTGTATTGACGGCCAGTTTGGTCGAGTGGTAGTGACGCTGCCTCTTGATCGGCGGGTCCTGGGTTCGATCCCCAGACGGGGCAAATATTTGTGTAAAAAGCAGATGTTTGTTCTCGGGTCATGGGTGTTCGTGTTTGTCTAAGGGAAAACCTTAGTGTGGGCCTTTGAGTGTGTAGCGTTTATTATTATTTATTATTATTACTAACCATATTTTGCGCAAATAAATAATAATGATTGTTTGCTTGACCTATGAACAATTAATACACATGTTAAGAATTCTAAAAACCACTATAGTACTTTATTCTGAGCTAAAATAAGGATGTGGGACGAATCCACAATAACTCTTAACTACTTATAGATATTTTTTATTACATGTGGCAAATCTACTTTGAATGTATGGAGATTTTAAAACGTGGCGAATTAACTTTGGGGCAAATCCACAACAACCCAAAATAAGATACTCGCAAACCCTCACAGTATGCTAGGGCATAGTTTGCAGCTGGTTCATTCTAAGTTTTTCTTTTAACAAAATAGAAAAGAAATATAAAACAAACCTAACTTCTTAAGTTGTTCTAACCAAAAGCAGTTAGTCCATAATCGTAAAGGAACACGAATTTGCATAAAAATGCGATTAATTTGTATTTAAATTAAGACTTTCCAAATTAATTAAACCGTTTAAGGCCGGTGTAAAAAAAACTTTAAATGGCTTTTTTTAAATATTATTTTTATAATCGATGACCACGCGGGACCATTTAGCTTTTAAATGAGAACTAGATAAATTAAACAGAATCACATTTTTTTTAAACATGCTATGGTGCCTTTATTAGTAAGCTAAACTGAAGGAGTCTGTCCATAACACCAGGGCCTTTCAAATTTATTTTCGAAGTCTCCTATAGGGGTGACATGATGGTAGATTAACGCTCCAAGCCTCGTTAAAATTCTGATTTGAAAACAAACTTTCTCTACGTAAGGGGAATATGAAATTCTCAATAAAATTAACGACTTTTCATCGAGCTGATCGCAAAAGGAGTTTTTAAAAGAAGATTCTCAACTGGCAGGAATTTAAAAAAAAAAATTCTTTTCTCAAATTTTAAAACAAAACTAAAAGAGACAATAGCATCGTCCCTTAGTTTGTAGAAATGAACTCGTAATGCTGAGATTTGTATCTCATGTCGAAATATTTGTAAACGGTATCGTATCGATAGCACGATAGTCACGACTAGGGCTGCCAATTATTTCGATTCGTAGTAAAAATATTTTTATTTAACATTATTAATTGAAATAGGAAAGAAAAATGTTCGGCGCGATTGGGACATTTCTCTTTTCCTAAAGTTATCTATAATATCTCTCACGCGGGTAAACGTTTTAAGAAATACTACATTATTTGTTCCATCCGATTTTCTTCATTATGTGACAGAATTTAAAGGAAAAAGCTGACGCCAATAACACTACATTAAAAATTTTGTATCACTCTCGACATTCAGTAAATGCTTTAAAACGGCTACACCAATTTTGACAAAATGTAACTAAAGGGAGGCTCTTGCCCTTTAGTGGGGACGTGTATGCGCTGATGACGCTTACCAACTACTAACCATATCGAAAAAATTCAGCTTTCAAACAAACAAACAAAAAATACATCAAAATCAGTCCAACAATATTCTTAAGTTTTTGATTGTGACTCGCATCAAATGTATGTATTGTTGTAGTGAGAAATAATAAAATTATTATTCAACTAACCTTTATTTAGTTGCCAACCCTAGAGCAAAGAGTCACGTTCGGCCATACCCGGCAAACTTCGGAAGTGGGTTAAGAAGAGCATTCTATCTGATAATACAATCTTTTTAATTCGTTTTACTTTTTGTTTCTCGATTTTATTTGTCGAACACCGATTACGAATACTGTTATCGATTTTCGTTTATTTTGATTTGCAATTACTTTGTAATGATCATGTTGTTGTATGCAATAAGCTTATATTTTTTTTACAATTTATAAATATGACGTACTGTTTTAAGTGCCCTCACATTTATTATTACCTACTAGCTTTCCGCTCGGCACTTCTTTCTCGTGGGATTTCGGGAAAATTTATGTAGCCTATGTCACCCGCTGATAAGAGAGCTTTCTGTTGGTGAAGAATTTTTGAAATCGGTCCAGTTAGTTTTTGAGTTTTTTCGTTAAAAACCATACAAAAATACAAATATTTCCTGTTTATAATGTACCGATACTAAATTTTCCGTAGATTTATTTTAAATTTTTCGTAGATTTATTCCGATACTAAATTATTTTTGTATGGAATGTAAACACTTTCTCTATTTTTGTGATAGTTATGAGGAGTGGTTGCATTTTGTAAAACCCTAAATAAGCTGATGAAACAAGACCAAACTGGGATGAGTTAGATGTTGATTACAAGCAATTCTTCTAATCAAATTTAACGCAAAACTAAAATAAAAAACTTAAATTACGCAATATGTTTGTAAAATAATCAAAGACTATAGTGATTTTATTCCGCAATAAGTTGTACGAATACTTTAGCACAAACCCGACACGCCCAGCACAACTCAAAGTAATTTCTGCTAAATTGCCTAACATTAACCGAACTAACACCAAATAAAAACCATTTAAAGAATTGTCTCCCGACAGGGTGTCTAAGTCCTCGATTCAAATCTCATCAATCGATCGACAAATCGCAATCGACCGCTGCTGAACGATAAGCAAAAGGTAACAGTTAAAGTTGAACGATAATGTCGCAATAGATCGCAATGCATCGATTCGTTTCTGTTTGACAGATGGATCCAAGGTCTTAGATGGTAATCGCTGTGAACTTTCAGGATGGTGTGTTGTGAGATTTTTTAAAGGGCCTATAGATAAATAAATAGATCAAATGCAACCGTATTTGAGAAATATTTTGCTGTTGAATTTGCGTTATGGTAAGGACAGTGTAGACATCCCTATTCACGCAAGTTTTTCAATAAAATATGTATGAAAGTACACAAATCGTTACTAATATTATAAATGTGAGTTTATCTTTATAGTTGCTTGTAAATGGGGCTAGCGGAGGTTTAAATAATTACTATTAGCTTTCCGCCCGCGGCTCTACCCGCGTGGACTACAGGTTATATCGTACAGAGGGATAAAATGTAGCCTATGTCCTTTCCCAGCCTCTAATCTATCTCTGTACCAAGTTTCATCAAAATCGGTTCAGTAGTTTAGGCGTGAAAGACGGACGGACAGACAGACAGACAGAGTACTTTCGCATTTATAACATTAATCATAATAAATAATAAAGTAAGGATTTAAGTTTTGGTTTTTCTTCAAATTTCTGGCTTAAAAGTGATATACTCGGAAACAAAACAACCAGCAACAACTGTAGCAACAAAGTCCAACAAAATCTTCTAGAAATGTAAACAAAACAAATCATAAACAACCATAAACCTCCCAGAGACTATAGAAGTCACACATCAGTCGAACCTCAAGTTATGGCGTTATTATTCGCCTTTTAGGGCCTTGGACCGCATTGTGTCCCTTTTTAGACAATAATTACTTATCGAGGCCATGGCCCTCCTATTCTCTTTGACTAATCTGGCACTGTGAAATTTTAAATTGGGTCATGGTGTGTATAAAGGTTTCCTTAAAAGGAGCTTGGAAAATTTTCTAAATGCGCCTGTTCCGTTAAAAACTTTGTTTAAACGTCACATTGACGCGACGGGTGAGGCCAAAAAGGTTACAGTTAACTAGGTGAGTTTTTTTTTACCTTATATCAAAACTCAATGCCATATGTTGATATTCGTTAGGTAAGAGTATACATACACGACTGCATATCCGACTCTATATGCATAAAACGGCCGGTTCGGTCGAGCGGTAGTGAGACTGCCTCTTGATCGGCGGGTCCTGGGTTCGATTCCCAGTCAGGGCAAATTTTTGGGTAAAAAGCAGATGTTTGTCGGGTCATGAGTGTTTGTATCTATCTTTATGTGTGTTCTGAGGGACCCACGACACAAGGGAAAACCTTAGTGTGCGCCTTTGAGTGTGTAATGTTTATTTATTTATTATTTAGGCATATAAATGTCCTTGACATCGACATGGTGATAGTGATATCTAACGTTTATTAAAACCCAAGGTTTTGGATTGTTGTAATTGGATGTGGGATTTAAATTGTTACTTAAGTATATTTAGATTGTAAAGTATTGTCATCTGTACCTATAAGTACCTTCTTAAATAAAATAAAATTAATGATAGGTATGTCTTCTTCTTTTCGTGTCGAAACACGGAGGTGTTTTTGGGCCATAGTGCACTAAGCAGGCCCAATGCGGGTTGGTGAATCCCGCGCCTTACGAGAACGAATTTTCTTAGACGTGCAGGTTTGATCCCGATATTTTTCTTCAATCATGTTTCATACTAGGTATGTGAACCATAATTTGACAGTGAAAGATTTGTCTCATTGCAGATCTACAGTTAGATTCGGTTAATTAATCTACTATATAAAAATAAGTCGGGTTTTCCTTCCTGACGCTATAACTCCAGAACGCACGAACCGATTTCCACGGTTTTGCATTCGTTGGAAAGGTCTCGGGCTCCGTGAGGTTTATAGGATACTTTTTATTAAAAAAAAAATTAGGACGCGGGCGGAGCCGCGGGCGGAAAGCTAGTTAATACTAAATCTGTGGTTAGCTTAAAACAAATCAAATCCCTAACATCAAGACTAAAGGCAAAACCAAAAAAACCAAAGCAAATATAGGAGACGACACCTTCCTTGCATTCTTTTCGCAAGTTAAATTCATCCAGACATTACGGTGCATATTTTTGTTTACATTACACTTGCAGCAAGGGCACACACACAAGCACACGGTAATGTTATCACTATCACTTCGAGGGCAAGGCAAACATAAACATGTGCATCCATTCAAGAGAATGCGTCATGGTTAATGTAAACATGAGGATTCATTGAAGACGAAATTATTGAAAGGAAAGTTACTCTTAAAGTGACACATTTTGTTTGGTCTTGTAACACTTTTGGAGTCAGGTTGCTGTTTGCAACGTCATCGTCAGGATTTAGTCGAACAATGTTGCTAGTAGACAAAAGTATTGAAAGGGAAGCGACACATTTTGTTTCGTCGTGGAACACTTGTTGAGGATACTTTTGAAGTAAGGTTATTGTCTGCAACGTCATCGTCAGGATTAAGTCGAACAGTTTTGCCAGTAGACAACATTATTAAGAGGGAAGTGACACATTTTGTTTGCTCTCGTAACACTTTTGGAGTCAGATTATTGTTTGCAAAGTCATCGTCAGGAATAAGAGTCACAATGTTGATAGTAAACAAAATTCTTGAAATGAAAATGACTGTGTACACAATGTCATCGTCATAAAAAATATAACTAAAACAAAGTTCAGCCTTAACGAAGTTGTTCTCCGAAAAGGAGTTCGGGAAGTAAAAATTATTTATGAGGTCAGAATGTTCCGGCAAAAGAAAAACCACTTCAGATTTTTCTCCTTATCTAAGAGTGATCCACTTTTTCATCTGAACCCAATATAGAATATCAGGTATTAAGCATGGAATATGGTGAGAAGAGTCGATCAGAAATACCTACATATGTTATTGGGCCTTTTTATAATTCGAAAACGGCACGGCAAAATTGTATTACCAATACCGCCTATGTAATAGTAATACTTGAAGCTGAGAACATAGGAGGCAATGGTAATTCAAATTTTGAATTGCCGTGCCGTGCCGTTCGAATTATAAAAATGCCCATTGACGAACTCTATACCCCGCTGCTTTTCGTTCTTTATTCATAGATGCAATAAAGTATATTGTATTGTAACATTTGTAACTTAACTAGAAAACACAAATGCAATCTCTCAATTTTTTTAGGTTTTATGCAAAATATGTCCTTCTTCAAACTTTATTATGTACGTAACAAAAGGACTGAACGAACCCCATACACAAGTAGAAAGAATACCACCCAGTGTTGCCAGGGTAAATACAGACTCAATGCGATTCTAAATAAACAGACAAACATGCGAACAGACAAACATACAGGCTGCAGAATTCGCTGTAAACATACGGGCTACAGGTGGCTGTGTGTGGTGTAGTTTTAAAGCGAATGATCTATTCTTCGGCCCTTATTACAGAAAGATACTCAAGTCTTGATCTATACTTACGTATTGATTGTCTCTTTCTCTCACATCAAAATGACAATGATGACTGCTACTTGAGTATAGATGAGAGTCCGAGTCGCGTTCTGTAATACGTTCTGTAATAGCTTTTCAAAAGTTCTGATTTGAAGTTATCTAAGAAGTTAAATGTGTTTTAATTTTGATCAGAGAAAGGAGTAAACCTAAGAAGTGCTTTTGTGTACTTCTTTAGATTAAGTTTTTGAATCATGTATATGATTGAGCTAAAAAAAGCGACTCTCTGAGTTTCTTGCTTATTCTTCTCCTGAGGAAGACTGCGCCTTTACGAATAGGCGCAAAGTTAAAAACGCTAATGTAATTCACTATTTTGACTTATTTTATGTAACATTCTGTATGTACTATGAAATTAATCAATTTTTGACTTTGACTTTGAGCAATTTTTGAGTTGCACAATTTTTTGTTTTCTTCTCCATCTGACAGAGCTGATTCGCAAAATGCCCTTCTTTTAAACCACAAATGGACAAGAGACAAACAAACGAATATAAACAGGAGTGCGAGAGCTAAAGCAAACACCAGAAACAGTGGAACCAAAGGCTTGGTTTGCCATCCTCTTCAACACTGAGATAATGGTTGAAAAGAAAATGTATTGTAAGGAGATGTATTTATAGCGAACAAACAAC
This sequence comes from Aproaerema taeniolella, assembly GCA_949987775.1. Lineage (NCBI taxonomy): Eukaryota > Metazoa > Arthropoda > Insecta > Lepidoptera > Gelechiidae > Aproaerema > Aproaerema taeniolella. The sequence continues at coordinate 2,568,565 of OX465252.1, forward strand.
AAAATATTAGCACAATAAAATATACCGCGGGTTCAAATCCTGGTGCGGGCCTGTACCACTAAATTCGTCTTTTCGGATTTATGAACGTATTTCTAATTATCACTTGCTTAACGGTGAAGGAAAACATCGTGATGAAACCCGCCCGTCCAAGAAAATTAATTTTCGAAAGACGAGCGGTCCACCAACCCGCATTGGGTCAGCGTGGTGGACTATGGCCTAAATCCCCTTCGTGTTTCGAAGGGAGGCCCGTGTCCCTCGGTGGGGACGTATTTATGGGCTAGTAAAAAAAAATACCGAAGCTTGGTACTCCACGAAAAAAAACGTGAGCGGTCTTACTAAAGAACCATCTGATCTGCCGAATCCTATAGATGAGAGGGTTTTCCACTTTTATAGGTCTGCCTGATTCATTTCTGAATCAGTATTTGTTTTTTTCTGTTCTGATTCATCAGACTGAAATCAATCGACAACAGCCGGGACCAACGGCTTAACGTGCTCCTGGAAGCACTGAAACGATCGTAAGACATTGCCACTATGTTCATTTACTCTGTGTACGTTGCTTAACCACAGTTTTTGATTCCGAACGGTAAGTGTAACTGGGCTACAATTACTTCAAGCGACCGGGTTATTAGCTTTTTTTGACAAAAAAATAACAATTTAACCCCTAGGTTTATTATCCCTACTAATATTATAAATGCGAAAGTAACTCTGTCTGTCTGTCTGTCTGTCTGTTACCTTTTCACGCCTAAACCGCTGAACCGATTTTGATGAATTTTGGTACAGAGATAGATTAGAGCCTGGGAAAGGACATAGGCTACATTTTATCCCACAGTTGGGCACGATATAACCTGTAGTCCACGCGGGCGGAGCCGCGGGCGGAAAGCTAGTTATTTATAAGTTTACTTTTCTAGAGTTGCCTTGAAACAACAATAGAATAGTAACCGTTTACTCGAAGCTTATCAGCAATCCGGTGGGTGCGCGCGCGCAGCGATTGTGTCGGTCACGGCGGCGGTGAAATGCACTTTCCAACCACCTGCATTTGCACTTTGACACTGCAGGGAACTCGGGAACTTTCGCCCTTCGTGCATAGGATATGAGGATGCGTTTCGATTCAAGATGAAATTAACTATTGAAGAACGAAACTAGTAAAAGGAAATGTCATTTAGATACGTATTACAGAACGCGACTCAGACTCCGATCTATACTTGAGTAGCAGTCGCCTTTAATAATTTGATAGTGAGAGAAAGAGGGAATCAATACTTAAATATAGATCAAGACTTGAGTCTCCTTTAACACGGGCCTTAGAGACGAAGTAGGTGTCGCTGTCAAGTCTATGGGCGACGTCTGAGTAAAAAAATTAAATTAAAAATTTAAAAAACCCCCCCCGCAAAAAAGTAAAGCGGACATTTAAAAAGTAAAAAATAATACCTTTCGTTGAGCCATCAAATTCATTTCAGAAATACCTATATATATTTTAATTATCGAAATCGATGGATGGCACGATAGGGTTTGCTCATTAAAATGGCGCTATAATGTCGCGTCGGGGTACCGCTTTAGTGAATCAGACCCTTCCATCGATTTCGATAATTAAAATATATATAGGTATTTCTGAAATGAATTTGATGGCTCAACGAAAGGTATTATTTTTTACTTTTTAAATGTCCGCTTTACTTTTTTGCGGGGGGGGTTTTTTAAATTTTTAATTTAATTTTTATTTCAAAATTTTTAACTTATTTTCAAAATAATTAAGAGTGTACTAGTGTGCTGGATATCCTGGCCGCAGCATCAGCTCACGGTGTTGCCACCATTGCATTGTATGCAGAATCAAATACTGATCAAAACGAGTCCAAACACGACATATCTGCTATTATTTTTTCAAGGATGTGCTAGTGTTCTGGATATCCTGGCCGCAGCATCAGCTCACCGTGTTGCCACCATTGCATTGTATGCAGAATCAAATACTGAACAAAACGAGTCCAAACACGACATATCTGCTATTATTTTTTTAAGAGTGTGCTAGTGTTCTGGATATCCTGGCTGCAGCATCAGACCAAGAGTTCCATAATCCTGCATAGTTATTAATCATACATGAGTGTTTCAAGTTTTAGGTCACATGTATGTTTGAAAGTAAAGTAAATACACATTAAGAGTCTAAGAACCCTACCGCAGCTAACAAAAGAGCTGATGACCTTGAAACGGCTGAACCGATTTTGATAAAACGTATCTAAGAACCATCGCCAAAAAACCTGCTTGTAAATAAAAAAAACGCATCCAAATCGGTTCACCCGTTTGAGAGCTACGAAGCCACAGACAGACACACAGACACACACACACACACACACACACATAGCGGTCAAACTTATAACACCCCTCTTTTTGCGTCGGGGGTTAAAAACAGTAAAGTATTTGGTGTTTTCTGACAAAAGTATTTGCTTTGTTACAGTAAGCTTATTAAAAAAAAGTGCATATTCGACTTCATAGACACCCATGCACACAGACACTTACACACACACACATATATACACACACACACACACACATATGTATATATATATTATTTAAGCTTTAAGTAAGGATAACTAAGGATTGCTTAACATAGTGCCTATGTTGATTGGCTCTTATCTGTTTTATATTCATTTTTAACCCCCGACGCAAAAAGAGGGGTGTTATAAGTTTGACCGCTATGTGTGTGTGTGTGTGTGTGTGTCTGTGTGTCTGTGTGTCTGTCTGTGGCACCGTAGCTCTCAAACGGGTGAACCGATTTGGATGCGGTTTTTTTTTATTTACAAGCAGGTTTTTTGGCGATGGTTCTTAGATAAGTTTTATCAAAATCGGTTCAGCCGTTTCAAGGTCATCAGCTCTTTTGTTAGCTGCGGTAGGGTTCTTAGACTCTTAATGTGTATTTACTTTACTTTCAAACATACATGTGACCTAAAACTTGAAACACTCATGTATGCTTAATAACTATGCAGGATTATGGAACTCTTGGTCTGATGCTGCAGCCAGGATATCCAGAACACTAGCACACTCTTAATAAAATAATAGCAGATATGTCGTGTTTGGACTCGTTTTGTTCAGTATTTGATTCTGCATACAATGCAATGGTGGCAACACGGTGAGCTGATGCTGCGGCCAGGATATCCAGAAAACTAGCACATCCTTGAAAAAATAATAGCAGATATGTCGTGTTTGGACTCGTTTTGTTCAGTAAGTATTTGATTCTGCATACAATGCAATGGTGGCAACACGGTGAGCTGATGCTGCGGCCAGGATATCCAGAACACTAGCACATCCTTGAAATAAGTTAAAAATTTTGAAATAAAAATTAAATTAAAAATTTAAAAACCCCCCCCCCCCGCAAAAAAGCAAAGCGGACATTTAAAAAGTAAAAAATAATACCTTTCGTTGAGTCATCAAATTCATTTCAGAAATACCTATTGTTCACTTTTGTCACTCACAAAAGTTCATAAATTGTAATTTTTCTTGAAAGGTGGCAACATCGTTTGTAACTGACACCTGTCAAATCCTCATTTTTTCGAAGGATCTTGTTCGATTCGGAGCGCCAAGCCGTCGACATCGTGCCTTTTTTTCGAAATATTTAAAATTTTATCTAAAGCTTAAATACGCGAGTGAAGAGTCGTGTACCTAATTTGCGAGTCTTCTGGAGGACACCCCTGAAGCTGCCGCTGGATTACGGACTGGTGATATGGTAATCTGGAGGGTCCTGGTGAGTCTGCAGCAGTACAATCTAGGTGTCCCGAAAGGTCCTATTGCCGTCCAGGCGCATCCCGGCGCACCAACGAGCTGCAAACAGGTTAGTGCCCTTCCGTGGTCTCGGCTAATTGCTGCACGACTGATTCGCATTCTACCTAGTTATCGTCAATCAAACCAGTTTAGTATTTCAAACTTTTTCTCGCATACAGTCCACTCTTTTATCGACATTTTTGGTCATTCGGGCCGGATTTATTGAATTGGCGCTTGTGGAGTTAACAAGATTCGTAGTTTTTAACAATTTTAAAGTGGTTTTGCAATTATCCATAATTTTTTTTTTGTAAAGTGGGTGGGTGTAAGAATTACTTGTGCACCTTTTTTCTTTTTCATTTTTTTTCTTGTCGGTGGTTGGAAAAGTCGCAACATTTGAATTTCGTGCTTACATTTTTGTCGATTGGTAGCCTTGATTCACTAGTGTTGTGACTTATTCGGTCATTTACCGGTTTTATCTTTCTTTTTTTTCGTGAGTGAGTGACAATCGAGACGTCCGGGTACCACACTATCGTTGTCGTTTTTGGTTTTTGGTAACCCAGCGATTTAGATCTGTCACTGTCAAAGTGTCAAATTAATTCGTGTTTACAAATCATATATTTTGTTGTTGTTGAACAGAATAGCTTTGTTTTTTTGTTAAAATCTATTTATTCTATATAAAATGGCATCGCCGAAACCCGCAGATCTTGACCGCGTAGCGCGCGATTATGCTATGATGCGGTTGGAGTTTATGTCGGACGGCGACCTCTTGGGATACACGGAACAGGATGTGAAAGATTTAGAGAATAGTTTTCACAGAGCGCAACAGCAAATAATGCTATCTTTGACTTCAGAGGAGCAGCGGAATGAGGTTTCTCACGTTATCACATTTGAAAAGCTCGTGAAACAAGTAAAGTGGCGTTTACGCGATATTCTACAGGACGTCAAACCCAACATAAAATCAAATGATTGTAGTGCTAAACTTCCAAAAATAGTGATAAAACCGTTTGATGGTAAGTTAGAAAATTGGATTTCTTTTATACAGTTATTTAATTCCTTAATTCACAACCGAAAAAACCTATCAAACATTGAGAAGCTTCATTATTTGTTATCTTCCGTACAGGGTACGGCACACGATTTAATTAAGAATTATCCTCTTGCCGATGAGAGTTACGCGGACGCATATGGCACACTTTTGAAACACTACGACAGAAAGCGCATCATTACTGTTGCTTATTATGATAGGTTGTTACATTGCGAGCCAGTTAAATCAAAGTCATCTTCAGAATTAAATAGATTACATCGAATTTTCTCGGAAAATCTTGCCATCTTAGAAAAATATAGCTTACCAGATACAAACTTTATGCTCTTCCACTTATTGTGGTCTAAGTTGGACAAATCCACAAGGGAAGATTTCTTATTGGAGAACGGGAGCAATGATGATATTCCAAATTATGAAGAACTTCTTGACTTCATCGAAAAACACCAGCGCGCATTGGAAATGTCCAATATAACAACCAGTAGTTCCGGTAAAGGCTCTCTCCAAGCAAGTGGTTCGGGTAAGTCAAAGGGTAGGGATAAGGTCTCTTTAGTGACATCTCCAATTATCTGTGCCTGTTGTAGTGGCCAGCACGGTCTCACTGAATGTCCTGAATTTTTAAAATTGGATCCAAGGGCACGTTTTAATCTGGTTAAAGAAAAGGGCTTTTGCATTTCATGTTTATCAGGTACTCATAAAGTTAAAAAATGTACTTTACCACCTGGTTGTAGTGTCTGTAGTTACTCGCACCACACCCTTTTACATTTTAATAAACCGACTACTGAGAACGACCCCCCTGTGGACAAGCCTGTGGAAGCTACTACAAATACTGTTTTAACATCAGTTTCCAATAATATGACAGTTTTATTTTCAACTGTAAAGATTTTAATAAGGGACAGCACTGGTAATTTCCAGCCTGTTCGCGCGTTACTTGATTGTGCTAGTGCATGTAATTTTATTTCTGGCCCCTGTGCCAAGCGTTTAGGGTTGCCAATGCAGCCTAACTTAGAGTCAGTGAGTGGTATTGGCAATGCTACAGCTACACCGGTTGGTTCACTTCAATGTGAAGTAAAATCAACAAGGCCAGATTTGTCGAATTTGTCGCATTTAAAGTTAAAGGTTTTCGTTTTGTCGTCGATATGTGGAGACCAACCAGTTCAATTTGTCGATCCTACTGACTGGTCTCACATAAAAAATTTGTCGCTCGCAGATCCTGATTTTTGTCGCCCAGGACCTGTTGATATGCTACTTAATGCTCAGGTGTTCGCATCATCCCTGGTACCTGGTCAGAGAACGGGTAAGCCAGGACAACCAAAGGCGATCAATACGGTCTTTGGTTGGATACTGATGGGGGAGTGTGACAGCAGTAGCACCTGTAAGAAAAATTGCCTTTTCGTGTCAAATTCTTCACAGTTATCAAATTTGTCGTTGGAAAGTTCCATTAAACGTTTTTGGGAACTTGAAGATATAAGTTCTCCAAAAATTATTTTGTCGAAGGAGGACCAACAATGTGAAGATTATTTTGTCGAAAATTTTCGTCGTAACGATGAAGGTCGTTTCATCGTCCCTCTGCCATTTGTTGAGCCTTTGGCTAAACCAACTTTCTCGAATTCTCGTGGAATAGCACTTAAACGTTTTCTGTCATTGGAGAGGAAGCTTAGAATGAACCCTGACTTTTACCAAGCTTATGCTGCCTTCATGGAGGATTATGAAGCCTGTGGCCATTTGGAAGAGGTAAGAATGCCTCCCTCTGATGTAGGAAAATTCTATTATATACCTCATCATGGTATTTTGCGGCCGGACTCTGTGAGTACCCCTCTTCGAGTGGTTTTCGACGCCAGCGCCAAAGATGGTGAAGGTGTTTCTCTTAATGATACTCTGTTACCTGGCCCTAAATTGCAGACGAGCATTTTTGATTTGTTGCTCCGGTTCCGATGGCACGCTGTGGTCTTTACAGGTGACATAAAACAAATGTACCGACAGATACTGGTACCAGAGGAAGATGCAAACTATCAGAGAATTTTGTGGCGACCTTCCCCAGTTGGTCCGGTGCGTGACTATCGCCTGTGCACCGTCACGTACGGAGTCTCATCGGCACCTTTCCAAGCGCTTCGCACCATCTCCCAGGTGGCTTCGGATTCAGCCTCAAGCTATCCCTCCGGCTCTGCGGTTCTCAGTAGAGACATTTATGTTGATGATGTCGTCTCTGGAGCAGACTCTGTTGAGGAGGCTATACATCTTAGGTCAGAACTAACTAGCATTTTGTCGTCGGCTGGTTTCCATTTACGGAAATGGACATCAAACAAACCTACGTTCTTGGCTGACCTTCCTTCGTCGGACCTGTACTCAAAGGACTCTATCAGCTTCGAGGATAGAGCTGATGTGTCACTTAAAGTTTTGGGTTTGTTGTGGCAGCCTCGCTCCGATTCCTTCCAGTTCAAGGTGGGAAACACCGAGGGAAGGAAATGCACGAAGCGTACCATCCTATCTGACATCGCTCGTATTTACGATCCTTTAGGGTTTTTGGGGCCTGTCACGTTTTATGTAAAACATTTAATACAGCTGCTTTGGACTTCTGGAGTCTCTTGGGATGAAGATGTTCCGGAAGCAGTCTCATCTCAGTGGTTGCGGTTCAGGTCTGAGCTACCGTTGCTGGCAGCTTTGTCTATTCCCCGTAGACTAGTGCAATCTTTCGTCGAGTTACAGCTCCATGGCTTCTGCGACGCGTCAGAACGTGGTTTCTGTGCTGTGATATTTTTTCGTTTCGTTGATGCTGAAGGGCGTTGCTTTGTTACCTTCTGTTGTGCAAAATCTAAAGTTGCACCTCTTCGCACGCTTTCAATTCCGCGGTTAGAGCTCCAAGCGGCTGTTTTACTGTCGGATCTTGTGAGATCCACAATAGACGCGTTGAAACCGTTCCATGTTGTGGATAAAATTGTCGCTTGGTCTGACTCTACTGTAAGTTTGTCTTGGATTCGTTCGTGTCCATCTAAATGGAAGACGTTTGTGGCTAACAGGGTAAGCCATATTCAAAGCATCATTGCTCCAGACTGTTGGCGCCATGTAAACTCGGCCTCTAACCCTGCAGACTGCGGTTCGCGCGGATTACTTCCCTCAGAACTGGTATCCCATATGTTGTGGTGGAACGGTCCAGCTTGGCTCTCAAAGTCGCCCGAGACCTGGCCTGCATCACCGTTGTCGTTGGATCAAGAAATCTTGGGAAAGGAGCAAAAGATTTCTACTCTTTTATCAGCTTCTCCAAACTCTTCAGTTCTTGATCAGATGCTAGATAAGTTTTCCTCGCTTTCCAAAGTGAAACGCGTGCTGTCGTTTTGTCTCCGGTTCATTCGTAACGCAAGACTTACCTCTTCGGAGAGGATTTTGTCTGACTCTCTTGATCCGTCAGAGCTTAGTGAAGCTTTCGTGACGCTGATCAAGCATGCTCAGGCTAACGCCTTTCCTCAGGAAATAAAAAATGTAAAGGAGGGTCGTCCTAATTTATTGCCGAAGAGCTTGCGCAAATTATCACCATTCGTTGATGAGGCTGGTGTTCTGAGGGTGGGCGGTCGCCTGGCCCATGCAGAAGTCGAATTTAACACCAGGCATCCCGCATTATTACCGCGCTCCCACCGCCTCACATTTCTAATAATTGAGGAGCTCCATCGTAAGTCTATGCACCCTGGCGCTCAAACGCTGCAAAACTTACTGGCGCAATCCTTCTGGATTTTGTCGGCCAGGCGGGCTATTCATTCCGTCGTCTCGGGGTGTATGAAGTGCTTTCGTGCCAACCCCAGGCCTGCCCTAGCACCCATGATGGGTAATTTGCCATCGTGCCGCGTTAATGAAATTAAGCCATTCTCGAACTCTGTCGTGGACTACGGAGGACCCTTTGAAATCGCTCTTGGACGCGGTAGAGGCGTTAAAACCTTTAAAGGTTATATCGCTGTCTTTGTCTGTACTGCGACTAAGGCAGTACACATAGAGCTCGCCTCGGAGCTCTCTACTGAAGCCTTTTTGGCTGTCTTAAAACGTTTTGTCGCACGTCGCGGACGCTGTAGTTTGCTCATCTCTGACCAAGGTCGCAATTTTATCGGAGCACATAATTATTTTAATTCTCTTATGAAATCTGCGTCAGATTCACAGGAAATTAAATTCTCATTTAGTCCACCTGGTAGCCCACACTTCAATGGGTTGGCAGAGGCAGGTATTAAGTCTGTGAAGACGCACCTCCTGCGAGTCGTAGGCAAGCAAAGACTCACTTACGAGGAATTTTACACTGTTTTGACTCAGGTAGAGGCGATGTTAAATTCACGCCCTCTTACCCCTCTAAGTTCTGACGCGAATGACTTTTTGGTCCTCACTCCAAGCCATTTTTTAACAATGGAACCCTTGAATCCACTTCCAGAAGAGAATTTTGTAAACACTAAAATTGGTCCTCTTCAACGTTGGAAGTTGATACAACAAATTCACCAGTGTGTTTGGCAGCGCTGGCATAGCGAGTACATACATACGTTACAGCAGAGGTTGAAGTGGAACAAGGTACACCCAGAGCTAAAGATAGGAACCCTTGTTCTTATTGTAAACGAAAATTGTCATCCCTTGAATTGGAATCTCGGCCGTATTGTGGCCTTGCATCCTGGGACCGACGGAGTATGTAGAGTGGTCACAGTTAAGACTGCTGCTGGCCAGTATAGAAGGCCAATAGTTAAGCTTTGTCCTTTGCCTTACTTAAACTAACTTTAACATTGTCATCAACTGTAGCCTTAGTTTAATTTGTTCGTCGTTTCGTAAATTAGTTTTATCTGTAAATACGTAGTATTTAGGTGGGCGGAATGTTCACTTTTGTCACTCACAAAAGTTCATAAATTGTAATTTTTCTTGAAAGGTGGCAACATCGTTTGTAACTGACACCTGTCAAATCCTCATTTTTTCGAAGGATCTTGTTCGATTCGGAGCGCCAAGCCGTCGACATCGTGCCTTTTTTTCGAAATATTTAAAATTTTATCTAAAGCTTAAATACGCGAGTGAAGAGTCGTGTACCTAATTTGCGAGTCTTCTGGAGGACACCCCTGAAGCTGCCGCTGGATTACGGACTGGTGATATGGTAATCTGGAGGGTCCTGGTGAGTCTGCAGCAGTACAATCTAGGTGTCCCGAAAGGTCCTATTGCCGTCCAGGCGCATCCCGGCGCACCAACGAGCTGCAAACAGGTTAGTGCCCTTCCGTGGTCTCGGCTAATTGCTGCACGACTGATTCGCATTCTACCTAGTTATCGTCAATCAAACCAGTTTAGTATTTCAAACTTTTTCTCGCATACAGTCCACTCTTTTATCGACACCTATATATATTTTAATTATCGAAATCGATGGATGGCACGATAGGGTTTGCTCATTAAAATGGCGCTATAATGTCGCGTCGGGGTACCGCTTTAGTGAATCAAACCCTTAATTTGATTGACCCTTCATTTGATTGGGTCTGATTCACTAAAGCGGTACCCCGACGCGACATTATAGCGCCATTTTAATGAGCAAACCCTATCGTGCCATCCATCGATTTCGATAATTAAAATATATATAGGTATTTCTGAAATGAATTTGATGACTCAACGAAAGGTATTATTTTTTACTTTTTAAATGTCCGCTTTACTTTTTTGCGGGGGGGGTTTTTTAAATTTTTAATTTAATTTTTATGTAAGTTTGTTTTGAGGATGGGGGCCTGGTGGTCCGTACTACAGGCTATGTGCCTATCACAGCCACTAATCTCTCACCAATGTTAAATATATTTTAATCTTATAATTGCTAAGGCCTTATGTACACCTAACATTGTTGAGAGAAATAAAAATGATGATTATTATTATTATAATTATGCCCGTTGGTTGAATAGATGTCACCTTTATCCCATAAAGCATGGGATCGGTCTTGAACACAATCTATTTCAAGGGAAAAGACGTGGTCGAGGATGTAGCAAGCTCACCCAGAAGAAGTCTATTCACTCGATAGAGATTTGGCTTTTATGAGTTTAGAAATACAGAAGCAGACAGAGTCCCTTTACTAATAAACAACCTTCGGTATTTTCGTAATACATACACAAACTTCAAATAGGAGGAAAAAACACTAGGGGTTAAAAACCATTTAAAACATTATAAAATGATCAAATATACTACAACAACATTCAATAAAGTCATTAATTGCCATCTCATCTTAGCTACATCGACAATTTTGTGTAAATTTTGAGTGTAGTAAGGCAGCTGTACACATATATACGTAAGCTCACGCCTTTGTCCCATTGGGGTAGGCAGAGACCACAGATTGCCACCTTTTACTTCCTCTGTAAACGCACTTTATCAAAAGCTTCCGAGAAGGCGTCATGTTCAGAGGTTATTTATCTTAACATCATGTTTTGGTCGTAAAAATGAGTAACTCTCAGTTTTATGGGTTTTGTGTTTAGTATGGTATTATCACTTTTATCATGGTCATAATTTTTTTTCGTCTTATCTCGTAAGCCATAGCTTTGAAGTTTATCGTGTGAAATATTTGAAATAGTGGCTTAGCCTTGACTTTGTCTAAGTCGGCGTGATATTCCCAAATGAAAAATAATGTTTGAATAAATAAATACTGATATTTCATCTTATTTTATTAAGCCCCGAATTAAAAGTTTAACGTGTGTATTTTTGTTCTGTATGCTTGTGTATCTGTGGCATCGTAGCTCCTAAACGACTTGACTGGTTTCGATGAGGTTTTCTTGTTTGAAACTGACTTTATCGAGATGGTTCTTAGCTATATTTGTCCGTTTAAGAATTATAAGGAATGAATGTGGGGAGTGATAAAAAAAAATTTAGAGGTAAAGACATTTTCCGACAATTTATGAATACAAAACTATTACAAAAACAAAGTCCCGTTTTCTATTACCAAGGAGACAAGACAAGTTAAAACAAAGCATTTCCCGTACACCCCGATACTAATCAGCAAGCACAGATAATCAGGGATCCGCAAATAGTTACAAGAACCCGCTACCAGGTGTCAGCACTGCGGAACCCGATGGCGGCGATAACTAGCTATCGCGATCGACGACAAAATTGATTTATTTCGTGCCACCCATCCGTAATTACTAGGAACGGGGTAGAGCGAGATGCGGATAAGTTGCCAAGAAGGATAGCTATTTCTGTGGCCAACTGTACCTCTTGTAACATGACTGTGCTAAATATTAATTAATCTTGTGTCTTTAGATCAAGTAATAAAACTTATAAAAACAGTGATAGACCAGTTGATAATGAGCCAGACTTGTGACCGAAAGGTTCAAATCCTGGTGCGGATTCGTACAACTAAATTCTTCTTTTGGATTTATACGGATTTTTCGTTAATTTATTTATCAAACCCGCACGTCTAAAAAAATCCTTTTCGAAAGGCACGTTTTCCCCCAACCCGCATTGGGTCAGCGTGGTAGACTGAGGCCTAAGTCCCCTTCGTTTTTCGAATGAGGACATAATATGGACTGATAAAAAAATCAAAGTATCACGCTGAGAGGAATGTACAGTACAGACTGAAAAAATATAAAAATTTAAACAAAAAAAGTAAAACTTTATTGAACCCCAAATCAAAGAATTATAAATAAAAGATGCATTTCAATAATAAATTTCCTTCATCATCTTCATCAGACCATATACGTCCCCACTGCTGGGGCACGGGCCTACTTCAATAACATGAGGGGTAAATGCCATACTCACCACGTTTGGCAGACGGGTTGGCGAGGGTTTTGATATAATTGCAGAGTTTTCCTTCTCTGTGTGCAGATGAACTTGCTTGCATATTTACCTTAGTCGCCTTGTACGACACCTCGGTAAGAAAGAGGGTGGTCCTATTCTACTCTGCCGGGGACTCACACGGCTTCAATGATAAATTTAATTTTGCGAAACCCTATTGACTTTTATAGGGCACCCTGTAGATTTCACGGAGCCCACTTAGGGAATCGCTGTTCTAGACTATCAACTTCCTTGTACCTGATTTTGTTACAGAAATTAATAGATAAGAACACAATAACCATCAAATGTAATCAGCAATCGAGATACCCTACTAATTAACTAAGTAACGGTTCCGTACACCTATCGACACCTCAGCCAATCGACGTCGAGCTATCAACGTTCCCATCTGAGCCCCCAAAGGAAGAAAAGATGCGGACGATATGCTATCTAACACAAATTGCAATTTTGGTGCCAAATCTGATAAATGTGTTTATGGAAAACAAAGATTACGACTAAACACGGTTTTTGGATATGAAACAATTTCATATTGTTTAGGAATCAAACAAAATGATCTGATGTCATTTTTGGGGCTTGGAACGAGCGAAATTTTCTGTGTATTTTAATCAAAATCTTATATATAAAAATGAATCACTAAATCTGTTGGTAAGCGCAAAACTCGAGAACGGCTGGACCGATTTGGATGATTCTTTTTTTGTTGTGTTCCTTATTGTTAGGAGAAGGTTCTTATGAAAGAAAAAACTAAAAAAGTGCCACGGGAACGAAGTCCCGGGCGGAAAGCTAGTTATAATATAGAAAATGGCGAAGTCGCCAATATCAAGTGAAGAAACGTCAGAGCCTCGTCCGTTGGTCAACATCCGTGTACCGCTAGGTGAAGATGACGATTTTGGAACACTAAGGCCCGTATTACAGAAGGATACTCAAGTCTTGATCTATACTTAAGTATTTCTTGTCTCTTTCTCTCACTATCAAAATAACAAAGACGACTGCTACTCAAGTATAACCTCACGGACCTAAGAAGTTATGACCTCACACGCCTCTTCTCTTAAGAACATTACGCTCAAGTTATTGACAGTAAAGCGCGAGTTAAAAGATGTCCCTGTGGTCGTCCTCGGTCTTGAAAAAGAGTAAAAAGTTTTCTATATTCGAATTGCATCGGACAGGTCAAACGACAGGACGAGAAGAAAGATTACACCTACAGCAGTGAAAAACCAATCAATCAAATGAAACATATTCGCCCTCACAATTAGCGCTAACGATAGACTAGTTTGGAATCCCGTCAAAAGCATGAACAACTGTTAGAACGAACTGTAGCGTAAGAAATGTCACCGGAGCGCCCAGTAAGGCGTAGGAAGACAAGGAAAGACAGGCAAGGTTCCAGTCGATACTATACAACAACTTATCTACAGTAGGTCTCTTATAAGAGTAGTCTTCGTACCAAAGATGGGGTTGGTTAGGCTATTATATTTAATGCTTGATGACGATACACATGAATTAGACCAAAATAATCGAATAGAGTATATAAGTTGAACCGCTTCTTGAGGACGTGTGATTCAAAAAGCAATGTTATCCACGCGATTTAATAAAAAATATTGACACGAAGATAGTGTTTTTTTTTTTAATTAATTGGCCTAAACCACCTTTACTATGTCAAAGGCAGGTCCATGCCACTTGGTGGGTACTATGGGCTGATGGCAAGTGCTTCAAAGGAGATGCCAAAGGATTTCTAGTCTTGGGTCCATTAGATCAAAGAATCTACTGATGAAAAAAAATTTATTAAGAAATTTACTTTCACGTAGATCTAGATTTGGTATTATACATATTTTTTAAAAGCCCATATACGTCCCCACCGAGGAGCACGGGCCTCCCTTCGAAACTCGAAGGGGATTTAGGCCATAGTCCACCACGCTGGCCCAATGCGGGTTGGTGGACCGCTCATCTTTCGAAAATTTTCTTGGACGGGCGGGTTTTATCACGATGTTTTCCTTCACCGTTGAGCAAGTGATAATTAGGAAATTAGAAATCCCTACATAAATCCAAAAAGACGAATTTAGTGGTACAGGCCCGCACCAGGATTTGAACCCACGACCTTCGGATTACAAGTCTGGCTCATTACCAACTGGGCTATCACCGCATTACACATATAACAAGACACATTGAATAATGGCTATTTTAATCCATTACATGAGCATGTTATCAACTTATATTCTCTAGAAGGATTGTAATTAGGGTTGCCAACCCTACTATATAATATAGTATCCTTCTATATTAAGGCATCAAATACTATATTTCTATAAAAAATATATAGTAGGCGAAACTACTATATTTTGCGTAAACCGGAACGCAGCCTTAACTAAAGCCCGCCCTCTCTCTACTCTACGTCTACCGCGAATATTAATGAAGCATATGAACAGTTAAAAAAAAATAAAAATGTAATTATTAAGGCGCAAAGCAGTAAGAAATATTCATTTAAAAAATAAAGTCACATTTTAACCACATACTATATTTTTATTCTTTTTTTGCCATCTACTATATTTTTTAAGGAAATAACTTCAAAAATACTATATTTGATGGAAAAAAAGTTGGTAACCCTAATTGTAATTGCTAATCTTTCTTCCACATATTCCTGTTTCGCTAACTCAGCATATCTCACTACCATACCGTTCCTGTACGGTACCGAAGTCCAGGCGAACGGTAATTAATAGAAGGTCGCGTGCGCCGTTAGATGCGCCGGAGCATCTCCACTTACAGCGCCGACGTCCGGCACCGCTTTATATAGCATACGCCCTTTTTAGACGGGTTCAGGCGCTTCATTAAGACAGATTTCTTGCGTGTAGACAGGCAGATTTAAATTTAGCGGTCCGTCTGTCGGTTTTCAAACTTTTAAAAAAGAAACACGGAAAGTGCTTGGTGATGAGCGATGATGTTAGCTGAATTCGAGCACAGGTTGCAGAGAAAGTTTTCTTTTTTTTTGTTTAGGGGGTTTTGTTAACAGATAACTCGCCACCCATACAAAAACAACAAGTCAGACTAGATGGGGGTGATGACAGATGCTCTACGGCTGGTAGTAGTTCAGAAGAAACAACTGAAGATCTGAAGCAGTCACACGCTTTGGGAGGGGCTTATGTCCAGCTGTGGTGATGGTCAACTTAGGTGACAATAGAGCAAAAAGTATGAAGTACTCTGACAGCGACCGGTATAGTCCAGTAGCTTCTGTTTGTTCTCATGTCTTTGTATCTGTCTTTGTATTTTTTTAAAAAACCCACGATACAAGGGAAAACCATAGTGTAAACCTTTGAGTGTGTGGTGTTTATTTATTTAAGCTTGCCTACAATTTTAGCGTTTAAAGAATTTTAGCGTTATTTATGCTCATTTGAAGTTTGACTTGACTTTGCACTGCACTAAAACAAATACGATGAAATCCTCTTCACACATGCAACCACAATTTCCAATTGCAGAAACTAAGCGTCCGAAACGACCAAATCACATGTTGTATTGCACGGTCCGTTTCGAGCAAATAGACCAAATCGATCGGTCAGTCAGAACACACGCGAAGAACCGTAAAGATGTATAATTTAACAGCTTATTAAACAGAATCATTATGGGCAGTGCTACTCAAGTAGACCGTGCTATATGGGGGGTACTTTGTTGAGAGTAGTTAGTGAAAAACTGCTGTTATGGAGCAGCTTAGTATACGTTGCCCCAATATCGGCATGGTGAACAGCATCTTGGCCCTTCCATAGTCTGGTTCGGCAAAGATGTTTATCTGTTTATAAAAACAATGTTGAAAAGATAGGGAGTAATATACGTTTTGGGATACGTTTTATTTCTATGAGTGTCATAAGATAAGGGTGGCATTTCATAAGGTAATTTATAAATGGCTTTCGTGACGCTGTCCGCAGAGATGAAACAGATCAATCTTTCTATTTATCGTTAACGGATACAAAATTGATCTTCCTCGTACTAAAACTACAAAGGCACATCCAATATCCACTAGGCTATCATCTAACCCTGAAGAATGTCGCCAGCTTTTGATGACCCGCAGTTACCTTAACAACAATAGTCCATTGGGTCTCTAATTAGATGGTCAGGTCTCTGGATCAATTGTTTAAAGCTATCTCGATGAGCTAGAATGTTTAGTGATAGGGTGAAAGCTGCGGAAGTTTACAAGGTTCCTATCTTGATGTGATCTCAGTGATGTTAGGGAAAGGAAATTTTGTAGTAACGATGATTTGTCCTTTCACCCTAAATATGGGTAGATAAGAACTTGAAATAGAACGTAGTACCATGACATTTCACCATATATTAGATGCTACATTAAATAATTCTGAGTTTTGTACATTTTTAACTGACTTCAAAAAAGGAGGAGGTTTCTCAATTCGACCGTATATTTTTTTTAAATGTATGTCCGCGGATAACTTCGTCGTTTATGAACCGATTTTGATTATTCCTTTTTTTTGGAAAGGGAGTATCCCAAGGGTGGTCCCATGGTAAGGAAACCAGGATCTGATGGTGGAATCCTGAAGAACTTGAGGGAAACTCTCGAAGAAATTGTCTTTTTGGGATTGAAGTCGGTGACTCTTACGTTTTTGACGTGGAATTATTTATTACTTCCGATGTTCGAATTTCGTAACTAAAAGTCATACTAAGAAATTCAAGTGACAATATTGTTCGAATAATATACAGACGGCATCAAATGAGTTTACCCATTTACACTACGAAAGTCGGCGATGGCTTTCGTATCAAGAGCGAGATAAGGGTTAACATGTATAGCCTGATGCATTGCCTTGAGCTGACAATAAAAAAAATCCTAACAAACCTTGCGTCAAATAATTCTTATGTTATTAAAATATCTACTTTCCGTTTTAATTAAAATAAAAGTGATGTTTTTAAGATGAAAAGAATTTATCTACTACCGCTCCTAAGAGATCAAATCCAGAGTTACAATTGAACGCACTATAAGTGTAACAAAAAGAACGCCTGAACGTCTCAGACTTGCAGCTTCGTATTGATTTTGTCTACCGACTTAGCTCCAGACAGACTATCTACATAAAGATACATATACTATACTAAGTATGGACCACTATCTGCCTAATGCTTGTGATTATTGACTACCGAAATTCGCGCTTTAGTAAATGTGTTTGTGCATAGTATTTTTTATTATTATTATAAGATGGGTTAACTCTTGACCTCAATCTTGACCATAAAGGTCAAAGATGAGGTCGACGATGGAGCGAGTTAACCCAGAAAATGCCTATAAAGGCACTGGTACTCCCACGCACCGACGGAACACAGCAAGCTGTCTGGCGTTGGACTTCGGTAGGGGGTGGTCGCGAACCAGACAGCCCTTTACTTACAGAACCTATCACACCGCATGAGACCGTAGGACGACACCTCAGATTCAGAAAAAAATTAAGTGTCGTTGCCTGGGATGGATTACTAGGAGGCAGGTCTCATTTGTGTTTCCTTAGTCGCCTCTTACGACACCCACGGAAAGAGATGGGGTGGTGTTATTCTCAGCCGATCACCACACGGTACAAAATATATGTCATTCCGAAACTATATATAACTTCCTTTTCTTTGAAGACAGTTTATAAATATACTTGTACATGATTCAAATATCTTCTATTCATAGCCTGATAACGTTTTGTCCGTCAAAACAGGTGTCTTACATTTCAACCATGCGTTATCTTTTGCCTCGTCTACATTATTCTAGATGATCAAAAAAAATATGTTGAAAGACATAAATACCCCAAGGACTCGTCTCTGGTCTGTGCAGTCCCCAACACTGATCCTTGTTAAAGAAACACGTGTAGGTATAATCAAGCACGTGGCAATCTTGACTAATCCTGTGGTCACAGTTTTCAAACAACCAAACGGCATCTGTAGTCTGTAGTCAAACGACTATAGCTTGTACCTAAGGTTTTAAAAGCACGGAAACGGAAAAGATTAATTGCCACTATAGCTACCTATCAAGGTGCTATCAAAATCTGACATTAGGTCAAAATCTGACTTGACATGAAATCAGTCAAGTTCGCTACACACTTGATTACACATACACGATAGAAGAAGAAGAAGGTGCTATTCCTCGTGTTCGTTTGTTAGCCTCATTGATCCTAACAGTGGTAACCACCAGGCTATGAGCATTACCAATAGATACTTGTAACCTTGTAAGTTTCCTTATGAGTAACATTTTTCAAATCACAGTTACGCGTTACAGGATTTATCACCTAACTGGGAGGGTAACGGACCAAAGCGTGGCATATGGCTCGGCGCGCGACAACGGTCGTTCCGCGAAACAGTCGCCATTGCTGCCCGGAATGGCTATAAAAACTTTATGGAATATGAGTTATTTAGATTTACTGTTCATTGCTGCAAAGCATGAGTTCAGATCGTATTTAGACCTGAGTTTATAAGTAAAGGAAACCCAGATAAATTATTAGGACGAATTGTGTGACATTGATAGCCTTCAGAAATGTTTTTTCCATTAATGTGTTAACATCTTTTGGAGCATCTTTAGATCTTTAGATGCTCTTCCTACCCCAGCAGGGATAATAGGCGTGAGTGTATATATGTGTGTGTATGTATCTTTTGTAAACTCATATTGAGAATAAACAATTTGTAAATAAGTAATAACAATTTTTAATGTAACAAGACAAGGGCACCAATATCAAGCCGCACCAATTAACTGAAATTTAAAAAAAAAATTTTTTTTGCCATTCTAGTATAAAAAACAAACTACCAAGAATATCGAATAAAAATTTTGTCTCATTGGTGTAGACAGCGACCACAGATTGTTAGACGGTGCGATCCAAACACACCTCTTTCGTTACAGTAGATTCGTTTTTGAAAATAGTTATTTCGTCTTCTACAAATGCTTTGTAGCAATTTGAATGAGTATTTTGGCATCATGAACAGACTGAATATGAATTGAATAACTCTCCTTCTAAATTCTAAGGCTGCCTCAGCTTTGCATACAATTTGCGGCGCCGATATCAAATTCCTCGTATCTCCCGACCTCTACGGTGAAGTGGCAGTGTTGCCAGCCCCAGGGGCAGGGCGAGCTCAATAGGCAAACACAGCGGCTATATATCTATCATCTTTGCCAGCTTTCACTGTTTCCGATTCCAGTTTCACTTACAAACCTATAGTAATGTTGTTTTGTTTTGAATTGAGATTTGTTTTCGGAATTGTTTTATAGGGTTTGCAAGCAAAGTTTGGAGTTTTTATTTGTTACGCTTTTACGCCTGAACTACTGAACTAATTTCGATGAAATTTGGTACATAGATAGATTAGATCTTAAGGAAAGAGATAGGGTACATTTTATCCCACAGCTGGGCACGATATAACCTGTAGTCCACGCGGGCGGAGCTGCGGGCGGAAAGTTAGTTGAAAAATGGTTCCAAGTATCAGCAATCAGCATCGTAAAGTATTTAAATAGCAAAACAAGGAAGAATATTCTGCGATGACCGACATTATTCTCCAACAAAACCTAGATTTCAAATTCTAAGACGTAACAATTTCTCAATAAAAAATTCATTCAACGAGAATTTTCGTGAGAACGTTAACTTGGCCAATAAACCGTAAAATTCGTAATGATTATTCAATCCATTTCTCACAGAGTTGCCAAATCCTTGCGACCACTTGGCAGTTGGCAACACTCCCCTCGTAAATTGTTCATAATGTTCATATTACATTGCCAAGTTAATAAATAAATATATCCTTGTAAAGAGACATTGTATACAGGGCGAAATAAATTATCCAACAACATTTCATGTTTCATTGATAGATAGATAAATATTGAGACTTAATATTATGTAATTTTTATAGTGAATATCAGACACAGTATTTTAACCAGCAATAAAAAAAAATCTAAACTACAAAAATTAAAATAAATGGGCTGTTTCGAATTTTCGACTGGTTTTACTGGGCTCGGCATTTTTGGAGAAAATCAATGTAATAACTAATGAGTAATTCAAGAGTCCTGTCAAGGAAAAGCGAGAAATATCCTTAAAAAATTACCATGCAAAATTAGGCTCCCGTAAAGGTTAAAAGAAATGTCAAACTGCATGACAGAACGAATTTGACACAGTTTCACATCATCGTAGACTGACTTCGCTAAGTGATTCTAATTCCGGTTCCGACATACCTACATTTAAGAAAAAAACCTGTGTTTGTTTGTTAGGGTTGCCTAAAGGCTGATGAAATAGTCGTTCGCGTGACCCTGGAATGCATAGGAGTGGCAGAACCTAGGTCAAAAATTCTTGAAGCTATAAGGATGCTCCACGAAATCTGCGAAGCCCCAGGATTCTGAGCTTCTGTTCCGAGCTGAGGTGGCTACTGAGGTGGCTGACTGGACTAGTCACTGTCTCACACGCATAATGCCACTTTAGAGCCTAAATGCCGCCTAAAAACAGGGCTAAGCTGAAAACCAGTGCTGTACCTTTTTTTTGTACAGCACAATGCTGAGCTTGGCTCCTTTTGCTTAGGTTAATCTAGTTCTTAATTTTTACTGGTTATTTAGTAATCTATCTTCTATCTATATAAATAAAAATGAATTGTTGTTCGTTAGTCTGATTAAAACTCGAGAACGGCTGGGCCGATTGAGCTGAATTTGGTTTTAAAATATTCGTGGAAGTTCAGGGAAGGTTTAAAAGGTGAGAAAATACGAAAAAAAAGGCTTTACGAAGTTCGCCGGGTCAGCTAGTTGTATCATAGATTTAACTTTAGCAATAAAATGATTTCTAAATGCGGATAGGGAGCCTATCTCTGTTTTTGCTCTCATCTAGGTGTTGTGAGAGTCCTAATGGAACCGCTTACCAAGGATTTTTTTTACTAAGTTTTAGTGCGGGAACTTTAATCCTCTAAAATCCACCCTGTAGATATATGAGTCCACGTTTGCTTTGTCAAGTTGGCACGTGCTCGCGATTTATTTCAGAAAGCAGGTCGCCGGGGTCGACGCCCGCGCCGCGACGTCTAATTATAAGATGCGCGCGCGCAGGTGCAGCGGGGTTGATCGCAAGTTGATCTCTTTAAGGAAATGGGTCTAAATTGTGCCCGAAATATGCATATTGATGACTTGGTGATATCTTTCAGGGGTTTTCTGTAGTCTTTTTTAATTAAAGTTTAATGTAGCGGATTACTTTGGTTTGTTTGAGATAAAATAAGTTCTTCTTCTTCTATCGTGTCGATAGCGAATCAAATTTGTTTGCCCCAAAACTTAGCCACTTTTACCGCACTGTCGGTTGCTGCCATTAGATCCTCCCGGGTGCAGGTGGTAGGGCACGAAGGGCATGAGATCAGGTGTTCCATTGCTTGGACGGGTTCACCACACTCACACCGGAGGTCCGAGCCATCAGTAAACCCCCACCCAAAGCGATTATCTTTGCTTCGGCCAACTTGAGTTCGAAGCCTGTTCAAGGACTTCCAAATCGGCCACGCAAGATCACATCCAGGCGGAAGATTCTCCGAAAGCGGGACAAACGGTGTGGGCAGTGACCCATTTTTACTCCACAGATCGAGTCTAGCCTTAGTAGCATCATTGATGGGGTTAGTGCATTTGAAGAAACTTCTACGGCTTTTAAGTCTTTGGTGCACTGGGGAGTAAAAATGCATTGGATGCCGGGGGTCTTGTTCTAGTTTCGCTCGCTCGATACAACTTGCAACACTTCTACGAATATCTGGTGGAGCTATCCCAGCAAGTGGATACAGCATCCGAACCGGAGTCGGCTTCAGACAGCCAGTGACTATACGACAAGTCTCGTTCAAAGCTGTATCCACCAACATTGTATGGGCGGAACGACTCCACACGGGGCACGCGTACTCGCCAGCGGAGAAGCTTAGAGCTAGGCCAGTTGTTCGGAGCACTTTCGGCGATGCTCCCCAAGTAGTCGACGTCAGTTTTCTCAAAAGGTTGTTGCGAGCGTCATAGAAAAAAAAAACCGACTTCAAAAAGCGAAAAATAAAGACATCATTTAATTTGCTACATAGTACCTACTGATCTGTTTGAAGTCGGTGCTAAGGCACCTTTGCGGCCTATCAAACTTATTTATTTTTCAATTTTTAGCGTTAATAATAGAAATATATGAGAAACGATGTAAATGCCTATTAAATTCGAGGGTTGCCCTCGATTACCCTGGGATTCCATCATCAGATCCTGACTTGGTGACAATGGGACCACCTCTGGAGTAAATTCTTTCAAACAGAAAACGGATTTTGAAAATAGGTCCACAAATGGCGGAGAAATTGGTAAACATACATAAAAAAATATAAATACAGCCAAACATAGAACATCCTCCTTTTTTGAAGTCGATTAATAAAAGCTACAATAAGCTCGCAGCTATTTCTGTCTACATTTCATTTACGTTTAAAACTACAGGATTTAACAAGGACGTACCAAATCCAACAGCTCGTAAACTTTTTATGGGCCCAGTCAGATCCAGTCCGATTTAGTATGGCAAAAAAAATGTGAACTAGATTTCTAACTTGTTTCTTTTGCTACTAGTTTAAGCTGAGATATAAAATGGAGCTTAAAACATTACATTTGGAATTTTTATTTAGCCCGCCTACGAAAAAGGGCATTCGTTTTGAAAGAGAGCTTTACCCTTTCTGTGAAAATATACATATGTTATTATCTTCTGTTGCGATATGATTATAAGCTTTTTAACCCCCGACAAAGAGGGGGTGTTATAAGTTTGACGTGTGTATCTGTGTCTGTCTATGGGCCTTTTTATAATTCGAACGGCACGGCACGGCATGAAAGAATTTGTACTACCATTGTCCTCTATGTTTCCAGCTTTTAGTATTACTATTGCATAGGAGGCAAAATTATTACAATTTTCCTGTGGCGTTTTCGTATTATAAAAAGGCCGTATGCATGCATTGCATCGTATCTCTTAAACTCAGCTAGCTTTGTACGGGACTTCGTTCCCGTGAGAATTTGGGTAAATTATGTAGCCTTTGTTAATCCAGGGTGACAGCTACCTCCATACCAAATTCTATCAAAATTGGTCTAGCCATTTGAGCGCGAAAGAGTAACAAACATCCATACATCCTCACAAACTTTCGCATTTATAATATTAGTAGGATAGTAGGATAGGATACTTTTCAGTTATTAAATAGATACAAGGAAGGAAAGTAATTAAAAAGAAAATGTTTAGACGAAAAAGAAGCACTAAAATTATTAGTGCAAATAGAGACGACGAAAAACAGAAGAAAAAGCAAAACAAAGTCGACATCATTTAAACTTAAATACATACGCTCACGCCTATAGTCCCTATCAGGGTAGGCAGAGAATGAGTGGTTCTAGAACCACTTGATACCACATTTGACATCCATTCTGAAGGTTATTAAATGAAACATAACGTGTAATAGCGAGAGGTTGTCAGCCTTTTGCCCATAATACAGCAAAACCCTCGCGTCCCACTTACTGTCTTTACAGTATGCCTGGGAAGAGTTGGCAGCTGGCATATTCAGTTTTTCTTTCACGAAAAAGACTTCATTTGTAAAAGAGCTTCACCCTTGTGATAATATCTGTCGTCTCTATTTGCACTATTTTTTTTTATATTAGCCCATATATACGTCCCCACCGAGGGGCACGGGCCTCCATTCGAAACACGAAGGGGATTAGTCCACCACGCTGGCCCAATGCGGGTTGGTGGACCGCTCGTCTTCTAAAATGACTTTTTCTTGGACGGGCGGGTTTCATCACGATGTTTTCCTTCACCGTTGAACAAGTGATCATGAGAAATCCGTAAATAAATCCGAAAAGACGAATTTAGTGGTACAGGCCTGCACCAGGATTTGAACCGGCGACCTTCGGATTACAAGTCTGGCTCATTACCAACTGGCTATCACCGTATGCACAAAACAGAAGAAAAAGCGAAACTAAGTCAACTCCATTAAAATTTAAATGTAAACAAGAAAAACGTCCATAGCGCACATAACAGTATCACCTGGTTTTGTTCACCTAATTTGATACCGGTTGTATATTTTGATACCTACTGATCTTCTATTCAAATTTAAGGTGTTCCGTTTGTTTGTGAAGCAGATTCGCTTCATTTGTATACAGGGTGTAAGGGATAAGTTAGCAAAAACTGAAACCCTGATTTCAGACCATTCTAAATGATGTTCCAGTGGAATTTTTCTCAGGATTTTTTTTGTGTCTTTTATTGAAATAATTTCTTTTAATATACTTACTCAATTTTTAAATCTTAATTCGATTGTATGTTTCTTTATTTATTTTGGTTACGCGATAACTCCGCCAATTGTAGGCCAATTTTTAAAATTATTTTTTTATTAGAAAGAGTATACTCCTGAATTGGTCCCATGTAAAAATCGAGATTGATTCGGCGTTTTTTAAAAAAATAACAAAAACACAATACATATTTAGATGACGTGTTGATTTGTGGTTATCTGCTGATAGGCATTTCTGGGATTCAAAATCGTTTCATTAAATTTCTTCATTACGTAATACTTTTTTTAATTTCCTTGTGAGCTCATTAAAACCACCCGGTTCTATCTTATCACAAATCAAATATTTTGTTATAAATCGACTGTTTTAATTTAAAACATTTTATTGTAAATTGATTTCTCTTTGGGGCGTTCTTAATAATAATTTGTTTCTGATTTATAGTCTCTTGTTGGAGTTTTTCAAATTATGTAGCAACTAGCTTTCCACCCGGGAATTCGTTCCGGTAGGAATTTGAGAAAATTATGTAGCTTATGTGTTAATCCAGGGTGTCAGCTACCTCCATACCAAATTTTATCAAAATTGGTTCAGCTGTTCGAGCGTAAAAGAGTAACATACATCCTTACAAACTTTCGCATTTATAATATTAGTAGGATGAAGAGAAGTGCTCAGCAGCTCTAGCACGATAACGACAAACTCGCGCTCGGCTCACGCTGAAACTTCACTATGATTGAGCGAGGGTCCCGCGCAAAGGCTTGCTCGCCATATGGCGTTGTCAATGTTGACATTTTGACATAGGACCGCGGTGTTGTCGCGGCGCTGTCGCTATATCGTACTCGGCCTGCATTACGGATCCGAGGAATCTCGACAAGGTGAGGTGGTACTCCGCGATGCGTCTTGATGACCGGTAGAAGAAAGGGAGAAGAAGAAGATACTTTAACACACCACAGTGCAATGGAGACCCATACTAAGCATTGCGTGGCTACACGTTTCAGAATTTAATTTTATGCCTTAAGCACAAACGGCCCTCTTATCAACGCATATATGTCCCCACCGAGGGGCACGGGCCTTCCTTCGAAACACGAAGGGTATTTAGGCCATAGTCCACCACGCTGGCCTAATGCAGGTTGGTGGACTGCTCGTCTTTCAAAAATGAATTTTCTTGGACGGGCGGGTTTCATCACGATGTTTTCCTTCACCGTTGAGCAAGTGATACTTAGAAATCCGTACATAAATACGAAAAGACGAATTTAGTGGTACAGGCCCGCACCGGGATTTGAACCCACGACCTTAGGATTACATGTCTGGCTCATTACCAACTGGGCTATCACCCTTGTGCTTTTTGCTAAGCACAAACGGCCCTAAGTGAGAATAATTTATTAATCGTTCAGTAATACAACCAGAACAAAAACACTTAAATGTTTATTTTAGCATAAATTCACTTTGGAAACCTAAGAATCTATTATAGCTTCCGTCAGTAGCCATTTTGGACTATAACTTTACAGGTCAAGTCCTGTTTAGTGTCTAGACCAGTTTATCGCCTATAAAGTTAATAATTTAGTGTTTTGGGTAGTAAAATAGACTGCGCACACGCAAGGCGACTATCTTAACCTATATTGTGAGCGCGAGCTTTCGAAAGTTGTGAGTAGGCTTGTAAAAGACCGTTATTAGGAATACAATGTTTTTTAATGGAGGAACTGTTTTGATATAATATTTTAAAGAGGAATTAATGAATTGCAAAATACTCGTACATAGCTCGTTTATACTTTGTCAGAATGTTTTCTTCCTTGTTTCTTCCTTCATGGTTTAAGCCTATTTCAAACGCCATGTTTGACAGTTGACTGTTTTTTTTGTTTAATTTATCCCTTTCGGGAAAGGCAAAGGAAACTATGTCCATGCAGCCTCGTCTTCAGTCAAAAATCTTCTTTCTTCAACTTAACCTAAGCTCCTCATGTTATCCCTAAGCTCCTCATGTTCTGCGTAAAACCGGAGAGCGTCTGTTTTACGAAAACTGGCGGCGAGAAGCACAACCGCGAGGATCTTTGTCGGTACCAAACGGAGGAGAAACACTGTTATCACGTGAACTTTTTATCACTACACGAATTTTAGTCGATTTACTGCATAATACACTATCACTCACTATTACACATTAAACAACTTTTTCACGCAGAAAACGAAAATTTAATTGACACAGCAACCGCTCACGCCGATTTGCCGCCAAAGACCACCTGACAGTTGACAATATAAAGACAGCTGATAATTTATTGTTGCCATATCAAAAATTCGAAAAAGCTCCGTCTCGGCTTTCGTTTTAAGCTCAGTAATAATTCTAGACAAGTAAAACCGCGTGCAGAAACAAGTCTAAGTATTATAAAGCGAATTTTATATCTTCCGCGTTGGTTATGTGGGTTCTATGCGCTTGCGCACTCCGTTTTACTATTCCCGTCGGAGTTAACGACCAAGCACTGCCTGGTTCAAAAGACCTGGCGCACTTTGTTGTTGGCACTTCTATTCTGGGTGCTTCTGATAGAAATGAGAAGGATATTCTGAGAATTTAAGAAGTTATAGCTTTTGTGACAAAATGTTATGGCGTGAAATGTCTTCTTGATCCTAGATAACTGCGATTGTTTGTGACGTCATTCATTGAAAATTTTTATGTAGGAAATCATTCTGATACAAAATATTTCTCTTTTCATAATTTCAGCTTTTGAAGAAACATGTCAACGATATTCAGGTTTGAATCTTTCGCAAAATCCTTACTTCCTTACTGACATTATAAATGCGAAAGTAACTCTGTCTATATGTCCGTCTTTCACGCCTAAACTACTGAACCGAGTTTGATAAAATTTGGTACAGAGATAGATTAGAGTCAGGGAAAGAACTTAAGCTACATTTTATCCCCCAGTTGGGCACGATATAATCTGTAGTCCACGCGGGCGCAGCCGCGGGTGAAAAGCTAGTACTAACCTAATAAAATAGGGCGATATAAAATATTGCAGGCTTCACTTGTAAAACGTAAAAATATGACGACACAAAAAAAATACAAATAATTCATCTGTTATTTATTACTCAATCATGATATTCATGATCAACGGTAAATGTTTCAGAAGAGTGCCGAGGTAATCCCGTTGATGCTACACACATAACCGCCATTTTTTTCTGCACATTGTCCTGTCGCGACGATGAGTCACGACTTCTGCTAAAACGGCGACGACATTTTACGAATTTGTTCAAAAATTTACATTGAAAAGCGGTATATTTTCTTTATGGACTGAAACAATTTTTTGCACAGCAGCTCCCGAGAAATTATCTTTTTAACACATTTTCAAAATTGCAACAAGAAAGACCGCGAAGTTGTCATTCGAAATTTTAAATAGGCAAAAAAGTGTCGTTCGGAAATTAAAACCGAAGTAAAAAGCAGTTGACATTTCTCTCGATACGTTCGCAGTTTAAAAATCGAGAAAAAGTGTTTCGTAAGACGTGTTCGAAGTTTGAAATGTTAACGGGATTTTTCGTCGCCGTGACCCGAGGAAAAAGACCAAGAGTTGGTCACGGCGCGTCACAGGTGCGCTGCATTCACTTTCAATAGACTCGTCGCGATTACTTTTTATAGTCAGCTAATTTAAGAAAGCGATCTATCTTCGTTATAATTTAGTTATTTTGAATGACCCCGGTACAAGTCCTCCCCCTTATGGCTATGTTACTTTTAAATTTTAACTTTGCATATGTCACAGGAAAATAATAAGAATCGTAAGTTGGTCAACTTTCGAGGTAGTTTATCAACTATCGGAAAATCCGCGGCAGCGGCCGGCGAAGTGCCAGAAACGACTCGACTGTGGTTGCGTTAAGCGATTGTCGCATCGACCAATCAGAGAACAGTGACTATTTGTTTATGTCTTAAATGAGAATAAAGTATCTTTAAACCTAACAGTGTATGATATTACGGAAGTCAGTTTAACGTAAAAATGTACACTGAGCAGCGATTGGTCCATTCGTGTATGATTTGACGTATGGCAAAATCGTTAGTTGATAAACTTACAGCCAGGCAGCGTAAGTTGATCAATTAGCTAAAATTTATTGCGTTAAATAATACATTTCAACTGCCGTGTATGATTTACTTACCGATCGTTGATAAACTACCTCGAAAATTGATCAACTTACGATTCTTATTACTTTCCGGCGACATACAAAGCGTATGATATAAAATTAATATTATA
This sequence comes from Aproaerema taeniolella, assembly GCA_949987775.1. Taxonomy (NCBI): domain Eukaryota; kingdom Metazoa; phylum Arthropoda; class Insecta; order Lepidoptera; family Gelechiidae; genus Aproaerema; species Aproaerema taeniolella. The sequence continues at coordinate 2,597,504 of OX465252.1, forward strand.
ACAATATGGAACAGTAGCATCTTTCTGTAAAATGAAAGCAAGACCTGCGGCTGCGTAGTATGAGATAAAATAGTTACAATTACAATGTTATCCGTTTTTATTATTTTATCACGAGTAAAATACATTGTTTTAACGCTGTCCACTTATCTACCATTAACAACCCATTTCCACTAATTAACTATCCTATAAACTCATTTTACTACAAGTTACTTGAATCATGCTGCTGGCTGAATACAAAAATGCCTGTGCTTTATGGTAGAAAAACAAAAATCGCCCGAAGCGCGCGCCATAAAAACCGCCCACTAAAGTTTTTGTGCAATGAAAATAAATTATATTCAGCCAGTTATGGAAAGCCGATGACAGGTTAGTAGGTTTAGAACCTTTTTGAAAATGTGTAATGGATTTTCTGGAGCTCGGTTACGAAATTTGACCGGATTTAGACAATAGCTTCGGATTAGGCAATGCACCTGTGACACTTTGCTGCAGTTGATGTGACAATCATAAAAAGAAAGAATAACAGCCTTGTCGGTGTCAGTTGCTCCACTTTTGCAATTGTTTTAATGACTTACTATTTTCATTGTAGTTTTGTTTCTTACTTTAACAAATTCATTGCGACTTTGATTTTTAATAATTTGGACGATTGATTTCATTCCACCTATTCAATCAGAAAAGCAATTTCTCAATACTATACTAACTTATTCCAGCGACACAATTTGGACACTTTGAATGGTGAGTTATATTATATTAAAGCAGTTCTTACCATAGAAAGTATGGTAAAGCGACAGCGCTTGCGTGGGTGTCGTGTTGGCGGGAAATTAAACGTCAAGTTGACAGCCGCGGAACATGACAAATATTTTTTTAACATGACGTTGGCAGTGTGCGGCATAATGCCACTGCCGGCGCACAAACTTCAAACGGATTTTTTCCGAATTTAAATACAATTTAGGCCAGTCATGTTCAAGGAAGTTACTTAGTTTTATTCAGAATATAAACAATGTAGCGAATAGCACCAAAACGTGATCCTTTCGAAGTTTATCGGCCACGACTACACTATCGTAATCGTCAACGTTAAACTGTTTAATTGACGACGATGACCAATCAGTTAACGAGTTTTACACAACTCAGAATGCATAATAGTAATTGAACTATTGGCCGGTTTTCGTGACTATTTCTTGATACTTTTTGGAAACTATTCGTACTGGATAATATACTCATAATAACTATAACACCAAGGACCCATAATAAGGTCTTACAATAGTTACAACCAACTATGAAAGGGGTTTTTACTTTATTTAGTGAATTTATTTAATCCATTTGTTCATTTTTTAAAGCTTTTTGTATGTATGTATGTACATTGTCATATAATACATTTCAAAGGTAATTTAGTAGCAAAGGCGGACTTATCCCTGAAGGGATCTCTTCCAATCTACCTTAGAGTAGTTGAGAGAGGAGACACAGGTGTTGCGATTGTAATGCAATAAAAAAAAGTGCTTTTTTGCACTTTCGATTTGAAATTTTACCTTATATTAAAGATAGCGAACATACATAAATATATAAACGCTACACACTCAAAGGCCCACACTAAGGTTAAAACTAAGGTTTACCTTTAACATAATGTTTAGTTTACGATTCAACACAGTAGGTGCGGTGCAATTACTCCTAAAATGTATAACAGGTTCTTCAAAAGATGTGCCAACATAGTTTTGAAAAATCCACAACATATTTACAAACGATCTTATACTATCAATATTTAAAGATTTGCCGACGTCACCCCAGCATTATGAGAATAGCGAAGCGCGGCGCCTTGCAATTTATGAATGACGTTGTCATGTATAGAAAACTATGGGAAGAAACGCTCTGCGCTGCATTACAACGCGTATATACGGATTAGAAACTCAAGCGTAACGTGAAAACAACGTGGCTAAATATTTAAAAAGTGCTGAAATGGCAACACCGAGGGCGAGCAAAGAAAAAAAGCCTTTGCGCAGTGCCCTCGCGCAATCAAAGTGAAGATTCACCGTCATCTGAGTGGCTAGCTATGCTGCTATGACCTGCGCTAATTGTTATTAAAAAACTAAACCAGCGACCAAATTAAGTCTAATAGAAAGAGCTAACATGATAATTGGCACCTTCAACGCATGTCAAGACTAAAGTAATAGTTTTGCTCTTCCCCTATCACCTTTCTACTCACAAAAATCTATCGTAAAATGTAACAGTGACCCAAAAAGGTTCACTTAGTAAATCGTGTATAAAATAACTGTTTACTAAGTTTATCGAACGGTGACATAAGCTTAGTACACCTCCGCAGATTATGCCTCGTTTAGATTAAGCTACTTAATGGGCAAGTGAATTGGGCCAGTGTAGTTGTAACACCTGTCAGTAATTTGTAATGAATAATTATGTTGTTTCAGTTAACGTGATCTACATTAGAACATGGGACAGTCTAAGGGGATAATTTTGACCTAAAACATTAGTTCATGTAGTCGAAGTCCACCAACCACGCATTGGGCCAGCGACCACGCTGGCCATAGTCCACCAACTATGGCCTAAATCCCCTTCGTGTTTCGAAGGGAGGCCCGTGTCCTTCGGTGGGGACGTATATAGGCTAGTAAAAAAAAAATTGTCGATGTAAGCCTTCGATTAACAACACTCCAACTAGATAATTTAACGGGCTTCGTTCAAAATCAAACCTAAATGCTCTCCGCGTAAATAGGTTTTAAAACCGTTTTTAGTTCAACCTAATTACAACCATGACAACTAGCAATGAAGTCACAAATCTCTTCTTCTCATCGTGTAGGTATTGTCAAGATGTGGTGAACTTGGCTAACCCTGGTCACAAATAAAAATGTTTAAAAAATAAGAGTTCACGTCTCAAGTGTTTTTTTTTTGTGGCGCTGACCCGATATAAGTCTAATTAAGTCTTTTTAATGTTGTTACTTCAGAAAAAAATCACAACAAGCCTGGAAAAAAAAACTGAACAAACATTGTTCAGTGTATCCAAACGCGTATACGTATTCTCAATGTCATAGCACTAATTAAACGCTATCGAGGCACTTGCACCTACATAATGATTATGCAATCGCCTGCTACCAATTGTTTATTTGTCTCCAATTCATTGCAACATTTCATTTAACAGCATTTATGTGAATAGCCACAGTTGCATGCCTAATTACCTAGATATCATAAAAACTTTATATGGGGTGACTTAAAATCAGGAAAAAAAAATTGAAAAAATTTCGACTTCTTATTCAGCTAAACGCTCAAGTTGCACGGAGAGGCGACATTCTTTTTTGAAGTGAAAACTTCTTTAGCGGCGTTGTGCACTTTTTGGATGGGTAAAAAATGTTTAACTCGCGTCAGGATCACGTGACACTGATCAGAAATTCGTAAGACTGAGGGTGAAGTGAAAACTTCTTAGACCGCAAGGAAGTAATATATGTTCAAGTTTTCACTTCTGCTGGCACTCCCGGAGTGCAACCCGTTGTTTTTCATACTGCGACCTAAGTTCGATAGGGAAAATTGTTCGGTTTAGTAGGCAAATTCACATCTTTAATTTTTACTAACTGATAAGTCTATACATCCATCGAGACACTCACGCCTATAGTCCCTTTCGGGGTAGACAGAACGTCATGTAGTTCTAGAACCACTTGACGTCACTTTTGACATTCATCCTGAGAGTAATTAGATGGAACATGAGTATAGTGGTAATTTAAAATCACCTAATATAAAACAACAATGTCAAGTAAGAAAATATTTTTAAAAACATGTCAAATTAGATAAAGTCAAGTGTCAATGCGGTAATCGCGCAAGCTCAATGACGCAGAAGGCCGGATGAAATCTGACACGCACCAAAATATTTTAATACCAAGTGTCAGTTTCACTCACTGCGTTAATCGATGTTTAAGAACACTTATTGTGCCTTTAATGACAAGACAAGAAAAAGCTTACAATGAAAGCAATCACTTAAATTCCAAGTCGTTCTTAAAACCTCTGTAAACGCAATTTAATGCGTACTTACTTGAGAAATCGGTTGCGAGCTGCATTTTATTCTTCAATCCCAATTTCCTCAAAAACGATAAAAATCTTACCTGAAAAAAAGAAAAAAATTAATTAAAAATAAATGAGATCTGTGGTGTGTACATAAAATTGAGTTTATTGACAACCGTAAAGTGTAGGTTTTAAAAATGTTTTAAATTTTATTGAAGGTTCGTAAATTTGAGATTGATGTGTACCAGGCCCTATGGTCCCGTTAATTTGAAATTGGAATTTCGTCGTAATGAACTAATGAGCACTCGTAACGTCATCGAAAAGACGCAATTTCGATAACATGAGAATTTAGCTTAGCTTAAAATCAATTAAAACTTAGTCTGAATGGACGAGCGACAATCTTAGGCTCGTATTACAGAAGGAGACTTAAGTCTTGATCTATACTTAAGTATTGCTTGTCTCTTTCTCTGACTATCAAAATGACAAGACGATTGCTACTTAATTTTCTAGATCAGAGTCTGAGTCGCGTTCTGTAATCGTACCTTAGTTACTAAAATTAATAGTTGCGTTTTACTTAACATATTACACATCAACGCGGTCTAGGGATATTGTACGATTTTTCATACAAAGGAGGTCTGTTTGAGAAGCTACAAAAGCATACTCGAGATAGATGGAGCGCTATACTTTTAAGACGATCAAGTGCTAAACCTGAATTTTAAATTCTAATAAATAAATTTTGTTTTACTTGAAATTTGTGACAACGTGACGAAAATGAAAAAAAAAAGCGTAAATTCGACTACTTTCATACAAAAAGCAGGCAAAAAGTGCATTTTCGTTTTCGATTCCGTCACGTTTTCACAACTTTCAAGTGAAACAACATTTATTGATTAGAATTGAAAATTCAGGTTTAGCACTTGCTCGTCTGAAAATTATAGCCCTCCATGTATCTCGAGTATACTATTATAGCTTCTCAAACAGACCTCTTTTGTATGAAAAATCGTGCAATATCCCTAGACCGCGTTGATGTGTGTATGATTGGTTATGAAAGCCTTAGAAAGATGTAGCTCCTTTCTTATCACTACCCGTTAAAGCGGTAGTCCCTCTTTGAAGCGTAAGCGCACCTTAATTGACGATAGTTTAACAATGTGTGAAGTAATTAGATACCTCAGCTACATTATTGCAAAAACTCCTCACATTATTGATGGGTATAGTAAACCGGTAAAAGCTGGTAAAAAGCTAGTAAATCGTCGTCGTTAAGTTGATTCAATGCTTTTGTGAAATAATTCCAAAGGAAAGTAAGTACAGAGGCCCGCACATCAGGGTACCACACGCGTGCACTCGTGCTGTTATGAAAAGAACGGTTTTGCAAAGAAAATGGAGTAACCTGATTACCTGACGCTCTGGCCACTGCACTTTGTATACGTATAATGTGAAGCTCTTGCAATGTAAAATTGGATTAAGAATTTGTTCAATACCATTCTTTATACAATACATATATTGGCGTCCACGATTTTCAAGATTTTGGCAACAATAGGTATCGGAGATATTAACGAGTATTAAAATATAGAAAGGCGAAGTCGCCAATATCAAGTACCTAAAGAAACCCTTGAAGGATTATAATACACCAGAGCCTTGTCCGTTGACTAGCTGAGTGCAACGCGGCTGACATCAAATGCTCTGTTTATTTATTTTTATTTTAGAACAAACAGTCTTTTACACTATTGATACACTGGTCTGGTTTACTTAAAGACCTAAAGTTCTTATAAAGAAGTACGTTAGATAGTTTTATAACTTTATATAAAAAGCAGTTCTTAAGAAATCACAATAACACGGGTTGATTTAATTTACAGATAATTTTATAATGCACGCTTTCTTGAAATGAATTTGGTCGAGTGGCAGTTGGCGCTGCCTCTTGATCGACGGGTCCTGGGTTCGATCCCCAGCCGGAGCAAACATTTGTGTAAAAAGCAGATGTTTGTTTTCGGGTCATGGGTGTTTGTGTGTCTTTATGTATGTTCCGAGGGACCCACGACACAAGGGAAACCTTATTGTGGGCCTTTGAGTGTGTAGCATTAAAAAAAAAAAAATTGTGATACATTAAAAATTAAAAAAATTCGATAGTTCGATAGTTCGCAATTCCGCCACCTCAACGGATAAAATGGTGGTCACCGTTGTTAATCCACCGCATCTGATCAGTAAAATAGCCGCTCAGGAGAGCAGTAGGGATATTATGACTACATAAGCTAAGGCCCGTATTATAGAAGGAGACTCAAGTGTTGATCTGTACTTAAATATTGATTTGCTCTTTCTCTCACCATCAAAATGACAAAGACCACTGCTACTTAAGTATAGATTAAAATCTGATTCGCGATCCTAACAGCAGATTCTCAAAATAGTTTCGATCTCTGAGAGCGCTGTTTTTTTTCCAATAATTTCTTTGCTATAGGAAGTTCTACCTTTACCTATAAATGCAACTTCTCTTCAAGCGCCATGCTTGGCAGAATTAGTGGGAGTGTGTGACAGATCACATGTTACCAGATGCCAGCCCTATTGCCTACGTAGAGTTAGATTGCGCGTGGGCATCGAGGTCGCCGCCACAGATCTATACAAACAATCGATGAATGACAAATTAAACACAACCATGACGGAATGCCACTTCATTGGCAACAATTAAAGCTTTTGTACGACTGTTATTTATTAGTTTTAAACAAGGTGTTTAATTACGTATTTAATACAGGCGTCTTTCTATTTACATTAATTAATTAACATGCCAAGGGTGGGAAAATACTGTTGTGGGTCAATTATTACAAAACTGCAACTGCGACGGCTTTTTAAAGGCTCGGAATAGCGCGGTTTAGGCATTTATGCTATATTCAACCAGGTCATTCCGAGCAATAAAAAAACCAATGCCAACTAAACGATGGTTCATACGTGATACGCTAATTTTGAACTTTACGCCACCTATGGAAAATATTTTAATAAAAAAAAGCTATGGAATATTAATTCCACATCTGGCAGATTATTAATAGTGATTTTTGAGTATTTTAAATACCACACTGCATTCCCTCAGTGTCACAGAGCTGAGTCAGTTCTTTCTGCAGTGTGATCAGGGAAAGCAAAAAAAAAATACAGATAAGTAAAAACCTCAGCCATTTTTCGAAAGATAATAAAACATTTTCAAGTTTTTAAAACTGATTACGCTATCGGCGGACATACCTGCTACTCATGTCGATATGGACTCAAAAATATTTCCTTATCAGATAACTGATAAGACGAACTTACGTATCGAATGGTCTACTGATAATGATGCAACTAGAACGAACGAAATATGACTGTGAAGTTATGACTCAAATGTTGCCTCTTTGTGTGGCTTTAGGAATCGTGTCTACATTTGGACATACTAATTAAAAAAAAAAATGCTTGTACATTGAATGGAAATTTATAATGCCAAAAATAGAAAATCTTACAAAAAGAGTATAACTATGTATTAAATATTGCTGTGATTTCAGTTTTTAAAAAAAAGTTCCTAATACTTGCTTCAAACTTGTTTTGAATTTTACAACTCTGTTATTAAGTTTAGTCAATTTCGCCTCGTAGGTAGTTGATTATACCTACACGGAACGAAAAGAAGCTCTGCCGACCCTAGTGGAAATGAAAATACAACGAAGATTTAATTTAATTTCCACAGATAAAACACTAAGGAAGCGATTCAAATGCATGAAAACTCAAATAGGTGTGAATGAAAGTGGCCAAAATTATGTAGGTCACTAGAAATGTAAAAATCTTATCAACCAGTCCACATCTGGAGTCTCTAGAGGATGTTTTCGAGTCAGCTGATTACATAGCTTCCTCTGCGTGTCATACTATGAACACACCTGGGCAGATTTTTTATAATTAACATTTTATCGTAAGATGAAGACCATTAGTGTTGCATGGGATTCTTTAGAAATAGTTTAACTTTCCGGTAGTTTATTGGTTCTTCTAGATTTATTGCTTAAGAAATAATTAAAGGTAAATTAAAGGTAAAATAAGCTGGCCTTATAGTTAGTAATACCGCTGTATGATGGTTGTTTTTTTTTAAATTTGTGTTTCTGTTCTATTTGTTTATTATTTTGTCCAGAGTCCAAACAAGGACTTAATTCTGTTTAGTGTAAACAAGTTAATCCGTAATTGGCAATAAGTTTAGGTTATAAGCAAAGATATAAGAATTTATTTATTTATTTATTTTAACAGTTTATTGTACACAGGAAAAATCACAAATATTACAGACAAATAGAAAAACGAACACAAAAGGCACAGCTTATTTCTTTAAGAAATTTCTTCCAGCAGACCTGGGACAGTGAGAGGCGTAAAATAAATAAAGACAGACGTGCACAATTAACCACTGAAATCTAAATACTAATATAAACTACATAAAAATACAACTACACATACATATAACATATAAATACACAGACATATATTTTATACATACATAAACAATACTTATAATATTATGTTCATTATACTGAAGGGAAAGCAACAGATACATAATGTTCCTTTAATTTCTTTAATTCGTATTCCTTTAATTTCGTATTTCTGTATTGCTGTGGATTTTTTATATAAATAAAATAAAAATAAGTTAATTTAATAGGGAGAGAAAAAGTAATCAATACATAAGTATAGATCAAAACTTGAGTCTCCTTCAAGGGCCTATAAGTCTGCTTTTTTTGTGTGTTTCACGGACCTACAACACAAGGGAATCCAATTATTTGGTCTGGTTCTTTTTGGGAGCTCATTGTCTAGATTAACCTGTAAGTATCACCAAACATTTCGCGATGAAAACTTCAAGTATTCTGTTTCATACATCGAACAAGCAACAGCTACACGCATCAGAAAATGTACAGAGTTTCCGTCCACAGTTCTTTAAACCTGCGCGCATATTTCTAAGGCTGCGTATACGCACACAGCGGCAGATATGACGGATGGTTGCGCGTGGGCACCGTGTCCTGCGAGTATGCTAATTCCTCACTCTGCACGACTTCGTGTAGTGTTGCCAGTTAGACCTTCGTCCCGGATACGAGGCAGGACGTTTTGAACTAGAGTCCTAGTTTTAAGTGGACCTCTGACTCTTTACCGAAGAATGGAAGTTTGTTTCAGGGGGTTATTCTTACCACCGACATTAAAAACGTCGCTAAGCACAGGGATAGATGATGCTAAGAATTATTATCAGAATTTATTGGCTATGTTTGGGTCCGAGGATAAGCCAGATCAAATTGCTCATTTATTAAAAGAAATCAGTCGTCATGACATAAATCAAACAATGCTTTTGTTACAGAGTGCTACAAAAACGAAATCGTTTGTTTGTGTTAAGACAGTTTTATTACAGCTTCCAACCAAGTCATCCACACAGCATTTTAAATACATTTAAATGTACCATGTCCCAAAAATAAATTGCAGAGCGAGTTAACAACACTAGCTATATACAGAATATGTACACGCTAAACATTCGATTGTTCTGTGTAACATACGTATTGGCGGTTGCTCCATCTTGCTGTATGTGAGAGATTGAAATACTTACAAACACGCACCAATACAACTTGAAATGCTACTTACTACTGAGTTGTATTTTCATTACATTGGCTGGTCTTTCGCTGCCCGGACTTTCGACTGTTTTTAGGGAGGTCTTCTACTTTTAGGTTAGATATGCTTTAGCAGCATTTTTTTAATCATTGCCATGGTATATCTTTCTGACGAAGGAAAACAACGTGATGAAACCCACATGTCTGAGAATTTTCGAAAGACGCGCGGTCCACCAAGGTACCAACCCTTTTAGGCAAGCGTGAACTGTGGCCTAAACTCCTTTAATCCCGTGCCTCTTAGTGGGGCGTATATGGGCTGATGATTATATATCTTCCTGTGGATGTCATGAAAGATTCTGAGGGATTTCAGGACATAATATAGTTTATATTTAGATGTGGAAAACGATGCTGGCTGTACTATTAATCATAGTTATTGTTATTTAGATGAGTAAGTACATATAGTATTGCTGTTTGTTATCCTGAATAAAATAAAATAAAATAATATTCCTAAGATTAGGGTATGAATTTCAATCTACAGACATACTATCGCCATTGATAATGATAACGATGCAAACACTGGTTATATTTGTTACCAGACCGAAGGCGTAAGGATGTTTATAGAAATACGCGATTGTATTAGAAATATGACAGTTTATTTAATATAAGAAGGAATTTAACTATGTTGTTTTATATTGTTTTATTAAAAGACGGTTGGTAGTAGATCTTACACAAACTTGATGAAAAACAAAGCTAAAATATTATCAATATTTTTTGTTATAATTACAGAATTTTATATTTTTTATAATAACATTTACCCATTGAAATACTAAGTGTTTACTTCTACATTGCGCATATTTTCAAAATCATTCATAATACTGACACAATGAGGTTTTAACTGAAACCAAACATCCGATGAGATACGTGGAACGATCCTGGACATCAAAAACAAACAGAGGATTCCAAAACACTGGAGAAAATGTACACACAGCGAGAAACAATAGCAATGACAATGTTGAAACCTGATCTGAAACATCAGACACAAAAAACAATAGGGGTTCCCGCAAAGTCGGTGTTACTACAATCGAAATGGCGTTTCGAAACACGAAGCTTTGGAACACATTTCTAAAGAATCCATCTGTGTTACTTGGGACTTCTGTTTTTGCAATGTATGGATTTGTAAATATAGCTAATGCACCATGTTTTGCTGTTCTGGTTAGGTTGTTACTTACATTGTTTTGCTTGTTTTTTTAAGTATTGGAGTTCGAAGACAAATTCATCTTAATGCTGCGAAGCCATAGCCAAATGTCTAAAGCAAACTATTATCTTATAAAAACATCATATCAAGCTATCACAATTTTATCCCCCATCAACCATAATCGAATTTTTGCTCCCGCTTTAAAAGGTTGGGCGCAAGTATTGCATAATGCATTTCTCTTTTAGACACATTCGAGTGGACCTAATGAATCTCATAACATAACATTACACTGTACATAAATGCACACCAATATAGTGAACATTAAGTATAAGCTGTACTTCACTGAGCAAGGAAATGAGAATTCATGCTGGGGTGCAAGCGATTTAACATTGTCAGTCGCTAATGGCCGGTCATTACGAACCTGAATCGGCAATGGATACCTTATCTCAAGAATGTCCTATCTAAGAACAGAAATACCAATACCTTTCCCCAAATGTCTCTGGTCTTCTCAAAGGTTATCCAGTAGAGTTTCAAACCCAACTACATTTACAAGAAGTAACTGTCAGACTACATAAACTCGAGCCAGTCATATTTCTCTATCGATGGTACTCAAGTCGAGACTTTCTTGGAAAAACAATTATAATAAACTAGCCATATCGGTTGTAAATGCAAATGGTTTTGAAATAAACCGCAACAAATAAAATCTTCGTGTGCTCCGAACTGTTCCGAAGGGGGTAGTGCTAGTTACATCAATCATTGCTAGTCTAAGATTATGTTCAGGCCAAACGGCTGCCAACGAGCCGCTCGAGGCAACAGCGGGAATAAAGCTAACTAACTCCATTCAATATACCAGTTAGTAGTAAATTACTGCTTAATTAAACATTCTCATAGAGAGCTAGGCGGTGGAGACGGCGCCGGGTAGACGCATCTCATCCGCCCTGCCGTTATTAATTCTATATAATTTTCATCTATTTTATTGCGAAACCGCGCTTTACACCCGGTTAATTCAATTTCGAAACGAGTGTGTCGACTTAGCACACAGACTAGTTCAACGGCAACAGTAGACGGCGTATTTTGAATATTCAAAATCTAGGTACCTATACATGGGACATTTTATTCATGTCTTTACTTAGTACATTTTCAAACAATAGTCGTACCGATTTGTATTAACATCTGTGCAAGCGTTGTAATTTTGAGCCACTTTGTAACGTCAATATTATATTTCTATTCCGTGCTGTTGTACGAACTACTTTGTCTCCGTTCGCGGTGCGCTCGCGTCGCCGATTATCGGTTACCGGGTTTCGTTTCGAATCGTTTGCATCACAAACGTTGCCCAACCATTTTTAATCGCACACCTTTTTCTATGACATTGACTTGTCGAATCATGAATATTGAATGCCATTGAATAATCTCTTTAAAAAACGGCCTTTATTCGCCTCATTGTCGGAGCGGTTGTAAGTATGAGAGAGGTCTAATTATGGGGCATAATTGAATTATGACGTTGCACTGTAAGGTGCAATTGGGCGATGCAACCTGCTCATTTCGTCTACGAAAAGTGGTGTGTGTAATCGACATATAATTATTTGGTTAAACGATTCCGCTTCGCATGAGCGTTGTGCGGCTAAACGCAGCTCGGTCACAGATAAACACGCAATTATGGTATTACCATACACGGCCGACTAGTATTTTATTGGTCGCATATTTTAACGGTATGCGTTTGGTCGTGAACCGACAGCTTTCAGATGAGAGCGGATCAATAAACAACGTGGGGCTGATGAATTAAAGACCTGCGTGCGGTACTAGTTAGTGGAAGTACTGAGGACTTGTATGCACATTAGCAGCTGTTAACGAGAATGCAAATTAAAGTGACATTCGTTCGCATGGGACTGTGAGTGTAATATCTAATTAATAAGTGAATCGACAGCAGTTTGTAGCAAAATATCACTTCGCTTAAACGTTCTGCCTTGCAGGCACATGATCTTGAACTTTAGATTTCTATGGTTCAGTTTATAATACTGGCCGTAAAGAATATCGTCAATGTCATGTTTTATCATAACAAGTCTACATCCAAAAATGATCTTATTTATGAAATAGCATTACATTTTAAAGCAACATATTTTAGCGGGTTTTCCCATATGGTTCTGTACCTTGACCATCGCGTATTGAGTAATTAGCAGGTGCTAAATCATTTCGAAGATTGTTCTCAAAGGTGTTATTACCACATGTAAATTATAGCATTGATCCTAGACCGACAGCTTAAGTAGTGCTTAAGCAACCCAATAGGCTCACTAAACGGTATCTATAATATCTACGTTTCAGGAGTCTCATTAACGCACTCTTTTTATCAGCACATAAACTCTTCAACTCGAATGAAATAAAATAAAAACGGATGCAATTAAATGCATGGAGGCGGCAAAGCACAAAATGCGGTCATTTGTGCATGCAAATGTGCGTTCTCGTTTGGCAGAACAAGTTGTACATATTTTTAAATGTACATGTTTTAATTAGAGATTCGCTTTCGCGTCGCCGATATCTATGCATGGATGTCTACTTACGTATTCAATGTAAATAGATTTAATACAGGGTGATATAATTGAGGTTCCAGTTGCTATGTGCGTTACCGTTTTGAAAGCTTTTTATCCAAGAATCATCTATGTGGGCAACTAACAGAAACTAATGGCTGTGCTAATGATACGTTTGTAAAGCATGCGTGCTGAACTGAAGTAAACTAAGATGTGGGATGATTGAACGACAAAAGTAAACTGGCAAATCTCTCTCCAATTATGTTCTCACGTTGTTAGAAGAGTTAGAACCATTTAGGCTCCTTTTTCAATTATTTTGATGTTGATCGACGAAGCCTGCTGGGCTCTCTTGCAAGTCATGATCAGTTCAGTAAGTTGGTAAGTAAATTTTACTTTTTTTCGGTACAAATCTTGGTACATCTACAACCGTATCTGAACTAGATTTTGGTTGAGACGAGAGCAAACCCATTTGTCGTATAAAAAATGTAGAGTAAGCAATCCTCCACGACTTCAAGAATGTGCAATGCATTTTCAAACCTTAGAAACTAGTTTTGCTATTATAAGATTATTCACTTTATCAACACCAGCCTATTGAATATTTTCTCCGGCGTCTCATACATCCTGTATATTTACGTGCAACCAGGTGAATGAATATGTATATGTAGATAGCGAGTAATGCGTCGTGAGTCATGCATCGTTCTGCTTGATAATGTGGATAAATAAATAGTGGAGTAATTATCTACGTTACATATTAAAAGGTTCTTTTTAATACTTCTACACGCGACAAACTCGTTGTGGGAAAGTCTTCTTCCTTGTTATGGCGTCCTTGTGTAGATCGGCTTTCCTTTTTTCACTTTTGAATTTCATTATTTTTTTCTATCAGCTTATTTACGTCCCCACCGAGGGGCACGGGCCTCCCTTCGAAACACGAAAGAGATTTAGGCCAGAGTTCCACCACGCTGGCCCAACGAGAGCGGACCGTGAAAAAACGAATTTTCTTAGACGTGCGGATTTCATCAATATGTTTTCCTCCACCGCTGAACAAGTGATGATTAATTTTAAATCGATACATAAATTCGAAAAGATTTTCAGTTATCAATTTTGTTCATCGTTTTTTTTTCTCTGCGTTTTTGTTGGCAGCATACCAATCAGAGAGTCTTTGAGTACCTTACGGCATGTCATTCCAAACAAATCTCACAATCATCAATAGCTTGTAAACTCAATCCAGAACACCAAGTTCTTTGCGACGTTGCGGTTATTTTCAAGTTTCCTACCTACGTCACTCTCGCTGACAATTGTCACAGCACTGCAATACTCGTGTTGTGTCCCAGTTACAGACTACCTACTTATCGTGATTTAAACCACGGTATTTAGTAAAATTATTAAGCATAAATTTTAATTAAGCTACCGTAATATCGTTGGTCGTAAAGACACCTTAATAACCTATCTGTTACGCGACAGTATATTTTACTATAAAATGTTTAATATAACGTGTCTGTGTGTGTATCCAGAATTAATCTGACAGGTGCATTCGTGGGAACTTGTTTTAGGGTTCCGCAAACAACTCCAGATGTCACTTCTCATCTGTTCTTGTCATAAGTTAGCATATCATCAGTCGTCTTTGCAATTATTTTTGGAGCAGAAGTGGGCTGCAAGAAACGACCAACTCGATCACTAGACATTTTCTGCAGGGACATAATGAACAAATCGAACAAAAACAAGAGACATGGAACAAAAAACAATTGGCGTAGAACACCTTTTTTTAAATCCAACACGTTCCTGTCCGTTTTTTTAGAATTTGATATGTACTCGTAACACGACATCTTCGTAGACAGGGCGGCTCGTATAGTTTAATTCGACGAATAAATTATACTCTCTAGATTTACTTTAATGTAACGCAATAGCGTGCTTGAAGAATGGGAATAGAGGTTGGATAAAGAACCGTCATTAGGCCTATGACGGTGTCGCACATTATTGGAATAATCAAGCAGTACGACTGTCAGTATGGGTCGCCAATTGTCTCAATTTCTTTAGAACCTCAGTCCAACATTTTTGGTTCAGCATTATTAACATGCTACAACGAAGCATAAAACTAAATTTAGATCTAAATTGAAAAACGAATGCGAGGATTCTTCACTGCTACGTAAATCCTTAAACGGTGACCGTACGCTGCGCACACGCATGCAACAATGAAACGTCGGAACGCATCGGATCATTCAGCTGTGAATAACTGGTGTACTTTGTAAGTGACGCTTTTTGTCACGGTTTTATTTTGATACTTTAAGACAACTTCACTTTAACAGCGTCAGTATCATGTAGGATAATATCTAGGACAAAAAAGCTAAGACTATAACTAAGTAAAGAGGGATAAATCATACGTTTTATGTAATTTTATTATAGCGTTGGTGATGGCTCGAATGTTTTAGATTCTATAATTCTGAAGTCAAAATATACATGTACAATTATTCAATCACCGATCCAGCTGAAAATAACATGTTTTCATAAATTCTTCCACTTCAGTATCATGCATGAGTGTCAATAAGAGTTGATAAAATCATTGCTTCAATTCATTTGTGCCTAAATATGAGATCATCGCTTTAGTAAAATGGAAGCGTCTTCCTACTCCAAGGCCTAGATATACGTTTTCAAACAAGAGATAAGGAAACAAATATTTACTTATTCTAGTAACTTAGCGACTTTAATTTTCCCGTACATAGTAACTACAAAATTACGTGATACACGGTTTGGACTACGCTTATCTGAAGGACATCTCAGCAGCTCTAGCACGATAACGACAAACTCGCGCTGGGCTCACGTTGAAACTTCACTTTGATTTGCGCGAGGGTCCTGCGTAAAGGCTTGCTCGCCCTATGGCGTTGTCAAAGTTGACATTTTGACATAGGATCGCGGTGTTGTCGCGGCGCTGTCACTATCGTACTCGGCCTGCAGGACATAGATAAACTAGACACAGCATTTATCATTGAAGTCTGTGTCTGTTGACGCAAAGGTTTGCATACACAGACATAAGCTCACGCCTTCTTTCTATTGAGGTAGACAGAGACCACAGATTTCCACCAGGTACGATCCAAATACACCTCTTTCGCTTCATCTACATTCGTATACTTCAGTACATACCTACATGCTCGTTGGATTCGGGTACTCCTGACGCGGTCTTTTCTCAGCTAAGGTCAAGTTTCAAATTACAATAACACCTCTACGAGTATATCGAAACACAATTATCTCATCTACTTCATGTAGTTACTCCGTCAACATGAATGAAGTCTGAGTCGAAAAGCCAACAGCGTTAAAAATATTGCTCACGTCCCAAACTGATATTGAATAACGCTTTTCTGTTTGCAACCTACTTAGATAAAACTCGTCAATAACACCGTATACAGATCGTATAGTATCTCAAGTCAAGAGTATAAGATGTTACGCCATCACCACCACTAGTAATATGGGTTTGAATAATTGAATTGAAAAGGTGTCAAATGAGAAATCTGTCTTTGACTTCCTAATTCATCTTCGACTACGACACGAAGATTGTCGCTATTTGATAAGATTGGTGGCTTGACTCAATTTTTTTACATGAGTGTGCTTACTGTATGATGTGTTTGACAATAAGTTGTATCAATGGCAATACATTCCAAAGCTCTCGAGTTACAGAGTACCGTTTGGCTCCCGAGTCCACGTTACGCCTGAAATTTTAATTAGTCGAGTTACAATTAAGACATAAACGAGATTACACTATCAAGTTACGATGTGCACTCCAGTCACACCCACAACTACGTGCTAATGTTGACTTTAATCGTTCGCATTATCCGGTGTCGTGTTCATTCTGCGACCCACATAATATTGTTGTTTAGAGCTCGAATGGCGACCCATTGTGTTGTTAACGGTTCACAGACAGCATGCGGACTCAGATAGCGAGGTGTAAATAATTCGCCAAACAATTGATGAGTCGCAACCTGAGCGTGGACACTTTATAGGTTAATTTCAACCGTGGAACCCACATTCTACGGAGTTAATTCGTCTGGGAAATATGCTTGATTAGAGAGGGATCGGAATTAGTAATTTGCTTTAATTGGCTTAGAAATCGTTTTTGAAACGGTTTAGACTCGTGCATTAGACGTGCGCGTACACAAAAATGCCAGCGGAGGGCGGGGCGCGCGGCCGTTGCACCTGGCGATCGCGCCGGCGCATTCCTCACGCACTCCTTTTTATGCTACACTACAAGTTTAGCCCAACCGCTCTAAGCTGAACCCCAAGACCTCACTTGCTCATACACTCACACACAACGAAAGTTCACCGTAGTAGTTCGCTGCAGCTCAAACCTAGCTGGCTAAGATTGTAGGAACGGAACGCTACATCTCCTATTTCCTTTTTTTAATTTAACTATTCCATCTCCAGGTCTTTGTTGTGCGGCAGCTCGGATCAGAAACTTTTTTGGTTGCCACGACCCGAACTTATACAGTCTGTCAATATAGTTAAAAGTGTAGGATAAATATTTACATTGTGTAAACCTATGGCGGCGAATGACGGCGGCTTTTAGAGCAGTCGAGAGAGCGAATTAGCTCCATTGGCCGATCTTTAATTGGCACGTGGTGAATAGAGCGCGTTTTACTTTTTGAATTGATGAGTGGCATAGATTTTACTTCGGTATTCTAATTGCGAATACGACCTGCTGTATGAGGAAGGTCAACTACAAGTTTGACTCTCGCATCCAGTTGGAATTGAGCGCCAGTAGGTATCAGTTGATAAAAGTATGTCAAAGTACTAAATGAATGTTTGCGCGTTCTGCGTTCACGCATTAACCGCAAAAGTGTGGTTGCGCCGGCGCCATCAGTAGGCAACGAAAACATTACGAACCTGTTCGTAAAAAAAGTTGATTTTGTTAAGCAAATATTCATAATATGCGCGTTTTGCGACCTACAAAAGGTGTGTTTCTTACATTAGTCGTGCGAATTGCGAGAAAGTACGAAAATTCTCTCATATAGTTCCTGTAAAGTTTAATGTTTGAAGTCGGTGAGATGCGGTTCTGAGGTCAGTTAATTTACGATATAATATCATAAAATGGTAGTTAATTAATAATTTTTCGGTTGTATTAGAGGCGAGAAGTGTAATTAAATAATTTATTTAAATATAAAATCAAGGAAACGCAATAAAAAACACGTTTTCAATAGTCTAAAAAGTATTTTTGACTACTTTTTTAGGTAACATATTCAAAAAAGGGGGTTGAAAACAAGATAATTCCTGCGTAGTATTGAGACTCGGGTCATTTTAATGTCACGATAAAAGCAGTTCCACCAAAGTTCACTATTGATACTCAAATATTGACATTTAGATTCGTTTGAATCGTTTTTCGCAAATGGTCTTTCGCATCTACTACTTTCTTTCTGGACGAGTACTATAGCGATTCGTAGAATATTCTCATTCCCTTCAGGAATCCAACTTTATTAGAACTTGATCAAAACAACAGGTGTATTACCCATCTTCTGTACATCAGAAGGCTTTCCATGAATATGTATTTGATATAACGTTGGATAATGTTCATTTGGGAATTTACACCTGTTCACTTACTCTGTCGAGCACTAATTTATGACGGTCTTATGCTAATCTAATTCATTTACGTCATTACTTTTAACTCTTGTTGTAAAAAAAAGGTAGTGGTGGAGAAGTTCAACAGATTTTTAGAATTTCATAGGCCATTCAGTTGAAATTGTAAGCGTGATCAACACTTGGTCCACTATAACCAAGTGTGAAGGCGGCTTAAGAAAAAGGGCTGTAGGTTCGATAACGCTAGGTTGGTGTTGCATTAATATGTCCACTGGCGACGATGACTTAATGACGAGGCTGCTGAGCTTTCTTCCCAACTAATGGTACAAAACACCAGATGCGAAATAAAATACCTAAAATGGGAACCTTACATAGGATGTAATGTAGCAGCGCCAAGGAAATCAGATCCAATACAAAACTACCTTTATAACACAAGGAAACAAGATATATATATGATTAACTTTCACTCTGATACAAGTGAAAGTTAATCATATATTTCATAAATATGCAAAAGTAATTGATTCAAATACACTGTTTTATAACAAAAAGGCGAATTTATATTTAACAAATTTCCATATTGATTATTAATTTATAATAACTTATTATATCGTTATCAAAAGTAAGTATCCACCTATATTTTATCAATTTCATGCAAACCTTTTAGATTTAATCTCCGTAATTATCGTAAAATTTTACATATCACAGGTGTTATATCGGCCACGCTACAAGCTAAGCTTGCTATAATATTAAAAACAAACATTTATTATTTAAATAAGTGTGCCTATTTAGTATTTACAGTATGGCTGGCTCATGCATTATTCTTATCAGCTGTTGTGTTTCTATATAATATAAGAAGCGATGAAATTTTTTATGAGATTTTTTCAACTAGCATTGGGTTGTCGATCCTATACTTTGAAAAAACATTACACCATGACAATTGGAACGTACTTACTTTTTGATTAAGACAATTTGTAATGAATATTTAGAAATGCTCTTATTAAGGAGTTATTCCTTGTGGGAACCGGTATTTATGGGAGGGGAAATTTGCAATAATAGATAACGATTATATGGATAGCTCCTCATCTTTAAGTTGCAAAACTGACAGAATAAATCGATACAAGGAAAGACTAAATTAAACGGAAACATTCACCAACTATTAAAAATTAGCATCTATTTAACAGAAGCATGTAAAGTCAGCGTTCATTGTGTCGATCGTTAACTTCCTATTGGCTGCGCGTCACCTTGCGCGTGCGCATACCGTCCATCACACTGCTTCGTTAGTCGAGCATTTGTCAAGATAATTGTCCGAAGCCAGCTATTTGAGCTTTTGACGTTTCCGTGTTATATTCACACAGCTAATTTTTCTTATTCAGCATGTTTTATAAACATTGTGGTAAGGTTGAAATCGTGATTGCAAATGACACTTGCAGGTTTGTTTCCTAGTTTAGCCTTGGCTTTGAAGTCACGTGTCGAGAAAACAGGCTGTTTTGTACGCTATTATCGTAACTAGCTCACATTGTCCAATCTTCTTAGGAGAGGACAGTTTAGGAATTAGTTTCAACTCCACCATCTTGTGTCTGTCTTGAATTTATCTGTTTCACTATGTTTTGCTCTTATTAAGTTACGCAGTTAAGTTGCGCATTAACGGCCGGTTTGGTCGAGTGGTAGTGGCACCATCGACGAGTCCTGGGTTCGATTCCCAGTCGAGACAAATGTTTGTGTAAAAAGCAAATGTTTTTTCTCAGGTCGTGGGTACTCGTGTCAGTTTTTGTGTTTGTTCCAATTCCAAGGGACCCACGATACAAGGAAAATCTTTAGAGTGGGCCTTTGAGTGTTACCATTTTTTTTTATCCCGGATCCCGGACAATATTTTACATATTTTATTCCAAGATGAACATTTTTTATTAGTTTGAATTTTATTCCAAATACATAGGTAATCATTTTGCAGCAGCGAAGCGACCGACTCTGATAAACAAAATCGGCACCACCTTGAATAAAATGACAAAGTAAACATAAAGAAACTGACTTTATTGGCACAGAAAACATTTGCAACCATACAAATGGATGATAAAACTTTACTATTTAAATTGTTACTGATTGTGTCATCATGAAAATTCATAACATTTGCACGTAATACAAAAATAAGCAACGTGAGTAAGAACCGCAACTCAAACTATGAATGTATCACTTCCATCCATCCACAGTGGCGGCGTAAGGGGGGGCGGTCCGCCCCAGGTGCCAAGCATCAAGAGGTGACAACGGAAGCCAACTCAGTCGCGCAGATTAGTAGCCACTGGCGCATCTGCACGACCAGTGTTGCCAACTAGACTGATACGAATTAAAGTTGATAAAATCTTACTTATGATCTACAATGAGCCAAATACGATTTACCAGTCTTTCCATATTGTCTATTGAAAAAGGACAGAAAAGTAAGTTTTGATATTGTCAACGAATGTTTTAGCAAAATTAAGTCACGTAAGCACGTTTAGTATTTGTCGTTTTATTTTGAAGGTGCTCAACAGAAAGTCGCCCCCGGGTGCCAAGCCAACCCATGCTACCGTTACGCTGCCACTGTCCATCCATACACTCCTATAATCCCTTAGGGACCATCCATAAATTACGTCACACGTTGAGGGGTGGGGAGGGGGTCGACAAAGTGTGACATTGTGTGACAAGGGGGTGGGAGGGGTCATAAGTTTCGTGACGTCACATTTCAAAATGTGTTGTGAGTATCAAAACGCGTTAACTATTAACGACAAACTTAACCTCCTCAGTCCCAAGCACTCTTTTTAAGTTTATTCTTTTGTTGAGACAACAAGTTTTGAGTTACCAAAAAAATAATAACCCTTAGAGTACTGCTTTTATTTAAAAATTACAAAAAAATGGAAAATATACAAAATATGTGACGTCACACCAGGGAGGGGGGAGTCTTATAAATGTGACCAGCTGTGACAAGGAGGGGGAGGGGGTCAAAACATCATGAAATTCGTGTGACGTAATTTATGGATGGCCCCTTACGAGGTAGGCACAACGTCATTTTGTTACAAGAACTACTTGACGCCACATTCGACAGTCGTTTTGAGGGTTATTAGATCGAATTTGGGTATAGTAGTGATAGGTTGTCAGTCTTTAGCGAAACCCTCGCGTCTCATTCACTGGCTTTTGTATGCCTGGGAAGAGTAGCTGGCCAATTCTAAGTTTTTCTTTCACTCCCAATCCAGCTTGGAAGTATCATTTTGTTTACAAATATCGAAGAAAAACATGTAGCCGGGCCCCAACTGGGTAACTTATCGCGTGTTATAACAGGTGCCTATATAAGTGAGTTGTGTTTACTTACACCAAAATTATCAACGTATGTCTACTACAGAATTATTATCTGATTAAAAACCCGGTTCAATGAGACAGGTGGTTTTCTATCCCGTTTTTACACTAACAAATTTGTATAAGGCCTTCTCGTTATTTTGTTCAGGTACAACGCGTAGGCGAGACGTGTCGTGCGGAGTTTTAAATTTAAAGACTTAAATAAGTAGTCAGCAATTACATCGTCTACATATATAGCCTTTATTATAAACTAACATCGTATGTATAAATGTAGTAATTGCACATATACCGGTAAATTGTAAAAACCGTAATATTTTACTAGTAAAATTATAATCTCTCGCGACATTACAAATCGCCTTGTAAAATTACAATTCACGAAACTTTAAGGGCCCCCTTGCATAAAATTTGGATAAGTTAGGTTAGGTTAGACTTGTTAGGTTATGTTGCATTAATTTTATAAAAAGAAAAAAATTGAGGCAGTTCACAAAGCACCGAGAGACTTATCTTTACTAGATAAAGTTACAATATTACGATTTTGACAACGTTACGGTGACAATGACAAATACAACTGTGGCTACTTTTTTTATATTTAACTGTAGTATTTTGCATATTTCATATCTCTTCGAAGAGTAAATTCGTATGCATTCTCAACACATTAGTGCACCTGCGACCAAAACTCCTTAAAAACGAGTTTTAAAATTAAAGCAATTGCATCCAAAAATTACGAGATCACAGTCCAGTTTTTACATCCATTTATCTTGCTGATAATTCCGCGTTTGTGTCAGCATCACTTCGTATTAACTCCGTAATATCTTTTAGGCATATCTGATTAAATCAGTACTATATTTGGAGCCAAAGAACAGGTACCGAACGTAACTTATAACGGTTGTTCCTACAAAGTGCTACCTACTTATGATTATTTAAAATTGTCAAGCAAAATGAATCATTTAAGAGCCGGCCATGCGTAAAAATGACCTCGATTCTTCTGTTTATTTTGTTTCACAGCACTCAAAAGAATATTTAGCGACTTTCTCAACTTTCTTGTTAAAAATAACAAAATGTGATCTTTGTTGGGTCACTGAGACCGCGGGAATGCTGTCAAACAAATTCGTTATTCATGCAAAAGTTTATGGGTAGTTTTTAAAACACTTTAAAAACGACAAAAGGACAGAATTTATGTAAATAATGCCTGTAAAACTTATTGTTTTTTGCGTTGAAACTACTCACTACTAGGCAGACAATGGGTTCTGTGCTTGGAATACAGAAACTTTTGACCTTTCCACTAATTAACTTGAGTTGTTATTTTTTAGAAATCAAAACCACCTAATAATTTAAGCGTTACATAAAAAACGTTTCTTAAAATACCTTGTCTCAAAGCAATTTTAAAGCAAAACGTAAGAAAAATCATTCAAGGTAACATGTAAGAAATGACTACGCAAATACAAAAAAGGTCCTACCAAATTAGGTACTAATATTAACATATAAGTGTTTGCAAACAACGAAGTGGTTAAAGGAATGCCATGTTTTATTCTATTTATCGAGAAGGAGTTGTAAAGCAAATTACCTTAAGCTGTGGAAGACAAGGCAGCAAAGATTTAGAGTTATAATTTAAAACATAATGTAGATACGAAAAAGTCCAAACTGAAACTGAAATCTCTCAACTCCCATTATTAATATGTAAAATTGCTCTTCTGTAGATATTCGTAAATAAGTATGCTACTCTACATCTATACGTTATCTAGCTTCTTCGGTCTGTTTGTCTTCTAGCGCTGTTTTAAGTATCACTAATGATAAAGCTGAGTTTTTTCTCAAACAGAACTTTTTCCAGGCAATGTTCGTTGGGCAAATTCAGTCGAGCGAATCTGGAAAGAATGATCTTTAAAAAAAGCAAAATCAAATAGGAAGCAAGCAGACCACTACATTATCAATAGAAAATATTAATGAGATGCCTTACAAGGCGATCGCATGCAGAAACTAAAGATAAAAACGAAGATTGAATTTATAATGTGGGATTACTTTCAATGTGTATGTTCTTAGAACTGTATATAAAAAGGTTTCTAACTGAGTAGTTATTACTTAAGAGCCCTTGCAAGTACTGATTGAGTTCCGATTAAATACTGTAATCAAGTTGTGGCCTAACATAGCGATTAGGTAAATAGACTAGGTAGATTTCAGTTCTTGCAGTTATAAGTTTCTTGCTTGCTATCGCTTTTCGATCTTAGTTTATGGGTTTCATAATGTGTTTATCGTTTAGTAATCACGATAATAAAGTATTTAATGTATGAATACTGTTTATACAAAATTAGTTTACAGTTTTCCGGTTTCTTTAAACAACGAAAACGAAATATCATTTGATTAAAAAATTTTCAATAAGTGCCTACTCGTATTCTTCAGTCACGTAAAACGGCTGATTATTACATGTTAATAGTGATTTTTTTAAAACAAAAGTTATGAAACACGAAGAATTGAATGTGTTTTTAAGTTATCTCTACTTAATTTATTATCTCAATTACAGTATAAACAAATCAAAGAAACATGTACAAAATCACTTTAATCTAACATCTAAAATCGTTGTACTTTAGAATTAATGATTTCATTATCAAGTTATATTATAGAAAGTAGGTGATAATGGTCCATAGAAATCAGATTAGCCAATCACATCAAAGAGTACCAGTCTAGTTAGGTGTTAAGGACCCATAACTGGTCTAAGTGGTTTGAGGTGGATCTACCATGACAGTTTGATAAGTGCATCTGATCAGTTGAGTTATGGGCTTACAGTTGTGATATTTACTATAAAGCATATTGCAGATTTATCGGTACCTAGTAGTTTTATTAAGATTTACTCGGAAAATATTCTGAACGAATCCAGTTGGATGAATAATTTCGTGAAAATGTCAAACTTCTTGTATGTAGATTATTGTAGATGATATCATTACCTCCAAAGAAGCACTTAAAAATAGGTACCCTTTACAGATTCTCCAGACCTTTGAATAACAGATTATGTAAGTAACATAATCTTTACTTCCTTACTAATATTATAAATGCGAAAGTAACTCTGTCTGTCCGTCTTTCACGCCTAAACTACTGAATCCATTTTGATTAAATTTGGTACAGAGATAGATTAGAGCCTGGGAAAGGACATAGGCTACATTTTATCCCACAGTTGGGCACTATATAACCTGTAGTCCACGCGGGCGGAAAGCTAGTTGTTAATAAAATATTATTTTCTGTAAAGATTGGAAATTCCATATAGGAAGACAAATCTACTGTGTAGATCTTGACCAAGTTTGTATCAAGAAGTTGACCATATTGGACCTAAGGAATAAATAGTAAAGCTGCCTTCACTTGTCTGTTACTTCTAAAGAACACTTTAAATATCTTTTGCAAATGGTTTGCCGTGCAAATGGGGCCTAGATGGCTCGGAGAACAGAACATAACAGCCAGTTTTGGCTTGAAAGGTATAAAACGCCGTTTTAGAGCGCAGATCATGCACAAGCATGTCGCATGCATCCTGTTCGATGCGCTCGCGCAACGGGACTGGAAAAGATCTAGACGAAATGACAGGAATACACAAGTACACGGGTTTACACGTACGTTCAGAGTTTCTTGCCTGTTCTTCTCTGAGGAAGACTGCACCTTTGCGAATAGGCGTAGAGTCAGTAGGGTCAAAAGAACGAATTCGTATGTATGTATTTAAATAGTTTAATGTATGTTTGTATGTATTTCATTGTAATCTTGACTTGTTTTAAGTGACATCCTGAATGTCCTTTAAAATAAAGATTTTTCTATTCTATTCTAGTACTATTCTAGGTGCACAAGTACCCGAGAAGATCGCTTTATTGTTTCCACTGTGTTAAGAAATCGACACCTTAATGCAGTTGAGGTTCAGCAACAGCTTCTTCGGACCCGAACAGACTACATCAGTGAGAGTACAGTGAGAAGAAGACTTGCTGAAGCTAACCTGAAGCCTCTAAGACCAGCAAATGGCCCCAAACTTGAGACAGAGCATCGCGTAGCAAGACTACGCTACGCCCGTCAACACGTACAATGGGGCGAAGAAGAATGGGCTAGAGTTTTATTCACAGATGAGTCTCGATTCTCTTTATACACTTCAGATGGACGGCGGAGAGTCTACAGACGACCCGGTGAGCGATACATTCAAGCTTGTATCTCGGAAAGAGTCCAATATGGCGGGGGCTCTGTACACGTATGGGCTGGTATCTCTTCAGAGAGTCGCACAGAGCTTGTGGTAATAGAAAATGGGACTTTGACTGGTGAAAGATATGCCTCGGAGATCCTCAACGAGTATGCAGGGCCATATTTAATAAATATGGGTGATGGAGCCATCCTAATGCATGATAACGCCCGGCCACACACTGCTCACCACGTACAAGAGTACATTCAGGAGGTTGGCATCAACTTGATGGCTTGGCCATCGAGAAGCCCAGATCTCAACCCGATTGAACACGCCTGGGATGAGCTTGGGAGGCTAGTCAGAAGGCGCAGTCCACCTCCTGCCACACTCAGGGCTCTAAAACATGCGCTGATAGAAGAATGGGAAAATATTCCCCAACACCGCCTCCGAAACTTAGTGTTCAGCATGCCAAACCGGATCCAAGCTGTAATTAGAGCCCGAGGCGGCAACACAAGTTATTAAATTGTGAAAAAGTTCCAAAACGTGAAAATTAAGTGGTTGACATATCGTTAAAAATTGATACTTTTTAGTATTTATCTTAATTTTAAGTTTGAAACTTTATTCATGCCAAATAAAATATAACTTTAATAAACTTCGTTAAGTTTACTATAAACTGCTTTTTATTTCATAAGTGTAACTACTATAGTTTAGGAGTAATTGCAATTTGAAAAGTGTACTACTTATTTTTGACGCCCAGTGTATTTATACATACAACAGGTCATCTGTTATACGGGTTGTTTTAAAAAGCTTGAGAAAATTTTCAATAAAATTCGTACCAAATGCATTTTTTCTCGAAGATATGGATGTAAAAATAGGTGGCTGGAGCACAGATTAGTGGCAAAAACTAAGGGTGTTAGATCCTACATTAATGAATAAGGCTCTTTTGTAAGCAAGATGTAACAACTAGGTATGACTTAGAAGATTCGATAAAAATAGGTAAGTGTACACCTATATGTTATTTTCATGCTAGTGTAAGTACCTAAGTTACCATATACCCAACCACAAACAACCTACTCCACCTTTTGCATACCTTGATATATTGCGTTATTGAAACAAACCATAACACCTAGACAGTTAAATCTAAAGTTCAAGGTTGTAATTGTAACAGTTAAATCACCATGCCTGTGCCGGTACCTATTAACGTAAGTAAATCTGTACCCGTTTGAGTGAACCTTGTCAGGTAAATCACTTTAATATTAATTTATAATAGCCTACCTAAGCTAAAATCACGGGTAACCTACTTAGTGCACTTGATAAACAACGAATATTATCTAAACATTTGACTATATTTCACGATTCAAATCGTTACATCCGGCTCGAAGGATCATTTTTGTAATAACTTTGAAAAATTATCAATGTAAGGAATTTAACTTGCTACAGGCACTAGAAGAATGTTATTTAATGATAATGAAATAGCGAAAGTTGATGAATCGTGGGAAGATAGAATCTTCAAGATACCTACAAGCATAGTTACATAGTTATATCACTAACAAGTGAAAACAGAAAAGAGTTTTAGCGTAATCTTGGCATGAAAGTGCATAATAGATGTTTAATGAATAAATAATTAAGATAAGAATAAAGCAGATTTTTTAAGCGAGCTTCGAGCAAGTTACTACAAAACTTACATAAGTAAGTATTAGAAGGTACCTTCTACATATTAATAACCTAGGTACCTACCTACATTAATTGATATATTATTTAATTTTCTACTTTTCAATTTCTAACTAACCAAATCTACACACACAATATTGGGCGCTAACATAACTTCGATTTACGATTTGAGCACATGAGCAGTGAGCACTAGTACCTACTACATATTTTTATAACGCTAGGAAGTCCGTTAGATCAACACCTGATTTTAAAAGTGGTATACCCACGCACACATGCACATCAAAAACACGCCTACACGCAAATTCGTCGGATGATTAGAAAAAAAACGTGTTCGGAATTCAATGGGTATAGCGAAGGTCTTCAGTGGCGCCTTTTTCTACTCACCCGATTAGACTCCAAAGCTTCGGCACTATGCTCCTCTTTCTGGCGGAAGCAATTAGTGCACTTGCTCTTATTGAAGATGTTAGGTGCAAATTTCCTGCAATCCGATCGCCCAGACATGATTGTCAGAGGTCAGGGTCAGTACAACGTTCACTATGTCACCTTGCACAGCATGTTGGTACTGTAAAACACCACACTAGACGATCTAATCGCCTATTTTTTTTTAAGAACACGTAGTTTGTATCACGCGCGCACCCACCGGTGACTGAGCTATCAGCGAAATCACTGCAAGTGAACTGAGCGTTAACGTCATATGAAAATAACGAAAAACACATGCACTAACACAATCTGCTCCGGCAACCGAACACCGAGGCAGTCGAACAATCGCGTAAACAATATTCGTATTCACGTTAAATTTTAAAAACAGTAAACATCGGATTCAGAACAAACACGCGGAGCTCGCGAGCGCACAGCGACACGACCGCCCGTCCATTTTACATCTGATAGAAAAGCAGCGAACAGAGTTGTTGTTTTACAACTTCTCTTTTCTTGTTTATGTGTCTGCAACTTAACTTGTCGGTGTAGGAGTGAACTCACATTAGTGGTAGTTGACAACAGTCTCTCTCACTCACACTAGACACACTTGTATTTCGCTATTCCTTTCGCACACTTCATTAATTGGAATTTCATCCTTATGCTGCCATCTATGAGCTTGGCAAGTGCACGAACTCGGTATTCTCAGCGCGGTACAATCGTCGCAAGAGCAGTTCCATTGCTAACATTACATTAGCATTTATTAAGTTCTTAACCAAAGATATAGATGGCACTTTTAAATTGGAAGAGCTATGAGTACAGAAAGTCTATAGTAACCATAATGTACTTAACTCACAAATGAGGGTAGAGATCTTTGTTTTCATATTTTGTAAAAACTTTTGTTTCTTGGTTCTTTCATACATTTTACGCATATCAACACTTGTAGGCTTTAACAATAATATAGGATTTATTATTGGCTAGTAATGTTTGTATAAGAACTTTTAGAAAATAATAGCGAAACGTACTAGAGCGATTGCGTGAAACGAAACGTAAATCGTTAGTGTTCCAAGTTAATTCTAGCTTGGCAATTTCAATGGTAAAACTGCAGTGCGCCTATTTTCATGTCTCTCGGCAAACTTCGTAGGCATGTCTGAAATTATTACATACCGACAGTAAAGTACATACGTAAGTCTCAAATGTCTCAAATGTGTTATTGTAGTAGATAATTCTAATTGGGATAGCTTAGCGTACACCTACTTAAATGGTGGAATCTACCAATACAACAATTTTTATTTTTAATTTTTTTATCATCACTGTTACATCAGTAATATTTTCCCAGAAATATCAAGTTAAAGAGTTTTTGCTATTTGGAGGCAATATTTTTGGTATTTAGTTTCGTGAATCCGCGCCCCACGCCGCGGCGCCGCTGTCAGAATGCAGCGTACGTTGCTGGTATTCGTGTTGTTCGCTGTTATTGATATTTATTTATTGCAAATAGACTATAATCCAGTAAATAATTTTAATTAAATTTGAAAAATTGCTTGAAGAAAATTCCACTAGAAAATCATTCAGAGTGATGGTCTGTATTATGAGATTCCGTTTTGCTACTCTGTTCTTTACACCCTGTTTTATAACATAATTAAGACAAGTGGGTAGAGGTTTAACCTTCTGGGTTTAAGCAAGTGTTGTAGATAATCTGCGCCACATACCTATGTATATTATTAGTTTTTAAGCATGTGTTTGAGAAAAGATGCTGTCAAGATAAAAAATTTTTTTTCAAATAACTATGAGATGCTAAAATAGAGAAGTAAACGAGAGGAGGCCTTTGCCCTGCAGTGGCGGTGGAACGGTAATCATTAATCAAAAAACTCTATGCCTCGAGTAATTTTTAACCGACTCCAAAAAAAAGGAGGTTCTCAGTTCGACCTGTATGTATGTATGAATGTATGTATGTTTGTATGTATGTATGTATGTATGTATGTTTGTCCACGATTATCTCGCGTTTGACTGAACCGATTTTGACGCGGTTTTCAGAAAAGTATTTGTTACATTTAGGAAAAGTTTTAGTATCTAAACCAACTTCAAAAAAAGGGGGGTTCTCAGTTTAAACTGTATGTATGTAAAATAAAAATCAAAAATTCGCTTAAACTTATTCATATTTCATATTTCTTTATTTGCCTTCAACTGGTACAATAAGTTCTTAAGCTAACACTTCGTTATTAAGTTTGATAGGCCGCCTTCGAACCAATTTCAAACAGATCAGTAGGTAGATACTACATAGCACATCAAATGATATTGTATTTATTTTTCGTTTTTTTGTAGTTGGTTCTATTTAAAAAAAAAAGTTTTTTAAAGCTTCTCTTTCAAAAATTTGTTACGAAATGTCATCATATCAGCCTATTGCAGTCCACTGCTGAACATAGGCCTCCCCCAAGGTGCGCCACTTTGTACGATCCTCCGTTGTTTTCATCCAGCCACTACCCGCTATCTTCTTTAGGTCATCTGACCATCTGGCTGGGGGGCGTCCTACACTACGTTTGCCAAGACGTGGTCTCCATTCGAGAACCTGTCTACTCTGTTACGAAATGTACAATGATTCATTCATAGCCAGAATAGACAATGAACAATGATCAGTATTTCCGAAACAAGCTAATTTGAAAATTTTGAAATATCGGGTAAATTTTGCGTTACTGTTGCCACCCCATACGATTGGCGGCTAGCTGAAGCTGACTGATCTGTGATCTGGCGAGTTCATGACGTTGTCGCGGCCGCCTTATCAGTTGATTTCCATAAATTGTGTTTGATCACCACATTATTCACCATTCACGTCTGTATCGGCACGGCTGCCGTCTGTTTAGACTCCTCCCGCTGTTCCCTTCGTGTTACAATTCCGTGCCAAGGTGAGAAAAAAAAACAAGGAATCGCCTTGACCGTGGTCTGATAAAAGGTCTATTCAGCTAATAATTTGGGTTGTGACTTCATTTAAATACGGTTATTAGTCATCATTTGTAATAAAATCTCTGAATTGATTAGCGCACTCGTGTTGTGAGGTTATAAACGGTGTGTTTGATTTTAAGATGGAAGAATTGAGTTTCGTCCCTGACCTCCCTGGTGGGCCCCTGGATGTGTATAGAAAAAATGCTACATTTGATTGGAAGCGATTAAAATTGGCCCTTGAAGGCGATATCGAGCTGCTCAAGTTAAAGGTAAGTTTTTTGTTGACATCTATAGGTTACAGGAATCTGTTTTTCTTGCTAATAACGGAGTCTGACTGTTAGAACGGTTTCAGAGCCATAATTATGTGTTAATTTGTCACACAAGAAACCTACAACCTGTTCTGTTTCTGTCACAGTAGTATGTACCACTATCCGGCTTATGTAAAGAAGGAGGTTCTTATTTACTCATTTATGTGGTTCATACTTATATATTAATGCTGACTCTGGGCTCTTTTTAAATTATTAAAATAGTTGGGAAGAGGTATCAGAGAAAGTAGCTCAGTAATTTTTACAAAAGAGTTATAATTTGTACAGTATATTTTCAGCTGAAAATTTCATACATCTGCATTTTTTCTGTATAGAAATTGATTTAACACGGAGAGAGAACATTCTTGAATTTTTAGACGATTTTGTAGGGCTTCGCTTACATCGAGAAATGAGAAAACCACAAGATTATTTTGATTACCTATCATGTAATAACAATTTTTCTTTGATTTTGTTCCTAAATGAAGTTAATGATCTAAATAAATTGTGTATTTGGGAACAAGAAAATTAGTTATACTCAAAATTTTTTTTTAATAATTAAACCAGTGTTTTTCCAACTGTGGGTTGCGACCCCCCGGGGGTCGTAACACTGTATATAGAAAATTGCACTCAAAGAAAAAATTCCTGTATTTTTGAAAAGAAAGAAAAATGCATTTAAGGATTTTCGAAAATTCGCTTGTCACCTCCGGGAATCGAACTGACTAAAATCTGTAAGAATACCCTGTACTTTTATTGCATCAATTGTTAGGGTCAATTATAAGGATGAAATCTCTCTAACAAACTTGGTAAATTAAATGAAAGTAAAACCATGAAATCTGGACTTATAAATTCAATGGGTCAATACCAACATGCTAAATTCAATGGTTTAATTTAAGATTTCATAGTTTTCTTTTCATTTAATTTTCCAAGTTTGTTAGAGAGATTTAATCCTTATAATTGACCACAACGTTCGATGCAATAAAAGTACATTGTGTAATTTTTACAGATTTTAGTCAGTTTGATTCCCGGGTGTGGCAAGGCAAGCAAATTTTCGAAAATCCTTGAATGCAGTTTTTTTTCTTTTCTAAAATAAAGGAATGTTTTCTTTGAGTATAATTTTCTATCTACAGTATTAAAAGTACTTTCCCTTCAGGTGGCATTCAAAAATTCCACCCTGTATACAAATAAAATAGATACCGAAATAAAAATAATATTTTTTGACAATTCAGACAGCACCATCGAATCCCAAACTAAGTAAACACCCAGACTCCTTACAAACAAAATGAAATCAACCCTGCAACTTCATCAGTAGGCAAGGGCATTACTGACTGAGTTATCAGGCCAGTCAAAAAATTTCACTTACAATTAATGACATTTTTTATTTAAACAAAATTAACATAAATTTAACAAATTACAACCACATTATTTTATTTTTATGAGTTTTGATCATTGTATGGACTGATTACTTTGTGGTTTGTTAAAAGACAAATTGTACTCAAGTTTACTTAGCATGCAATATTTTTAAGTCATGTTTAGAAAAAGGTACACTCAAGAGCACGTCAAGCTTGACACTTTGGCCTTTGGACCGGCCCTGCATTGTATGGCGCGCAGTATAAATCAGAGCTCAGCTTAAACTGGTAGTGTAAAGCGTGACCTGCTCTTGACTGACAGCAAAGAGCAGTTTATGCTGTACAGTTCATATTTCGATTTTCCCCTTTGCACTGAATGTTTAGAAGGTTAGGTTTGTTCCTATTCTGGAGTGTATGTACTACTTTAAGAATACATAATTACAGGTCTTCTAATCTGCTTAATAGTTGAGAAATATTCGTATGTGGTTTCCAAATTGTCAAGATAATGGTTATGTTATGTTTTTCGGGCGTTTTCTTCACTCAACCTCTCAATTGGTCCATTGTACCTGAGCTAATTATTTTTTTAGATATTATCTGATATAAAAAATAGACTAATAAAATATCCTTACTAATATAGGGATGTTGACTAATTTTTTTTTATTGTTTATCTTAAAAGGGAACTGAATCCAAAACCCAAAACCGAAATCATTTTTAAAAACTTTTAAGAAATAAAAAAGTTACAAGCTATTAAATTTCAATAGAGGGGGAAACTGTCAAACAACGAAAAAGAGATGCACTTACAGACATGTGACGTCACCGCCATTTGTTTGCGTAGGTAAAAACGAGATAGCTAGCTCTCCCCACAAAAAGAGGTAGCTAGTCCTTACGATAATATAAATGCCAATAACTTGTTAATTTATAAACCAATTTTAAAGCTGTTTTCGGATATTAATATATTTCTAGCAGTATTTTTTGTTTCACATACAATAATCCATAAAATAAACACTGTCAACATCCCTATTATAAATGTGAAAGTAGGGATGTTTGTTACGCTTTCACGCAAAAACTACTCAACCGATTATCATGAAACTTTGTACACATATTCTCGGGGGTACTAGAAGTAACATAGGATACTTTAATTTAAAAAAAAATACGACGCGGGCGGAAAGCTAGTGTGTATATAATTTATCAAAGACAATTATCACTGCCAACCCTGGATACATGTAAATATGCGCAGGCGCGTGTTCCCAACCTTATATCTATCTCTATATGTCACAAAAAAATTTAATTGAAAGTTTTGTTATTAACTTTAAAAAAAATTTTTTTTTCCTTTTAAGACATGTCTCATTGTCCTAGTCATTACTTCAACCTACTTAGCGGCTACCCACCGGTAAACTTGAGTTACTACAGCTGACTAGTTGATTTACCACATATCTGATAGGCGCTGTTTATACAGAAGCCACGTGGCACGGCGGTTTAAGCAACGTAAAATGAATCTTAATAGCTACGGAGCAAAGGTTTTTTTTTGCCGAATATACAGGGCTTTAGGTAAATCTCTTTCAACCTC
Organism: Aproaerema taeniolella; assembly: GCA_949987775.1. Taxonomy (NCBI): domain Eukaryota; kingdom Metazoa; phylum Arthropoda; class Insecta; order Lepidoptera; family Gelechiidae; genus Aproaerema; species Aproaerema taeniolella. The sequence goes on from OX465252.1 coordinate 2,632,021, forward strand.
TCGGGTGGTTAATCAATCCATGAAACTGAACAACTTTCCGAGGAACATTTGTCAAAATACGAAAAAAAAAATTTTGAGTTCCCATACAAATTTCATCACCATATAGCGCATTTTGTATGGGAGATCAAATTTTTTTTTTGGGAAAGTTGTTCAGTTTCATGGACTGATTTAGCACCCGAGAGGTTGAAAGAGATTTACCTAAAGCCCTGTAGAAGCCTGAAGAGACATCCGCCGCCTGAAGACGGAGCGACAGACGAAAAAAACCTGCTCCAATGTCATTAAGATTCATTTTACGTTGCTTTGACCGCCGCGCTAAGTCGCTTGTGTATAAACGGCGCCTAAGAAAAGCAGGATAGGAAAAAAATCGATATGACTAAGTAATACAGGGCTTTAGGTAAATCTCTTTCAACCTCTCGGGTGTTAAATCAGTCCATGTTACTGAACAATTTTCCCCAAGATACATAAGGTCAAATTACGAAAAAAAAAATGTTGAACTCCCATACAAAATGCGCTATATGCTGATAAAGTTTGTATGGGAACTCAAATTTTTTTTTTTCGTATTTTGACGAATGTTCCTTGGAAGGTTGTTCAGTTTCATGGAGTGATTAACCACCCGAGAGGTTGAAAGAGATTTACCTAAAGCTCTGTATAATAAAAAAATATTTCCTTAACCATTTTTTATAAGGAAAGTAACACTTGACCAAGGAGGTAAGTCCAAGTTAGGTATTGATCATGTATTACATCAAACATTATCCTGTAGGTATCATGTCATGCAGTCATGTCTGATTATGATAAAATTGAGGCAATTATGAATTACAAGGAAAATTGATTTTCTTTCCTTTATTTTATTTGTGTTTTTCCATGTTGAAAACTAGTAAGTACATTTTTCTGCCATGTAACGGTTAAAAGATAAATTTTCCTCAACCCCTCTAATCCTCATCTTTAGGATTGGCTAACCGAGGTTTACAGGGAATTAATTTGATATCAACATCATGATATGAGACCTGCCTCCTAGTAATCCATCCCAGGCAACAACACTTCATTTTTTTTTCTGAATCTGAAAATAAATTAGTTATCATTTTCAATTTAAATTTTTAATAATTTTATTGTGTCGTCCTATGGTCTCATGTGGTGTGGTAGGCTCTGTAAAGGGCCGTCTGGTTCGCGACCACCCTCCTACCGAAGTCCGAAGCCAAACAGCTTGCTGTTTTCCGTCGGTGCGTGGGAGTACCAGTGACTTTACAGGCATTTTCTGGGTTAACTCGCTCCATCTTCGACCTCATCTTTGACCTTTATCGTCAAGATTGAGGTCAAGGGTTAACCCATCTTATAATAATAATAAAAAACATAGTCAGAATAACAAAATGACATAAGTCAGTTTAAGACAGTGTGTAACTGGTGTTTTGATGTTTTGTGGTAAAGCAGTTATTGCTTATACTTATAACTCTTAAATGGCTGAACAAATTTTGATCAAATGTAGCTAAGAATCATCTCGATTACGTCAGCTTTCAAACAAAAAAAAATCCGCATATAATCGGTCCGTTCGTTTAGGAGCTATGACGCCACAGACCGACACACAGATACACACGTCAAACTTAACATCCAAATCCCAACACGCACACTGAGAAAAAAGCTACTACTACATGTTCCTCTATCTCGCACACAGTACAGACGAAATAGCTTTCTTTTACGTAGCATGAACTCATTTAACCAACTAAATGACGACAGTAGATTTGACTTATTTTCTGGTAGCATATGTGGCATTAAGAATGCGCTCGCAGCCGACTTTAATTTGAATCCGTGTTGATCAATTTGTGGAAGTACTGAGTTGTTAAAATCTGTCTTCTTATTTATTAACCTATAGTAAATGAACCTAGTATTTATTTATTTTCTTTCAATATGTGGTAGCTTGTTATTAGCTCTTAGTTATTTAATTAAGTTTCTGTGTTGTAAACGTTGCTGTAAGCTCCCCAAAAGCTTATGACACCCCTCCTTTTTTGACGAGGGTTAAAAATAGGAAATCTAGTTTGGCTTGAGATTAGGTTTGGTCAGTATTACGAATGACATAAGTATGCGACATTCTTACGAAGCAACAGTTGTTTTTACAAGCTTTTTATTAACTTGCAACACATGTATGTAAATACGTTTGTTCGGGTCAACTCAGAAAACTGAATTTTAAAGCAGTTCCATCAACTGATTAAGCTTAAATTTTGCATACACGTTTAGTTTGGACGACAATGCATGTTTAGCTAAGTGACGTCATTCTAAATCCAATATGGCGGATCGCTCAAGATCGACTAGTTATTTTATTTAAGCGCCATATACAGGGCTTTTGGTATCTCTCTTTCGACCTCTCGGGTGGTTAATCAGTCCACGAAACTAAACAAATTCCCCAAGGAACATGTATGTATGTATGTATGTATGTATGTAAACTCTTTATTGCAAACTCTTACAGTCTAATACAAAAGATATTACATATATATGCAAAGGCGGACTTATCCCTGAAGGGATCTCTTCCAGTCAACCTTAGAGATGGCAAGAGAGAACCAGATGTGGTACGGGTTACAACGCAATAATGTTTGCATTACCTAACTACTAATTAATGAAACAAAACAAAATAACCTATTCTACAATATACAATAAATGATACATATAAATATAGATATATATATATATATCTAATATATATGTGTATAATAAATAAATATATATATATATATATACAATAAATAAATATATGTTCAGACGTATTTACCTACGAGATAAAAATCATTAGCTATCAAGAGCAGATGGAAAACCCCAGAGTTTTTTTAGCGACTTCTGAAATGAAGCCAGGGAAGGAGCAGCCCTAATATGTTCAGGGAGCCGATTCCAGAGCCGTACACCTTGCACCGAAAATGATTTGGTGTATGTCTTCGTGGAGTGAGTGGGCATGAGAAACGACAAACTGCGACTAGAACGAAGCCGTCCACCCGCCCCATCACACAAAGAGAATTTCTCTTTAAGGTACCCCGGAGCGGTAGGATTGTTTAGGGTATTGTATAAGAGAGACAGGATATGAACATCCCTACGGAGTCTAATTGGGAGCCAATTTAGTTTGCCTCGATATGCCGAGACGTGGTCAAACTTGCGGAGGCCATACACATAGCGGATGCAGACGTTTTGGAGCCGCTCCAATTTGTTAAGGAGGTCTTCACTGCAGTCGAGGAAAGCGACGTCCGCATAGTCGAGATGCGGCAATAGGAGGGACTGAGCTAGCATCTTCTTGGTTTCGGTTGGAAGAAAATTCTGAAGACGTTTCAGTGAATGAAAAGTAGCAAAAATTTTACGACTGATCTCATTAACCTGAGGGGACCATGACAGTGTACGGTCAAAGATAACCCCAAGATTTTTGACGGTGGAGGAATAGGCGATTGTCTCACCGTCAAGGACCACACTGGGAAGAACAGAATTAGATAGTCTCGAGATGAAATAGTGACTACCAATGATGATTGCCTGAGACTTAGCAGCATTGACAATAAGCCCGTGACTCCTGGACCAGGCAGAGATGATGCGAAGATCAGAGTTAATAGTGTTGATGGCACTGGAGAAGTCACAAAACGGCGCAGAAGCGTAGAGTTGTAAGTCGTCGGCGTACAGATGAAATTGAGTTGAGAGAGACGAGGTAATACCGTTAATAAAAATCGAGAACAGGATGGGGGATAGCACCCCTCCCTGAGGAACACCTGCAGTCAGTGGAGACCAGTTAGAACGCTTTTCCTCGGTTCTGATAAGCTGCCTTCGCCCAACCAGATATGACCGAAACCAAGACAGTGCAGAAGGAGAAAGATTAAGATTGCCAAGCAGTGCCAGTAAAACATCAAAATCCACCATGTTGAACGCGCTACTAAAACATCATGCTGGTCCATCCAACAGTGGCGAAGCTATACTAAGAAACGAGATAAACTGTCAATCTCTCGTTTCCTAGTATAGCTCTGTCTCTCTCTGATGGTCCAGCAACATGGACAATGAGTAAGGTGCTTAGCACTCCCATAAAAGGGTTTGTAAGAACACGAAAAAAAAGCTTGTTTTTTTATATTTTAACCCTCGACAAAAAAGAGGGGTGTTATTTAAATGATTTTTTAATAACTAGCTTTTCGCCCGGGATTTCGTTCCCGTAGGAATTTTTTCGTCAATTTTCCTGAAAATATCAAACCATCTGAAAAAGGCCGAGGGCAGATAAAACTGGAACAAAAAAAATAAAATTTCCAATGTTTTTAATAGTTATTCTGCTATTCGGGACGGAGACAAATACAAAAAATCAAAAACCACGGAAATCGGTTCAGTCGTTCTCGAGTTATAAGGTTTGAATTTGAACTAACCCGACTTTTATTTTAATAATTGTTACATAGACTTATTTGTCCACAGTATAAAGTATGGCATACACTGGAGAAGGACCCACTATTCGCACACAGTCCAGTGACGCTTCCAGTAGAAGAACAGAAACGCATATCACAGCTGCAGCTAAAAAAGATAACAAACTACAAATTCCTCACAGATGAGATGTTCAAATCTGGTTATAGTATAAGGGTATGTATCTTCTTCATCAATCCATATGTATGGATATTTCAGTTCATTATCGAAAGGCGCGCGGTCAACCAATCCGCATTGGGCCAGCGGCAGCGTGGTCGACTATGGCCTGAATCCCCTCCGTATTTGATCATTTATGATTGATATAATAAATAAAAATACTTTACCAAAATGAAAAATAATGTCGCAGAATAAATTTATAAATGGTGAAAAATAAATATTATAAAGTCTGAATTACTCTGATTGGACAATGAATCAGGACTAGTGCTTCGGTTATTCTTATTCTACAGAAAATTACCTTTTTAACGATGTATCATTAATTTCAATTGGTGCCGGTACCAAGTTCCATACTAATGTGCCCATCATCCTTTATTTTATTTATTAGGTTACCAATAGAGCAGTGTTTTTCAATCTTTTTGAATTCGCGACCCCTTTGGATCATATAAAGTTCTGGCGACCCCCTAAGGTCCCAAAGCCCCTTTTAGGCTAAATCTATGTACTACTTGGGAGATTTTAAAACACATAATAAAAGAGTTTGCCGCGGGGTAGACGCGGAAAGCGGGGGCATCATTATACAGGCACTGCCTTTTCACTGAAATTGTCTTAGTTTAGTGTAAGATTTACAAATTTTTGTCTTATTCTTTTACCTGCGACCCCCCGAGTAAGGCTTCACGACCCCCCTGGGGATCGCGACCAAAAGTTTGAAAAACACTGCAATAGAGTGTACATCTAATCTACACCAATAATTATATGATCATTTAAATATAAAAACTCAATGCCACTCCAATTATAGGTAACTTACACAGCAAGCTTAAAATTAAGTTGTAAGAACAATACAGATACCTACCTACATTATAATGATTAACTATGTGCATTTGTATTTTTTTTAACAGACAAGGAACATAATGACGATAAACGAAGCCGTTCAATCTTTAAACCCGAGTGTGTCAGTTAAAATCGGGATCGGAATATATTTGTTCTCCAACGCACTACTCTCACTGGGCACTGAAAGGCATTTGAAGTTTTATGAAGCCACTATTAATAAAGGAGAGGTACGTATTATACTACATCTGTATTTTTACCCCGACAAAAAAAGGGGTGTTATAAGTTTGACGCGTGTCTGAATGTGGCATCGCAGCTACCTAAACGAATGGAGCGATTTCGATTTGTTTTTTTTTTGTTTGAAAGCTGACCTGATCGAGATGGTTCTTAGCTATATGTTTGATAAATTCGGTTCAGACGTTTAAGATTGATTTTTTTATATTTGAGATTTATACTGGTCTATTTGTTTTACGCTCACGCCCATAATCCTTAACAGGGTACACTACAATACAATATACTTTATTTGCACACAAAGACATACAATACAATTAACAGAACATAAAACATAGTGTACAACAAGGCGGCCTTATTGCTAGTGTTAGACTAAAACACCTTTTACTCATGAAACAGTCCTTTTAATTCGATATTTTACAAATTACAATGCGAGAACACATAAACACCGATCTACGCGCGAAAACGATCTGTCAAAGTGCCGTGTAGTGTTGCGCCACACCGCGTGGACTGGTAGTGTTGTACCAATTGTGTCGTTGATCGATTTTCTCTTAACACTAGGTAGCAATTTCTTCCAGGCAACCTTAGGGTAGGACAGCAGTAAGGTAAGAAGTAGTTGGTGGTGCATAAAATTAAATACATATTAATAATACAAATAAACAAATATATAAGTATACATACAGTCGTGGCCAACTAATTAGGGGCAGTTAAGACACCAAACAATATTAACTATTCAAATCCTTTTATTATAACCTATATTCGATATTATTGTCTGTTACTTTATAAACATATTAACTGATAGTACTCTAGTTCTTAGCATAAAATAAAAATAAAATAAAATACATACTATTCGTATACAACCTCATCAAAACACATTAACAAATAAATGTGGTACAAAAGATCTGGCCACCTAATTAGGGACATTTAGTTTTTGCCTTCTAATTTCAAAAAAAAAATAAAAAGTTATAGCTTTTCTTTTGCGCGTTTTCAATTTTGGCGGCAATTTGAAAAGCGAGATCGTTACTGTGTGTTTTGTAAACTCATAAAATGATTAAAGATATGGGTCGAAAAAAGAGTTGTGACGCAACAATGCGAAAAGTAATTATTAATTTTTACCAGCGTGGGTGGCCGTACAGGAAAATAGCAGATCATTTGGAATATTCCAAAAACATGGTCTACAATGCTGTGGCATATTTCAAAGCGCATAACACAACTGAAAGTGTGCCTAGAAAGAAGAGACCAAGAAAAACCACCCCACAAGATGATCGCAGAATGATTGCTCTCGCGAAGAGAGATCCCTTTATGGGTTCCGTTCATATCAAGAGCGAAGTTTTTGGACCAGAAATGAATGCTGGAGTATCAGCGAGGACCGTCAGAAGGCGGCTAGTGGAGGCAAAACTCGTAGGAAGAGTAGCACGCAAAGTTCCGTTACTGAAGAAATTACACAAACAAGCAAGATTGGCGTTTGCAAGGAAGTATGGACATTGGACTGTTGCTCAATGGAAAAATGTGCTCTTTTCTGACGAGACCAAAATAAATTTGATTTCATCAGATGGCAGACAATATGTGCGACGTCCAATAAAATCAGCCATGAATCCAAAATATACAAAAAAGCAAGTGAAACATGGAGGAGGCAATATTCAGATCTGGGGCTGTTTTTCAGGACATGAAATAGGGCCAATAAAAAAAAATAAAGGCAAATTAGACCAGTTTCAATACAAACAAATGATACCGTATGCTGAAGCTGAAGAAGTGTTGCCAGTGTTGTGGACATTCCAACACGATAATGACCCAAAGCATACAGCGCATTCCGTCAAATCGTTCCTAGCGCAGCAGTCAGTGACGGTACTGGATTGGCCCGCAAACAGCCCAGACCTAAACCCAATCGAACACTTATGGTACGAAGCCAAGAAAAAAATTTCAACTCGACGTACTGCAACAAAAAATCAGCTTTACGACGAATTCCAAGCTGTTTGGAATAATATTCCTTTAGAAACATGCAATAATTTGATTGCATCGATGCCACGCCGATGTCAAATGGTTTTAACCAACAAAGGAAACCATACTGGTTATTAGAATATCGGTTTTCCATTTTTTTTTGTTTAAATTTTGTTAATTACCTTTTTTATATAATAAACATTTAAATATTACCCAGCATATTTATTTTTATGGTCAAAATTTTACATGTCCCTAATTAGTTGTCCATATATTAGTTAATAATGAGAAAAAAGCAGTGCCGTATTTATTTAAAAAAATAGGATGGCAAGTAGCTATTTCCTTCCCTGACCACTAAGTATTTAGAATACTAGTCAATTTACTTGTTGCCAATGGTAAAAGCTTCAAAGCTACGTTCTGAAATGGTTTCTCGGCATTAAGAGAAACTCGTGCATTTTCGTGATATAGCGTCCCTAATTAGTTGGCCACGACTGTATATATAATTATATATAAATAAATATGTAAAATATAAGTATAACATACATCTATATATATACATATAGGGTAGGCAGAGCATCAGTGGTTCTAGCGAACCACTTGATGCCACGTTTGACACAAATTATGAGGGTTATCAGATGAAACAAGTTGTATAATGGTGAGAGCTGGTCAGCCTTTCGCCCATTATACAGCAAAACCCTCGCATCCCACTTACATACTTTTACTGTATAGGGTACCTGGGAAGTGTTGGTAGCTGGCACATTCTAAGTTTTTCTTTCACTCCCAGTCCAGCGTGGAAGGAAATATTATATTTACTGATACGTCATAGACGAATTCGAAGAGCACGTATGAAGCGAATTATGAATTTAGAGGAAGCGGAAGAGTTGTGCTTGGATCGGACCAAGTGGCAATATGTGGTCTTTGCCTACCCCAACGGGATAAAGGCGTGAGTTTATGTATGTATGGGTATCTATAGACTATAAAGTCGGATTTCTAATCAGACGGAGTAAACTGACACATCGAATGTTGCCGCTTTTTTACAAAATGCAATTAATGTTGTGCTTAAATGATTTACTCAATTTAATCATTTCAGTTCAGTGATCTAAAATCCAAAATATCTCTCTAATGTGTGTTTTTGCTACCTATTAAGGGGAACTAGAACACAAAAAATGGGACATAAATAAGAAACATATTATTTTCATTATAATAATTTATTCACTATCGGAAGAATCGTCATCATCATCAGTCACATTTATCAAAAATCTGTCACTAACAGTATCAATGTGGTCGTCGAGCTGGATGTCTGACAATTAACTGACGGTAATTTAAATGCTCTAAAATTATTTGCATTTTATTCATAGTCACATCTTTTGAACTATTTCTGAATGAGTCAAATACTTCACTATAATGTGAAAGTTGGTATCATTATTATGTTAGTTGACATTTCGATCTGTCAGTTTACTCCGTCTGATTAAAAATTTTAGTATAGTTTGAGATTTTCGTATAGACCTGTTAGCATTGTGGCGTGAAGATAGTAACCTCCGATAACGAAACTGTATCATATTATGGATCTTGGAATATTGTTGATTTTATTGTTGCGATAGAAACAATCCCTCAGATACGTACTGAGCGCTATTCTTCATCTATTCGAAAAAAAAATTTGATCTCCCATACAAAATGGGCTTTATGCTGATGAAGTTTGTATGGGAACTCAATTTTTTTTTTGTATTTTGACCTATGTTCCTTGGGAAAGTTTTTCAGTTTCATGGACTGATTAACCACCCGAGAGTTTAAAAGAGATTTACCTAAAACCATGTATACTAATATTATAAAGAGGAAAGATTTGATTGTTTGTTTGTTTGCATTGAATAGGCTACGAAACTACTGGACCGATTTGAAAAATTCTTTCACCATTAGAATCCTACATTATCCCCGATGGACACAGGCAACATAATTTTCCCGAATTCCCACGGGAACGAAGTCCCGGGCTGAATGCTAGTCTTTTGTATTGCGCACTGCAAAGGAGTGGAATTGTCTGCCAGCGTCTGTATTTCCAAGCTCATACAACCTGAATATCTTTAAAGTACGAGTGAATAGGCTTCTTCTGGGTGAGCTCGCTACATCCTCGACCGCATCTTTGTGTTGAACTAGATTGTGGTCAAGAGTAATTTTTTTTTCCTTATTTTAATATTTTTATTAAACATATACAGGTGTCGGCTGTTGATATTAAATAGAAAAAGAGGAAGAAAAATTCGATGCGAGCGAGACTTGAACCCGTGACCGTGGCGTACCGTGCCAACACTCTAACCAACTGAGCTATAGCATCGTCAAGTATTAATAATAAACTTGACGATGCGATAGCTCAGTTGGTTAGAGCGTTTTGGCACGGTACGCCATGGTCGCGGGTTCAAGTCCCACTCGCATCGAATTTTTCTTCCTCTTTTTCTATTTAAGAATAAACCCATTCTAAATAAAAAATAAAGCAATAAAGCTGCTTTAGTACTAACCGAACTCAAAGGGTACCAACTAGGGCTTTCGAATACCGGATTTTTTGAATACCGGTATTAATACCGAAAAAAAAATTCTCAATACCGGGATCCCGGGATACCGGTATTGAAAAAAAAAAAACATTTTTTTTTCAGATTTATCATTCTTTCGGAAGGTGTTTATGTAGAAGGTATTTTCTCCACTAAATAAAACAAATAAGTTTGCCACGCAGAACCATTTATTTATGTTATAATATTTTTTACGTCTCACTTAGACAGATCAGTCTTTTTGTATACAATAATTCGTACTAAAAAAAATATGATAGAAAATTTCGGCCATATAACCAGTCTCTATTTAAATTAATCATATTAATAAAATTGTGTTTAATAGACCATTTAATACCCTTTAAATAAAAGTAATAAAATTAATGATTTACTAAATTTTATTTCCAATAATAAGAAAAAAACTGCTGATCTCGCCATAAAACAAAAACAGAAAACATGACAGTTTTGAATAACAACGAATTTTTTGAATTAATATATTTTGTATTGCCTCCTCGTGCTTCCATTACTGCGTTTACGCGGTTCGGCATACTGTACATCAAGTTCCTGATACGATTTTGGGGAATATTCTCCCATTCCTCTGTGAGAGCAATTGTGAGCTCACGAAGTGTGGTTGGGGGAGGGTTTCGTTGTTTTACGAATCTCCCTAGCTCGTCCCAAGCATGTTCGATCGGGTTGATATTCAGGCTGCGTGCTGGCCACTCCATAGTATGGAGTCCATACGAGTAATGTTCATCTCTTGAAGATAGTCATTTACAATCTGACCTGTGTGAGGTCGGGCATTGTCATGCATAAAAATGGCATCCTCACCCAAATTTACCATAAATGGACCAACGTGTTCTGTTCATTTAGGATTTCTTCCACATATCTTTCGCTAGTTAAAGAGCCGTTTTCTATGAACACCAGTTCTGTGCTACTCTCAGAAGAAATTCCGGCCCACACAAGTACAAACCCACCGCCTTAGGCTACTTTTTCTTCGATGCATGCTTCCTTGAACCTTTCCCCTGGTCTTCTATACACTCTGTGTCTTCCATCGTGCTCGTAGAGCATACATTTAGATTCGACGGAGAACATAACTTTTGACCAATCTTCAATATTCCAATTCAACTGGTTTTAGGCATACCTTAGTCTTGAAATACGATACCCACGCTCCAATTTAGGGCCGTTTGCAGGTCTTAGTGGTTTCAAGTTAGACTCAGCAAGTCGTCGTTTTACCCTCCATGCGTTTGGGTTACTTCCTCTGAGGCGACGAAACTGATTTGTAAGTTCAGTTCCTGTGAGAAAGCGATTACGAAGCATGGTGTTCACCAAATATCGATCTTCTTGTGCTGTGGTACGTTTTTGAGTACATAAGTATCAAAATCAAAATTTTGCGTAAAATAGATAAAGAATATTAGATCTCATATAAGTCATAACTTACATTTTTATGTTGTATCGTATCCATCCAGTTATACAGCACGTACAACACAACAGATCAGAGCCAGCCAAAACACAGCTATGATAACGCGTGCAATTCCACTGCTCACTGTTTGATGACTAACTGCTTCGCCTTGCACCTGAGGCGGGGCGTGTTGGGAATTTTTCCTACCGGGCGTCGTGGCGCTAGTGTCACCTCAAACTGGCAAGGACTCTTAAAATGACTTAATTTTGTTGTGATTGCCACTAAGTCGTTAAGTAATTAAAATATCGATTTGGAAATTTCCGAAATGATATAATTAATGTGTTTCTGCGGCAGTGATTGTCTATTGCAACGAGTTTTGCTCTAAAAATAAAATGAAATCACTAATACCGGGATCCCGGTATTAGACATTTCAATACCGGTATTGAAAATGTCTAAAAAAGTCCGGGATCCCGGTATTAGCCAATACCGGGATCCCGGTATTGGAAGCCCTAGTACCAACCGAGCCCTATTACTCTCTTTACGTAACTTTTGAACCGTAGTAGATAGCTATGTAAAATTTTCACAGAATAATAACTTAATAACTGGCCAATATCACGACCAACTATAAAAATCGTAGTTAACTATCTACAAAATTAAAATGTAGGTAACGGAGAAATTAAGGAAATAAAAAAAAATTGCAACCCTCGGAGTTTCTGGCCTATTCTTCTCTGAGGAAGACTGCACCCTTGCAAATAGGCGCAAATACTAATGTAATTCACCACGACTTATTTTAAGTACCATTCTGAATGTTCTATGAAATTAAGCTATTTTTGACTTTGTTGATAAAATATTCCCAAAGTGTACATTTGCCCACAGATTCTAGCAAGCTTTGCCTTAACAGAGATCGCCCACGGTTCCGACGCTCGACTCATGCGCACCACTGCTACGTATGACGTTGCGGCTAGACAGTTTGTTATACACACGCCAGACTTCGAGGCTGCTAAATGCTGGGTTGGTAATCTAGGTAAAACATTAAGAGACATTTTACTTTATTTATTTTTAGCTTTTTATATACACTAGCTTTCCGCCAGGGACTTCGTTCCCGTTGGAATTTGGGAAAGTTATGTAGCCTATGTGTTAATGCAGGGTGTCAGCTACCTCTATATCAAATTTGATCAAAATTGGTCCAGCCGTTTGAGCGTAAAAGAGTAACAAACATCTATACATACATCCAAACAAACTTTCGCGTTTATAAGGGGTCATCCACATATTACGTCATAGCTTATGGGGGAGGGTCATACCAAACGTGACAGTGCATGTTAAGGCGACTACAGCACCTAAATTACGATTTTATGATGCGTAGATAAGCGTGACGCACTGCATTAAATCGAAGAAAAAACTACGGTAATATTCAGGACATAAACTAGATAAGTAGTTTGCTGAAAACATGATTCAGCACTTTTGGTTCGATAGAAAAAGCTCACAAAGTCACCTCTAAATACCAATATTGTATATCTTTTAAGCTGTAAAAACGATAGTGAAATGCACACAGGAACTTGAATTTGCTATCAAAATGTTCGTGATTGAACACTCTCGATAAGTAGTTAACGCATTTTTCGATTTAAGCTGTTACCTTTCCATAAATCTCATTTTTCTAACTTTCGAACATGTTTTTACGCACGCACGCTTTCATAGTCCGTAAACTTCGTGTATCGACACTGTTCGCACTGCCGGCCCAGGCCTGTTGAGAGACGGAGATGGCACTATTCCTATGTGTGCTGCCTTTATCGGGTACCAAAAAGGGATACCAAAAAAGCGTAACATAGGAGATCAAAAAGTCGAAATTTTGCGACCGTCCAGCCCCTAATATTAGTAAGGATATGCTCAGCTCATGCCTACAGTCCCTTTCAGGGTAACGCAGAGTATCAGTGTTTTTAAAACCAATTGATGCCACGGTGAGAGGTGGTCAGCCTTTCGCCTTCAATACAGCAAAACCCTCGCGAGTGGGACTGACTTTTACAGTATGCCTGGGAAGATTAGGCTTTAGCTGGGTAAAAGTTTCTAATGCAGGCAACGATGTTGAGGTAGACTCAGATACACGGACTTCAAAAATAAAACAACAGTACCTACCAAAAAACTAACTACTTAAATAATATAGTCTTTTTATTTTTTTAGCACTGCTGTTTTATTTTTTAAGCCGGTTTCAATATTTTTCTACAAAGTTTATATTTATCAATTTTTAATGAACATAAGGGATCATCCATAAATTACGTCACACCTTAAGGGGGGGAGGGGGTTGGCCAAGTGTGACATTGTGTGACAAGGGGGTGGGAGGGGTCATAAGTTTCGTGACGCCACATTTCAAAATGTGTTATGAGTATCAAAACGCATTAACTATTAACGATAAAACTTAACTTCCTCAGCCCAAAGCACTCTTTTTACGTTTTTACTTTGGTTGAGACAATGAGTTTTGAGTTCCCAAAAAAAACAATTCTGTTAAGTACTGCTTTTATTAGAAAAGCTGTTGGCTTAGCAAGCTGTTTGACGTCGGACCAGATGATCGCGAACCAGACGGCCCTTCACAGAACCTACCACACCGCATGAGCCTATTGGACGACACCTCAGATTCAGAGCAAATTAAGGTATCGTTGCCTGGGGTGGATTAATAGGAGGCAGGTCTCATTTGTGTTTCCTTATTCGCCTCTTACGACACCCACGGAAAGAGATGGGGTGGTGTTTTAAGTACTAACATCTTGAATTTCTATGAAATAAAGCTATTTTGATTTTGACTGAGACGTAGCGGGGGACTTTGTTTTAATAATTATTAGTAATAACATAGTAGTGTCAGTTTTCACAACAAGCAACATCCTTCTATGTAGTAAACCAACTGAAACTTCTATTGTTTTCTATAGGATGTTATTGAACTAGGACGTCAGAAAAGCCTTTATGTAAATTTCAATCTAGTTGAAAATAATAAATATTGTACTAATATTATAAATGCGAAAGTTTGAGAGGATGTATGGAGGTTTGTTACTCTTTCACGCTCAAACGGCTTGACCAATTTTGATTGAATTTGGTATGGAGGTAGCTGACTTCCTGGATTAACATATAGGCTACATTCATCAGCCCATATACGTCCCCACTGCTGGGGCACGGGCCTCTCTCAATAATATGAGGGGTAAATGCCATACTCACCACGCTTGGCAGACGGGTTGGCGAGGGTTTTGATATAATTGCAGAGTTTTCCTTCTCTGTGTGCAGATGAACTTGCTTGCATATTTACCTTAGTCGCCTTGTACGACACCTCGGTAAGAAAGAGGGTGGTCCTATTCTACTCTGCCGGGGACTCACACGGTTCTGACACAGGCTACATAATTTTCCCAAATTCCCACGGGAATGAAGTCCTGGGCGGGAAGCTAGTTGTATAATGAGTAGTGATATCAAATATACTAGATTTTTTCTGATTAGTTTAATATTTACTGCATGTTGGAAAATACGGAATTCAGTGCTTTCAAACTATTTTCAAAGTTATTGCCTCACACAGTGTGAGAATTTATTACTGTTTTGAAATTTGTGGCATATTTTTAAAATAAAGTAAGGTGATGTGGTATTTTTTTTATAAACTATAAACTTTTTCACATATTTTCTTATCAATTCTTAGTGTATTTCATGTCTTCGTTTTGCGAATTTAATGATTAATTACATGATAAACTAAACATTATTATAAAATATATTCCATTCTATCCAAGTCACCTAAAGTTTGTTAAACTTACTTATCTATACATATAATAAATCTGTAACAGACTAGACTGTACGTACATTGATTATTTTTTGGAATCTTTTTCCAGGGGGCTTTACTATCGAAACAGACACCAAATCAACATTTATTTTTATTTTTGTCTGTCTGTCTTTCCGAACGCACATCACGCAAAAACTGCAGGACATATTTGAATGAACCCTCCTGAATTATGTAGTCTGAGGTTCGGAATTTCGGAATAACATCAAACATAAAATATTTTTCAAAATTCTACCCCTAAAGGGGTCAAAAAGAGGGTCAAAGTTTGTATGGAACTACGTGAATCCTTTGTCCAATCTCTTTATAATTGCATGGATACATTTTGGGCAATTCATTTTAAAGGAATATATCGAAAGTATTCAGTTACTAATGTTCTATTAATAGTAAAGACATCTACACACTGAAAGACCCACACTAAGGTTTTCCTTTGTGTCGGGGGTCCATCGGAACAAACAAAGACAAACACAAACACCTAGACCCGAGAACAAACATCTGCTTTTTATACAAATGTTTTCCACGACTGGGGATCGAACCCAAGACCCGTCGGTCAAGAGGCAGCGCCACTATCACTCGACCAAACCGGCCTTCCAAGCATATTGTCCAAGCATATTTGCCGTGTGAGTCCCCGGCAGAGTAGAATAGGACCACCCTCTTTCTTACCGAGGTGTCGTACAAGGCGACTAAGGTAAATATGCAAGCAAGTTCATCTGCACACAGAGAAGGAAAACTGCAATTATATCAAAACCCTCGCCAACCCGTCTGCCAACGTGTTGAGTATGGCATTTAGCGTGGTGAGGGAGGCCAGTGTCCCAGCAGTGGGGACGTATATGGGCTGATGAAGAAGAAGCAGATATTTATTTATTTAAATACAATAAGCGTGGACAAAATTGTCTAAATATATACATATTATACTTGAACACCCAAATTCCTAACGAATAATTGAAAAAATACGAACCCGCAACCTTCAGATCAGTAGGCAAGGTCATTACCGACTGAGCTATCCAGTCAAGTTCGACCATAATTTCAATTAGTATTCAAAATGGCATTTCTGTAGCGGCTGCCTCATGAGATTGTTTAAAAATAAATCGTTTGCATTGCCGCTGCGCATTGTTACAAAATCTGTTATCGTTTTCAAATTATGCACAGCTGTAATATGTTTCAACATCGATCTCTCAAATTTTGCTACCAATGTGTTATAGTGTGACCTGGAGTGTGGGGTTATAACATATTGTGTTATCAGAGCTCATATACGTCCTCACCAAGGGGCACGGACCTCCCTTAGAAACTGGGAAGGGGATTTACATCTAAATATATAAAAGGAGAAACTGACTGACTGACTGACATATCAACGCACAGCCTAAACGGCTAAACGTAGGCACTTGAAATTTGGAAGGGACGTAGCTTAGGTACCGTAGAGGTGCACTAAGAAAGGACGTCCAGAAATTCCCACGGGAACGGGAATTAGCGGGAAAATACTTTTGTGTGAAAAATCTAAACCGCTTAAGTTAGACGCTTGAAATTTGGCATGCAGGTACCTTAGTAAACTTAAAGCTTAGTTGCAACAGGATATTGCAAAATTCCCACGGGAACGGGAGTTAGCGGGAAAAAACTTCACGCGGTTCCCGAAGTTCACGCGGGCGAAGCCGCGGGCGGAAAGCTAGTTGGGATATAAGTACTTCCTACTAGAGTGGACATCGCGAATCGCTAATTTGTATTGTAGCACGCGTTGTGGTCCATAGACCACGCGTCCTTTAGTCTGCGGGCGGCGGCGCGCGCCGCCTATCGAAATTAGTACAGAAACATAAAAATAACACAGAACACGTGGTTATTAATTAAGGGGCCGTCCATTTATCACGTGATGTTTTTTTTAGCAGTTTTCCCCCTTGGTGATACGTGGTGAGGTTTAAGACTGACCCCCCTCCCCCACCGAAAATCACGTGTATTTTTAAGTACCTACAAATAATCTTAAAATTTTTAGAATATTGTCTTTAAATACAGCTGCGAAGTAAAATCTAATTTTAAAAATGTCTAGACAGAAATATTGCAGGTTGTTTTTGACTGGAATAACACTACACGCCCGTTTTTCGGTTTAGAAATCGCGCGTTTGACGAAAAAATAAATACACGTGATATCTTGCTACACCCTCCCTCCCCCTTGTGATGTTTCGTGATTTTTGCTAAACCCCCCCCTTTCGAGCCTCACGTGATTAATGGACGGCCCCTAACTACGATCGACTACAAGTAATTAGTTTTTCCCGGAAACGTCAAGTTAAACCATCGCGCGATTGTGTGTGCAGGTCTGTTTTTTAGTATTTGTTGTTATAGTGACAACAGAAATAACGTCACACGAATTTCATGATTTTTTGACCCCTCCCCCCTCCTTGTCACAGCTGGTCACATTTGTAAGACTCCCCCCTCCCTAGCGTGACGTCACATATTTTGCATATTTTCCATTTTTTGTAATTTTCTAATAAAAGGAGTACTTAATAGAGTTGTTATTTTTTTGGGAACATAAAAACTCATTGTATCAACCAAAGTAAAAACGTAAAAAGAGTGCTTCGGACTGAGGAGGTTAAGTTTGTCGTTAATAGTTAACGCGTTTTGATAACACATTTTTTGAAATGTGACATCACGAAACTTATGACCCCTCCCACCCCCTTTGTCGACCCCCTCCCCTCCTCTTAACGTGTGACGTAATTTATGGATGGTCCCAAATATAGCATCTGTGAAAATTTCAACTGTCTAACTAACACGGTTCATGAGACACAGCCTGGTGACCATTATCTATGAAAACGATCAAAATAATTACGTGTTTTGTATGGGAGCCCCCTTAAATATTTGTTTTATTCTGTTCTTAGTATTTGTTATAGCGGAAACATAAATACATACATCATCTGTGAAAATTTCAACTGTCTTACTATCACGGTTCTTGAGATACAGCCTGGTGACGCGTACGGAACCCTAAAAAAACATTTTTTCTTGATTTCAGGCAGAACATGCACGCATTCTCTGGTATTCGCCCAGCTGATCACTCCAGATGGTACCAATCATGGTCTACATGGGTTCGTGGTGCCCATCAGAGACCCTGACACGCTTGAAACGTACCCTGGACTAATTGTAGGCGATATGGGCGAGAAAATAGGCGTCAACGGCACGGATAATGGGTATGATCAAGTCCCTTGTATCTTTGTTTACCTGCAATACTCTTGTGAATCACATTTATTTATTTATTTATTATAAAATGGGTTAACTCTTGACCTCAATCTTGACCATAAGGTCAAAGATGAGGTCGACGATGGAGCGAGTTAACCCAGAAAATGCCTACAAAGGCACTGGTACTCCTACGCACCGACGGAACACAGTAAGCTGTTTGGCGTCGGACTTCGGTAGGAGGGTGGTCGCGAACCAGACGGCCCTTTACAGAGCCTACCACACCGCATGAGACCATAGGACGACACCTCAGATTCAGAAAAAAATGAAGTGTGGTTGCCTGGGATGGCTTACTAGGAGGCAGGTCTCATTTGTGTTTCCTTAGTCGCCTCTTACGACACCCACGGAAAGAGATGGGGTGGTGTTATTCTCAACCGATCACCACACGGTTAAAACATCTTGTAGCTATAGTATAACTTGTGAATTACATCTTTTAACTACATATATGTATAACTAGCTTTCGACCGGGACTTCGTTCCCGTTGGAATTTGGGAAAGTTATTTAGCCTATGTGTTAATCCCTAGTGTCAGCTTCGTCCATACCAAATTTTATCAAAATTGGTTCAGCCGTTTGAGCGTGAAAGGGTAACAAACATCCATACAAACTTTCGCGTTTATAATATTAGTAAGGATTATTGTCCACAACTTCAATCTCAATAACGCCTATCAGCAGATTACCACAAACAAAAACGTCATCTAAATACATAATATGGATGTCTTTTTTTTCGATAAAATTTAAGTATATGGGACCATCTCAAGAGTACACTCTTCAAAGCAAAAAAAGCGGCGTCGGCGTTTTTTTTTTAAATAAAGTGACAATAATATATATACACATCAACACGGTATAGGGATATTGAACGATTTTCCATACAAAAGAGGTCTGTTTGAGAAGCTATAAAAGCATACTCGAAATACATGTAGCGCTATAAATTTCAGACGAGCAAGTGCTAAACCTGAATTTTTAATTCTAATCAATACATTTTGTTTTACTTTAAATTTGTGAAAACGTGACGAAAATGAAAAAAAAAATTGCGTAAATTCGACTATTTTCATACAAAAATCAGGCAAAAAGTGCATTTTCGTGTTCGTTTCCGTCACGTTTTCACAAATTTCAAGTAAAACAGAATGAATTGAATAGAAATAAAAATTCAGGTTTAGCACATACTCGTCTGAAAATTATAGCGCTCCATGTATCTCGAGTATGCTTTTATAGATTCTCAAACAGACCTCTTTTGTATGAAAAATCGTGCAATATCCCTAGACCGCGTTGATGTCTGTATATTTTTCTTACAATTACTTTCGTGTGTATAACCACTCCTGAGTCTGGCGTTGTTGTATCTGTATGAAATTCTAAAAAAAAATCCTCGGAAGGAAAGTCCTTATTGTGTATCACCTTTTCAGACGAACGATAAAGGTGCAACACTTGATATCATTCGTCATCATGTTATCAGTATTAATTTGTATAGATATCGCTATCACAACACGGCCCTTCCGCGAAAATGCGTTAATTATCTATAAAACTGAGTCATACAAAACGAAATGATGTGACATGATATCTATGTTATATCATAAACAAAATGATGCAACATAATAAATATTTTGCCGTTTATTGCCGGTTTTCAGGGTTATTTGCAAATAATTTTTGATGATAATTTTACTTGTTTGCGGTGGTTACTGCAGTTGTAATCTTCTCATGTTTATAAAATTCTCTCGCCTTTCAACTATTCATTTACAAAAAAGGATTTAACAAAAATAAAATTTTAAAAAAATAGTTTTTAAAAATTACTTGATTAAAAACTAAAAAGGAAGAAATAAAAGTTTTATCTTCCAAAAAATTTAAACTAAATATGCCAACTACTCTTTGAGGTTGGTGCCTAAGTTTAAAAGAAACATTTACACCGACCTCAAGAATTTTTTTTGCGTATTTACTTTAGATTTTTTGATGTTCGAAGTGAAGAAATTATAAACCAAGTACTTTTGAAATTATTAAGGACATGAGTTCTTAATAAAAATTATAATACGTAGCCGCTTTGTGTCCAATAATAAGTATTTTAAAGATGTTACATATTTTTTATGTCCTTCATGAGAAAATGTATAGTATAAGGTATTTATTTCTCACTGTCCTTAGAATTGATATATTTGATGTTGGAATCTTGGTCGATTGACAATAGATATAAAATAGTGAGAAAAAATACCTTCCCATGAATTTTAACCTACTGGTTACCTAAGATTAAAATCGTATTTTACAAAGTACACATGACAGCAATCAGTCTTTACATGTTGACCTTGACATCGCCCTTATCTGGCTCGTAATAGCGCCGGTTTTCGTAGTGCAAATAGGTAACCTGATGTGCTGCTGTCTGTACATACAAGTCCATTTTAAAAACATATATTGCCTAACACGATAATTCAACGATATTTTTAATGCAATGTAGACCTTTGACCCAGTCATTTTATATTTATTTAAATAAACCTGACCCTTCTGCCTGTTTAAAAGGATTAAGCTGTTAATTTAAAAGGTTGGTAAACAAGAGGTGTAAAAAGCATTTACGTAAAATGTAAATACATAAATAACATATTTTATTATTTGTTTTCAAAGACGCAATTTTGTATATAGTTTTGGTATTCAAGTTATTGTTTCATACATTGTTAATCAAGTTTCAAATTCGGAGTACGCTGAGCAGATAAGATAGATTAATAGGGTAGTAATTTCTTTTGTTAAGGCAACTACAGCACCCGATCGTTCTTGAGCAAAAGGCGGCACACATAGGAATAGTGCCATCTCCGTCTCTCAACAGGCCTGGACCGCCAATGCGGACAGTGTCGATACACGAAGTTTACGCACGCACACATGGACTATGAAACTGTGCGTGCGTAAAAAAAATAGTTAGAAAAATGAGATTTATGGAAAGGTAACAGCTTAAATAAAAAAATGCGTTAACTACTTATCGAGAGTGTTTAGTCACGAACATTTTTATAGCAAATTCAAGTTCCTGTGTGCATTTTACTATCGTTTTTACAGCTTAAAAGATACACAATATTGGGTATTTAGAGGTGAATTTGTGTGCTTTTTCTATCGAACCAAAAGTGCTGAATCATGTTTTCAGCAAACTACTTATCTAGTTTATGTCCTGAATATTACCGTAGTATTTTTTTCTTCGATTTAATGCAGTGCGTCATGCTTATCTACGTATCATAAAATCGTAATTTAGGTGCTGTAGTCGCCTTAATTAATTCAATAGCAGCTCTTTTACCTGATTAATATCCTGGTATATACCGTTTTTTTATATCTTTAAAAATAAGATTTTTTTAATATCTGACGTCTCATAGTATAGTGCCGCCATATAAATTACATACAAAATTCGTTTTATTAGAAAGTGATAGACAAAAAAAACCTCTTTGGCTTGTCGTTTCTGGGAAGCCGATCATAGTTAGAGTTAGATTAGATATACTATTTAAGTATTTTATAAGCTTCCCTTACACCCTTTATATGCTTTGATTGGCGTATTTAGCTTATAACAATCTTTGCCTATGGTTGTCAATAAATTAAATAAAAAAGTGAAAAATAGTAATTATTTGCGCGATTAGGCAGTTTTCAAAACCAAGGAATCCAATCTTTTTTTGTTACAGATTTATGATGTTCAATCAATACCGGATACCTAGGGAGAACCTTCTGAATCGTGTTGGTGACGTCACAGAAGAGGGGGTGTACGAGAGCTCGTTCTCAGAGCCGAGCAGGATACTCGGCGCGGCGTTAGAAAACTTATCCGCAGGTAAATTATAATTGACGGCCGGATTTATAAATAGGGAATATGCATGTATTTTTAGATATTTTCATTAAATAACTTCCATCGCTAAATAATCGTAAAAAAATATCTACAATGAAAAGTAATTAGAAGTAATTTATTTCTATAGTCAAAAGTAGCTAACTGAAATGAGAACTTTAAACGGCCATCTTTTAGGCGTGACGTCACATTACACTTTGCCTACAAAGATTTTGGATTAATTTCACTGTTTTTTAAATGTATTTAGACTAAAGTTTCACTTAATTCTTCATGGAACAATACTTTCTGTCTATAGAACGGTCTAAAAAACCAATACAAATATTAATTCATTTGAGTGATTTTGTTGTCGTGTACTCGTGACGTCATTATACACTCTGACAGTAGCAACGCGTTTCGGATATTTGAATATTCCGCAGTTTTTCTGCACTTTTGAAATATCAATTTCTGACTCTAATATGTTCGTGAAGTGCTAATGATTATTGAAAAGAAAAGTTTATATGAAGAAAACAATTTATTTTGACTCGAAACTTCGTCAAGATATACCTTCAAGCAATTAAATGATCACGTGTTTCGCGATTTTTCTAAAATCATCCCCTAAGAGGTTAATAATTAAATGGGTGGCTAAAAGAGTTTTTTGCGCGAGCGAAGCCGCGGGAAAAAGCTTGCGGAAACATATTTTCAGTGTATCATATGTAATTATGTATTTACAAAAAAATATAAGTAAATAGTATATCAGTTAGCACCTGAGCATTTCCGTGCTTTGGAGGGCACGTTAAGCTGTAGGTCCTGTCTGTTGTCGATTGACTACAGTCGTTAAAACTAAGTCAGAGGCCACTGGGAGGTTTGAAAACTCTGACACCAGGGTTAGCTAAGTTCGCCACAAACTTGACTATACCTACACGATAAGAAGAAGAAGCACCCTAAGTACAAATTTTGCTTATTTTGGGGTTGGATGGGGCTGTGTTTCTCTTCTTATCGTGTAGATATAGTCAAGTGTGTGGCGAGCTTGGCTAACCCTGCATCAGAGTTTTCAAACCGCACAATGGCCTCCGACTTGGTTTTAACGACTGTAGTCAATCAATAACAGCCGGGACCGACAGCTTAACGTGCCCTTCAAAACACGAAAACGCTCCTGATAAATTGCCACTTTGGTCACCCATCAGGTTTCCTGCCTCTGTGTACGTTGCTTAATCTCAAGTGTTTTAATTCTCCAAGATTATTTATTTATTTTTATTTCATTAATTTCCAAAAGTGATAATATGAATCGACCCAGTAAACTAAACAACCTACCTTAATATTTCATTAAAACGGTTTGGTAGTTTAGACGTGAAAGGTAACAGATAGACAGACAGAATTACTTTCTCATTTTTAATATTAGCATGGGGAATATTGATCCACGTTTTTCCGAGCTCATACAACCCGAATCTCTTTAAAAATCTGAATAGGCATCTTCTGGGTGAGGTCACTACATCCTCGACCGCATCTTCGCCCTTATGCTAGATTGTGGTCAAGAGCGCACCGGTTGTTAATAAAATAATAAAAAATGCGATTTATTTTGTTTATTTCAGGTCGAATAGGCATAATGCAAGAGAGCTGTCATTCGCTATCGAGTCTGGTTGCGATCGCAGTGCGGTACGGAGCCACGAGGAAACAGTTCGGCAACAAAAACAACGAGATACCTCTACTTGAGTACCCTTTACATGTAAGAAACTTCCCATCGCTTAAGACTAGCATCGCACTAGCTTGAACATAATTATGGCCTCTATCGATTCGTAAGCGTATAAAGGTCCGCACGTTTTGCTTTTTTTGGAATGTTCTTAGTTTTTCGGTAAATGCCTTTAAAAAATTGGAATTTTTTTTGGACAAACTGCTGGCTTGTAAAGTAATTTTAAAAATATAAAAAAATCGAAACGTACAGACTTAGTTTTTAGTGTTCCTAACTCAATTCACTGAGTTCCGTTGGGTATAAACAGTTGACGCCGTTAGTATGGAAAAAACCCATTGTGTGTGCATGTGTGTGTGCGTGCGTGCGTGCGTGTGTGCGTGCCTGCATTTTGTATTGTAGAATAACTATTATTTTTTGTTTCAGCAACATCGGTTGTTTGGTTACGTAGCGGCGGCAGTTATATACAGAATATATTTACAAAGTTTTACCGTCACATATCTTAATTTAGTGGAGAAGTCCAACGCAGGAATTAAAGTCGACAATTTGGTAAGTTTCGCAATTTATTTTATTTGGAAATCTTAACAGCTCCATAAGCAAGCTAGTTATGTATCTCTTACTATAGACATCAACGCGGTCTAGGGATATTGCACGAATTTTCATACAAAAGAGGCCTGTTTGAGAAGCTATAAAGGCATACTCGAGATACACGGAGGGCTATAATTTTCAGGCCAGTAAGTGCTAAACTTGAATTTTCAATTCTAGTCAATAAATTTTGTTTCACTTGAAATTTGTCAAAACGTGACGGAAACGAAAACAAAAATTCACTTTTTCGCAACTTTTTGTATGAAAATGGTCAAATTTACATTTTTTTTTTCATTTTCGTCACGTTTCCACAAATTTCAAGTAAACAAAATTCATTGTCTAGAATTGAAAATTCAGGTGTAGCACTTGCTCGTTATAATTATAGCCCTCTATGTATCTCGAGTATGCTATTATAGCTTCTCAAGCAGACCTCTTTTGTATGAAATATCGTGCAATATCCCTAGAATGTGTTGATGTGTATGTACATTAAATACACGTTCAGCTAGTACTAGAAAGAAGGTAGGACCTGGTGACTCTGTAACACAGGTTCTCCTAGTACGGACACCAGCTCTCACAAAAGATAATCAAATAATTCTGTCATCTGTATCATCACCAACTTTAATAAATAAACAATCTTTTTTAGTTATACATTCAGTTAGACGTTAGGGTACCAAAAATGACTAGAAGATTAGCTAGTAGGATATAGAAGAAATAAAAAGAAAAAAATAATTTTTCTACATTTGGTGAGGTTGGTAGCTAAAGTCTGCCTTTTAATAAATAAAGTCTCTTTTTTTATAAAGCATTTATTCAGAGGATCCTAACTCACGCGGCCGAAGTAACGGGAGAGAGTGTGAAAGTGGTTTAGTATCATGGGGATACTATGAGAAACTTTAAGGGTTAGAGACCCTTAAAGTTTCTCTAACAAATCTTTTTATCAAATTTTTACTGAGGCTTAGACCATGTGAAGATGGTCATGCCAGCCTATTAATTATTCCGTCTAATTTGAAGCGACGTCCTCCAAAATCGGTACAGCCTGATCGCAGCTGGACACAATTTCTCCGCCAAAATACAGTTCATATCTTAACTCTAAAAGACTGATGACGAAACATTTTGTCTCCGACCAAAGTGCTTTCTTATTAAAAAGGAATTTTACTCATTAGATGAATATAGTTCCTCAACATTTTAAACTTGTTATTATTATTGACCGTTTTAACATTTGATAGTTTCATTTTGTTATATTTTATTTCTTTCTTCTGTCATTTTTGTATTAAACTTTGACATATTATTTATTGACTTAAAATATCTACATAATGTAGATTGAATGTTATTAGTATACATATTAAACTAATTACCTACTGGATTTTTGACGATTTCATAATACTATGACATTGCTTTAAACAATATTGTAACTGGAATTTATAATATGAAATAAATGAATCTAATCGACAGTCTTTAACAGTCGCTCCATACATTCAGACGCGATTCCTTAACTTTTACAGCAACGGAACACTCAACAAGCACTTTAATCTTATGGAACCTTTCATTTATAATTACAGGATTATAAAATAAATAAATACATTGTTTATTCATTTACAAAAAGGCATACATGATTAGCATTAGAGACTACAAAAATATTAAAAAAAAATAAAAGCAAACTTAACTAATTAATTAGGTATACGCCTGAACTAGGTGAAACCTGTTTCAGGCAAGCAAATTTTAGGGCCCGTATTATAAATGAAAAATACTGAAATTCACGGAAAAGTGTAATTTTGCGGAACCCTGATGACTTTTCCACGGAACCCACTTTAGAGCCCGTATTACAAAACGAGGCTCAGACTAATCTATACTGAAGTAGCAGTAGTCTTTGTCATTTTGATAGTGAGACATAGAGATAATCAATACTTAAGTACAGATCAAGACTTGAGTATCTTTCTGTAATACGGGCCTACTTTAAAATCACCCCATATATTCAGAAGCACAGACATATACACGACTAGACGACGCAAGTGTGTGTATTTCGCGTGTCGTAAAAGGAGCAAAAAAATGGCTTCCTTTAGCGCCGTTCCATCACTAAATCACTCGGTGACGTCACAGCATGTATAAAATAATGACAAGCTTTGTTTCTATAGAAAAGATGGAACAAGCGTAATCTAAAATTAGCTTTTTTTAGCGCCGTTCCATCGCTAAATCGCTCGTGTGACGTCAGAGTAGGTAGAAAACGAATGGCAGGCTTGGTTTCTATAGAGATGACGAGACAAGCGTAACCTAGTCGTGTATACGTATGTGTTCAGACGCATAGAGCACAGTTCGGCCGGCGTACTACACTCGGCGTGTACTATAACGTGTGTGTCTGGGTACAGAGTGCGGCGGTTTCAGAGGTGCACGCGATGGTGTCGGGCAGCAAGCCGCGCGTCACGTGGTGCGCGCTGCGGGCCGCGCAGGAGTGTCGCGAGACCACCGGCGGACACGGGTACTTGAAGGTACGTACAGTGTCGCGAGACCACCGGCGGACACGGGTACTTGAAGGTACGTACAGTGTCGCGAGACCACCGGCGGACACGGGTACTTGAAGGTACGTACAGTGTCGCGAGACCACCGGCGGACACGGGTACTTGAAGGTACGTACAGTGTCGCGAGACCACCGGCGGACACGGGTACTTGAAGGTACGTACAGTGTCGCGAGACCACCGGCGGACACGGGTACTTGAAGGTACGTACAGTGTCGCGAGACCACCGGCGGACACGGGTACTTGAAGGTACGTACAGTGTCGCGAGACCACCGGCGGACACGGGTACTTGAAGGTACGTACAGTGTCGCGAGACCACCGGCGGACACGGGTACTTGAAGGTACGTACAGTGTCGCGAGACCACCGGCGGACACGGGTACTTGAAGGTACGTACAGTGTCGCGAGACCACCGGCGGACACGGGTACTTGAAGGTACGTACAGTGTCGCGAGACCACCGGCGGACACGGGTACTTGAAGGTACGTACAGTGTCGCGAGACCACCGGCGGACACGGGTACTTGAAGGTACGTACAGTGTCGCGAGACCACCGGCGGACACGGGTACTTGAAGGTACGTACAGTGTCGCGAGACCACCGGCGGACACGGGTACTTGAAGGTACGTACAGTGTCGCGAGACCACCGGCGGACACGGGTACTTGAAGGTACGTACAGTGTCGCGAGACCACCGGCGGACACGGGTACTTGAAGGTACGTACAGTGTCGCGAGACCACCGGCGGACACGGGTACTTGAAGGTACGTACAGTGTCGCGAGACCACCGGCGGACACGGGTACTTGAAGGTACGTACAGTGTCGCGAGACCACCGGCGGACACGGGTACTTGAAGGTACGTACAGTGTCGCGAGACCACCGGCGGACACGGGTACTTGAAGGTACGTACAGTGTCGCGAGACCACCGGCGGACACGGGTACTTGAAGGTACGTACAGTGTCGCGAGACCACCGGCGGACACGGGTACTTGAAGGTACGTACAGTGTCGCGAGACCACCGGCGGACACGGGTACTTGAAGGTACGTACAGTGTCGCGAGACCACCGGCGGACACGGGTACTTGAAGGTACGTACAGTGTCGCGAGACCACCGGCGGACACGGGTACTTGAAGGTACGTACAGTGTCGCGAGACCACCGGCGGACACGGGTACTTGAAGGTACGTACAGTGTCGCGAGACCACCGGCGGACACGGGTACTTGAAGGTACGT
Source organism: Aproaerema taeniolella (assembly GCA_949987775.1). Classification (NCBI taxonomy): domain Eukaryota; kingdom Metazoa; phylum Arthropoda; class Insecta; order Lepidoptera; family Gelechiidae; genus Aproaerema; species Aproaerema taeniolella. Next base: position 2,660,270 of record OX465252.1, read on the forward strand.
ACAGTGTCGCGAGACCACCGGCGGACACGGGTACTTGAAGGTACGTACAGTGTCGCGAGACCACCGGCGGACACGGGTACTTGAAGGTACGTACAGTGTCGCGAGACCACCGGCGGACACGGGTACTTGAAGGTACGTACAGTGTCGCGAGACCACCGGCGGACACGGGTACTTGAAGGTACGTACAGTGTCGCGAGACCACCGGCGGACACGGGTACTTGAAGGTACGTACAGTGTCGCGAGACCACCGGCGGACACGGGTACTTGAAGGTACGTACAGTGTCGCGAGACCACCGGCGGACACGGGTACTTGAAGGTACGTACAGTGTCGCGAGACCACCGGCGGACACGGGTACTTGAAGGTACGTACAGTGTCGCGAGACCACCGGCGGACACGGGTACTTGAAGGTACGTACAGTGTCGCGAGACCACCGGCGGACACGGGTACTTGAAGGTACGTACAGTGTCGCGAGACCACCGGCGGACACGGGTACTTGAAGGTACGTACAGTGTCGCGAGACCACCGGCGGACACGGGTACTTGAAGGTACGTACAGTGTCGCGAGACCACCGGCGGACACGGGTACTTGAAGGTACGTACAGTGTCGCGAGACCACCGGCGGACACGGGTACTTGAAGGTATGTACAGTGTCGCGAGACCACCGGCGGACACGGGTACTTGAAGGTATGTACAGTGTCGCGAGACCACCGGCGGACACGGGTACTTGAAGGTACGTAACGGGTACGCAGGGCTCCATACCTCCAGGAAACCCCCATCTCAGAGTTCGCCCGAATAAAGTTTATTCAGCTCATACATCCTCACCGAGGGGCTCGGGCCTTTCTTTGAAACACGAAGGGGAGGCCATAATCCACTACGCTGGCCCGATGTGGGTTGGTGGTCCGCGCGCCAAGCGAAAATTAAATTTTCTTAGACGGGTGGGTTTCATCACGATGTTTTCCTTTACCGCTGAGCGAGTGATAATTAAAGAACAATTCGAACATAAATAATAATAATCCGAAAAATCCGAAAAGATGGATTTAGTGGTACCTGCTCGCCTTAGATCATATATTAGTGGTAGATACACGTTCTCATACAAAATAAAACGCAAACCGCGGCACAGCGTCATCAACAGGTATTTACATGCTTATACAGATATTATACCGCTTTTGGAATATGCAAAATAGCCGTAAGTTGTTTATTTAAACTTTCAACATGAACTTTAAAGCTTAGACAATAAAGTTTAACGTTAACTGCCCATGTCATTTCCTAGCGACTATGTGGCACACCTATCTTTGGTTTTCTCTTGCTGATGAGTGGTGTAGGTAAGAGTGAAAGGGATAGGCGCGTGCTGGGTTTGCTTATGAGTGGCGCAGGTAAGAGTAAAAGGGATAGGCGCGTGCTTGGTACATGATGGTAAATATTACAAAATATCAAATTAAATGCCATGAAATTAAAAAAAAAATATTTAAAATATCGTAAAAACAACACCATACTTACTGAAAGTACAACACTCCACATCTTTTTTTTGCACTTTTAATGTGTACTTTTTCACTGCACATTTAGGCATTGTAACGTCCCAACCACGGCGCTCTCGATTGGCGACTGACTAAAAAACAAGGCATACGTTTGATTTATGTTTGTTTTATTATGTTCGTGTATCTACCACTATCTATATATGTTCTAAGCTGCTCGCACCAGGATTTGAACTCGCTACTTTCCAGTTACAAGTCTGGCTTATTACCAATTGGGCTATCGCCGCTTATAAATCAAAAGTTTGCGCGCTCGCTTTATTATTTTTAGAAAGTGAATACAGTAAAGTGTATAAGTGTGAAGAAATGTATTGCATACAAGAAGTATGTTAAACTCAACATTGACATAATAATTAATTTTCACAATCCTCAGTGCGCAAACATAGGCGACATCCGCAACAACGCAGAACCAACGGTGACTTACGAAGGCGACAACAACGTGTTGCAACAACAAGCCGGCAACTGGTTGCTACGGCAGTACGAGATGGCAATAAGCGGGAACAGCGTCGATTCCCCACTCGGGACAGTCACGTTTTTGAATGAATATGACAGTATATTGAAGAGGAGGTTCAATTGTAGTAGTGTTAAGGAGTTGAAGACGCCTGAATGTGAGTTGGTTTACCTCTTCTTCTTCTTATCGTGAAGGTATAATCAAGTGTGACCGCACTATGGCCTCTGACTTGGTTTTAACGACTGTAGTCAATCGACAATAGCCAGGACCGACGGCTTTACGTGCCCTCCGAAGCAAGGAAATGCTTGTGATAAATTGCCACTTTGGTGACCCATCAGGTTCCCTTTCTCCGTGTACGATGCTTAACCTCACTGATCGGTTGAGATCAGTAAGCGCTGCTGGGCTACGAGCCCACTTAGTTTACTAAAACTCGATTTTTATTAACATACTAGAGGACGCTCGGGACCTCTTTCGCATCTGGATTTCGTAAAATCCTTCTTCACTCCTTGCTTAAGTTATAAGATGAACTCCTGTGCCAAATTTCAACTTTCTAGGTCTAAGCGTTTGGACTGGGCGTTGATGATTCAGTGAGTCAGGGCCTTCAATTTTATATTTATAAAAGACTAGCTTTCATCCCGCGGCTCCGCCCGCGTCCTAATTTTTTTTTAAATAAAAAGTACCCTATAAACCTCACGGAGCCCGAGACCTTTCCAACGAATGCAAAACCGTGGAAATCGGTTCGTGCGTTCTGGAGTTATAGCGTCAGGAAGGAAAACCTGACTTATTTTTATATAGTAGATTCCTTTGTTAAACTGTTTTTTTAAAATTGTTTGTTTAAGCGAAGTATAAAGTAATTACTATTTTTTCTGTGGTTAATTTGTCTCTTGCTGTACTCTGTGTCACATAGAACGGCGGAAAGTGGCTATTAAGCTACAAAATAGTAGGCACGACCCTCGTTTACTATTCTAATACAGCACAATGCCTACGATACCGAACAACTTGGATATACCAAAATATCCTATGTGGTTTTTACAAGATGTACTTCGGAGAGTGTGTACAGGAGCTGCATGAGCTCGTTCCGCCTGCCCCTTTCTTCTATCAGACGTCCAAACGCACTGCCATTATCTTGTGTATCACCATTATCTTGTCGAAATCCTGTGGATTCGCACTACCTGCCAATGAATGGAATTCCCTGTCTGCGTCTGTATTTCCGAGCTCATATAACCCGAATCTCTTTAAAGTACGAGTGAATAGGCTTCTTCTGGATGAGCTTGCTACATCCTCGACCGCATCTTCGCTTTTATGCTAGATTGTGGTCAAGAGTGCAACCGTTGTTACTAAAAAAAAACATCCAATCACTTTGTGCTTGCTGATAGAGCGGTGCGTGCGCACGTACGCAAACACGTGCTTGCGTGCGTGTTGTGCTTGCTGATAGAGCGGTGCGTGCGCACGTACGTATAACAAACAGAATTTTAAAAGATTTTTTTTTCTTTTTCAGTCATAATCTCAACCTACCAGTGGCTTCTATGTTGGCTACTTAAATACACACACGAAGCCTACGAAGCAGAAATCGCAAGAGGTCTTTCAAAGTTTGAAGCGAAGACCAAAATTCAAGTATACAGATGCAAAAACCTAACCCAAGCATACGCGGAGTATTTAGCATTGACAGTTTCTATAGAAGCTATAAAAAATAAAGAAGAGAGCTTACAGCCAGTGTTAAATAGACTTTTTGTGCTCTATGGCTTATGGTCTTTGGATTGTCATTTAGTAGAGTTATATCAAGGAGGTAAGTTACATTTTGTATTCAGCGTATTTCTTCAATTTTTTTATTATTTTTATTAATGAGTGGAACTCAGTAATAAAAATAAAATTATAATGATTCCTGTATTACAGAAGGAGACTCAAGTCTTGATCTACACTTAAGTATTGGTTGTCACTATCTCTCACTATCAAAACGACAAAGACGACTGCTACTCAAGTATAGATCAGAGTCTGAGTCGCGTTATGTAATACGGACCTGAGTTGCTTACTTCTTGCTGAGTGGAATACGACTTCTCATATGGGGTGACTTTTAATTAGTTAGAGAAATTTAAAGGGTAATTTACTCATTAAACTGAATTACTTTTCCGAAGGAACCTATATGAAATTCTCGAAAAAAAATTAGACTTCTCATACAAAGGCAAAATAGCTGGTCGCACAATTGTATGAAAAGGTGCAAATTTCTTTTTTCATATTTTGACCAATGTTCCTTGAGAAAAGTTGTTCTGTTTCCTTCCATTCTTCCTTTTCTCTAAATAATTTAAAGCCACCCAATAGTAACCTCGTCTACATTAAGTTCTGGCCATACGGGTTGCGAACGTACCTCGAATAAAATTTAAAAAAATATTTGAAGAATGAGTCATTATAACTTCTAGAATGGGTTATTTTAAGAATAGGTTAATGTAAATACGAATAGGTCTTCTCAAAAAGATTTATTTCGGCTAATGGTGCTTTTTCGTTGACATAGGTACAATTTTTTTTCATGTTATTTAGTAAATCCAAGTTTGCGAATACCTCTTTTGTGTTCGAGGTTTCGCTGCCTTCCAATTTCTCAAAGCTCTCACACGGGTCATGCGTATGTGATCCAAGAATGGCCTAATGTCCATATTTTAATTAATACTCAATACTTTATTTTCCTTTTCACATAACATAGTAGGTAAAGTCTTAAAACATAAAAAATGTTTAACCCGACGCGCTCTTGTTTACGGCGCGTGCGATACAAATCCTGCACACAAGGGTGTGCAAGAATCGCGCGAGGGTACCGTGTGCGAAAAGTTTCGGTTTCAAGGGTGCGAAACTCTGCAAGGTTTTTTCTGTAATTTAACTTCTATTTTAGGTTTCTGCACAGGCGATGCGTGCGCCCGTTTGGTCCGTGAGGGGGTGACAGAGCTGTGTGCAGCGATCAAAGGGGAAATAGTCAGCGTGGTGGACGCGCTGGCGCCCACGGACTTCGTGCTCAACTCGGTGATCGGGAAGAGCGATGGAAAGGTATGTTTTGAGATATTTGGGTGAGACCCTACAAAATCACCTACTTATGAGTGAATGATGATAAATTTGTATACAATACAGGTTAATTTTTTTATCAGTATTTAAATTTTTTGTACGTAAACTTTATGAAAATTTAACAGACCTGTATTTTTTGTTTCTACGTTTCATATAAATATTTCAAGCTAGATCGTCTGAAGCATGAAAATAAATAAAAAAATTTTATGGAAAAAAAAACATCGTCCAAATGACTTGAAACTTTGTAATAGTACTCTTCATCACAATTTGTGACACCCATGTTTCTGCGTTTTACAAAATTCATCCTCTCAGACGTTAAAAAGGGGTATCAAAATCTGAAAATTTTTTTCCTTCTTATTTACTTTCTATCAATGTTACTGACACCGTAAGAAAAATTTGGATAGTGATAAAAAAAAATACCCTGTATAGTGACACTAAATTTGTATATAGGGCATGACAACTTATGCCTACAACTTATGACAACTTAAGCTTATCTTGGTGCAATGCACCAAAAGCGGTGCCCAGCTCAGCGTAATGCAGAGATGACTTAATAGTCGTCTCAGCGCTTATATTGTTTACAATGCAGTTGCTCGGAAATGGCCCCGTAACATGGCCACGGAGTGTACGTTTACGTACCCCATAAAACACATGTCATGTTATGTCATTTGAAATGAGAAGAAGATTTAGTAAAGAAAAAAAATATTTGAACTAATGAGCAAATAAACAATTTTTCATATACCAAAATTCAACTTCAGTGGCTATTCTGTGATCCAGTAAAGTTATTTTTTTTATCAAATGATGCATAAAAAGTAAGCAAAAAGTGAATAAAATACTGACAAAAATGTATGACGCAATAAAGAGTAGCTGATTTGATAATTCAGTGACCCTTTTGACAAGTGAGAGTATTACCTTTTTTATAAAGCTTCATACTGGCTTTATAGAATGACAGCAAAGAGTTTTTATGCCTGACAAAATAATTATTTATGACAAAAATCTTGATTTTTAGTGAAATAAAATATAAACGTAAATGATTTATTTTACTTTTTCAATAAAACAAATCTGATTTTTAACAAATAATTGAACTATTTAATAATTTCTGTAAGCGCAATTGGCATTTTATTTATTTTAGCCTTTGCCTCATAATTGTGGAAAAATATTTTGTTCGCCATTGTTTTGCCCGCCATTTGAAATTATTTGTTCAACAAAATTATTTTTGTGTTATAAAAATGTTAATTCCTTACTGTTTTGTGTTTAATCGTGAAATATTAGTGCACCTTGTTCAATTATAACAAGTTTTCAGTGAATGTTTATTGGAAAATACTATCTTTTAAGAACTTTGGATATACGTATACGATGTAAGTTTTTGACAACATTTTTTTTAGTTTCTTTTCCTCGGCTACTGCATTGTAAAACGTTGAACAATATACGTGCCTTAGGTAATGTGTAACTGGAGCCCTATAAAACACTCGCTTCGCTCGTGTTTCAAATGGGCTCACGTTACACATTACCTACGACACTAGTATCGTTAATAACTATAAATTAACAGTACAAGTGTATCTATTTAGAAGTGAGTAATTTTTAAAGTGACATGTGTATGTTGTGTGCGGATGTTATGTATGTGTATTAATTTGCGCTGCATGGGCGGACTACCCAAGATGGCGGACTAGTTATTTTATTTTCCACTCCCACGATATCAAACAAACGGGTTTGTTGACAAAAAAAAAACTTCTTGTTAAAAATGTTTTTAGAGATTAACTTATTTCGACGGCCAGTTTGATCTATTGGTAGTGGCACTGCCTCTTGATCAACGGGTCCTGGGTTCGATTTCCAGTCGAGGCATCTGTTTAAAATGTTTGTTCTCGAGTTATGAGTGTTTGTGTCTGTCTTTATGTATGCTCCGAGGGACCCACGACACAAGGGAAAACTTTGGTGTGGGCCTTTGAATATGTAGCGTCTTATTTTATTATTTTTACTTTTGATTCGAATTTTGATTCTAAAACCTCTTTTCAGCTATACCAAAACATCCAAAAGGCGTTATTTACAAACCCAGGAGCATTCGAGCGACCGGTGTGGTGGCGGGATATAGTCATGAAATCAAAGCTGTGAGCGAAATTACTACAGATGTTAGGTGAATTTGTTGTCATAGTTTTTATTTATGAATGCTGATACACCATGGAATTTTAATTACTCTAGAAACTGATATCATTGATAGACATAGCTACCTTATATAGCTAATTTTAAGGAAATGAAACAGTAAATAAAACTGAACAAATTTTCTCAAGTTGAATATTCTATGATCTTCAAGTAAATAGAATGAAATATACTACGCTTTGTACACGTCAGGTTACTCATTTGCACTACGAAAACCGGCGCTATTTGAGGAGGTTAAAAACAAAACGTGATTTGTCCCAAAATTTAAAAAAAGTTGAGTTAATGATGCTAGTCGGTCCACCATAAATGAGGTCTTTTTTAATCATTTGATTTGTACAAAAAGCGTTTCTGTCCATAGTATTTTGTCTTTGAAAAGCAGGTTTAAATGCAAAAGACGTATTGTCCAATATGATTGCTATTTATGAATAAATATTAGAATATTGTCAGGATACATAATTCTTCATAATTATACCACACAGCCTCAATTGTATCAAAAATTTAGGAAATAAAAGTTTTTGCCATTTATCTCAGTTTGACATTTCTGTGACAAATCATGTTATGCTTTTAATCTCCTCATTTCGAACGAGTTAAGGGCGACGTCAAGGTGCTGTCATGTGTACTATTTGGGGGCAAATAAATAAATGTTAAATGACCTATATGAAATCTTTTTTTAAATAAGACTTTTCATACAGAGTGCCATCGTCTATTCTAATAATCTGTATTGAGTTGCTTTTATTTTTTAACCTCTTCACCGCCAAAGTCTGATATATCAGACGTTTAAGTTTCGTGCACTCGCCGCCAAAGTCTGATATATCAGACAAAAAAAATATATATTTTTTTAACTTTAATATCGTTCGCCATACGCCACGACAGATATATATTTTTTAATTTTTTGATATCGTGGCGTGTGGTGGGCGTTTTTGACGAAAACTCTTGGCGCTAAAAGGGCTAAGGAACATGGGCCTTTTCATGTTCCTTAGGGAATATGGTTCAGTTTAGTCTACTAAACTTTGAAGTTTCTAGATTAATTAAAATTTTACGGTGTAAATCCGGCCAAACAAGATTTCCGGCCATATTTGTTTTACCTAGGCAAAAATAGTGTATTAGTTAGTTCACTTTGGCAGCAAACAAAGGTATCTATTTTAACTAACAGCCTAACTTTACAATTTATTTTCCGAAACCCCATTGGTAAAGTTAGGTCCGTATTACGCGACTCAGATTGATCTATACTTGAATAGCAGTCGTCTTTGTCATTTTGAAAGTGATAGAAAGAGACAATCAATACTTAAGTATAGATCAAGACTTGAGTCTCCTTATGTAATATCTCAGTCTTCAAAACGGTTTGAGTATAGATAGTCCTAGACAAGGTATACATTGACAGTGTTAGCAGCACAATTTTTTCGAACGAAATGTATGAAATGTTTACATAAATGAAAAATATTAATTTATGTTTCATGAAACGCTTTAGTATGCAGATTTTTTTATATATGTCACCGTGATATTGTCAAACCCGTAAAATTGTAACTTGACCTATTAATGTTTATAATTTGACTTAGTAAGAATAGTAAGCAGTGTTAGCCCAGTTGGTAATGAGCCAGACTTGTGATCGGAAGGTCGCGGGTTCAAATCCTGGTGCGGGCCTATACCATGTGTATTTCTAATTATCACTTGCTTAACGGTAAAGGAAAACATCATGATGAAACCCGCCTGTAAAAGAAAATTCATTTTCTAAAGACGAGCGGTCCACCAACCCGCATTAGGCCACCGTGGTGGACTATGGCATAAATCCCCTTCGTGTTTCGAAGGGAGGCCCTTGCCCCTCGGTGGGGACGTATATGAGCTGATGACCAACCAAGAATTTGATTTAGTTTGACTTATAAACTCTCGGTACTTTGTGAACTCCTCCATTTTTCTTCACATTGACGGATTTTTATAATATTAATGCTACCTAACCTGATCGAACCTAAAAAAGTCTAATCTAATATAATCTAACTTAATTTTTACTAATTATTATTAAGCAATTCGTTGCGTAAGCGTAAGCGATTATTGCGGGAGATTATAATTATTATTTCACTAGTCTTCTTTTTCTTATCGTGTAGGTATAGTCAAGTGTGTGGCGAACCGCACAATGGCCTCCGACTTGGTTTTAACGACTGTAGTCAATAGAATCGACAACAGCCGGGACCGACAGCTTAACGTGCCCTCCGAAGCAGGGAAACGCTCGTGATAAATTGCCACTTTGGCCACCCATCAGGTTCCCTGCCTCTTTACCTCACTGACCGGTTGAGATCAGCGAGCGCCACTGGGCTACTTTCACTAGTGAAATTGTGATATAACGGTTTTTTAAATTTTCCGGTGACATATATAAGCGTTTTGATGAAATTCAGCATTTCACATCATAGACCTTCTGATAAGGCGAAATTAAAATAACATTCCATATAAAATACATAGACTCATTTTACCTAAACGCGAGTATGCAATTATTTATCTTATGTATCACGATTAGTTGAGGGGTTTATTCCATGTTTTTAAATAAAAAGGGTCCTAGTGCACTTTTCTGTGTATTAACGTACAAATGTACTGTGTTCGCTGGATTATTAGTATTTAAACAATTATTTACGTGACTTTAAATTAGTAAGTGAACTTTGAAGCGGTGATTCGACTTATAAAACATAGTTCGTTCGAACTTGGGTAGATGGCGCTAGTCACTGTAAGCGACCAAGTAGGTATCAATAATAAAATTGGTTACAGCGTTGGCACGATACGCCATGGTCGCGGGTTCAAGTCCCGCTCGCATCGAATTTTTCTTCCTCTTTTTCTATTTAATCGAAAAATAGGTTCCCTAAGAAATTTATATGAAATTCTCAAAAAAAATCGAGTTTTCATACTAAGAGAATCAACAAATCGCACTATTTTTTTGTTCTTTATATTTTAGCATTTGTTCATTGGGAAAAGTTGTTTAGTAGGCTAATTTACATACTTCTTTTTTGCTAGCTAATTTAGAGTCACTCAATTTAACGGTTATTTAGTTGCGTTAATGTTTATCGTGTCATAAAGGGACCTTATGGTGACAGGTTTATCATTTTACAACTTACAACTGGACTTTTGCATATTATACTTGGTGATATACATACTTTCACTCATATATGTGACTGTGTTTAGTAAATGAGATAGCTATGTACAATAGCTCATCTCAATAATTGTGAACCTTAACGACTATCACGAAAGTTGTACCTTTCCATTTTCACAGTCACATATTTCTTAGCAGGCAGAACATTGAGTTTATGCTTAGCATTGAGTTTACAGCCAAACAAGATTTTCGGCCATATTTGTTTTACCTAGGCTAAAATAGTGTATTAGTTAGTTCACTTTGGCAGCAAACAAAGTTAGGTATCTATTTTAACTAACAGGCTTATCTTACAATTTATTTTCCAAAACCCATTGGTTAGGCTAGTCTTCTAAATCGTTTGAGAATAGCCCCAGACAAGGTATACATTGACAATGTTAGCAGTCCTATTGATTGTGTAAGATAAACTTAATGTTCTTTATTTTTATTATAAGACGGGTTAACTCTTGACCTCAATCTTGACAAAGGTAATAGATGAGGTCGACGATGGAGCGAGTCAACCCAGAAAATGCCTATCAAGGCACTGGTACTCCTACGCACTGACGGAACACAGCAAGCTGTTTGGCGTCGGACTTTGGTAGGAGGGTGGTCGCTTCTGCCTGTTAAGAAATATAGATAACATATATTCTGAGAGTTGTTAGACGATTTGTACTTTTTAACGGTTTTGTAACAAACACGAATCGTTTAGTTGTTAAGTTTTCAGCATCATCAGTTTTGTCCACAATACGACAAACTCTTGTATCTTCTTCTTGACTTTTACAGTCTGCCTGAGAAGAGCTGGCATTTGACATCGTTTCTTTTCCTAGTTTGGAAGACGAGACTATATGCGCCATGTTTCAAGATATTGTCCCACCAATCATATTTCGAATATTCTATGATCTTGAAGGGAATATAATTGAATATGGTTTCTTTTTTATCACTGCATTTTACTATCAAAGTCATACAATTGTAAATTCTGCTGCACAAAAATTTATTTATTTTGCTAATATCTGTCGCTATCTTGTCCTTGTTTTCTCAGAAAATAAAAAAGTAAATACATGAAATGGTTATTCATTTACCAGCCCATTTATGACGTACAGTTAATTAAATAAACAAAAGGAAAATAATGTGGTGTGATGTGATAAAGCACATTAAAGAAAAGCTCCTGACTCAGCATAGTGCCCTGGTTAGGTAATGCGAATATTCTACCTGAGTCCTTAAAATTTTTGTGCAGTAGAATTTACTGTAATTTAATTATTTTACTAAATTCGTTATTTTCTCACCATAAGGTCCCCTTTTGGTCCGTAGAGGCCTCTAATGGTTACCTTAATTAGTATTACTTGACGTTTTATAAATAAATGTTACGGCGTAGATAATTTAGAAAACAAGTGTCGGAAGATGCATTTTGAGTGGTAGCATTTAAAAAATGGTTATAATTGTAAGCTATTGTAAAATATTGAGCTCGTCACTTTTTACAACGCTGACTTTTCAATAACACTGCCACATTTACGTATACTTTCGTATCAAGAGTCAATTTATACAAATTTCTACTCTAGACATACGAAGATAAAGTGCAAAATTATTTAAAATATGCGCATCGAGTGAAATAATTAGGGTAACATCATTTTGTTTCGACAAACCCAGGGATATCATATGATTTTCACCTAAAATAAATTACGGTACTTACTATAAGGTATGTTGTTACTTTAAGGTACTATAAGGTAAAAGCTATGTTGTTATGCACGGGAGGAAATAATTTAAATAAATTAACTGAAAGTCAGAGTTGTAAAAATTGGCAAGCAAACCACGGTTACAAAGTAGAACCGTCATTTATTAATTGTTTATTATTTTTACCTAATTATTTTTGATAGTTATTGGTTTATTATTTTTAGGATGATTTGATTCTGTAATGTTTACTTTTTTCCAGTTTTCAAAGGGAACAGAATACTATATGAATGGTAGTACAAGAATAATGTACCTTTATTATTTTTACGCATAATCTCGGGCACAAATAAAATCATTTATTTATTTATTTTGATTATTGTGATCTAAATACATGTGATGGTCAGTGATACAATTGTTAAGATCATTCGGATTTCGAATAAATTTTTGTATGGCTTTGACAATTTGTGTTAATACATTACACAAATGTAGATAAACTGACGCCTTTGTCCCGTTGGGATAGGCAGAGACTACAGATTGCCACCGAAAAATAAAAATATTAATTTCTAATTAAAAATACTATCGTAATGTGTATATTATTAATTTATTATTTTTATTTTAACTAGAACTCCTCGCACTCAACAGTATTGCTTGAAATTTTTATTTGAAATTATTTTATCATCTTGTTTAGACATTTGTTGATTTAAATAGTAGGTACCTAATTATACTTTTATATTCGAATAATATATGAGATTATTTTTCTCGAAAAATCGTCTACAAGATTATGGGGTCCATCCGAAGGCAACGTGATCCCTCAGATCCTTTAGGATATACGGGAAAATTAGGTAATACACCATATTGGTCAAACTGTGTGTTAGTTTGTGTGTAGTTAATATCGATAAATGGCCATATTCCATTTAAAGGTCCCTTTTCACTTGTGTGAATTGAATGTCCTCATAGAGTCCCTTTTCATTACGACACGTACTCATTTGACCTTGGTAGGATAAAAAAATATTAATAAATTGAAATTAATGTATTTCTGGCTTTGCATTTTGTGTTTCGTGTAAAATTAACAATTGTTTATTTTTATAATTCATTGATTTTAATATATTACAAGTCAGTGAACTATTATCCTTGGGGAAAGTTTTCAAAGTCAGTATACAGGGCTTTAGGTATCTCTCTTTCAACCACTCGGGTGGTTAATCAGTCCATGAAACTGAACAACAAAAAAATTGATCTCCCATACAAAATGCGCTATATGCTGATGAAGTTTGTATGGGAACTCAAAACTTTTTTTTCGTATTTTGACCTATGTTCCTTCGGGGAAGTTGTTCAGTTTCATGGACTGATTTAGCACCCGAAAGGTCGAAAGAGATTTACCTAAAGCCCTGTATAGAAGGAATTGTATTGTAAAATGTATCTCGAATATGATTCGTTAACACAAAAATGTAAAGCCAATATTATACGTGAGAGCAGGTTAAAATTGTAAATAAGATTTGATCGAATTATGTATTTCTGAAATTATAATTAATATCTTTATGAATGTGGAATCTATCTTTCCTTAGAAGTGCCTTCCTTCAAGTAATAAATGTTATAATACTTACGTGATGTTATTTAGATGTAAGCTATTATTTGTATTATGTTGTCATTGCTGGCTTGAGTACTTAAGGCCCTCATCATTCTACACCAGGGGTCACCAAATGGCGGACCGCCGACCCATTTTATGCGGACCGCGAGAACACAGCAACTTGCACTACAGAGTACGTTAGGTATTTGATAAAAATGTATCCCCCGCATATATATTTGAAAACGTCCGGGCGAAGTAACGAGCTAACAAGCAAGAGTTCGCAGATTACGAAATACCTTTGTTATTTACGTAGTTACATGTTATAATAATTTTTTATATATAAAATCTTGTGCGGACCGCAAAGGTCATTTCATTTCTTAAAACTGACCCCGAGCGCAACTAAATGGTGAGCCCTGTTCTACACCATGACATTCGGTATCTACAGTTTGGAAAGACTCAGTGCGTCTCTCTCTTGTGCTATTCGGATGACAAGGATAGGTACAGTTTTGTCGAACGTCAAAGACTATTGGAAGGCTACAGATTACAAAGGTAGCGCTGGTTGGATAGCTGTTAGGGCTAACATGAACATGTGACATAATTACCTCATCTTGTTCTATCTTTCGTGTCACTAGAGAGGGGTGAACAAAATAGATACTTACGCCAAAATTATGTCACGATGCTTATGCTAACCTTACATAGAGCTGTTCTCGTTTAAACCACTCAAATCTATGTAATAAATGATTTATTTTCGCGAATATTAGTTTATTTAATTACACAAGTAATGTTGAAGTCCGATTTTGCCCTTTTTCAATAACGACTCAAGAACCATATAAAGGTATTATTTTACGTACTCTGTGCTGTTATAAGAACGAGTTTGCAATGAAAAAGTAGTAACCTGATGCGCTGGCGTCTATACTAAGTCCAGTGTTAAAATTGGCGTGCTATTGAGCGTATATAGGTTTTAAAAAGTCCAATCCTATATTTCACTGGGTATATCTAATCTATGTTGATGCAATCTACGAGCACGCGAGGAATTGTGGATAACGTAAGTTATTATGATATGTGTACTATCGCAGCGAGTGATGCGTACATGTGTACGCACAGTTATATGCATGCCAACGTATACTATTCCTAATAATCACAAGAGTTTCGCGTACCTGTGGATTACAAAGTCTGTACGGACGAGATTTGAAAGTCGCTAAGCCAGCAATTGATGATAAATATTGTTTATATGTGGGAGCACTGACTTCGGTAAATAAATGATTTTTAAAACGACATTTGTTTTTTTTTGTGTCCTGTTACCTACAATGAGACTGGTCTCATGAGAGTATATGTAGACTTCCGAATCGACACAAAGAAAAAGGACCCTATTCGTATGTTGACAAGTTCTCATTTCTCTTGCGTTTGAATTTGGAAATGCGTCTTTTTAGTAGAGATGCCACGAATATTCGGCAACTATTCGGTATTCGGCCACTTTTTTGTTATTCGGTATTCGGCCGAATAATACGTACTGTTCGGCCGAATACCGAATACCAAATCGTGAAAAAAAGACACGTCATAATATTCAAATGTATTAATTACCAAATTACAACACTTAGGCCCGTGTTCACCAATAATATAACCAACGGTTAAACCGCGGTTAGAAGCTAACCAGACAAAATGTCAAAAAAAATGTATGAAAATGACATTGTCAAATCTCTAGTTAGCTGCTAATCGTTGGTTAAATGTTTGGTGAACACTGGCCTTAGTAAGTAAAAGTGATCAGTGGTATAAGTTGTGATGGATAAAAAAACAAGCTTTTCGGCATTTTTTGGTAGCAAACGATTACTTACGCTTTTCTTCATAAATGATACCAACTTCCGAAAAGAACCTCTCACTGTACACGCTACTCCCAGGAGAAGAAAGATAACTTTAACAAATTTCGAAAGGTTTGGAAATTGTTTTTCGTTTGCTGACCACCACTTGCCGTATGCATCTCAACGAGGGAGACAGGTTACGACTTTTCTTATTCTTGATTAGGTACCTACGCGCTCGACAAGCATGTATTTTGTGCCAAGTATTCGGCGCTTCGGCCGACAGCGTTGCCGAATATTAGGTATTCGGCCAAATCACTATTCGTGGCAACTCTACTTTTTAGCAATTCATGATAATTTGTCAAAGTTTATCGAATGCAAACATTTACTGTTATACGAGCTTGACCAAAAAGAGTAGAAATTAATAACTAGCAACATCATCGTGTCGTCCCTTTCAAATCAATACGGTTTAAAGGGGACGGCACAATACTGTTGCTAATTATTAATTTCTACTCTTTTTGGTCAAGCTTTACATAAGGTTATGTCTTCCTTGGCAATCAGCTTTCATGAGAGTGATCTCATCGTGTATGCTAGGTCCAATATTTTTTTTAACAGATAATGGGTTTTCTCTTGACCACAATCTAGCCTAGGGGTAAAGATGTGGTCGAGGATGTAGCAAGCTCACCCAGAAGATGCCTATCGAACTTTAAATTCGGGTTTTCCAAAGTAGCTGATAAAAAAAATTAAAACAGATACAGTAATCGAAGGAAAGTCACTAAACCCGATGACGACTCCCTGCTGCTTAGCTAAAGAATTTAAGTAGCCGTTGGGCCTTCGTCCACCCCACCGCCTCAGGGTTTAAATGTAAAGAAAACTTCGAAAATATAGAACATTCATTTATTGACATAACAGAAATAGTTTTTTGTGAAGTGCTGACAATCACAGACAGTGCAGGTCTAAGTGAACGATTAGGTATTTAAAAGTTGAGTTTAATAGCGATAAGACATGGAGTAATAAAATAAAAGGTTTAGCAATCACACTGTTTAATAATTTTACTCCCATTTCTGTGTTCTCCAACTGGGTGCTCTTTACTTTTAAACGTTGTTTTATGCTTTAAAACCTTTAAAAGAAAGCCTCAATTCACCTGGCCCCGCACCATATTTTACAATACATTCAATCTTATCAAGTTTCTTATTCAGGAATTTGTAGAGTATTATCTCTTTTCTACATATAGCGCTATTTCTTTTCCTCATTAATATTTTTAATATTGTGTCAAGAAATTAGACGGTAAAATAGTTGAAATTTTCTGTCTTATTTTATCACTCCCTGCTTTAGTTAAGAATTTACTAATGTAAATTTTGATAAGACTTAAATTGGAACCTCAATAATATTTTATTTTAATATTAAATATTAACCCAAAAATACTTTTAAATAATCTAAAGTTAGTAAAATTATTTATTTACATATTTATTTCATGTTAAATGCAACTCATAAATGTTCTGACCACTTAACAGAGAATCTAAGTCAGTCGTATAAAGAAAAAAAAAACATCTATATCTAATTAATAACTAACCATCCCTATGTAAGTACCAACCCTTTAGTGCAGTCTTTTAGTGTCACTCGTTGATTTGCAAGAAAAAGGCACTTTTGTCCCCACAGCCATTTTGGAGGAGTTGGTGTTAGTTTCTCGGCAATATAAGTACCTTTGTGTCAAGAATAAAAATACGGCGGTGCAACATCATGTAGTGCTTTGTTGTCTACAGGGCTTAAGGTAAATCTATTACAACCTCTCGGATGGTTAATCAGCCAACTTCCCCACGGAACATAGGTCAAAACTGAACAACTTCTCCAAGGAACATAGGTCAAAATATGAAAAAAAATTGTGAGTTCCCTTACAAACTTCATCAGCATATAGCGATTTTGTATGGGAGATCAAAAATTTTTTTTCGTATTTTGACCATGTTCCTTGGGGAAGTTGTTCAGTTTTCACCTATGTTCCATGGGGAAGTTGTTCAGTTTCATGGACTGATTAACCACCCGACAGGTTGAAAGAGAGATACCTAAAGCCCTGTATATTAATTTCTTCCTTTTCGTGTCGGTACAATCAAGTATGTGGCGAACTTCACTGAGTCTTTAAAAACCGCCAAATGGTTTTGACTTGGTTTAACGACTGTAGTCTATCGAAAACTTAACGTGCACTCAGAAGCACGGAAACGCTCATGATAAACTGCCACTATGGTCAACCATCAGATTCCCTGCCTCTTTATACGTTGCTTGACCTCACTGATCGGTTTAAATCAGCGAGGGACACTTTGATACGAGCGAGTGTGCTACAGCCGAAGCACATCATTGTTATTTCGACGGAGCAAGGCATAAAATCGCAGTTAGTCTGTCCAACGTGAGCTGTACTAATACAGACAACAGCACTTTATATTAAACAGTGGCATTACAAAAGTCGTCACTATTACTAACAAGATAAAGGCGACGTCGCGGTCGACATGTGTAATCTGATGTGCTGCTGTGTGTACTACAAAATGGCGTAAAAGGCAATCACACTGTAGTACGATCTTAATAACGTGGAATCAACTTTTACAATTAAACAATATTTCACGAAAAAATGGCATTTAGAAGTAACTGGCTTGTTAAAAGTGTATTATACTTTGCGTCAGAGAAAAAGGCGAATGGTGGCTAGTAGGTACAATGCGAAATAATGTGCTTACTATGTTCCACTATCGCATATTATTCTTCACTTGATTTAGCAGAATTACTCGAACAGTATAATCTTCTAAATGTAATTTGGCAGTATGTCTGTATTTAAAAAAAAAAAGTTATTTATAAAATTATGTGGACGGTGTGCTATATTAGAATAGTAAATAAACATTGTAATCACTATTTTGTAGCGTAATTAGCCATTTAGTCCGGAGTATATACAAAATCAACGAGCGATCACCTCTATACAAAGTGATTAAAAAAAAAACAAGAAAAAGAAAATACAAAATTACATTCAAAAGTGAAAGTTTATTAAAATTAACATGACATATTTAAACGATTTGAAATATAGCTGCTTGTTATTTTAACTGTTAAGTATTTTTGTATTTTATTTTAATTGGGCATTTTTGAAACACATTGCACAATAAAACTCGCTACTGTAATGGCAGCATTTAAGGCAACCTTTATAAAAAAAAATACATTAATAAATAATAACAATAGTGAGCTTTCCAAAAGGACCGGTCTTCGTGCCGTGATTTCCCATAGGAGAGATATATAACAATAAATATAATAATGATTCTGAGTTGTCGGTGGACTTTTATGGCGCTAAAAAATATATAATATTCGTTTTGTCTGACGAATGCGAAATTCGTAAGTATTAACTCTCAAAAGAAAATTAGCTTGACAGTTTGAATGGTTTTCAAATGTTTGTTTCTGAGTACATGTATGTGTTTTTCAAAAAAAAAATTATCAGTAAGAACCATCTCGGTATGTTAGCTTTTCAACATAAAAGAACCCATCGAAATCTGTCCATCCCTTTTGGAGCCACGATGCTATAAACAGACGCACAGATTCATACGTCAAACTTATAACACCCCTCTTGCGTTGGGGGTTAAAAACCTAAATAGGCTTCTGAGTGAGTGTATTGTATAGCGCCATCTCTTGAGAGTTCTCCACAAAATGGCTTGCCATTCAACTAAGTAATCTAGATACTACATATGTCAGTATATAATAAAATAAAATACATAAAATAATAATCTGATTACAATTCAATTCAATAATTTTATAAGTTTTCAATTTCCATCTCTTTCTAAGACTTAGGCAAAATCTAGGCTAGAAAGAGACGTAAAACTTCACATTTCATCGGACGAATAAAATGTTTATTAATATTAAAAACTAGAAAGGTAACTTTCCACTAGAGACTTCGTCTACGTGGAAAAATATATTGCCTGGCTTATATGGAGGCGTGGCACAAAATGTTGAAGGTATGACAAAAAAGTTGAAGGTATAGAGCGCCCTATTTCTCCACGTAAACGAAATCACAATAGGAAATCTAACTACTGATAAAAGTGAACAGCGATTAAGAGCTTTTGCGATTTTTTATTCGATTTCATTAAAAAATCTAACATCGAAAATTGACAAACAAGAAAATTGTACCAAACAGAGACAATGCTTGTTCTTTTTTAATTTAAGTATTATTCAATTTTTGTACACTTTATAAACAAAATATTTTACTGTTAATGACAGATACTCCCACGGTTAGAATAAGACGATTAGTTACAGACATTTACATAGCGAACATACATACATAGCGAATGTTGTCTCTATTTGGTTCAAGGTGCCTATGTCGAGATTTTTCGTTATTCGATTTCGAGTACGTAACTACAATTCATGCGATGGATGGATATACAGGACTTTAGGTATCTCACTTGCAACCTCTCGGGTGGTAAATCAGTCCATGAAACTGAACAGCTTTCCCCAAGGAACATAGGTCAAAATACGAAAAAAATTTGTTTACCTCCCATACAAAATGCGCTATAAACTGATGAAGTTTGTATGGGAACTCGAAAATTTATTTTCGTATT
The DNA here is from genome assembly GCA_949987775.1 of Aproaerema taeniolella. NCBI lineage: Eukaryota > Metazoa > Arthropoda > Insecta > Lepidoptera > Gelechiidae > Aproaerema > Aproaerema taeniolella. Next base: position 2,680,145 of record OX465252.1, read on the forward strand.
TCGACCTATGTTCCTTGGGGAAAGTTGTTCAGTTTCATGGACTGATTAACCACCCGAGAGGTTGAAAGGGATTTACCCCTGTATAACATTAGTTTTTAATAACATTAATAAAGGTGGGGTGAGGCTGTATGCCGAGGCAAGCTGCGTATAGGGCGAGGTCGAAGGCCGAGCTCAGCGTAGGGCGAAGCCCGAAGCGTCACCTAACGTCTTACCCGCCGACTGCCTTCCGAAAATTTAATATCCGCCAAGTTTGATTTTAGTTGGGGGAATCGTGACGAGAAGGGCAAACCCCGGAGCGTCGCAATTCCCCGCACAAAAAATCCATGGCGGATATTAAATTTTCGGGCATGCCGACATGGGTATCGTTTAATAGATTATCGGGGATGCTGATTCGGAAAATGTCGTTAATTTTGATATCCAAGATGGCGGACGTTTACATTTGTGTTAAAACTGATATGGGTATGCATTTTTGCGGACATGCATTTTTTGTAAAAATCCGTCATGGATGTCGTTTTAGATTTTGAAATCTAAGATGGAAGTCGTGAAAAAAAAAACGAAAACTTTTATAAATTGCAACGAGGGCACTTCCCTCCCCGCACCGCATCAAACTTAGCTTTATTATCAAATTGCCCAACTGTCACGTAGCAATGTAATAATGACCGGGCAATATGATAAATAATTAATCACTTTGCCCTATAGAGCTAGACATTATTAATAATGCCCGCATTAATCAAGTGATTAATCCGTAACAAATACATGTATATGTTTTTATTGTAAGGCGGGCCACACGCACGCGAGAAAAAAACATGACAGGTTGCGGCCGGCACGCATGCGGGCCTGGCATAAAGTGTACACAATCGCACAAGATATTTAGCTCATCATTTTCGAAATCGAATGGTAAAAAACCTCACTAGGCAATCTATTCTAAATTATTTTAACTGTTATCGCTATCAGTAATAGTAGAGCTAGTCATCCTAATCACAGGATTCTGTGTGGAATCGCTTGAATCACATTCAACCATCAAAATCTCATCAGGACTATCATTCCTATCTGAATTACTCTCAGTATATGTCCCTGTTGGACTTTTGTCTTCGATAACAGCTTTTAGATATGACTCTCTGTCCATTATGTTAGTATCTCTAGCCAAAGCGAGAACATCTAGGGACATCATGCTTTTAGACTTCTCAGACTTGCTTATAGGTGGGTTAACATGCTCGTATAGATTTTCTCTAGATTTAGACTTAGTTCTTAAAATATTTCCCTCAGTTTTAAGACTATCACTAGGTGGATGACCAGAGTTTGAGCTAGTAGAAGGCGCACTTGCGATCCTTGGCGTACTCGTTGTGAATTTCGATCGAATTTTCTGTTGATTATTTTCCTTCATCATCAGTAACTGATCTAGTTTATTTATCGTTTCGTTCAGTTCTAAAGCCCATGCTTCGTCTGTTTCCACGTCTTTTCTGTCTATGGGTTTAAGGGCTAATTCTCTAACACGCATTCTGAGTTCTTGGAGACTAGAATCTTCATCGTGTTCGGTTTCTTTTTCTGGTGGGTTCTCGTCGTGGATTGGATCTCTTTCAGCTCCAACGCCTGGTTCCCTAGGGCCAACAGGGATAGAGTTCCTCCCTGGAGGGTATTCTCCTCTTCTTCTATGAATCTCTTCTGAGATCTCCTCCAAAGCTTTCAAAGACTTGGAGTAACGTCCTTTGGCGTCCGCTATGAGGCGCTGCAGTCTTTCAATCTTCTCGTTTTGAGTTTGAAGCTGTTCGTCGCATAGTTTCTTCTCTTCGAAGTAAAGGCGGGATTTTATTATGTTCCGTTTTAGGTTCTCTTCTAGTGTAGCCACCTGAAATAAATTGCTGAATGAACATGTAAGTTCTTCTTCTTTTTCTTATCGTCTAGGTATAGTCAAATCTGTGGCGAACGTGGCTAAAAACTAGTGTCAAACCGCTAAATGGCCTCTGACTTGGTTTTAACGATTGTAATCAATCGACAACAGCCGTGACCGACAGCTTAAAGTGCCCTCCGAAGCACGGAAACGCTCGTGATAAATTGCTACTTTGGTCACTCATTATAAAATCAAATAAATAAATCATTTTCATTAGGTACCCTGCCTCTGAGTGTTTATCTTTAATTTAAAGTACGAGTGAATAGGCTTCTTCTGGATGAGCTCGCTACATCCTCGACCGCATCTTTGCCCTGAGCTAGATTGTGGTCAAGAGCGAACCCATTCTTAATAAAAATACCTCATGTAAAGTACTGATTTGTGCCGTGTGGTGATCGGTTGAGAATAACAACACCCCATTTCTTTCCGTGCGTGTCGTAAGAGGCGACTAAGGAAACAGATGAGACCTGCCTCCTAGTAATCCATCCCAGGCAACGACACCTCAATTTGTTCTGAATCTGAGGTGTCGTCTTATGGTCTTATGCGGTGTGGTATAGGCTCTGTAAAGGGCCTGGTTCGCAGCCACCCTCCTACTGAAGTCCGACGCCAAACAGCTTGCTGTGTTCCGTCGGTGCGTAGGAGTACCAGTGCCTTATATGCATTTTCTGGGTTAACTCGCTCCATCGTAGGCCTCATCTATGACCTTGGTCAAGATTGAGGTCAAGAATTAACCCATCTTATAATAAAAAAAAATACTGAAACAGAATTACAACTTTGGAATAGAAGTGGCAGAAAAGTATTGTCTGAGTCTTACGTTTAAAGTCTTTAAAGAGCAGATAAAATCAACGCGAGATTTTACACAAGACTTATGAAAAATTTCAAAGAATCATCTTGGCAATATACAGACGGCCGCACAGCAGTGCACTCTGTGCTGTTGATATAAGAGCGATTTTGCAACGAAAATTGAGTTACTTGATAACCTGGCCTCTGTACTTCATTATGTATTAGTTACCTTTCTTTCAGCTGCTATGTAAGCTGCTGCCTTCTTCTGATGTTCGCGACCACTCTCCGCTTTCCGTTTCTCAGCGTCCATAACCTTGATGATGGCGTGGTTGAGGACTTCCTGCCAGTTGCTGTCGAACTGCCACTCATCTTGTTTGCTCACGAACCGCTGCTCAGCTAAAGTTACTGTCTCTTTTGCTGCGGCGTGGAGTTCTGAGGAAACAGAGAAGAAGGGTTACGAATATTGATTAAAAAAAAATTTTTTTTTAAATAATTTTAAGTTGTTTGTGTTGAGAATCATTAGTATACACATCAACGCGGTCTAGGGATATTGCACGATTTTTCATACAAAAGAGGTCTGTTTGAGAAGCTACAAAAGCTTACTCGAGATACATAGAGGGCTATAATTTTGAGACAAGCAAGTGCTAAACCTGAATTTTCAATTCTAATCAATTAATTTTGTTTTTCTTAAAATTTGTGAAAACGTGACGAAAACGAAAAAAAAAATTGCGTAAATTCGACTATCTTCATACAAAAAGCAGGCAAAAAGTGCATTTTCGTTTTCGTTACCGTCACGTTTTCACAAATTTCAAGTAAAACTAAATTTATTGACTAAAATTGAAAATTCAGATTTAGCACTTGCTTGTTTGAAAATTATAGCCCTCCATTTATCTCGAGTATGCTTTTATAGCTTCTCAAACAGACCTCTTTTGTATGAAAAATCGTGCAATATCCCTAGACCGCGTTGATGTGTGTATAAGGAGCTATCTTCGTTTCTCGAAGCGTTTCCCTTAAACCCGTTATACCTTAAGCATCACAAAATAGATCACCTCTACGAAATTCATCGCTTCTAATTTTTAAACTGCTGAACAATTTTTGATTAAATATCTCGATAACGTCAGCTTTCACGAAAAAAAACGTATCGAAATCGGTCCATTCGTTTAGGAGCTACGATGCCACAGACAGATAAACAGATACACATGTCAAACTTATAACACCCCTTTTCTTCAGTCAAATAGTAATAATATAATTTTCCACGTTATAAAAAAAAGTATGAGTTTTTTTTTTTATAACTTCAATCCCAACTACAGTTCGCAAATGTCACCCATTTATTTAGATGATGTTCTGGTTTGTAGTATTTTTTTGTTTTTGTAAATTTTTTTTAAAAGCGCTGAATCATTTTCGATAAAATTTATATGGGACCACCTCTGAAGTATACTCTTTCGAACAAAAAATAATTTTGAAAATCGGTCCATGATTGGCGGAGAAATCGGTGAACATAATATGACACAAACGAAATATTATCAATACAAACGAAATATTATCAACTCCATCTAGATCTTGTAATCATTTACTGTATTCATGCAAATAAATTGTTCTTATTCTTATTAAAAAAATACATACAGTCGAACATAGTACCTCCTCCTTTTTTGAAGTCGGTAAAAATTAACCCTGAACGTAAAACCGGGTTTTTTTACGAGGCATTAAAGTGTATGTTAACACTGGATTTACATTAATATTACATAAGGTACAACGTTTAAATAGGTTACATACAAGAACATAAGGTAACACAGGTTTTTCAAGGCTAATAAAATGTTAGAAAACATAATAATAGTTTTGTTTTTCTTCTACTACATGTCATTTATGAGTTTACATCAAGGTTTTTTATTATCACGAATGTGTCATTGTTTGTTAACATACTGATACCCACAAGTAAATGTATTGTATATCGCATTTACTGTATTAAAGTACTAGCTTTCCGCCCGGGACTTCGTTCCCGTGGGAATTCGGGAAAATTATGTAGCCTATCTTCATCGGGGATAATGTAGGATTCGAATGGTGAAAGAATTTTTCGAACTGTCCAGTAGTTTCGGAACCTGTTCAATGCAAACAAACAAACAATCAAATCTTTCCTCTTTATAATATTAGTATAGATTAAGTAAGCAAGACTTAATCTATGGTAATGAGCCAGACTCCAGATCCGAAGGTCGCGGGTTCAAATCCTGGTGCGGGCCTGTACCACTATATTCGTCTTTTTTGGATTTATGTACGTATTTATAATTATCACTTGCTCAACGGTGAAGGAAAATATCGTGATGAAACCCGCCCGTTCAAGAAAAAATCATTTACGAAAGACGAGCGGTCCACCAACCCGCATTGGGCCAGCGTGGTGGACCATGGCCTAAATCCCCTTCGCGTCTCGAAGGAAAGCCGTGCCCCTCGGTGGGGATGTATATGGGCTGGTAAGGTAATATAAATTTGAAAAAAAAATGTCGCATCTCCTAACAACGTGTGCGATCAGCTGATTTTTTTTTGAATGGGAAGTCGTTTTTTTTTGAATTTCTTATAGGTTCCTTGGGGAAAGTTGTTCAGCTTCATGAAGAGGATTACCCCCTAAAGTGTAGACTGACCTCAACTTTAAAGCAAGTGAAGCCGCAGGCAGTAGCTAGTTAAAAATATAACTTATGAAGAAAAAACATTTAAGTACATTTTACTCATAAAATTAGTTAATTACATTACTTCATGTTAAGATATTTAGTTTTGTGTAAAAAGGAACGCAGTTTAATAAATCTATGTTTTGAATTAGCTATGGTTTACTTCTGTAAAAATTGCGTTCTACGTGTAAAGTGTTTGTTGTAATGTTAAATTATAAAAGAAGAAATAAAACAAATATTCAGTTACAAACAAGTAGGTAATTATTATACCTCCCTCATCGTTCCATATCTAAACCTAAAACTTCGTAATTTCGTAAATTCAATATCAACGCACAAGGCCAACCAAAGATAAGCGTGACGACATTTTTGTTACATTTCCTAATGTGACATGTGTTTTTATATCTTATCTGTTTGTCTGTCGTCGATTTAACGGGCAGTGGAAAGCTATTTGTTATTTTAGAACGAAAACTCCTTAAGTATGTAAAATATATTCCGTACAAAGGCAATCAGCATTTCAATGGATGAGATTGAGATATTTTTTTACCAACTTCAAAAAAGGAGGCATTTAATGTGCCTACCTACTGATCTGTTTGAAGTCGGTGCCCATCCAAATAAGTTTGATAGGCTATACGATACGTACATCCGCCTTCGCACCGACTAGCGACTTCAAACAGATCGTAGAACATTCAATGCTACGTCTTTATTTTAGAAGTCGGTTAATTAATTTTATTCTTAACTTAGCATTCTGCCCGAAACTTCATTCCCGTGGGAATTCGGAAAAATTATGTAGCCTATGTTACTCAGGGATAATGTAGCATTCTAATTGTGAATGAATTTTTCAATTCGGTCTAATAGTTTCGGAGCCTATTCAATGCAAACAAACAATCAAATCTTTCCTTTATAATATTTATGTACACACATCAAAAAAAGTTTGCGATCACTTGGAAAAGTGCTAATATTTTTTATAGTAGAAGAATAAAACTTAATCACTTTTTATCTTTTGATTCCTTATTTAAAAATATGAAATTTAAATATAAAATAATTTCGTAATTCAAATGTTTTTTTCATTTAAAAAGACAATCAACCCTTGCTTGCTTTCATTCAGAAATCTGACATAGTCGCAACTTATCAATATTTTCAATTTATTCAAAAAAAATTAAGTTTGTAACGATGCCGAAAGGATTAACTGCAGTTTTACGAGCCAGAATTCTAACTTTAAGTGGAGAAGGCTATTCCACGAGGGAAATATCACGCAGAGTTCATGTATCCCAATCCTGCGTGGTGACCACGTTGGAGAGGTATCAGGGCATGGAAGATTTAGCTGATCGACCTCGCAGTGGTCGCCCAACTGTTCTTACTGCAATTCAGAAGCGATATATCAGATTACTGGCTGCCCGTGACCGAACAATGAACGCTACTAAAATGAAAGCAAACGATTAGAAATTGCTTACACCAAGCTGGATTACGAGCAAGGAGATCCTGGCGAGCACCTCTGAACTCACAGCAACGGAAGCGGCGCAGATTGCAATGGGCTAGGCTCCGTCAAAATGAAGAAATTGAGGACGAAAGCATCTGGCAGAACTGCTTCTTCGTTGACGAAACGCGGATCAGTACACATCCAGATAACCGACGTGTCCGTGTCTGGAGGAGACCTGGCGACTCTGAAAGGCAGAGAACTGCCACTGGAACCGTTCAGCAGGTCGGGAAATCAGTGTCCTTTTGGGCCGGGATAATGATTGGGGCTAGGACGCCCTTAATCCCGTATCAAGGCACCATGACCGGAGCCATGTACAAAACGATTGCAATCGATGGATACGTCAGACCATTCCGCATCAACCACGGGCGCCAATTCATAATGGTAGATGATAATGCGCCCGCACATCGAAACGGACGTGTTGATGCTGCTCTCCAGCAATACGACATCACCAGGTTAGACTGGCCTGCCGGCTCGCCTGACTTAAACCCGATCGAGCATGCGTGGGATGCTCTTAAGCGAGCTGTTTGGAACCGTCAGCCACCTCCGCGAACAGTGTCAGAAATCAGGGCAGCTGCTATTGAAGAGTGGGACAGGTTACCATAAGAAATGCTAGATAACTTAATTCTTAGCATGCCCAGAAGGGTTTCCGCATGTGTGCGAGCCAGGGGAGGAGTCATTTTATACTAACTATTAATTTTTTCGTTATAAATTTTGTTTGTTTTTTCATTAATTCAAATTTTTCATTACATTACATTTAAGCCAAAATTGCATTTCCTAGCTTTTGTTAATAAAAAGTAAATAATTAATAATTATTCTTTTATTTACTTAGTGCATTTTCATTATAAAATCATAAAACGTAAACAGTTTCTTTAAATAATTTATATTTTAAAGAATACACCTGATTTTGCTACTGATCGTAAACTTTTTTTGATGTGTGTAGACTAGAGGATTTCCGGGATTTCTTTCCCATGGGAATTTGGTAAAATCCTTCCATATTCCTTGCCTACGTTATAAGGAACCTTTAGTCCAAAATTCAGCTTTCTATAGGTCCAAATTTTACCAACAATTAAAGAGTCGGTGTATTAAGAATGTTATGTATTAAGAAAAAATAATAAAGTTTTTTTTTACATAATGCTTTTTTTTCGAATTTCTTCCGTTTGGTTGAGTGGTAGTGGCGCTATTGATCGACGGTTCCTAGGTTCAATTCCCAGTCGGGGCAAATGTTTGTGTGAAAAACAGATGTTTATTCTCTCGTCATGGGTCATTGTGTCTGTCAATATGTATGTTCCGAGGGACCCACGACACAAGGAGAACCTTAGGCCCAACCTCTGGGTGTGTAGCGTTTATTTATTTAATGTTTATTGAAGTGAGAACTTCTTTAGCGGCGTTGTGCATTTTTTGGGATGGGTAAAAAATGTTAAACTTGCGTCAGACACGTGACCTGATCGAAAATTCGTAAGACGGAGGGAGAGTGAAAACTTCTTTGATGTGCACTTTTTGGGATGGGTAAAAAATATTAAACTCGCGTCAGGACACGTGACCTGATCGAAAATTCGTAAGACGGAGGGAGAGTAGACCGCAAGGAAGTAATGTACAGGTAGGTATGTTCAATTTTTCACTTCTGCCGGCACTCCCGGAGTGCAACCCGTTGTTTTTTTATTCATTTAAGTATTTGTGCTTCACAAAAACTCGTACGATTTCAGATGAGTAAACATTTATTTATCTGCTTACGACAAATATTTGTGATCTTTGTTAATCGTTTTGTTTCCTAATATATTTGCCATTATGCAATGTGTTCTATTGTGTACAGTGATCTAGTGAAAAAACTATGCTATGCAGTTAGCATGCTATATGTTTGTCAGAGTATTGTTAAAGAAATAACTAAAGAGTTCTATTTTTATTTCCTGTTTATTCTGTTTATTATTCCTTATGTCGTATACTTTGGACTTCGTCCAAGGGGGGCGGAATTGTCACTAGTTTTTAAGTTAAATACAAATCGTCATCAGCCCATTTACGTCCCCACCGAGGGGCACGGGCCTCCCTTCGAAACACAAAGGGGTTTTAGGCCATAGTCCACCACGCTGGCCCAATGCGGGTAGGTGGACCGCTCGTCTATCCAAAATGAATTTTCTTAGACAGGCGGGTTTCATCACGATGGTTTCCTTCACCGTTAAGCAAGTGATAATTAGAAATCCGTACATAAATCCGAAAAGACGAATTTAGTGGTACAGGCCCGCATCCAGGATTTGAACCCGCGACTTCATCTAAATCATCTAAAATCATAATATTATGTAGTTATTGAAGAATCTCAATACAATGGCTTTAATTTAGTTTGCGAAAGTTAAGGATGTCATCTGCCCACTAAACTGAGCATTTTTCTCCAATAGGTAGGTTGAAATATAAACAGTTTTTGTCACAGTGATCAGCTAATTAATGGCCTTAGTTAATTGTACCAAATTTCATCAAAATCGGTTCAGTAGTTTAGCCACAGACAGACAGTCTGTCACGCTTTCTATATATAATATTAGTAAGGATTGTACAATGATAATACAGAGTATAACAGGTAAGTATACAGTAATAGGAAGTTTACAAAGGCTTACTTATCCCACGCGGGGATTTCTTCCAGTCAACCTAGTGAGAGTACTAAAGAGAACGAAGAACTACTCGGCGTATTAATAAATAAAAATAAATAAACGCTTCACACTCAAAGGCCCACATTAAGGTCGTGGGTCCCTTGGAACACACAAAGACAGACACAAACACCCATGACCCGAGAACAAACATTTGCTTTTTACACAAATATTTGCCCCGACTGGGAATCGAACCCAGGACCCGCCGATCAAGAGGCAGCGTGTCACTACCACTCGACCAAACCGGCCGCAGGAATTAATTTCCTGGTACACAAATAAAATTTAGTAAGTAGGTATGTATGTCTAAATCTCATCTACTGCGTGCGTCCGTAATACGCGTAAATACCACCAAATTGAATTGGCAAACATGTGTTTATACACATAACACATAATATATGTAATGCTAATATTAGCAGCAAAGCAGTTTGCTGAGGCTGATAACGAGTTGATAACTCTCTTCCGCCCATCGCTGGAATGTGCGCCCCTCAATCAGTAGGGGACTACTTATTATACACTGTTCCATGAGACTCGACAATTTAAAAAATCTTTTCGTAGCAAATGAAAAGTCGTTTGCTACGAATCATATGGAAGCCAATTCGTTGAGCACATAAAGTACCTACTAGTAATAATTTTCCACGTTAAAAACGTATGAATCACCGTGTTCAATCCCAACAACAGTTCGCACAAAGTAGATAACAAAGCAAAGTATTTTTTGCAGACTACAATGCCTATTATCTGCTAATCACAAACGAAAATGTCACTCATTTATTTAGATGATGTTCTGGTTGGTAGTATTTTTTAGATTTTGTTGATTTTTTTAAAAGCGCTGACTCATTTTAGCTGACAAGCGGTCACATATAAAATTTGTATGTGACCACCTCTGGAGTATACTCTTTCGAACAAAAAAAGAATTTTGAAAATCGGCCCATAATTGGCGGAGAAATCGGTGAACATACATAAAAAAAAACATACAGTCGAACATAGAACCTTCTTCTTTTTTGAAGTCGGTTATTATGCTAGAAACGTCATACTTTAGTATAAAACAAAGTCCTCCGCGCCGCTGTCTGTCTGTCTGAACGCGATAAACTCAAAAACTACTAAACGGATTTTCATACAGCTTTCACTAATAGACGGAGTGTTTCAAGAGGAAGGTTTATGTGTATAATTCATTCCCATAATTCCCATAGGTCCCGGGCGGGAAGCTAGTGTAGTAATAATTATCTAAACAAAAAGATATTCTCTTTATCTTTTAAGTATATTGCGCACTGCTAAAGAATGGAATTTTCTGCCTGCGTCTGTGTTTCCAGACTCATTCATACCTTACTTTTATTTTAAAGAAAAAAATAAAATACCTATAACCCGAGTCTCTTTACAGTTCGAGTGAATATTCAACTTCTAGGCGAGCTTGCTACATCCTCAACCACAGTTTGTGGTTAAAAACAAACCCATTTTCTATTAAAAAAAGAAGATAATCATATTTTAATCAGATCAACACAGAAAATCAGTGTTGCTAGTCTGAAATACAAACTGACAAAAATCGCTGAGCCAGGCCTTTTTACTCACTGCGCATCCATACGCAAATTAATCTGTTTATATTGTTTGTATTTTTGTTTATTGTAAATGTGTGTTTTTATGTCATTTGTGATCGTCTAAATGTTTGTATCTGTGTGCTGCATAGTAAAATAAACGTTTTATTATTATTATTTAAATCGGAAAAACGTAACATACTACAGTAGATATAAACCTACTAACAATACTACAGAAGATTTTGTATGTCAAAGAATGTAAAGGTCAACCAAAGACGTTGCATATTGCTCTAACTAATTGAAGAAAATGAATGCTTATATCGAGTAACAGACAAGTCTGTCTGTATATGAGTTATGAGCGCATATTAGAATACTCTCGCTAAACATGGTTGCAGTAGAAACAACATCATGTTGTCTTATGACTTGATTGTGTGGCCTTCTGTAATCGATATCATCTTTTACACATGACTATATTGATTTTTAAACTGAAAAAAAATTGAGGACGGATCCGATATTAGCTGATGCCCGGGGTATTAGCTGAAGTTTTTTATACATATACAGGGCTTTAGGTAAATCTCTTTCAACCTCTCGAGTGGTTAATCAGTCCATGAAACTGAACAACTTTCCCAAGGAACATAGGTCAAAATACGAAAAAAAATTTTGAGTTCCCATACAAACTTCATCAGCATATAGCGCATTTTGTATGGGAGATCAAATTTTTTTTCGTATTTTGACTTATGTTCCTTGGGAAAGTTGTTCAGTTTTACAGACTGATTAACATCCCGAGAGGTTGAAAGAGAGATACATAAAGCCCTGTATACACTGATACACTGAGGTTGAAAGAGAGATACATAAAGCCCTGTAGGCAGAACGCCATGTAGTTCTAGAACCCCATGACGCCACATTTGACGTTCATTTTAAAGGTTAATAAGTTTTTTACTATTTTATTAGTTACCTATGCCAAAAATACGGATGAATTTGTAAGAGCCGTTTTCGATAAACCGATACAACATAAGTTCGTTTATAGAATAAGATTAAAAATCTCAATTCTATCTACAAAGAATTTTTAAGGAAAGGGGGCGTCCATAAATTACGTGAGGCGTTTTAGGGGGGGGAGGGGGTCGGGCCGGATCCAGCAAAATCTCACGTGGGGAGAGGGGGGTCTCTGCAAATATCACGTAACATTTTCCCCCACAAGAAACAGTGTAACATTGGGAAAAAGCTATGTTAAACGAACTAATCCATGAGTTCCCATTTACTAAATTAAAATAATTATTGCCTTTCAAGTTATTTTTTTATTATTATTCGATTATTACAAGTTTAAAAATATTTATGCAAACTATGTAAGTTTCTAAAACGAAATCACAACGTATTTACACTAAAACCACGCATTTTCATAAAACTCACGTGAGATAAGGAGGGGTGGGGGGGTGTCGAGACAAATCTCACTACATCTCACCAGAGGGGGTGGAGGGGTCGAAAAATCGCCAAAAACACCTCACGTAATTAATGGACGCCCCCAAAGAAACAAATTCAATACCAATGGGATTTGAACTCACTACCCTAGAATTAGACCTTCTGGTGCTCTAACCAACTGAGCTATCCTATTACGGATCATAGTATCTTTAGTTTGACCTTTTTAATAACATAGAATTTGTAGTATTACACAGAATGAAGACTTCCGTATTACAGAACGCGATATCAATACTTAAGTATAGATCAAGACTTGAAACTCCTTCTGTAATACGAACCTATGAATGCAACTTGAGCTCCCCTGTAGTCCTGTTTATGGTTATGCACATGCACATGGCGTGACGTATGATTGATGCACTTATTCATTTGTTGAGCAATTGATGCTTGCAGCGATCGGTTGATGATTGCACTTTGAACTCTATTATTCGTGCGGTACGGTTACAGTGGAAAATTTTCAGTTTTGGAGCTTATGAGGGTTTTATCTCGGTATTCAATGGTTATAATTTTTGTTATTAATATCTGTATTTTTATTATTAACTAGCTTTTCGCCCGGGACTTCGTTCCCGTGGGAATTTCCCCGTCAATTTTCCAATGTTTTTAATAGTTATTCTGCTATTCGGGACGGAGAGAAATACAACAAATCAAAAACCATGGAAATCGGTCCAGCCGTTCTCGAGTTATAAGTGTTGTAACAAACACGACTTTCTTTTATATATATATATAAAATAGAATATAGATATAGATATAGAAGATTAACTGCAGCGGCCGACCGGTTAAACAGAGCCAAGCTGAAAACCAGCGCTGTAGTTTTTGATTAAACTTTTACTGAATCTGTACTTAACGACAATAATAATAAAAAAAAAACATTTTCCATACATGTCTGTCTGTCCGAATTTTGACTAGACAGATTTTGATGAAACTTTTAATCGGATCTGAAACAATAATTTCAGCTCAGCTTGGCTCCTTTTGTTTAGGTTAATTTAGTCATTGTATCATAGATTTAACTTTAGCAATAAAAATAAATTCAAAAAGAAAAAAAAATGATTTTAACGTGTAGTCCACGTGAAAAGTGACAATTACGTTATAGTCTATTTTCACTTATTGCTAACTCAAGCATTACGCTCATAATATGTTGGTAAAAAACCTTGTAACCTAATGTATCAACAATGTGACCATAACCCCAGAAGCCTCATCATGGAATTGAACGTTTTTACGGTTTATAGATATGTATAATACTAGATATGTACGCCGATGCTCAATTCTATACGCGACTGTACCACAACAAAAATGTATGTAGAACTTTGGCTGTCATTTTTGATACATTATGTGTATTATATGACACAGACACCATATGCAAACTGTAGAACTATTTTTTGACAATAATTCCGACAGGAAAGAGTTAGCGGATATCGAGATTTTGTGATGAGTATGCTGGGGTGACGTCAGCCCAGCATACTCACCGAGATACCCTCATATCTCTGATTTCCCTGAAGCATTATTTTTGAGATTTGGCACAGAGTCAGAACTATTTTTTGAGATCAACAGCATGTCGCTAGCTTCAGCCGTTCTTGGTGAGGATTCTGGAGTGACGTCATCCCAGCAGCCTCACCGACACCTATCTATAACTGGAAAAGTATTGAGGTACTAATTATTTCATTGTAGTACTATTTATCACTATTTCCGGAACTATTTATTGGCATATGTAAAAACGTTCAATTCCATGATGAGGCTTCTGGGGTTATGGTCACTCAACAATGACCATACTTTAGGTTACAAGGTTTTAATTTCGTTATCTCGTCAATGACGTATTCACGAGAAATCAACTGAGAATGAAGCAAGCTGTTTGTAAAAAAAAATATGGAGCGGCATATTCATATTCAAAGACCTAATATTAATATTATAAATCCTACTAATAATATAAATGCGAAAGTTTGTGAGGATGTATATAGCGGTGATAGCCCAGTTGGTAATGAGCCAGACTTGTAATCGGAAGGTCACGGGTTCAAATCCTGGTGCGGGCATTTTAATTCGTCTTTTCGGATTTATGTACGGATTTCTAATAATCACTTGCTTAACGGTGAAGGAAAACATCGTGATGAAACCCGTCCGTCCAAGAAAATTCATTTTCGAAAGACGAGTGGTCCACCAACCCGCATTGGGCCAGCGTGGTGGACTATGGCCTAAATCGCCTTCGTGTTTCGAAGGGAGGCCCGTGCCCCTCGGTGGGGACGTATATGGGCTACTGGTGAGGATGTATGTATGTCTGGATGTATGTATGTCTGGATGTATGTTTCTCTTTCACGCTCAAACGGCTGGATCAATTTTGATAAAATTTGGTATGGAGGTAGCTGACACCCTGGATTAATAATACAAAGGCCACATAATTTTCCCAAATTCTCACGGGAACAAAGTCCCGGGCGGAAAGATAGTGATTTAAACAAACCAATATGTGATATAGTATCTCAAAGGCCTTGACCGTGGTCGTTGAGGGCTAATGCGATGCGAGTCACGGCGGACGCGGGCCATTCTATCGTTATGCGTCGATAAGTGTGCCGAGCACTTTTTTACGGTGCTTGATTACGTAGACAATGGGGGAACTTGGAAGTCGGATGTGATTTATATCTCAAATAAGTCTCTTTCACTCCTAACTTTATGTGAAAATCTTTGAATCAGCACGATTCAAAGATTTTCAAGCAAAGTCAATAACAAAGTTCAACAAATCAAAAACAATAGTTGTTAGTGTTGTTACTTAATTGAAAGTAAATTTAGACAAAAAAAAATAAGTTCAAACACTAAAACCCGATGGTCAGATGACCTAAAGAAGATAGCGGGTAGTGGCTGGATGAAAACAGCGGAGGATCGTGAAAAGTGGCGCACCTTGGGGGAGGCCTATGTTCAGCAGTGGACTGCAATAGGCTGATATGACTAAAACCCGACTAAAAAAAAATCACTCTAAAAAGTATGAAACAAAAAAAAAACACCTGTAATTTTTACATACTATTCAAAAATGGTATTTTAAATAATATTCATAGTACACACGGCAGCATATCAGGCTATACATATGTTTACCTTGACGTCATAACTCGCTCGTAATAGAGCCCTGACGTGCTGTCTGTACATTACATATTTATAGTGATCAAAGTCAATATAGATTTATTTCATAGATAGAACATTCAGGATGTTACTCATAGAAGTGCAAGTATATTAAAGGATTAAAGCATTTAAATACTCTACAGTAGCCTTTTTAATATTGTTACCCCTGTAACCTATGAGGGAGCCATGGGAATGAACTGCTCAGCTCTAGAGTTATTTCAGATTTAGTTAAAGTTAGTAAATGAGAAAATTTGTAATGCGATTTAAAAGAGCAACCTCAGAGTTTCTTGCCTGTTCTTCTCTGAGGAAGACTGCACCTTTCCGAATAGGCGTAGAGTCAGTATGATCAAAAGAACGAATGCGTATGTATGTATTTAAATCATTTAATGTATGTTTGTATGTATTTCATTGTGATCTTGACTTGTTTTAAGTGACATCCTGAATGTCCTATAAAATAAAGATTTTTCTATTCTATTCTAACTGATTTTACCCCCCCCCCCCTTTAAAATGTTTTATCTTTATTTTTGAGAAAAACTCTTTTTCTTTTTGTGTTCTCTGTTTGGTACCTCTGTGTGGTACAAAAGAGAATTAAATTATGCACCAACTTTATCGCATAGAACTTTGAAGATTCTAATAATTAGGTTCTTCGTTACCCCCGTAAAATAGCTGATTTACACCCGCAGGGCTAATTACCCCCAGGTTAGGAACCCAGGGCTACACCAACCAAATCCATTCCTTAAATAAAATCACCAACCAAAATCGTTATTATAAACGCAAAAGTTTGTATGGATGTTTGTTACCCTTTCACGCTCAAACGGCCGGAACAATTTTGATAAAATTTGATTTATAACTGACACCCTGGATTAACAAATAGGCTACATAATTTTCCCAAATTCCCACGGGAACGAAGTCCCGGATTTGTATGTTTGTAACAAATAAACTCAAAACTACTGGATGGATTTCAAAAACTCTTTCACCATTAGAATGCTACATTATCCCTGAGTAACATAGGCTACATAATTTTTGCAAATTCCCACATAAACGAAGTCCCGGGCGAAAAGCTAGTAATATTATAATTGCGAAAGTTAGTGAGAATGGTGATAATTATGTGTGATGATTATGTATTCGCAAAGTTGTGTGATAATGATGTATTCGCAAAGTTGTGCGATAATTATGAAACTCCGAGGGGTACTCTTTTTAACCTCATTACTTTCTTTATTTCCTAATATTAACGAAATCTGAAATAACTCTAGAGCTGAGCAGTTTATTCCCATGGCTGCTTGTCTGATGGATAAAAAGAAATTCTGTAATAGACCTTTTAGCAAAGTTTTTGTTTAATTACTGTTTTAAATTTGTCCAATGATATAAAGAATATACACGGGAATCTTATTATAGACTAGCTTTCCGCCCGGGACTTCGTTCCCGTGGGAATTCGGGAAAATTATGTAGCCTATGTTCATCGGCGATAATGTAGGATTCTAATGGTGAAAGAATTGTATAAATCGGTCCAGTAGTTTCGCAGCCTATTCAATGCAAACAAACAAACAATCAAATCATTCGTCTTTATAATATTAGTATAGAAAACACATTGCAACACTAAAAGAGTTTGGCACTGATGTTCACTACATCTAGGCTGATGTTTCGACATGTACTTACCACTGGCCCTCTGAAACTGCACGGCAGCTTTCTGGCACTCGGTTCTGGCGGTGGCTGCTGCTGCCACGGCCTCGTGGTACGGCCTGGATTTATCGACACAGCTGCCCAGACGCTTCGTCAACGCCTGGAGACGTCTGGACGTTTCGTTCAGCAACAGGTGGAAGGTTTTCATTGACTCCTGGACCGACGAGAGAGAATACGTTATTTAAGTTGGATTTTTTATGCTGGGCTGAGTGAAAGAAAATGTCAAATGAGCCAGCTGTCAACTCTTTCCAGGCATATGGGAGATGTGTCACGAAGGAGCCAGGTTTTGAAGAGCCACTTGCATTATTTCGGTTAGGAACGGATTTGGTCGGTGATTTTATTTTTAAGTGGCAAAACCAGATTTCCCGTCACTCACAAACATAAAATCACCAACCAAATCCGTTCCTAAACTACCAAAGTAATGCAACTGTCTCTTTTAAAAACTGGTTCTTTCATGCCACTTCTCCCCTACAGTAGAAGCAATGGAACACGAAGGTTCCACTGTATCGTGGGCGTAGGGCTGACCACCTCTTACCATGTTCTTTATTTTCCATGTTATGAACTTATGATCCTCAGAATGTATGAAAAATGCGGCTTTAAATGGTTCTAGAACCTCTGACTACCCCGAGAGGGATTACAATAGGATGTATTTGTACCTGTCGCATGAGACCCACGATGTGAGAAACCTTGCCGTGGGCTTTTAAAGTGGCGTGAATGAGGAATCCTAGTATAATAAGTGTGAAAGTGTGTTTGTTCCTACTTGAAACAAACAAAACAACGAATCGATGTGATTTTTTAACCCCGACAAAAAAGAGGGGTGTTATAAGTTTGACGTGTGTTTTTGTGTCTGTCTGTGGCATAACAGCTCCTAAACGAATGGACCGATTTCTCTACGGTTGCTTCTGTTTAAAAGCTAACGTAATTGAGATGATTCTTAGCAATGTTTGATCGATCAAAAAGCCGTTTAAGAGTCCTAATCGATTTAAGTCGGGGGTGGCACAAAATTTTTGATTTAAAGGTTATTGTTATTGCACAGTGATCGTTTGACAGCCAGTTTGGTCGAGTGGTAGAAGCGCTGCCTCTTAATCGAACGGGTCTTGGGTTCTAATTCTGGACGGGGCAAATACTTGTGTAAAAAGCAGATGTTTGTTCTCGGGGTCATGGGTGATTGTGTCTGTCTTTATGCATGTTCTGAGGGACCCACGACACAAGGGGAAACTTTAATGTGAGCCTTTGAGTGTGTAGCGTTTTATTTCATTGTTGGACGGCTGGAGGAACGAAGTCACGGGCGGAAAGCTAGTAAAAGATAATTTCACGTAAACAAATTCCACTAGCAGTTAAAAGTCGTTCGCCAATTGACCTCATCCGTGAACGACCTCGCGTTAATAAGTGTGTTGTGGCTGCGCGAGCGCACCTAGACTCAATTCATACGATAACCAGTATCATATCCTGCAATGTGGATTGTTTTTATGTGGAAAATATGCGTTTTTTTTCTTTTAACACTTAGTTTATATTGGGCGACTTGAAATTAAAATCCGGGCTTGTAGCCCAGTGGCTCTCGCTGATCTCAACTGATCAGTGAGGTTAAGCAACGTACACAGAGGCAAGGAACCTGATGGGTGACCAAAGTGGCAATTTATCACGAATTAGTTAAGCTGTCGGTCCCGGCTGTTGTCGATTGACTAGTCGTTAAAACCAATTCAGAGGCCATTGTGCGGTTTGAAAACTCTGACACCAGGGTTAGCCAAGTTCGCCACACACTTGACTATACCGAAACGATAAGAAGAAGAAGAAATTAAAATTAGTTGGCGAAAATAAAGGAAGTAAATTGTAGGTAGGGTATAAACTACTCTTCCTGAGTAACATAGGTCGAAACATGAACTTGCCTTAGTACGAGAATTTGAATTTGTTTCAGAATTTTACTGGGTTTCTTGGAGAACGTTCAGTTTTATGGGGAGAATTACCCCTTATTGTTTCGCTAACTAGATTCAAGTAACCCCAAATAAAAATCAGTGCCATTCGTTAGTCACACCAAAAAATCTTGAACGATTTGGGTGTTCTTTTTTTGTATTTCTAAACTACACTAACATTATAAAGAGGAAAGATTTGATTGTTCGTTTGCATTGAATAAGCTCCGAAGCTTAGGACTGATTTGAAAAATTCTTTCACCATTAGAATCCTGCATTATCCGTGATGAAAATAGGGTACATGATTTTCCCGGATTCCCACGAGAACAAAGTCCTGGGCGGAAAGCTAGTTTTTAAATAAAATGATGATGATTTATGATCATTGTTTGTTCGCGGGTCAGAGGTGTTCGTGTCTGTCACAATACAGGGGAAAACCTTAGTGTGGGACTTTGAGTGTGTAGCGGAAAAAGCCCACTTTTTTTGACCCCCTCCCCCTCCTTGTCACAGCTGGTCACATTTGTGAGACTCCCCCCTACCTAGCGTGACGTCACATATTTTGCATATTTTCCATTTTTGTTATTTTATAATAAAAGCAGTACTTAATAGAGTTTTGTTCTTTTTTTGGGAACTCAAAACTCATCATCTCAACGAAAGTAAAAACGTAAAAAGAGTTCTCGGGACTGAGGAGGTTAATTTTGTCGTTGATAGTTAACACGTTTTGATACCTATAACACACTTAGAATGTGACGTCACAAAACTTATGACCCCTCCCACCCCCTTGTCACACAATGTCACACTTTGTCGACCCCCTCCCCACCCCTTAACGTGTGACGTAATTTATAAATGGTCCCTTACAAATACAAAATGCGGACCAGGTATATCTTATTAACCTGGGTTAGTAACTACAAGATATCGAGTATAGTCATCATCATAACACGTACACCAATCTCTAGCTACGATTGTGGCTGAGACGGGTTAAAAACGCCCACTTTTTGCCTGCAGTGTATTGTAACTGATTACACTGAAATGTCGTGACGTCACCGAGGTACGACCACACACATTAATTCACGAGAGCGCCAAATGTTAAGTCTTACTATAATAATAATAAATCTTTATTGTAACTTAAAAACAATGATAAGGAGACAAGAAGCCCTGCAGCCTGTGCTAGCTTTGGGTAAAGCTGTGTTACAGACTGCAGTAACTTCCTCAGTGAAAAACAATTGCAAACAATAAAAACTAATTACAAACAAAGTTAAGGTAAGAAGACTGAAACCGTAGTAGACAGATACAAATATTGTAACACGTCTCTTGTCTTAAGTATATCTACAATCCTTAATAATATTATAAACGAGAAACTTTATTTAAGTATGTATGGCCTGTTACGCTCGCTCAAACGGCTGGACCAATTTTGATTTGGTATGGAGGAAGCTGGACACATATTATAACGAGGAAAGATTTGTATGTTTGTAACAAATAAACTCAAAAAAATACTGGTCTGATTTCAAAAAATTGTTCACCATTAGAATGCTACATTATCCTCGAGTAACATAGGCTATATAATTTTCCCAAATTATCACAGAAACAAAGTCCCAGGCTGAAAGCTAGTAATATTATAAATGCGAAAGTTCGTGATCGTTAGGATGGATGGATGGAGATGTTCCTACCTCCTTTACGCAAAAACTACATAGCTAATACATCAGTAACATCAGTTCAGTAACATAGCTAATACATTAGAATAACACATACACCAACTTATTTTACCCAATCCCACGGGAAAGGTCCCGGGCGGAAAGCTAGTAATATAAATACAATCGCATATATTTTTCAAGCATACATGTATTTTGAATACATGAGGGTTTCTTTATAATATAAATCATGACTCATTAGTTTAGACTTTTAATGATATGTTATAATTTTAGTGTAGTAACGATGTGCACAGTAATGAATACGCTCAACATTCGCAAAACTAATCAAGACTCGAAGTTACTTTTTATGGAGGAAGCTGGACACCCCTAATAGGGATGTTGACTAATTTTTTTTATTGTTTATCCTAAAAAAGAACTGAATCCAAAACTCAAAACCGAAATAATTTTTTAAAAATATTGAGAAATAAAAAAGTTACAAGCCATTAAATTTCAATAGAGGGGGAAACTGTCAAACAACGAAAAAGAGATGCACGTACCGACATGTGACGTCACCGCCATTTGTTTGCGTACGTAAAAACGAGATAGCTAGCTCTCCCCACAAAACGAGATAGCTAGTCCTTACGATAATATAAATGCTAATAACTTGTTCATTTATAAACCAATGTTAATACTGTTTTCGGATATTAATATATTTCTAGCATTATTTTTTGTTTCACATACAATAATTCATAAAATCAAACACTGTCAACATCCCTATTAAGGCATGGCATGCCTAAGATGCCACAGACACACTCACAGACATAGAGATACATACGTCAAACGTATAACACACCTCTTTTTTTGTCGAGGGTTAAAAATATTGCCTGTTGTGTTGAGTGACAAAAGAAATTTGTCACTCAACACAACAGGCAAGGCCAGGTCGATGTGATTTTTCACACGGAGCTGATAACTAAAGGGTGTTACAGAATGACATACTTTACTTTTCCACACAAGACAAAGTTAACAAGATTCCCGAGGCCATAGAACGAAACCATAAAGGAGCAAGAGTCCTGGAGGGCTATTCCATTAATCAATGGCTTCTCAAAGGCGGTTAATTTTTTTTTTCTAAATGACTACTGATGGCCGCTGATGGCCTTGACAGCTTCACCGAGCAAGTGGCGAGCGCAGATGGCTCTCAGCCTAAAAATTTTAAGTAACAGGCCTAAGGGCGCCCCCTGTGGGGCTCGAACCTCGGCTAAGGGCGTTACTGGGAGAGGGGAGTTGGACATACGTTTGTGGAGAGAAGCGGCCGGGTACGTACCGGTACCGCGAGTCGGGGCGGTGGAATGTTAATGGTCGCCATTTTATCCATTCAACACCCGTATTCTAACCATTCGATTCGATTCGAAACCGACGACGCACAGAAACACTCAGTGCATCCCTCTCTTGCGGCAAGCACTTTTTCGTATTAAACGTCACCGACAGCCCCCTCTGTAGGGGCAGCCTAGAGGCTGAAGAAACAGTCGCCCATGTAATCCTGGATTGCAAGGGAGTGGCAGAACACAGGGCAAAAATCCTTGCAGACATTATGTCGCTCCGCGAAGCAGGGTTCGAAATTATCAAAGTAATTACGCTTCTTGATAATTATCGGATAATTATCACCAGTGGTAGAAATTAATTTGTTATATTGGTTCATAACAAATTGTAACAAAACATTATTAAAGTGAGTGTGACTGTATGGATATTTGTTGCTCTTTGACACAAAAACTACTGAATGGATTTTAATTAAACTTAACATTAATATAGCTTATCCATCAGAATAACACATAGGTAACACAATTTTCGGAAAGAGCGAAGTCCCGGGCAGAAAGCTAGTCGTAAATAAATTAACTTAGATAGACCAAAGAAGCCAAAGGAATATCTTCATCCGATGATGATTGTATTTCCATTGGCTTTGTTGCTTGTAATCGATAATTATCCATATGTTATTATCACGATAATTATCATGATAATTATCGTGATAATTATCCTTTCGAACCCTGCCGCGAAGCCTGCGAAATCCCCAGGAGGATTCTGAGCTTCTGGACGGAGCTGAAGTGGCTACTGACCCACACGCATAATGGGCGATTTAAGAGCCTAAATGCGGAAATGGGAGCCCATATCACCCTCTCTTGCGGTATCTAGATGACAATGACGGGTAGTTTTGTCGAATATCGGGTTCGAATCGAATGCTGTAGAATACAGGTGCAGGTAGCGAAGAGAACTTCAAAATTTCATACATTGGATCAGGGCTTGAAAACGGTTAAGGTATAACGGTATGGTACAGGTATTTTCAATACCGTATCAATTTAAAGGTACAGTCAAAACGGTTAGGAATTACGGTTACGCTACCGTTTTATACCGATACCTTAACCGATATCTTTATCATTTTACAATAATATAATACGTTTATTTTATTGAAATTATTTCGGTATACCGAAAAAACGCGCGACGTTGCCGGCAGCGGTGGGGTGTAAAGAAAACCTTTATTTAGTCATTAATGTACCACAAAAAATTACGGTACCGTTACATAGCGCTACCAAATAATTTCGCTACCGAAATTTTTAGCTACCGGAAAATAACGGTACCGTTATTTACGGGTACCTAAAATTTAAAGGTATGACGTCATACCGCTAACCGTTTTAACCGATATTTTTTCGGTTATTCAAGCCCTGCATTGGATGACAGCTACCTTGACTTGGACACCTATGACTAAATGTTAAGTTGCTAGGTAGTTAGATACTTAACGTACAGTTGGCGGTGGCGCTGCTGATCGGGGCGTTTTTCATTAAGTGTTAGAAATTTCAATAGTTCTGAATTTTTAAACCTGCACATATAAAATGGTCACAATTGTCATTCAACCGTCATTGATTAGTGAATTAGACGCCATGTACGCGAAATAGTACGTTTTTCTTTTTCTTATCATGTAGGTATAGTCAAGTGTGTGGCTTACTTGGCTAACCCTGGTGTC
Organism: Aproaerema taeniolella; assembly: GCA_949987775.1. Classification (NCBI taxonomy): domain Eukaryota; kingdom Metazoa; phylum Arthropoda; class Insecta; order Lepidoptera; family Gelechiidae; genus Aproaerema; species Aproaerema taeniolella. The sequence continues at coordinate 2,703,888 of OX465252.1, forward strand.
AGAGTTTTCAGACCGCCAAATGGCCTCTGACTTGGTTTTATCGACTGTAGAGCCGGGACCGCCGGCTTAACGTGCCCTCCGAAGCATGGAAACACTCGTATTAATTGCCAATTTGATCATGATCGCTTCAGATCAGCGAGAGCCACAGCGCTTCAGTACTGACATACTTTACTTTTCCACACAAATCGGCGAAGTTAATAAGATTCCTGAGGCCACAGAACGAAACCATAAAAAAACAAGAGTCCTATACGTGAAATAGTACGTTCGTATTTATAGACATCCTGTTCGTAAGTAACTGGGTGTGACTGACATGTAACAGGTTCTCTTTCATCTTGTCACGGCGAGTGCGCGGTGCACGGCGCATCATGCATGTGACAAACGATCGTCTTAACAATGCCTTGGCTCTACGCTTGTTTTATTTCTATGGAGACCTAAACTATGTATTTTTTGTTTTTACATATAGTTTTCTAAACTTGTGGCCCCGTGCCTTGTATAAATCGCGAGTCAACATTTTTCGAAATGCCTGATATGTGATATTTTATACATTACTAGCATTCCGCTCGGGACTTCGTTCCCGTGGGAATTCTGGAAAATTATGTAGCCTATGTCCATCGGGAATAATGTAGCTTTTTAATGGTGAAAGAATTTTTCAAATCGGTCCAGTAGTTTCGGAGCCTATTCAATACAAACAAACAATCAAATATTTCCTCTTTATAAATAGTATAGATAGTAAAAAACACAAAAACTGACTCGACAAAAAAAATCCATACAATTGTCGGCAGGATTTCATTTAGAACCTTTAAGTATTTAAACATACTTTATTGTAATTTTGTTGTACTATTGGAAATACAAAGTTTCCTAATAGACCATAAGATCAATATATAGGGTGTTAAGTAATTCGATCTTATCCTCCCGGGTGGTGAATCAGCCCTTCATTCATCATCAAAAAAAATTTTAACTTCCCATACAAATTGCATCAGCTGATAAATCATTTTGTATGGGAAGTCAAAATTTTTTTTTCGTATTTCGGCATTTGTTCTTAGGGAAAGTTGTTCAGTTTCATGGGCTGATTCACCACCCGAGAGGATAAGATCGAATTACTTAACACCCTGTATACATACATATGCTCACGTCCATGATCCCTAACGGGGTAGTCAGAGCATCAGTGGTTTTAGAACCACTAGATGCCACGTTTGACACAAATTGTGAGGGTTATCAGATGGAACAAGTTGCATAATGGTGAGATGTGGGCAGCCTTTCGCCCATTATACAGCAAAACCCTCGCATCCCTCTTACAGACTTTTATACTGTGTACCTGGGAAGAGTAGGCAGCTGGCACATTCTAAATTATTCTTTCACTCCCAGCCCAGCATGGAAGGAAGATACATAACTTTTAAGATACATAACTTTTAAGATACATAACTTTTAAGATACATAACTTTTAAGATACATAACTTTTAACATTTTTAATTTTAATTAAAAATGTTGTATCACCTCCGACTATCGATGACTCATCATCTATCTATACATATTATAAAGAGGAAAAATTTGATTGTTTTTTTTTACGCTTCACACTCAAAGGCCCACATTAAGGTTTTCCCTTGTGTCGTGGGTCCCTTGGAACACACAAAGACGGACACAAACACCCATGACCCGAGAACAAACATCTGCTTTTTACACAAATATTTGCCCCGACTGGGAATCGAACCCAGGATCGAACCAGTTTGTTTGTTTGGATTGAATAGACTCCGAAACTACTGGACCGATTTGAAAAATTCTTGCACCATTAGAATCCTACATTATCCGGGATGGACATAGGGTACATGATTTTCCCGGATTCCCACGGGAACGAAGTCACGAGCGGAATGCTAATAACTCATAGACGGCCGAACCAATTTTGTTCAAATATAGCTGTCCTTTTATCGATTACGACGTCAAATACGTCAGATTTCAAACAAAACAAAAACGCATCGAAATCGGTCCATTCGTTTAGAAGCTACGATGTCACACATACACACGTTAAACTTATAACACACCTATTTTTTTGTCAGGGTTTAAAAATAGAAGCACTTTAGGTACAGTTCGTGCCGATGTCGACGTCAAAAATACATTTGTTAAATTAAATTTCTGCAGGCCTATTCGTTTCGGGTCTAGTACGCGCTTGTCATGAAGATTTTATTTAGAAGTGCGTAATAAAAACGGTAGGGTATGTGCTCAACATCACACGCAAACATTATTCTGAAAACTAATTATATCTGTACTTATAGTAAGTTATTTTAATTATTTACATGTTAGGCGAAATAAAACGTTTTTTTCACTACTCATGCTCGGAAAGTGCTTGTTTGTGCAGCTTATAGGCTGCACAAAATCGCATTTTGTGATCTACTCATAAATGGGTCTATAGTAAGGCATAGAAAACTCCATACAGCCAAAATAATCAGAAGTTTAAAGATAAAATTTGTTATTATATGTTATTTTATTATTTCCTCGCAATCGAAGTGAAAAGCAGAGTTTATAACTCGTCCACAAAACCATTTTTATCCGAGACTTATAGCAGCCCGAGCCGAAGGGCTGCTATAAGTCTCGGATAAAATTACAAAAAGTGCACTCGTTTTGTGCACTTGTTGTAAAATCTACTATTTTTATAACTCTAAATTTAAAAATGTAGTTACTATCACCCCCGTCATTCGATTGCTTATAACTTTTAAACGGCTGAATCAAATTTGATAATACCATCATGAATAAGAACCATCTCGATTACGTCAGCTTTCAAACAAAAAAAACCGCATCGAAATCGCTCTATTCCTTTAGGAGCTACACACACACCTCAAGCTTATAAAGCCCCTCTTTTTTGCCGAGGCTTAAAAACGTACTTATCGATGTCTGTCCTTGGAAGATATTAAAGAAAGACTATCATTGGGGGCCTTTACAAAAACGCAATAGCATCAAAAATAATAATAGTTAAAATCATTATCTGTTTGTATGTGCGTTTGTGAGCGTGATCGGCAATTTCATAAGATTATGAACCCCTATTATCAGTAAAATAGGATTATGTGCCCTACTGAAAAACCACGGTCGAAGTATGTTATGGCAGTATTTTCTGACCCGACCTTGCTCGCTTGGCTATGAATGATTAATAGCGTAAAAGGGGGCCCATTAACGCAAGGGTGTGGAGTTCGATCCCTACGCTTTGATTGATGATTTGCTGTGTTATTTATGTAACGAAAGCTTTAACGCGTTTGCGACTTTGTGTTTTTTATATAGTCTTTTGTGTTTTATATAGTTCTGTACATACCCAAAGGGTAAAACGGGACCCTATTACTAAGACTCCGCTATCCGTCCGTCCGTCTGTCCGTTTATCACCAGGCTGTATCTCATGAACCGTGACAGTTACGCAGTTGAAATTTTCACACTGATGTATTTCTGTTGCCGCTATTTAACCACAAATACTAAAAAACAGAATAAAATAAATATTTAAGGGGGCTCCCTTTCAACAAAACGTGCTTTTTTGCTCTTTTTTGTAGATTATGGTACGGAACCCTTCGTTCGGGTTGAGTTATTTGATCCTATGCTCTGACACACTCACGCATATGTATCCCTGTCGGAGTAGACAGATCACCATTTGATTCTTAAACCACTAGACGTTATAGTGGTGGTGGGTTGTCACTTGTCAGCCTTTTGCCCACAATACGTCCAAACCCTGTTCTTATCGCAACAGAACAGAGTGCACGCATGGGTAAATTGATGTGCGGGCCGCACATTCCAAGTTTTATTCCTACTCCTAGTCCAGTATATGAGGATTTTTATTGAGAGATGTCATATGATTGTGGTTTTGATTTGACCTATCGAATTTTATTTTTATTTTTGTTAGTCAGTGCTTTCTCACTGCAGGACAAAGGCCTTCGTTTCTTCCAGGCGTCACAATGCTGTGTGGTGTTCGCCCACTCTTTTGTAAAAGTACTCGGACGTCATCGGCCTCGACGCCCATTCGGTGGCGACCCTTGCCCACCAATCGAATTAGTTTTTAAATAAACCTCGTTCTTCTTCTTCTTCTCGTGTAGGTGTAGATAAAGTGTGTAGCGAACTTGGCTAATCCTGGTGTCAGTTTTCAAACCGCACAATGGCCTCTGACTTGGTTTTAACAACTGAAGTCAATCGACAACAGTCGGGACTGACAGCTTAACGTGCCTTCCGAAGCATGGAAACGCTCGTGATAAAATGCCACTTCAGTCACCCATCAGCTTCCCTGCCCCTGCGAGTGCCACTGGGCAGCGAGCGCTGCGGTGCATTAATTTCGTTAAAAAAATATAAATGACTTACATCAAGCTCCAATTCCAGCTTGTTAATCTCATCTGTAGCTGCGTTTAGCTTCTCCAATTCCACCTGAAAACCGAGGAAATACTTGAGACAATCACAGGACTCTTCCACGGCATACTCCAAAAAATAAGGCAAAAGCAAACTACATGTAGAGACGGGAAACATCGTCGAGGCACTAAAGCAGGTTTAAATACTTATCAGGCATTATCAATGATAATTTGGACATTATCTACCGTCCTAAGAAGAACGGTTTGATTGAAAACCGAGCTGATAATAGTGGCGTGTCAGGTTTAAGATGGAATTTTGTGAAATTGAGTTGTAATTTTTTTACAAAGGATTTTGGTATTCTTAATTTATAAAATTTCGTTTTTAAATCAAATTAGGAGTCTTACGGAGTAAAGGTTTTTAAAATAGTACAGATATGATAAAATTATTCGCTATTTTTTTTCTTAAGTTTAAAGATAAATCAACACAGTTCTTCTTAGAGGTATTAGATTGGACCTAAGGATAGTTTCCTGTCCCTACATAAAGCAATTAACTAAATACTAATGAATTTACTTACTTAACAACACCAGTCTTGTTGTCCTTAATTAATTTTCCGGTTTTAATCAAAAAAGATACAGTGAAAATGCTAAATTACAATTTATTTCGAATTACAGTAAGTTGTTACAGTATACGTAATTAGAATCATGCAATAAATTTTACAATACAAAAATATCTTTTGCATTACACTTAATTTTTTTTGTGTAACTAAATAGGGTATATAGTCTAACCATGAATTTATATCGATTATACAACTTTAACAAGAATTGTGTTCAATGGGAAAAAGGTTTCCAAATGTCAACAAATTCCCTAATATTTAGAAAATAAAAAATAAATGGAATGATTATCTTGTACTAGAATATGATTTGATCAAAAATTATAATACTATGAACACTTCACTTTGGGTAAAGTTTATATACCTACTAGGTTTGTTTGTTATAAAAAAAGGTTTGTTAGGCCGACAGAGTTATAGGGAACAAATTGTATTATTAATTTAATAGTTTAAAATTTTTAATACAAGAATAAAAATGAGATTAATTAAAATGAGTAATATTAACATTAACCCTGAAAAAAATCAACAAATTCTATTCTCCGGTGGTTAAAACTAAATGCTGACTCTAGATAACGATTGGTACTTGAAGAGAACCAACACTAAATAAAGAGATTCTTTAAATTCAATGAATCCAATTTGATTGGTTGTTTAACACATACACACATAAGACAACGTATTTCAAGTAACATATTTATTTTTGCCTTGCCTAGCCAATTATATTATTAGGCCTATAATAAAAGTAAATAAAAATAACCAGACATTGTTTAATAACATTCCACTATTGTTTTTGAGATAGAGCAATGTAAATGAACTCAATGTGAAATAAAGGATATTACTATAAGAAAATTAAATTAAAAGAAAAATAAAATTTACTCCTCAGATTACTAATATGCTAAAAATAGTTTTATAATGTTAAAGCTTATAGTTCTCCTTGGGGTTACAAATTAGGAAACAATTATAACATCATAATATAGTGATTATTTAAAATACATACATTTGAATTAAAATTAAATTATATGGGTACATGTGATGTATCCCTGTTCAAAACAGGATTGAGATTATTATGTCCTTATTTTTAAATGAAATGAAAATCTCTAATAATGTCAAACAAGTTTTGTGAATATGATAAAATGGCACATAATCATCCTGAAATATAACATTACTTTCGTCCAATGAATACATAAAACTAATAGTAATTATAATCAATACCATAGAAGTTAACTAAATAATTAACATGTAAATTGACAAAACTTATGTTGTGATAAATGTAACTTAATTTTGTGGACAGGAAACAGTCCTATAAGGTACCAAACATGTACATTTTAAACCTCAATCGCAACTATACATACACATACAAGTTAAAACGTCGCAAACACACGTTTTATAAGAACATGAATCATAAGAGATTGGACCAATCAGTGCAATTCACTATCACAAATATATTTGCCTGAGACGAAACGGCGCTTGACAAGAGATAGGCGGTACCCGCTGCCGATGAGCTCGAACTCAATGCCCGAGAGTGTGGCGCCTTCACAGTTAAACTGGGCGGAGAGAGTGGCCTTTGAGGAAGGTCCCTGCTCGAGTTCGAACCGCGCCCGCAACGAACCCACGCCTCGATCCTCCGAGTGCTGCGATAACTCCGTAAACCTCCACAACGCCTGCTCATTCTCCGCGTTCCACGTATTCTTCGGCATCGCTATCACGTTCTTTACCCCTCCATTCATAGGCACACACACCGATACATTCAGCAGCGGCGAAGGCGGGCTCATCGCGTGCAGATTGTACTTATAATCCACCTTCAAATCGGTGTGGTCGCTCTCGCATTTCCAATAGGCGACCAGTTGGAACGGACACGACGCGGCGCCCGCTTTCGGTCTGATTTGATACTTGAGAATATCTACATTGAAATACTGAGCTGTAGGATTCTTTTCAGATTGCCGCCGCAGCAGCGCAGTCAGCGCCGGCATGTTAAATTCCACGACGGTCGTGTCGCGCGTCGACATCATTGTGTTAATAGTAAGAAGCTGTTTATTAGGCAGTACATTGTCTAACCTATGAATATTTTTCAGTCTGAAACAGAGTTTAGCCGGATTGGGGTTGTTAGCGAGGACGCCTACTATGCCGGTGGGGAATGACAACATCATATCGCCGGACATCTTTACTTGACATTTGGTCTCCTCTGTACCTCGGAAGTACGAGTGGATAATCTCGTGGAATGCGACAGCTAAGGGGATGGTGTCGGCCATGCCTATCGTGAGAGGGGAGGGGCCACGCGAGCCTGAGGAGCCGGCGGTGCGGAAGTCACCCTCGGAGCGGCGGGAGGGCGGCCGCGGCAGGGATATCGACGACATAGTCGGGGTCGACGTTCGAGCGGCCACATGGGCCATCTCACCTACTTCAGAAAACAAATCACCTACATCCGCAGAAGAAACTGGCGTAGGACTTTCAAGTAAATGCGACTGGTTGGCCTGCAAGGGCGCGTACGGGTTCGAGACATTGCCATGTGGCGAGGTTGGGTTGCTAGCCGAGGGACTTTGGAAGAAATTCAGATCTAACAGATCACTACTCGCTTTACTCGCGTTGGCGTTGGAGCCGCGTCTATTTGTGCCGATTTTATACAGGGAGATGTTTTCTACTGTCGCTCTCAGTTCGTCTACACTTGCCGACATCGGAGCACTACCATTACTAATAGGTTTAATCTCTACATGAATTTTCTGTTCCCTTTCCTCCTCAGAGTCTGAATCTGATGAGGAGTAAGCACTGCCTTTTTCATCTTTTGGTCTGATGCAGTAGCCCTCTTCATCAACTTCTGGAGAATTCAAGTCTTCTTTGACAGGCGCCTCTTCTTCTTTTTCTTCTAAGTCAGACTTTTCACCTGGGTTAGAGTTTTCTGATATTTCATCTTTTTTCTTCTTTGTTTTTTTAGGTTTAGATTTGGTGCGCCTACTTCTGAACCATTTTGACTCTCTGAAAGTAGAACGGCCCATGTTGTCGTCTTTATCTGCAGCTACTGGGGTGGCAGGTGTGCCACTCGGACTGGATGGTGCGGAGCATGGTGCTGGACCCTCAATACTTCCACTCGGCTCATCTTTACTTTGGAAATTCGGTGTGAACAGATTCAACAAGGATGTTGTTCTTGTTGATCTTAATGTTTTACTGGCAAATGATTGCTCCTTTTTAGCTTGTTTAGCAGGTTGTACTGGTTTGTGAGATCCATTGGACACAGTGGAAATCTGATCTGCTTCTGATATTGAGTTGTTGGCAGACCCAGGCTTAGGTAATGAAGCAGGAAGCTCTACTAAGTTTTTCTCTATAGCTGCATATTTTTCCACTAGGAATTGCTCCAACAGTTTTTCAACAGTTAGTTCCAGACATTGGTGTTTAAAATCCCTGTGGACTTGTCCCATTAGATCATGGTTGTTTTGTATGATGTCTGTGTAAGTATTAACAAATTGTTTCATCTGTTTCAAATGTGCCTCTTCAACATCTTGAAAATGTTTACATGTTTGAGTCATTTTCTTTTCAAAGTCTTGTTTCACTGAGTTATACTTTTCCAATAAATTTCTGTGGTCCTCATGAAGCTTTTTTAGCTTAGCTTCTGCTTTCTCTATGTCTTTAGTAGACGCATTATCTTTGCGAAGCTTCTCTAATTCAGCAGATTTACTTGTGTAAACATCTGTTGCTTTCTGTAAAGCCTGTTTAGTATTTTGTATGAGCAGTACTACTTCTAGTGTGCTGGACTCGGAATCTTTAACTGCTTTGTGTTTTTTGTGCAGGTCGTCAGCATATCGGGCAACATCTTTGACCAATTCACTTACTTTCTGGAACATATGCTGGTGTAAGTTTGATAATTTCTCGGCGGAGCACTTCAATACACCCCAGAACGGCGCGAAAGTACCCTGAGCACAGTTCCCATTCGCTTGTTTTGCTAGTTTAGCAAGTAGTTTCGAATTAGATTCCTCTATATTGGATCTCTCTCTAAGGTACTCAGAGAGTTCTTTGCTGGCTATCAGACCGTATTTCATGTTTTGGTATAATATGTCGTATCCATTGTGCTCGTTGGCGAAATAATCTACAAAGTTGACACTCATCTTTGCAGTTACAAGGGTATACGATTACAGTTATTCAATACATTATATTGTCACTCACTGACCTGTATTCTAGGATCGAGTTCAGTATCACCATTGTCGTCGGCGGGGATAGTAAATGAGGATTCTTCCATTGTAAGGGCACGGACTAGGAAGCCACCCAATCACCTCAATTACATCACCGACACAATAGCCCAAAGCGTCACCTTCACTACACTTGCAATCACACGACTATTGATCCAAACATATATCACTAATATTTAATTTAACCTTCAGGTAGGTAATTGAAAACACTCCACAACCTCACGTTACGTGTTTAATTTAGCAAAATAAATAATAAAATAAGAATTTTTCATTCAAGATGACGTCCGTCTTCATGACGTCGAATCACAACAATAGACAATTTATTTTGTTTCTTTTCTTTTTCTTGTTTTGTTCTTTTCTTTAATTTTTTTTTGACAATAATTTCTTTCCATTTATTTTATAATCGTTTTTATGGAAGTACTGCATCAAAAATGGTTATTGCAGTGATACAGCATTCAAGAATTAAAAGCGTTAAAATAAAAATGTCTTTAAAAAAGTACTTTTTTGTGAAGTAGTTCCCAATACTATTATGTACCTGTTTTATTATTTTGTCTATGGCTATTAATATGACGCCAATTAAGATAGAGTATGCAAGAACGAAAGAGCTATAGCGCCGTCTAGCTCGTGCTTGTTGAAATTTATATAGTTGTCTCTTTTAGTCTTGCGTTAGTATCTCACAATTTTCTTAACCACTTCTTTTATACAAATAACATGATGCTTTTGATCGAGTTTGTAGACTTGGGAAAAACAGTGACTTTTGTATCGCCGTGACTGTCGTTCCAGTTACTTAGAAATCACAGTGAAAAATCACCGTGACTTTGTCACATACGTTATTTTGCTCGATAGGAGCGACTAACCTGACCAAGGAGTATGTAATACTACAAAGTGACACGATCAACCGTCATGACTGGTATAAGTTACGCTATAGGTGTGGGCAGAGGTCGAGTGACTAGAGTATGTTTTTTGTTAGTAACTTTGTTCAGATGTGAAAAAAAAATTGTTTTATTTGTTGTTTGATTGAGAGGTAGGTAATTATTTGACAATGTTTTTCTGTTCGGCAAGGTGTAAGACGGATTTAAACCTTCAACAAATGCCTTGAATCCGCGGTCTTCAACAATAGCTATAGATTTATAGCTAAGCTTTACTTTACATATCTTGCAATTAGCGACTTTACCCACACTGTCTACAGAATCGAAACAATTCCACAAGTAACTACTTTTCATTTTACGAGAGTCCACCATTATGATTGAAAAAACACTGTTTATTCCAATAGTTTATTTACACTTACCTACACTAAACACTTAAATTTACTCTACATATTTACATCAGTCCAAAATAAATTAAATTAATATAAAACCAATATTCAAACAAATAGCGTCTGAACCGCTTGTTTGCTACTTAGAAACTTAAAAAAACTTAAAAAACTAACGACTTACTTTCACAATTTTTTTACCTGATTACCCAATACAATAAACCATGCCAATCAAATCCAAGGCCAAGGAACAATAAACAATAACTACCGGACCCCGCACCTCGCCGCGGCGCGCCGTTATCAGTCATCGACCGTTCGGACCGTTCCTTCCGCACGCCCCTCGACGTTCCATCCACCCGCGCATGCCCTGAGACGCTGTCACGCCCAGTCACGAAACGGCTGGAACGACGTTATTTTGGAACGTTGATATTTCGAACCAAGTCACTGTGATATCCTTGGTAAGCCGATCACGGTGATTTTTTCACTGTGACGTTATTTATCACCCAAGTCTAGTTTGAAGTTTGACGTAAAACAGCTTCGATTTGCTCCAATTTTGTTGTTTCATTAAAATTGAAAAAATAATAATTCCTTTATGTGAAGGACATTATTTGTAGTTGCATTTTGTTGTGCGGGCTATACCCTAAGTTTATAGTACTCAGAGTTCGTGTTTGAAGCGTTGAAGGCAGTTAATCTGTATGCAACTGTTACGCGTTACCTCGACTATGTCTTACCAAGGTTCTCCTTATTCGGGGCCGGGGGATGAATATGATTTTGAAGACGATGGCTACGATGATATTGATGAGTATAGAGACCATGAAGATACCCTGCCGCCTCCCGTAGACAATAGTGATGAAGGTATGTTTTGTTTACGGTGGTTACCATTTTTGGCGTAATTATTACGTTTTTAGGGGTTCTCAATGTGTTTTGGGTCATCCTTAGGTGTATTATATTTAAATATAGGTTATACAATGACGTCAAGGTCAGGTGCAGTGATAAACAAGTGAAGGAACACCTTCCCGCCTATTCTGACGCGTGCATATTTGTGACGTAATGATTTCGTTTATTTGCCACTTTCACCAGTAAATATGAACATCCAATTGACTTGCGGAAAGAATCGACAACGACCTATTTCTATCCTCAGAATAGTTAAATTTTAGTACAATAAAAAAGTCCTTCCGCTCCCCTGTTCAATGCAAAAATAGGCAAAATTACACTTAGTTATAAGTTTCATTTGCCGAAAGGGGTAAGCAGTACTTGGTAGAAGTATAAATTCTGCAACCACGTTTAGTTCTTGAAGCTATAGGTAATATTTAATTTAGGAAAAACTCCCTTCGATATGACCGTTACAACTTATTTTGGTTAAGAGTGGCTCAAAATGGGCAGCCTTACCAAAAATCGTTTTTAAAAATTTTCTAAGTGTCCCGGCCGAAGTCCCGTGGGCTGACCCTTTTCCGACACTCCAACCGTTAGTTTACCATACTCTTTTAGAAGTTAATCGGACAAAATGTCAAAAAAATTTATATGAAAATGACATAGTCATGTTCAGGTTAGCTGCTAATCGTCTGTTAGATACATTTTAAATAACTAACAGAGTATAGTAAAATTGGGTCTTACTCTAGGGATTTCAAAATTTCATACTTACAAACTAATCATTGTGTTAGCAACAAACTGCTGACACTGAAGCCATGCATGATGTCACCAGCCTTCGGACCCCCTCGCCTCCCTTCCTCAGACGACAAGGACCGGACCACAGCTTATTCCATTCGGCCGAGAGACGTGCGCTTTATAGCACCGAACCTTGTTTGCGAATTAACTTTCATTTGTATTAAATTTTTGTCATAAGTTTTTCAGTTTAAGTAAATGTAATTAATACTTTGGCTTCTGATTTTTATTTAAATAGTTTTCAAATTAGTTTTTTTTCATTTAGAGACTTAACAAGAGACGTGCGCTTTATAGCACCGAACCTTGTTTGCGAATTAACTTTCATTTGTATTAAATTTTTGTCATAAGTTTTTCAGTTTAAGTAAATGTAATTAATACTTTGGCTTCTGATTTTTATTTAAATAGTTTTCAAATTAGTTTTTTTTCATTTAGAGACTTAACATCAGAAGTATTTTTAATAGTAGCTAATTAATTCAATTCAAAGTATTTATTGCAAATCTCATTAGGTATAAAGTGGTACATAATATCCAGATTAATAAGATGTCCTTCAAGGGCACAGCAATTATTTTTAAGCAGTTTTATTTTTTTAAATTCTGACAGCTAAATTTTATTAAATAATAATTTGTATATTACAAAACATTACAATACTCTATATTATACTTTATAAATTCACCTACCTACTTGATAAAAAAATTAATAACTCTTGAAATTCTTTTTCAATTAAAACAAATTACATATCGTTAGAAAGGTCACACATTAGGGATGTTTTGCTAGAATTGGAAGTCCTCAATCTCTTTTAGTTTTTTTTTTAAATTAAAGTTGAAATTAAGCTTTTTAGATTTTCATACATGTTTCTGTAACTTTGAGGACCCATAACTTTTTTTCTAGGTTACATCTGCGTTAAGCGATAATTACATGAGAATCTGATAACATTCAAAATAAAAACAAAACAAAATGTTGCCTGTTTTACTAATTGTAAATAAAAATATTCGCCTTCAAAGTCATGAAAGTGGCGAAATTCAAAAAAAAATACAAAAAAGTTTTTATAAAAAAAACCAAGGGTCCAAGGTCAAATAATTTGGGCTGAGTAAGTAGCACATGGCCCCACCCATACACCATTTGTGTATGTTCAACGTTCTGCCTAACACCCTGTATTTTTAATAGTAGCTAATTAATTCAATTCAAAGTATTTATTGCAAATCTCATTAGGTATAAAGTGGTACATAATATCCAGATTAATAAGATGTCCTTCAAGGGCACAGCAATTATTTTTAAGCAGTTTTATTTTTTTTAATTCTGACAGCTAAATTTTATTAAATAATAATTTGTATATTACAAAACATTACAATACTCTATATTATACTTCAATTTAACCCATATTCCTATTTATCACCTCAAGAAGAACACCCATTGATCTAGTAGTACAGCGGATTTGAAAAATTGTTCGCTGAGTGATAAAAGCATGAATTTTTAATCATGCTTAGGGGATATTTTAAGATGTGGAGGCAAGCTGGATTTGACCCCTATCGCATTGAAGAGTTCAAATTTTAATTTCGATGATGTTTTACTCCATTTTATTTATTTTTATGAATCCAATTTGGAGGGGTATTAGAAATTAACACATGAAAACACATCCACCACATCACCTGCTTTCCAATGACACCTTAATCGTCAAAATCGGTTCATTAGTTTAGGCAGGAGCTATTCCCAAAATAATATAAATTTTATTAGTGTAGTAATTATATCCATTCTCGTATGAAGTTGTATGGGAACCCATATTTTTTGGATAGAAGGGTGAGCCTTGGTACACTTGTTCCTTAGGTAGACTAGTCTGGTAAAGGCCCTGGAGTTTGCCTCTATCACCCGATTTTGGGGAAGGGTAGGGGGATGAACTTTTCATACACCGCGCGCACTAAGACTAGTCATAACTTCAAATTTCTAGCTACTAGGGCAAGTTTGGTATCGTTTTCAACTAAATAGCTCTCGGTTGATTTCTGAAACAAAAAAAGATCATTTCCATGCAAAAAAGTTGAATTACATTTGATGATTAAGGTGTCATTGGAAGGCAAGTGATGTGTAGATGTGTTTTCATATGTAAATTTTTAATACTCCTCCAAATTGGATTCATAAAAATACATAAAATGGAGTAAAACGTCATCGAAATTACAATTTGACCTCTTAAATGCGACAGGGGTCAAATCCAGCTTGCCTCCACATCTTAAAATAATTACTATGGTATCCCCTAAGCATGATAAAAATTTCATGCTTTTATCACTCGGCGAACAGTCTTAACGAAAACATTCAATTTGCCGCCGCACTATAGTGGCGGTCTAAAAAAATTTGAAAAAAAAAAATAACTCCAACACTTTTCTTTATCTTTGTCATTAATTTTTAAAACTTAACCTTTTTCATTGTCTCTGTGTAACATTTTTCCTTGAATCATTCTGGGTTCAAATTAATTAAAAATATTTTTTTTTCTAATCACAGATACAGAAGAAGCTAGTGAAACAGATGTACCAAACAATGACGAGCCAGTGGAGATGAAAGAACAGTAAGTGTTACCATATTGGATGACTTTAAATTATTTAGTGAAATGGAAGGAAGTGAATTATTTAACTGAACAGTTTTTCCCATGTAAAAAATAATAATTCACCTCCCCAAACAACTCTAATGATAATAAAGAAAATAAGTTATAAATTCTTTATCAGCAAAGGAACATTTTTTAAACATAATATTTTTTTTAAATTTCATATTATGAGTTCCTTGGAGAAAGCTGTTCAGTGTTATAGTGAGCATCACCTCCTTAACCCTCCGCGTGCTTGTTTACGCCGCGTGCGATACAAATCTCGTATACACCATGTGTTCAAAAAGCACGCGAAGGTTTAAGTGTTGTTGATTGATTTAAAGTTCAAAATAAGGCCAGCACATTAACTTACCACATAGGTGTACTCTATGCTGTTAAAATAAGAATGGTTTTGTAACAAACCTTAGGTAACCTGATTTACTGGCTTATGAACTTAATTTTATAAAATATTCTTTAAGCAGGACCTTCTCTAAGCAAAGGCAGCATTTGTTTAAATCATTGAGAAAATAAAATAAAATAACATAAAATGGCATTTGTTGGGCAACAACAACAAAGTATATAACAGACAAAACAATATGTAAAATAAAGGAAATGTCCCATCTGGTGTTTTACAAGAAGTGTATTAAGTTTTTGGTACTTTACTACACAAAACACATTGCAATTTAATTTAAAGAACAGTAGAAAATCTTTTACTAACAGAACAATATTAGATTAAAGTTTATGTAATATAAAAATAAATAAATTATTTGACTGTGCAGGGTGTTCAAAGACAAGCTGTCATCCTTGAAAAAGCAGTTACAGCAG
Source organism: Aproaerema taeniolella (assembly GCA_949987775.1). Taxonomy (NCBI): domain Eukaryota; kingdom Metazoa; phylum Arthropoda; class Insecta; order Lepidoptera; family Gelechiidae; genus Aproaerema; species Aproaerema taeniolella. The sequence continues at coordinate 2,719,274 of OX465252.1, forward strand.
CTGGAAGCAGGCTCTCACCCCGAGTACCTACGTAGACTGAAGAGACTAGAACAGCAGCTGCACGAGAGACTCCGTATCAATAGGATATACAAGTATGTTTTAATTTTTTTGTACACTCAAGAGCACGTCAAGCTTGACACTTTGGACTTTGGACCGGTATGGTATTGTATGGCTCGCAGTATAAATCAGAGCTCAGCTTAAACTGGCAGTGTTAAGCGTGACCTGCTCTTAACTGTACCCAGCCCAACAGCTCACTCCGACCCATTTGGGCTGTATAGATTCCTAAACCCGTTACTTAAATAAATTTAAAAAGAGATCTTATGTTTATTGTACATAAAAAAATTAAGTTTATTTGTAGATAAAGCTTTCTAAAGCCTACATGACGTGAATAAAGTTACAGCGAAAAGCTTGTAACTATATTATACAAGCATTTCCTGGACGATCGAGTTGAAGCTAGAAGGCGCCATCTTTTGTATTTTTTTGGAAATACATAATTATTTTCTTAAAATTTACAAAAACTGTGTGAAATTCTGTTTTGTTTTGGAAATAAAAGTGTGATAAATCAACTTTTAAACTCAAATTGCTCCTAACCTGTGAATTTCAACAAAATCGTTAAAGCAGTTCTCGCAAGAACCAATACATGTTTGCTTGTATATATCACTACTTACTTACATACTGATCAGTATATTTTTAATAGATGAGTAAATAAATAATAACTTACTATCTCTAAAATATTAATTCAGAGTCTAAATTATATTTCAATTCAACCCATAGTCTGGTTTGTCACCCCAAAAAGAAAATTGTATGCTAATATTCCCGTAACATTTCACCTTCCAGAGACCACATGAATGACGTAGTAGAGAAAGAGTACATAGCAGAGAGGAAAGCAGCAGCGAAGGAGTTTGAGGAGAAGAAGATAGAATTACGGGAGAACTTGCTCAACGACTTCGAGGATAAGAGGAAGATGATTGAGAACGAGAGACACAGTATGGAGCTAAATGGAGACTCTATGGAGGTGGGTAGTTTTTTAAAATATGGGATGGTGACCAGGCGTAGCCAGGATGGCGGTTTTGGGGGTTCAAACCCCCTCCGAAATTTTCAAAATCATGATTATCTCCCTGCCCCTATCCCTGTACGAAACACCGTAAAGTACTGTGATAGCTCTTCTGGGGGCGAATAATTAAAAGACTTATTTCTTCTTCAGGTACACGGTTATAATCAAAATCTGCACTTCTGTTACAATTTTATTTCACTTTCCGACACGTCCACGGTTAACAGAGTTTAGCAACGCTTATTAAAGTGCTAATTGCACGCCTAAGAACACATACAAGAACTTCTTCCGCGAGCTCACTACAATGAATTTACAATAATCAAAGAATGGCGCAAGACCAGATCTTCAATCATTTCGAATCTTGACATCGAATACCATTTCAAACCTTTTAAATTGATATTCGAATTATCTTCTTCGAAATGACCGAATGAGAAAGAAAGAAGTTGCGTTATGCCCGATCCTCCATGAAGGTCTGCATACCACAGAGAAGATTGATCCTCTAAACCCCCCCCCCCCCCCCCGAAACAGAATTCTGACTAAACAGAATACGCCCGTGGTGGTGACTTTAAATTAGCTACCGAAACATTAAGGGGTGATTCTCTCCATGAAACTAAATAACTTTCCCGGTTTCCCCAAGGAATTCAAAGGAAATTCTCAAAATACTATAGCACTAACCTAACTGTTCAAGTTGTACGGAGAGGGCTGATTAAAGTCACCAAACCAAGATTTTAAAGTAATAGGCTCTATAAAGGGCCGTCTGGTTCGCGACCACCCTCCTACTGAAGTCCGACGACAAACAGCTTGCTGTGTTCCGTCGGTGCGTGGGGGTACCGGTGCCTATAAAGTCATTTTCTGGGTTGACTCGCTCCATTGTCGAGCTCATCTTTGACCTTATGGGCAAGATAGAGGTCAAGAGTTAACCCATCTTATAATTTAAAGAAATAAAAATAAATTGAAGTATTTATTTTGCATTTTAACAATGGCTTTACAACATGGTTTCTCGAATTGCAAAGCAGTTTGTGGAGTATGAACCATGTACGTGTTTTATAAATTCAAGATTTATATCTTCTCAGGTCTTTTGCTCAACCGTTTAACAAAAAAATCTTTCAAACCCAGGTGAAACCAGTAATGAAGCGCATCCTCCGCCGGCGGGCTAACGAGCCGGCCCCGGCTCCAGAGAAGCGGCGGAAGCCTCTCACCACCACCCTCACCTTCCAACTGGACGAGCGGGATGTGGAGGCAGATCTCAGAGCCATCGCACGACACTCCCCCCCGCCGGCCCGACAGCACGCCGCCAGCCACCGCAAGCACTCCAATAGCACCAGCTGTGAGTATAGCTTAAGCCGCGTCCGCACGCTTGGCACTGGCCACAAAATTCAAATCTCTACAAATGTTTGACTTGATTTTGCAAATCTGATAATAGTTTGTTCTGAGGAGGCAAGCATGGCAGACATCGAGGTAGTTGTGTCGGCCATTACATTTGAGTGCGTACAAACGTGTGTACGCGTCGCAAGCGCTTGCGGCAAATTCTCTTTGACACACAAAAAAACCGACTGGACTTTTAGTAATATTATCACACTTTTAGCCTAAATTATTAAAAAAAAGGAAAACCGTTATGGTTAATTTTCATCATCCGATAAATCGTCTAATAAAGTATGACTCAATGCCGCCTCGCTTGTGCTTGGTTCTTCATTAGCCCTGTTTACATAGATTGCCATTGTACCTACTTTATTCGAAACTTCTATGGGCAACTCATAGTTATGACAGCATTTATTCATTATTCTTAAACCTGCCCTAATGGTTAAAATTGCATTCGTAGTATTATTCTGTTTATAAAAACAACAAACAACTCCAACAAGAAACGCAAACACTTCAAAATAACATTAGATTTAGATTGACAGGGAATTCTCCAAGGGAGAATTGAATCTCCATGCATGCTGAGTCAGCGCCATTTTGACTGCTTTAAATAAGTATTATGTTGTTCTACTTGTTTGTATTGTCTCTCTGGAAGCATTTTAATAAAGTTAAATCTATCTATCTACATATTATTCATGAACAGAACCATAAACAAGATTAGTTTGCTTACGATATTCGGATACAGTTCATGTAGGTATATCTTTCTTAGTGAAAAACAAAGTTTTTCTTGGCATTAGAAAAAAAGAGCTATAATTCTATTATAAAAGAGCTAAGGAGCTAAATAAGTATTTTTGGAGCTTAATTTGGCAACTTAATTTAAAGAGCTAAGTTGGCAACACTGGGCAGGTTTCTAACCTTAGCCTATCACTGGGACGAATGGGAAAAAAAATGACATCTAAACAACTGTCAAAACCGCATTCCTTCTTTCGTAAATATTTTTTGTGTAGATACGGCGCGTGCGATACAAATCTTCCACACACGGGTGTGCAAGAATCGCGCGAATGTTTAAGTTCTTTTTTGTCTTTGTTTTTTTTTCTACTATACAGCCCTTAAATGTTTGTGTTTGTGACTTATGATTTCCTGTGTAATAAAGAATTTTCTATTCTATTCTACAGGTGAGTCACCCATCCGGGAGCCATCAGAGACGACAGACACTCGCGTGGAGGACGGCAAGCTGTTATACGAGAGGCGGTGGTTCCACCGCGGGCAGCCTGTGTACGTCGAAGGCAGGGAGATGGCCAAGTTCCCAGGGCATATACACGCTATTACCGATGAGGCGGTAAGATTCTTTGATTCGCTTCTAAGTTTGCGTGTGTAAATCATGAATCTATTTATTATGTTACACACACACTATAATCCCTATCAGGTTCTAGAACCACTTAATGCCACATTCGATATTATGTTGTTGGCTAACAATAATGTGTGTGCGTACGTGCTTGCGTGAGTTGCGTACGTGCGTGCATGCGTGAGTTTGAGCGAGTGCGTGCGTACCTGCGTCCGTGCGTACGTATGTGTATCGATCGACAGATTGATAAGATATGATAAAATAACATCTTGAAGAGTAGGTAAAGTGCTTCTAGTGGTGCAACTATACCACCTAAGGCCCGTGGCAAAATTTTTGGATGGGCCCATGGCAAAATAATTATAATTTGGATATGGTCTTTAGTTGTGTCTAACTTTAACTGATTTAAGTACTTACATTTAATAATTTCTAACTTTAATGTGTCTAATTTTAACTGATTTAAGTATTTACATACACGGTACAATCTCACTAATCCGGCACTATTAAAAACCAGACGGTATCGGATTATTGGAATGTTCGGATTACTGGATTGTATAGAAAAACTCATAGTAAATGAAGCACTTCATGAAGAGAGTACAATGTATGTATCTGTATCCATGTATCCATGTGAGATATTGACATACAGATATGTTAATATCCCACAATATAACATGGTTTTAAAATAATCACTTATTGAGGTCTGACGTAGGGAGAGGTGAGGATGGCGCAGGCGGAGGGTGCCGGATTATTGGATGTGTCGGTTTATTGAAGTGCCGGATTAGTGGATTCTACTGTAATAATTTTTACTTGGTTAAAATGTTAGGTAACTTCTGAGTGAGGCCCCCGCAGGCCCCCCCCCCCCCCCGCAGGGCCTGTGGCATTTGCCAGCCTTGCCACCTTGTAGTTACGCAACTAAGTGCTTCTATTTTCTTATTGTTGTTTGTGTAGGTTGATTTTCAAATGACAAGAACGAGATAGACACTGTTTGCCCATACACATTAAGAAAAATAGAAGCACTACCTCCTAGGTTTAGGGTACCTCCTATTTGTAATAATTTGTAAACAAATACATATCTTCTTCTTATCGTGTAGGTATAGTCAAGTGTGTGGCGAACTTTGCTAACCCTGGTGTCAGTTTTCAAACCGCACAATGGGCTCTGACTTGGTTTTAACGACTGTAGTCGATCGACAACAGCCATGACCGACAGCTTAACGTGCCCTCCGAAGCACGGAAACGCTCGTGATAAATTGTCACTTTGGTCACCCATCATACGTTGCTTTACCTCACTGATCGGTTGAGATCAGCGAGCGCCACTTGGCTACGAGCGCTTCAACACATATTTTACTGTGTCTAGTAAAAGGGACTACTTTGAGGGTAGTCGTTAAGGCTCAAAATGTAATGTTATAAGCTATGTTATTCGCTCTTATTGACTACCCTCAAAGTGGTCCCTTTTACTAGACACAGACAGGCAATTACATTATATTATAATGTAATTTGCCTGTCATTTATGTAAATGTTTTTTTTGCAGATATGGGTGAAGAAAACGAACTTAGAAAGAATACGGATATACATCTCACAGCTCGCACGCGGCAAAGTCACGTTAAAAAGACGGGCCTCTTAATTTATTTAGGTAAATACTTATTTAATAAGTTTATTGACTAATTAATTAGGATTGAAATTAATGAAATTTCCCCTTTTATATGCCCAAAGAATTTAGGAAGACTACACGGATTTTTTTTACATTTTGCATTAACGTTCAATTTGCAATTCTATTGCTTTGTAATTGGGTTAGTTTTTGACCCGGGGTAAACTAGCGTTGCTAACGATTTCTCACGTGGAAAGTAGTAGTTTATATTTTTTAGTTACTCATCAAGTTCTTTTTCTTCTTGTACGTTGCTTAACCTCACTGATCGGTTCAGATCTGCGAGCACCTCTTAAAACTTGTCTGAAATTAGTTGGCTTGTGTTTTCTTCCTTTATTATTTGAGTGTAGTTTTGAAATCGTATACTTAGGCCCGAATTACCCGGCCCGGCCCGTACTTAGGCCCGGCCGTTACTTAGGTCCGGTTGCCTGGAAGAAATTGCTCTATAGCAATAAGGCCGCCGGATTGCACACTACATCATGAACATTTGTTTTTTGTTTAATGTTATGTTTTATGTTTTTTTTTGTGTGCAATAAAGAGTATTGTATTGTATTGTATTGAATTACAGGAGACTCAGTAAGATAGATTGAAGTATTGATTGTCTCTTTCTCTCACTAGCAAAATGACAAAGGCGACTACTACTTAAGTATAGATCAGAGTCTGCGTCGCGTTCTCTAATACGGACCTTAGGGCCCGTTGACCAATTGGACCCTGTTCCATAAAGCTAAAGATGCTTTGTCACTAACAACATTTTAATAACGTAATCTACTTTCGATTCCTTTAAAACTGTCAATAGGGAATATGCATGATTTTTTTTTATCGCATTGATTAACAAAATATGAAAATACCTTAGTTGAGATGACAAAAAGCGAAATTAAAATAAAAATCGGTTAAGAAATACGGCCGATATACGCATTTAAAACTATTAATTACGCACCGATTAGACATAGAGATCCGACATGGACTGTGACGTCACATGTCACTACGTCCATACAAACTCCGTGTTAAATTTCGTTTTGCTAGAAAGACAGAAATAAAAATATTGGATGGCTTATATCTTTTTTATTTTAAACTGTTTATTACATGAATGAGGATGAATTTTTTTAATAAAAAAAAATCATGCATATTCCCTGTTATTATTTCTTCTGACTTGTATTCGTTTATTTATGGAATAGCGCCAAGCTAACTGAAAAGGCGCATTGCCCGATCTGATAAAGATACCCTAACCTATTTGGAAGTTATGTGGCGGATGAGTTTACCATGTTATGTTGCATCATGATACTCACCCGAAAATATTAAAAAATAATTTGCCCGGTAAGACCCTGGTCTTCAATCACCCGAAAATACTAAAAAATAATTTGCCCGGTAAGACCCTGGTCTTATCGTGCAAATTATTTTTCAGTATTTTCGGGTGATATTCACAGTCACTATATCAGGGTGACTTCAAATTTGTAAGCGAAACTTGGATCTAAATCACCCCATGGAACTGAACTATTCCGGTAATTAATGGCATCACAATGGCGATGGAATTCACCATCTGAACGGCCAAAAATTGTCCTCATTGAAATGCCTCGTTGGGGTCAAGAGTCAACCCATCTCATAATAAATAAATAAAAGCATAAAAAATGCCTTTAACACCCCATTGATTGGAAAGAATAACCGCTCAGCTTTTTGCACGAATCCGTATGAAATTCTGATAGTTTTATCAAATCAGTTGATTGCAGAAGAAGAAATTGATCGTTTGATATATATATATATTTTCAGTTTGAGGGTATTCTTAATTTTCGCTAGCTTATTTATAGTCACCCATTAAATTTTATTAGTTTCAATTGTACATAATACAATATACGTATGTTTATGTACAGCTGTGGACGCTAGTGCTGGAGAGTAAATGAAATTTTATTTATAATGGTTCGATGAATATAAATTAAATGGCTTATATTGAAATGTCGATAGAAAATATCAAAAAAGAAGTGCGGTCACAGATAAGTATAGTCTACGCCAAATAACAGGGCGAACGGCGGTGCAGTATTTCAAAATATACGGGTACAACATTTGTATACTATTTTAATAACGCACAATGTCCATTTAATTTGATAGGGTTGTACTGTTTGTAAAACCCTGCTACATAAAGTGTATCGTCTTCAATAGTAAAATGCTAGTAGTAAACCATTTAGATGAGTCTAAGGGGCCGAGAGAGGTGCGGGCGGGAATGTCTCAGTCCGCTTTGTGGCCTTCCCCCCCCTCGGTCCCCCTTAACCCGCTGGGTATGACTCATATAAACGGTTTATCTATAGTAGAGGTATATTAAGTCAATTAAAATTAGAAATTTATATGATTGACTTAAGCTAAGAAGAGCGACTCTCGGAGTTTCTCGCCTATTCTTCTTCTGAGGAAGACTGCACCTATGCGAATTATCAAGTTTTTACAATGTGGATCATTGTCACATCAAAGAAGATAGGAAATACACTTGGTAAAAACAGAATGAAAGTCGATTTAATAATATTTAGATCATAAGAAGAATACAATGCAAGCAAAACAAATTTCTGTACTTTTGACAATCAATAATAGAATAACAAAAGATTGCTATGACACTCAGATTAATGAAATCCATTCTGTCCGATAGATGAAATCTTGATGACGTCACACCGTACTACCCAAAACGTCATTCCGACTCCTAAGGACTCCTATCCATGCTACCAAATAAGAAAGGCACTTTAAAAATTCTACGATGGCAATATTGCCAACTTTTCAATTTGGTCGCGTTATCACTTGCGTCGGTATACACAAGTTATACAGTTAGGATGGTAATGAGATTTGCTGTTTAAAAGCAGATTTCGTAAAGTTTGTGGTGTGTTGGTGTACCAGAACAGGGACTGAGGACGAGGAAAATGTCCTGCATCGTGCGCGGTTGCAGATCGCATTCTGGAAACAAAGAAAACTCCCGTGAAAATATTAGTTTTGACGAGCATTTGACACTTTTTTGACAGTTAGGGCTGTACGCGGCATGAAATCGACGCAGTGATAAAAATATTGTCTTCTTGTTTCTTCGTCCGTAAATTTTCGTTTGAGTAACCAGGATAGCATTACAGTCGTAGGTTCCTGTAAGAATACACTTCATCTATCGGACAGAATGGATTTCATTAATCTGAGCTATGACAACTATTCATAGGCAAAGTTCTTTAACATGAGATATATCATCTCTTTACGGGTCTTTGGCGGGAACTCGGCGTGAGTGGTTGCTTTGTCAATTGAATTTTCGTTTTCGGCGTGAAAAAGTTGTTTAATGTGTAATAGTGATAGTGTATTATGCAGTAAATTGACTAAAAATCGTGTAGTGATAAAAAATTCAAGTGATAACAGTGTTTCTGCTCCGTTTGGTACCGACAAAGATCCTCGCGGTTGTGCTTCTCGCCGCCAGTTTTCGTAAAACAGACGCTATCCGGTTTTACGCAGAACATGAGAAGCTTAGGGCTTAGGTTAAGTTGATGAAAGAAGATTTTTCACTGAAGACATGGCTGTATGGACATAGTTTCCTTTGCCTTTCCCGAAAGGGATAAATTTAACAAAAAAAAATCATCTCTTTACACGAATGCTAACTATATATCTTACTATTTTGACGTATTTTAAGTAACATTCTGTAACTATGTTTGAAATAAACCTTTTTTGACTTGGACTATACCCACTTGTTTCAAATCGTTCGCTTTCTTATTTGGCGCTAACTATACAGGGTGACTTTTTAATGACATGTATTTGTGTCTATGTCTATTTAGAAAGAGTGTAGACGAATTTCTACGCTATTGATCTCCAACAGTTCTGCTGAAAAATTACTAACTTATATTGTTTTTACATTTTAAAGTAATATTGCTACAATTATTACACCAGGCGTTATTTATGGCAGCGACAATATTTTTTATTGATTGATTGACGATGTAAAATATATTGATAGATTTATTGTAAAGTGGAATTTTTGACTAACTGTGTCTTGTGACGAAAATTTGGTAAAGATGCAGATTAAATCAATGTCTGCATTTTGAATTGACAAAACGTGCCCTAGGCCTGCTATATTGGGTGACTTTTAAGGATGTGGATCAGCCTATTAAACTGAATAACTTTCCCCAAGGAACATACAAAGCCGTTTGAGGAGTCCATTTTATTTTTTTAAAGATCATTGGGCACTTAAGTATGAAAAATGTACCCACGACCTAGAGAAATAAATTAATGTGGTATGTTTAGACATATATCTCTGGTTTACGAATATGTGGGTCGCATTACTGTAAATAATGGGAATCAGACAGAAAATGAAATTCTGTATCTTAGAAAAAAATATATCTCACTTAGTACGAAAAACATACCCAGAGTCTACAGAAATAAAATAGTGTAGAGTATTTCGATAACTTGTTCATGATGGAAACAATCAAATTCTGTATTTGTAAAAAAAATGATTGATTTATTTACGAGATTTATTTTATTTCATCAATAAGTATAAAAACAAAATAAAATTCTATGAATTTGTTCTTTGGAATAAATATCTTCAACTTTTAAATCACTTATAATATTTAATTCCCATGGTTTTTTTTAATTTAAAATGAAAAAAAAGGATATTCGAGTACTTTATTAATTTAAAAGTAATTTTGTTACTGTAGGCAAAACCTTCACTAATTGGGTCGGATTGTGCCCAGTGACCTTTCGTATGATTTTCGGGGAAAGTTGTTAAGTTTCATGGGGAGAAACATCCTCTAAGTTTCCCTAAATTAGTGAGTGAATATTAAGGATGTGAATCAGCCCACGAAACTGTACCACTTTTCCCAAGGAATGTAAGTCGAAATATGAAAAAAAAGGTTCGCCTCTCCTTTTAATAGGGATTTTGACTAATTTTTTTTTATTGTTTATCTTAAAAAGGACCTGAATCCAAAACCCAAAACCTAAATAATTTTTGAAAACTATTGATAAATAAAAAAAGTTACAAGCTATTAAATTTCAATAGAGGGGGAAACTGTCAAACAATGAAAAGAGATGCACTTACAGGCATGTGACGTCACCGCCATTTGTTTGCGTAAGTAAAAACGAGATAGCTAGCTCTCCCCACAAAACGAGATAGCTAGTCCTTACGATAATATAAATGCTAATAACTTGTTCTTTTTTAAAAACCAATTTTAATGCTGTTTTCGGATATTATTATATTTCTAGCATTATTTTTTGTTTCACATAAAATTCATAAAATCAAACACTGTCAACATCCCTATTTCATATAGGTTCCTTGGGGAAAGTCCTTAAGTTTAATGAGTAGAATAACAATTCTAAAGTTTCGCTAACTAATCTAAAGTCACCCCATATTTTCTGAGTAGGTACTTAAACAAAGTTTTTGACAAAATTTCATTTTACAATAACTAAAAATGACAGTATTGTTAATTGTAAATATTGTAAAATGTATATCTGTATGTATCATCGGATCAAATGTGGGAATTTAGTATAAGAAATAAGCATTTTTTTATACTAGTATAATAGGTACCTAGATTGTGATTTTATTAAATGTAAATGTGTTGTGTACATATTGAATGTAAAATATATTGAGAACAAGATCTTTTAAAATTATATATGTATTATAATTGAAGCCTTTGTTTTATTTCATTTTAGTGACCTATTTGGACATTCCGTGATTGCCACACTTGACAGGTGGGTTGGTGATAACCTGGGGAGCTACCACTCAAGAGAAGCTGATGCTGATTGAACGAATGATGAACCAATGGAATGATGTACATTGCTGTTTGGTTCATGTCGATAATCAAGGTCTCCTTATAAAGAAGCAATCGAAACATTCCATTCGTTCACCCAGCATTAGCTTCGCTTAGGTGGTGGCCCCCCTTGGCGGGCTTTACGCTCAGTTGCAGAAACTTTCATTAAAGTTAAGGCTTTAAATGTAATGCTGGCCCTGTTTACGTTTACAAGACGGAAAGGGAATTAAATTGGCATTAACTTTAATAGCTGTTTAATTTAAAATAGGTACTCGAAACTAAAATTAAAATTTTCGTATCACCCCTCACATTCGATTGCTTTAAACAGCTGAAAAAATTTTGATCAAAAAGTATCGTAAAATAAAAAATAGCATCAAAATCGGTCCATTCGTTTAGGAGCTACGATGCCACAGACAGACATACACACGTCAAACTAATAACAACCCTCTTTTTTTGTCGGGGGTTAAAAATACGATTGTAATCATTATTGTACTTAGACAAAGGTCGGAAACGAACAAAGTTAATTTTACGCGTAAATATGTGTAAAACCAAATATTTACACAAAACAACATGTGGTATTCAGCGAAACAACCGATCTTTTTCGCATCTCAACGGAGTTGTGACAAACTAGGTATATTTATTTATAAGGTAGGTACTTATATTTGCATAAGTTTTCGAAGCTGGTTCAAGGTATGGGAGCATTGATCTCACACAAGTTTTTTTCTGTCCACTTTCCAAACATGGACTAAAACGTTTTGTGTTATTTATATCGGACATGTTTATTTGGTCCTGTCATTGTGATCAACGGATTTATAGTTGTAATTGAGAATATTGGATTTTGATTGTTTTTAGGTCATAAGCTATTTTTTTTGGATGGAGCCAACCTGGTCACGAGAGGCGATGTTCTTTTAAATTTCATCGGTAAAGTTGTCCAACTTAGTGGACTGTTTCACATCCTTAATTTTTGCTATACATATCGGTTCACTTAGAGCTACTACGATGCCATAGACAGGGACATTTAGCGGCCAAACTTATAATAACACCCCTTTTTGAGTCGGTTTTTAAAACCCCAAACTCAAAAAAGGGGTTTTATAAGTTTGGCCGCTAAATGTCCCTGTCTGTGGCACCGTAGTGGCTCTTAAATAAGTGAACCGATATGGATTTTTATTTGTTTATTTAAAAGCAGGTTTCATTTAAAAGTAGCGGTGGTTCTTAGATATATTTTATCAAAATCCGTACAGCCGTTTAAAAGTCATGGGCGATGAATGACGGGGGTGGATGGTATAACTTTTTTAAGCGCTCGCGTGCTTTTTGAACACATGGTGTACTTACTGGATTTGTATCGCACGCGGCGTAAACAAGCACGCTACGGGTTAGTCATAGAGTTACAAATAATCTATTTAAAAATATGTATTAAATGTTTAAAATGCGAAGTACCTACCTACTATGCGTTAGTTGTCCCAATAGGTATCCTAGAAACTGTTGGCACGAGAGAACATTTGCGTAACATTTGACTCGGTTGTTTTACTAGATAAACAATTGTTATGTTCATTTTGAAAGTAAAAGCATTGTTTCAAAGAAGTTAACTTATTTTTATTAATCCATTTCACATACCTCTAATCGTCGTACGCAATATGCATACTCAAGAAAGTTATTTTGCAAACAAATTCATGTACAGACAGCAGCACGTCAGGTTACCCACTGGCACTACGAAAGCCGGCGCTATCACGAACTAACGTGACGTCAAGGTCAACATGTATAGCCTGATATGCCGCCGTGTGTACCTAAACGACCTGCAAAAACAAGTTGGTTTTACAAACTTGCTGTTTCAGAGAATCCTTGAGAAAAGTAAAGAATTTTATACAGAGTGTAAAATACAGCTTAGCAAAAACTGAACTCAGACAATCATTCTAAATGATTGGAAAATTTTCATTTTTTTCTTGTTTTTTAATATTTTATTCTTACATTCTTTATTATTTAATCGACTACACTTCATTTTGCAATAAAAAATAATCATAACAACGGAAAACACGAGAACCAGCAATGTACATCGCACTCCGATAGCAGCGCGGCGCGTTGCGTAACGCCAAAGTAGGTACTTAAATAATGAAAACTCCTTAACATGACGTTTCTGGGAAAAATTAATTACTTATAGCTGATGACAGTTATGGGTAGATTCCTCCATTTAAGTATTTGCCAAGCTGTCCTTTACACCCTGTATAGGTTCCTTGAGAAAAGTTGTTCAGTTTCATGGGGTAAATCACCCCCTAGAGTTTCGCCAACTAATTCAAAGTCCCATAGGTTTTTGACTGCTACTTAATCAAATATGATTGAGCTAAAAAGAGCGACCCTCGGAGTTACTTGCCTATTCTTCTCTTAAGGAAGCCTGCACCTTTGCAAATGGGCGCAAGGTTAAAAATGCTAATATTATTAAATATTTTGACTTATTTTTAGTAACATTCAGAATGCTCTATGAAATAAAGCAACTTTTCACTTTGAAGCCGCTTCTCGCTTGTTCCTCAGACCTCGTCTTCGAAGGCACCTACACAAAGTGCTTGTAGTATGTAAAGCTCGCACATCACATCACATAGCGATGTTATCTCAGATGAATTGGCTGCGAAAGATTTATAGTTCTTGAGAAAACGCACAAATTTTATAGTCTGAGAGTTCGTAGCTTTCATACAAAAACCAATTTTGACTGTATATAGTATATTCTATTTCCAACCAAGTTTCTTATGGTTAATGGTCTGCAATATTATTAGAAAAATTATATTTTGCATTTAAAAGCAGTTATATCTGTTCACCGCAGTAATAAGTTTGTAAATAAAACGTTATAGATTAAAAATACTACAAGTTTTCCCCTAAAAACTGCTTAAGAATCGGTCCATTCGTTTAAGAGCTATGATGCCACAGAAACACACGTCAAACTTGAGGTATAATACCCCTCTTTTTGTGTCGGTCATTTACACGATAAGACGTAATACATATAAATATCAGTTTTTATTGTTCATAATTTTTAAGCCAGAGACAGACAATTTTCAATTTTATTTATTAGTCGTATTTATCGTCACTCAAGCTCCCAGACTATAATTCCCCCGATTCTTGACTCGATGACAGGGGCTGCTGTATTTAGCACCATGAGAAGGTTATTTATCAGTATTATCAGTAAATTGTCTCATGCTTAATGTGCCGGCAGATAAAAAGGTATTAAAATGAGAAGAGTTCCATTAAAAAGTGGACTTCACTCAATAGCTCCCTCATTTATATCTAGTGTTTAATTATAAACCTACTAACCTACTTATTATATCTAGGTAAGTACTTCACATTTATAAGCTCACGCCTTTGCCCCATTGGGATAGTCAGAGACCAAGTTTTCCACATTTATCCACGTTTCCAGGTACGATCCAAACTACTCTTTCGCTTCCTCTACATTCAAAATTCACTTCGGATAAAGGTATTTCCAACACTAAATTTAGAGCATAATTTTTACTGAAAGTTTGGACAAATAACTGTGTTCCTATCGCTTCGACTTTACTAGGCCTAAAAATTTGAGAAAGGTTTCCTCTTCTTACGTGTAGGTATAGTAAAGTATGAGGCGAACTTTGCTAACCCTGGGGTCAGAGTTTTCAAACCGCACAATGGCCTCTGACTTGGTTTTAACGACTGTAGTCAATCGACAACAGCCGGGACCGACAGCTTAACGTGCCCTCCGTGCTTAATGTAGGTTTCCTGAAGAGTCTTTATCAAGTTTTCAAAAATTCCATCAGCAGTTTTTGAACCACCTGACGTCACTTTTGACATACAGTCTGAGGGTTATTAAGTGGAACATGAGCAAGTGGTGATAGGTTGTCAGGCGATACAGCAAAACTTGCGCGTTCCACATACTGGCTTCCACAGTTTGCCTGGGAAGTGTTTGCAGCTGGCACATTCAAAGTTTTTCTTTTTACTCCCAGTCCAGGAAGTAACTGAAATTAACTTATTTATTGAAACTGAAAAAATAATTTCTTTCGCAATATGTAGCTCTAGAACACGTTAAGCTTAACACTTTTCGTAAAGTTTAAGGTGTTCTTGATTGTACGACATAGTTAAGAAGTTTCAGGCGTTAATCAACTAATTACGATGCTGTCGTCGAAACAAACCATGTGTTTTTATCACTGTATAAAGGTTAATAAGTTCCATCATCTGCGAAATGGCCGCCGACCTTGCAAGGTCTTCCATTCTCTCATACCAGAGCATACGGCTAGTGCTGTGCAAGACTCAAGTGGTAAGTGTCATGCTTTTAAAGCTTTTCAAGCAGACCTCTTTTAAACCCCTGTCACAGATAAGATAATACTATAGTACCCCCGACAAAAAAGAGGGGTGTTATAAGTTAGACGTGTGTATCTGTGTATTTGGTGTGTCTGGCTGTGGCATCGTAGCTCCTAAATGAATGGTCCGATTTCGATTCGGTTTTTTAACCCCTGACGCAAAAAGAGAGGAGTGTTATAAATTTAACGTGTCTGTCTGTGTATCTGTTTGTGGTATCGTAGCTCCCAAACGGATGAACCGATTTTTGTTTAGTTTTTTTTGTGTCATAGATAATTTTATCCCAAATGCTTTAGCCGTGTTTCATGAAAATCTGTTCAGCCGTTTAAAAGTTATAAGCAATCGAATGCGGGGGTGATTCATTTTTTTAAAATTTTAGTGTTATATGTTTTTATTTTTGTTTGAAAGCTGACGTAATCGTAATAAGTTTTTTGTTTGAAAGCTATATTTGATCGAAATCGGTTCAGCCGTTTAAAAGTTATAAGCAATCGAATTTCGGGGGTGATACCCAATTTTTTATTTTAGAGTTATGTATGGAAAGTGGTGCAATATCCTTATAGACATTGTCGATATGCATTCTTTGCGGTTTTGAAAATTCAGTCTACATTTTCAAATCAGAATAAAACACGACTCGAATGAAGTGCTAGAGAAAGCACAACGACGTGATGTGATTAATTAGTAAGGGAATGAGAAATTTCGCCGCTTGACTTAATAATAATAAATAATAATAATACATTTATTTCTTCAGAACAGCACACACATACATTTAAAAAAGTTCAAAATATTCTTATCCTATTATACAAGTTTAAGCTTGCATATGTCTGCCGCAGTGAGGAAAAAGGCCTGGGCTCAGCGACTAATGCCAGACTGATTATCAGGCTGGCAACGCTGATTTTCAGCCCTCGCCCAAGTGAGATGCGAGGGACAGAGTTAATACTACATAATGTTAAGACTACAAATCTCGGGCCTAATTCAAGTGTTAAGTGTGTGTGTGAGTGTAATGAGGTGTGAAGGTGCAGTAGATAAAGGTATGTAAATATGCAGAAACAGAAAATTTAAATTTAAATAGAGCCGAAACACAAAAAATGAAAGAAATGATTACGTGGTTGCTAGTGACCGAGATAACTATTTGGTATACCTAACTTCTGTATTTCAAGTAAGAAAAGTTTCATTTTTGTCTTGAAATTAGATTTAGAAGTTAGGTTCCTAATCGGTGGGGGTATATCGTTCCAACATTTTGTTGCCCGGTAACGAAAGCTGCCACGAAAGGCCACAGAACGATGAATATACCCACCAAGCGGAGGTCGAATGTTGCGAGTACCGTACTTTTGGTGAAACCTTGTCTCAGTATTCAACTTACGGTGTAGATATTCGGGCTGTTTAAATTTTATAACATCATAAACAAGACAGGCCAAATGTAACTTGAAGGCACGATAGCTCAGTTGGTAAGAGCACCAGGAGATCTAATCCTGGGGTCACGGGTTCAAGTCCCATTCGCGCCGAATATTTTTCTCTCCCTAAAATGATTTAAATCTAGAGGGTTTATAAAATCTAGCCGAGATGCTAAAGCTTTAGTGTGGATCTTTGAGTGTGTAGCCTTAAGCTTAAGAAATCAAGTCTTTACATCCCTAGCACAGCTCAATTTTAAAATAGCTGTGTGCGTAAAATTAAACTTGAACAAAATGGAGCACTCATTGATTGTTTCGTTTTTGAGAGCATTCCAGTTTATGTTTTGTTACCATTTATGGACTACGCTTCCGCCTCCGAACTTGTTTGCTTGGTGAGGTGTAAATTGTACCCTAGTTAATATAATGCACTACTTATTTATGAACAAAGATAGGTATGCAATTATATTTAAAAGCTTCGAAAAAAACACTGGTTCCTTTTGAGTTCATGCAACAGTGGTTTAATATAATTATGTCAAAAACAATTTATTTTATACGACTTTTTTTATCAGTCCATACCGTAACATACCGTTTTTTACTATTTAATATTGCATTTTCGAATGTTTTTTTTGTGGATAAATAAATGTCGTTTATTATTACTGTTAAATACATCCCCACCAAAGGGGCAAAGGCCTCCCTTCGAAACACGAAGTCCACCACTCTGGCGGATTTAGGCTGGCCCAATGCGGATTGGTGGACCGCACTCCTTTCGAAAACGAATTTTGTTAGATGTGCGGGTTTCATCAGTCATCACGATAAAGCGATAAATCTAATCTTCCCATCGTATAGGCATAGTCAATGTGGCAAACTTGGCTAACCCTGGTGTCAGAGTTTTCAAGCCGCACAATGGCCTCTGAATTGGTCAATCTAATAATTTTCTTAGACGTGCGGCATTGATCACGATGTTTTCCTCCAGCGCTGAGCAAGTGGAAATTAATGAAAAACCGGTACAAAAATCATAAAAGACGAATTTAGTGGTACAGGCCCGCACCAGAATTCGAACTCGCAACCTTCAAGTCGCATTACAAACTGGGCTATTATACCATCAGTCACTTTCCAAAGGTGCTGTCAATTAAACGATGGTATTTTTACAACAAAATTAAATCGATTAGCTACGAATAGGAAGCATAATTATGTCTCTTATGCTATTCGGCTGTCACCGCCTTATCAATCTACCTAAGATAGGCACGTACCTAACCACCCGTAACGTAAAAGTACTAAATCATGTATCAAGTTATACGGCTATGGCGTTCAAAATTTCCACCCGTATGTTTAATACTTATTTTAAAAAACAATGACGTTAATATTGTGCATATTGTTGACAAAATCGTCACCCGTATTTTAACCTTAATTGCGGTAGAAATCCATAATTTATCATTCTATTCAGAATATGTTAATTAAAGGAAAAATCTTAAAAAACTTCGGGTCATTAGATCTTGTTTTTTAAGGGCAATGGTTTGCGGCGCCTTTGTCATTGTTAGAGATCAATTAGTGATATGATTGTGATCTAATACAATGCATGTCACCGAAACTCAGATGTACAGTTACAAAGTTAATTTATAAGTCGATGTCCTGCCGCCTCCGCCATTCTTGTCCGCGCGCGCGCATTCGAAATCCTGCCACTGCTCGAGTGGTACCGCTCCCAAAAATATTCGAAAAAATCGATTTTCGACGCGACATTATCGATTCAAATCACGCAGAGCCTCCTAGGCTGGCCGCCGCGACGCGCCACTGACACATTTCTGCGGTTTCGCGCGCCGTTTGAATTTAGAACAGTTTTTCTTTTGTTTTTATTTATTTTTTGAATTCCTTTTCCCGGTTTGTGGTTCAGTTGGTGTGTCATTCAATATCAAGAGTTTTGACCAGAATTTCAGCTCCAGAAAAGTTTTCTCATTGGATTTTCTAAAAAGGTAAGTGTTAGAATACGCCTTGCGAATTTTGTAATGCATCATTTTTCGAATTTTTTCAAAGTAGATCAGGAATAGATTAAGGCAAGTAAGATATATTTTATACAGACCGTCTGAGACAGACTGATCAATATTTTTAAATATAACATAAATAGTCCTAAAAAATGGACACGTACGTATTTACGAGGGTTCGAACCCAGACCCTCAAAACTGTCGGATCTCGACACCTTTTCGATTGCTCGTCCAATTGAGCTACCTCATCGCATCACAGTCGAATTCGAAAGGAATTCCGACAACCCTGATATTTCAGTTTTATTTTCTTCTCATCCCGGATAGCGTAATGTAGCTGGCAGATAATTTCGTAAACAACATATAATAAAATGTAGGAAATTATTGACCAACTAATGGACAAAGGTACCGTCTTGAATTAGCAAAACCGGTGGTATTAAACAGCGACTGACATTTTCAATTAAAAAAAAGATGGGCTGACATTCGCTCTGGTGCTCTTTCTTGTTAAAAAAGTAAAGCGAAGCGCGAAGTGTTGATCGGTACTCAAAGTTTCAGAGAAAAGTTGATATCGTATTTTTCGTCAATTAATAGGTAGACAATTTTGGCAAGAAAACCAGAGGAAATTTGTGGATAGATAAAAAGTTATTCCATGTCACTCGTATGATACTACTACAGCGCTGTAGTAGTAAGTTCGAGTTTGATAATTCGTAATTTTTTTCGTGATTCATTTCGTAATTCCTTACGAGTTTTGTTACGTTTTTGACTTTCATTAAATTTCTGGTTAACATCGTACCTATTTATAATACCTCTTATGCACACAAATTATGGTACAGTCAACAGCACATCAGGTTACAAAAACTGTCAAATTTTCCTAATGGATAGTAAACTCTAATGTTCGGAGATAAAATTGAAAATCGATTGAAGAAATATGACATTTTTGGATAGCAAGATGTGCTGTTGACCCTGTACAAACAAATTGCAAATCTCTTAGGAGAGCAAATAAGTCGTGCACAGATTAAACCGAAATTATTGTGCATTCAATGATTTTTATTCTACTAAAGGGAAGTTAGTGTTACGAGATTGAAGCTGTGAAAACAGTAAAACAATCAATAGGTAATGAATAGAGTTTTTGAGTTTGTTTCATAGAAAAAGGTAGATTTTTTTTACAGTTTCTTTTGTCTATGGTTTACTTAGTTGGCACCTTTCCAAAACTTTTTGAATCATCGCTCCCCAATTAATCGGTGTCAATCTTTGAGAACCTCTGCACCAAAGAAAAGCTGGCGGTCACCCATCAGCCACCACCGATTACACCTTTAAAATTTTTATTTATGTGCATACCGACTAGTTGCCTCGCCTTTTTTGTCATAAGACAAAACCGATCTTTTGGTTCAGTATAAATGCATATTTTAATAATTTACGTCTCCTTTCCTTTCTTTTTTTGCAAAAATATTTCTTTTTATTATTCTCGTCACCAACTTTTTATTTCGCTTTTTTTGATATTCTTAAGGTTTTTTTTTTCGTTTTTTTTTACAATCCCTTGCTTCCTTGACCAGTAAGAGAAACCTTTTTCCTCGCATTTTGTCAGCGTGAATAGAGTTTTTGAGTTTTTTTTCTAATTATTACAGTACGAGCGTGGTACTGCTTTTTATATGGGGTGATTTTAAATTAGTGAGTGAAACTTTAGGGGGTGATGCTTGGAGCAACATGCTCCCCTCGAAACCAAACAACTTACCCTAAGGTTTCCATACAAACACAATCAGCTAATCGAACAAGTTGTATGAAGAGGCGTGAAGCTCACAATTATTGAAGAGGCGTGAAGCTTTTTTTATTTATTTATTAATGAAGGGTTCGCTCTTGACCACAATCTAGCCCAAGGGCAAAGATGCGGTCGAAGATGTAGCAAGCTCACCCAGAAGGAGCCTATTCACTCGAACTTTAAAGAGATTCGGGTTATATGAACTCGGAAATACAGACGCAGGCAGGGAATTCCATTCCCTAGCAGTGCGCAATACGAAAGATGATGAAAAGCGCTCAGTGCGAATCCGTGGGATATCAACAAGATAGGGATGGTACCCCGCGGTGCGTCTGGACGTCCGATAGAAGAATGGGGCAGGCGGAATGAGTGAGTGCAGCTCCTGAGCACACTCCCCGAAGTACATCTTATAAAAAATACATAGGCAAGCTACTTTGCGTCAATTGTTATAGGAATAATTGTCTACGTTAGTATCAACGCACTTCAATTTCAACAACGCCTGTCTTCTGACGGGAACCACAAACCAACACGTTATTTGTATACCATGTGTATATGTTTCTGTGTTTTTTGATTTTTTTCAAAAAGTATGCGAGGGATGCGAGGGTTTTGCTGTATAATGGGCGAAAGGCTGACCACTTCTCACTATTACATAAGGGCGTGAGCGTATGTAGTGTGTATGTATGTTCAAAAAGTGCTGGATCATTTGTAATAAAAAAATTACGAGACTATCTCTGAAGACCTGCCATTTTTAAAAAAGACCTGCCATTTTTAAAAAAGAAGCATCAAAATGTAATCGCGTAACAAACATACAAAACACAACCAACATACAATCGAAATGAGAACCTCCTGCCTTTTTGAAGTCGGTTAAAAATATACTTTGGAAATATTATCAAACGGTCATTTTACGAGTGATGTAAGTTTTAATTTTTTTATAATGGGAATAGGTAAATCTTTTCGTTTTTTTTCTAATTATTACAGTACGAGCGAGGTAAGGGGCACTGCTTTTTATATGGGGTGATTTTAAATTAGTGAGTGAAACTTTAGGGGGTGATGCTTGGAGCATCATACTCCCCTCGAAACCAACTTGCCCTAAGGGTTCCATACTATCAGCTAATCGAACAAGTTGTATGGAGAGGTTTTTTTTTCTTAAGGATTGAGGATTCATATCCTCAATTGTCGCTCACTAAAGTCACTTCATGTTTCTCAGGCTTGCTTTAAACCCTCGCGCGATTCTTGCACATCCGTATGTGCACGATTTGTATCGCGGCGTAAACATGCGCGCGACGGTGAAACTTTTATTAAAATTTCGATATTAAGTAGTTACTTTTTTATTAAAGTTCGATTTACTGTTTGGACTTAAAGCTCTATAAATTAATGTTACTTTTATTCTGAGCTACGATTGAATTAATGAAACAAATCCAGTTTTTAAATAATAAAATATTATCGATCACCAAAAACATCACTATTAAAAGTTCAATGACTTTATTGTTTTGGTGAGATCTCGTTTTATTATTATTTTTTAGATATAAAACTAAAATTTAAAAAAATTGATCAAGATGACTCTTAGTTTTAAATAATCAAAATTGGTTCAGCCGATTATTCAATGACGATTAGCCAGTTGCAATGGTATCTGCAGTAAGCCTGGAGAGAACTGATGGCTGGCTGTGTGTTTGACTTTGCTCCCAGAAAAAAAAACTCCTTTTTTACAACGTTCAACATTGTAAACAGACGGGGCACGTCCGTCTCGCAAAATATTTAAACATCGATAATTTAAAACTATTATAGGGTGATTAAATTTCGCGGAAACGAGAGTTATGGCGTGCCGATAAATCAGCACCTTGTATATCGAGCTCCAACGGTAAAGGTCAATAAATAAGATGCGCTTTATTGTCTACCAATCACCTTTCGGACCTCCTTGCGATAAAAAAAATCCAACTGAAATTCTCTCTACATTATAAAATATTTATTTGCTGCTTTACCACCCTGAATTTAATTGCCTTTCAGTTATAAAGCCACTGGATTAACGATTTATGTTAACTTTTAGCTTTTTCTACATGTTTATTGATTTCGCCTCAGCGAACTAAACGTAGATTTAAAGCTGTAAGATTTTCGTTTTCGTAATAATAACGGAATTTTGTATTTATAATTTGTAGAGTACTTCTAATTTCTTGTTTTGTATCGGCAATTATCGGTTTTCCTATGCACACGACTTATGTATGAATTATAAGATTTATAATCTACAGTTATTTGAATGTAGACCTATGTACTTTTCTTGTCGTTGTGCTTGTCTGAAAATAATCTCATTCTACTCTATTCTAAATCATAGAGACCTTATATCTCTATTCTTCTTCTTATCGTGTAGGTATATGCTATACTGTTCTTGATTCTACTTCATTGTTTTTACGTTTCAATTTTCATGTCTATTACTTATTAGATATTAGGTATGTACTTTATTGTTGTTTTGTTATAATTTCGAAAACACACAGTTTGCAGAGATACAATATATAATGTATGTATATATGTACAATATATATGTATATATATGTATTATATGTTTTGTATGTATGTTAGGTAGATATGTTTTTATTGTTCTATATGTGTAATTTATTCTATGTAAGTAACATGTATTATATTTGCACCCACATCTAAATGTTTTGTTACTTCTTCTCCACACCCAAAGGTTGCCGCTAAGATATTGCTTCTTAGCAATGGGGCCGCCTTTTGTACCCTGACATAACTTTTTTGTATAAAATGTAACTGTACCTTATCTGTGTTGGAGTGCAATAAAGTATATTATATTGTAATAAGAAGGAGCAGTGTACTTCAATAATATTTAAGTCTGAACGTTCCATTCAAGTTATATCCGTAATAACCCAAAATTGCCTGTTTATAGAAATTTTCCATACGAAAGACATCAACGAGCACACATTTTTTTTCTTACGTGTTTTATGGTTTAAAAAAATTGGTCCCTTTGTGTAACTGATAAAATGTACAAATAATGCTATACATGTTGACCTTGACATCACCCTTATCACGCTCGTAATATCGCCAATTTTCGTAGTGCAAAAGGGTAACCTGACGTGCTGCTATCTGTACTTCAAACCTTCAAAGTATAGTGTCATCCAGAATGACTGATTGCTTAACAAAGTATAGTGTCATCCAGAATGACTGATTGCTTGAGTTCAGTATAGTTTATTGTTTGATTGATCGTATATACAGGGCTTTAGGTATCTCTCTTTCAACCTCTCGGGTGGTTAATCAGTCCATGAAACTGAACAATTTTCCCAAGGAACATAGGTCGAAATACGAAAAATAAATTTTGAGTTCCCATACAAACTTCATCAGCATATAGCGCATTTTGTATGGGAGATCAATTTTTTTTTCGTATTTTGACCTATGTTCCTTAGGTAAGTTGTTCAGTTTCATGGACTCATTAACCACTCGAGAGGTTGAAAGAGAGATACCTAAAGCCCTGTATATACGATTAATCAAACAATAAACTATACTGAACTCAAGCAATCAGTCATTCTGGATGACACTATACTTTGTCAAGCAATCAGTCATTCTGGATGACACTATACTTTGAATTTTCCCAAGGAACATAGGTCAAAATACGAAAAATAAATTTTGAGTTCCCATACAAACTTCATCAGCATATAGCGCATTTTGTATGGGAGATCAATTTTTTTTTCGTATTTTGACCTATGTTCCTTTGGGAAGTTGTTCAGTTTCATGGACTGATTAACCACCCGAGAGGTTGAAAGAGAGATACCTAAAGCCCTGTATATACGATCAATCAAACAATAAACTATACTGAACTCAAGCAATCAGTCATTCTGGATGACACTATACTTTGTTAAGCAATCAGTCATTCTGGATGACACTATACTTTGAATTTTCCCAAGGAACATAGGTCAAAATACGAAAAATAAATTTTGAGTTCCCATACAAACTTCATCAGCATATAGCGCATTTTGTATGGGAGATCAATTTTTTTTTTCGTATTTTGACCTATGTTCCTTTGGGAAGTTGTTCAGTTTCATGGACTGATTAACCACCCGAGAGGTTGAAAGAGAGATACCTAAAGCCCTGTATAACATTAGTTCAGTTCAGATGACTAGACCAGCCAACAGTACTGCTGCAGGACATTTAAGTCAAGCCACCGGTAAGCGATGTAGATGCGAAAGGGAGTGTAGGGGGGTGAGGGAAATTAAGGATACGAATTAGGGTCATCAATTCGAAATATGACAAAAAAATAGCCTATTCAAACAACTTGTGCGAACAGCGAAGTCGAACTTTTTTGAAAACGTGGGTTTTGAATAAGGTTTTTCGTAAGCATTTAACTCATTCCTCACACGAGCCGAACTCTTTCCTTAATACACAGGAACGCCTGCAATCATCTCATAATTCATAATGTGGAAAAATGATGGTAAACAATCTCACCGTTGGATAGGATGAAGCCTTGTGTGAAAAGGTCAATCGCACGGTCAAATTTATCGCAAGTATTCTGTCTGATATTCAAAAACTGGCCGACGCCCTCTTAATAAATTTCAAACGCCTCTAATTTGAAATTCCATTTCGTTTTTTTTTGTTTGCAATCTGACGTGATATAATTTTCTGCGTAATTCCTACAGACACTAATTCCCGGATGGAAAGATATGTAAGTTTTTATTATTTAAGTATTGTTAATAATAGGTCTTTACCTATGAAATTGACGATTTTTTCTCAAGCTTTATTTTATTTATAATATATTTGTTTGAACTATTTGTTTCCATGTATATGCACGAACGAGCCCTAAGTACGTTAGTACTATTATTTATTCTGTGCCCTAAGTACTTAGACTGAGATAATAATAAAAATAGGTATCGATGTGATTAATCAAATTAGTTAAATGTTA
The DNA here is from genome assembly GCA_949987775.1 of Aproaerema taeniolella. Taxonomy (NCBI): domain Eukaryota; kingdom Metazoa; phylum Arthropoda; class Insecta; order Lepidoptera; family Gelechiidae; genus Aproaerema; species Aproaerema taeniolella. The sequence continues at coordinate 2,744,716 of OX465252.1, forward strand.
TGAAACAAAAAAATCTAAGTACCCAATCACTAGATTGACTTTGACATTTTAAAGTTGATCTTGAAATATTAGTTGGCTATATGAAGGCTATATGTCATGTTATGATATAACTGCATCACCACATTATTGCTTTTATTCATAATAGGTCTTCACCTATGAAATTGCTGATTTTTTCTCAAGCTTTATTTTATTTATAATTTATTTGTTTGAACAGCTATTACTAAAATTGTTTTTTATTTATAACCTTGGCCATATAACGGAGATATTGAGTCAAATTAATACATATTTACTTTAGATTTATTTGCTGAAAAAGAAGCTCAAATATAGCTCGTTTCATCCGTTGCCCGTTTCACTGCTTATTTTTGCTGTACCGTTGTTAAAGTTACTACTTTCAATAAAATAAGTATGATGAAAATTAACTTAATGTTGTCCAAACCTTCCCACAAAATTTTGCTAAATTTGGATTTCGCATTCCCGAGAAAAATCCAAAAACGTTAGTATGGAAGATTCAGTTTTCCAAAAATATTGTATGAAAAACAGCAATTTTATAGGTAAAGACCTATTATGAATAAAAGCAATAATGTGGTGATGCAGTTATATCATAACATGACATATAGCCTTCATATAGCCAACTAATATTTCAAGATCAACTTTAAAATGTCAAAGTCAATCTAGTGATTGGGTACTTAGATTTTTTTGTTTCATAACATTTAACTAATTTGATTAATCACATCGATACCTATTTTTATTATTATCTCAGTCTAAGTACTTAGGGCACAGAATAAATAATAGTACTAACGTACTTAGGGCTCGTTCGTGCATATACATGGAAAATTGGCCATTTAGCAAATTAGCCATACCCAAAAATAAATACCTTTTCGAGATTTCTCGGATCCGTAAGAGCGCTTCTTCTCATCTTTTATGTTGCGCACTTTCCAGGCTCATATAACCTGAATCTCTTTAAAATTCGAGTGAATAGGCATCTTCTGGGTGAGCTTGTTACATCCTCGACCACGTCTTCGCCCTTGTGGTCAAGAGGGAACCTATTCTGTATGAAAATAAAAATAACAACGTCAAATACCTAGAAATCTGGAGTCTATTAATCATGCAAAATCCAATACTGCCTACTTACATATCTAAATGTCAAACTCGTTGAAAAGCAGTAACATATTCAATCCAAACCTTATAATTACCATTTAACAGACAGGTTGACTTAAAACGACAGTTTTGGGTATTTTATGCCGCAGGGTAGATTGTGGAGGATAATTGTTTATACACTCACGCTAATAATCCCTGACGGGGTAGAGAGAGCATCGCGTGGTTCACATGACGCCGCGTTTGACATTTCTAAGGGTTATTAGCAAAATACTACATACTCAAAGGTTATTAGACGAAATATGAGTACACTTATGATAGGTTGTCAGCCTGTCGTCCACAATAAAGCACTTCACGTCCTACTTACTTTTACAGTATGCCTGGGAAGAGTTGACAGCTGGTCTGTTTATTATTCGTGAGATTCAACGTAATGGATGTGGGTTTTTGAATCATCCTCCCAAATCACGTTGTTGTCAATAAATCTTCAAGTAGGTATCATACTTCATACCTACTTATTTAAAAACAAAATCCCCCCGCCGCGCCGCGTCTGAAATCGATAAACTCAAAAGCTACCGAACGGATTTTCATGCAGTTTTCTTCAGTGGGTGAAGTGACTCAAGAAGAAGGTTTTGTGTATAATTTATTAATGACTAGCTTTCTGTCCATGACTTCGTTCCTGTGGGAATTCGAGAAAATTATGTAGCCTATGTTCATCGGGAATAATGTAGGATTCTAATGGTGAAAGAATTTTTCAAATCGGTCCAGCTAGTTTCGGAGCCTATTCAATGCAAATAAAACAAACATGTCAAATCTTCAACAATCAAATCTTTTCTCTTTTTAATATTAGTATAGATTTGTGTAAATTGGTTGAAATAAGATTAAGATTATTCCCATGGGAATTCAGGAAAATTATGTACCCTATATCACCCGTTGATAAGGGAGCTTTCTATGGGTGTAAGAATTTTTGAAATCGGTCCAGTAGTTTTGTGTTTATTCGTTACAAACATACAAATCTTTCCTATTTATAATATTGGTGCAGTTATCGGAAAATATCAAGCCGACTTAGAGAGCTTTTATCAAAACATTGCCTAATGCTAAACATGCGAAGCGGCAGTAATTAAGATATTTTAAATACCTCACTCGTGGTTAATGCGAGATGGCATTACAAGATAAGTCGGAAGAGAAATAGTTTCTTACACGGATTCTGATCGCTATTTAATCTTATTATTAAAAGGGTTATTAATCGTATTCTGTTGAGTTGGCTGTTTAAGCGCGCGACGGGTTAACGGAGGACCGCAGGTTGTTCGTACTGTTCGTAGCATGATACTTTCCACTAATACAGGGTTATTGGAATCGTCACGATCCCGCTAACGAGTGATTACGCATCACTGAAGTTATCGGATCACTCTAGGGTAGGAATAGACAAAATGTACACAGTTTCAATTTTTTCCTTTTTTTTTATGTAGTTACACCAGTGATACCTGCCACCACCCCGGGATGTGGTAGTAAGCGTCAGCGGAATGAATAGTGCGACCCACCTGTATCTTAGTCCTAGTTGTTATGACCATTTTTTCCCAGGATGCTGCATTTAATGATAGGAATATGCCGCTTTGCATAGTGATAGTAGGGATCAATATAAAGGATTTGACTCGAGGATAAATGACATTCACCCATTTGGAACAGAGATGGCGCCACTTACTCGATTTTTTTTTAAATTCTCAATCCTGAATGGATGCTCCGATTTGCATAATGAAGGTGTCAATCGACAGGAAATTAATTTATTTATTCTAAAAAAAATAAAAAAGCGCCCTAAAATAAATATAAGATAAAAAAAAACTGGAATAAATATATATAAAGTGTTTTTTTTTGTATTAACGAAATTTTTTGAACAGTGTGTAAGGAAATGGAAGTTTTTATTTATATACATATTGTCACGCAATCATTTACACGTTTTGCGCAAAAAACCGTTACTAAATATCTTGTCTCGTTACAAATTTATTGAAGAATTACCGCTGTCGTCCGCAAGACTTTGTCCGAGTATAATTCGTTAAAATGAAAATATTTTCTCTTCCCGTCATCCGATGTTTATAAAACTTGTACCAATTTGTAAATCGCTCTCAATCAGTCAATATTCCAGAAATAACATGCTTATTTTAACCTAAGTTAGGTATATATATATTAACCTATAGCCAGACAGACGTACGAAATTCTAATGATTGTTTTGTTTCTATAAAGATCCTATAAGTTTACTATTTTTTCTTCAAATCATTCTATGTTCTTAGGGTTGTTATAATTCCCAATATTTTTAAACGAGCAATTCTTGTATCTTATACTTTAAACGAGCTATTCTTGTATATAAATATATATATATTTTTAGGATCTCGGAAACGGCTCCAACGGTTTTCTTGAAATTTGGTATGTAGGCTGATTCGGGGGCAAAAAGTCGATCTGGCTAGGTTTCATTTAAAAAAAATAACCGTGCGAAGCTCGGTCACCCAGGTACTATAAATATATATATATTTAGGATCTCGGAAGCGGCTCCAACGATTTTCATGAAATTTGGTATGTAGGTTGATTCGGGGGCGAAAAATCGATCTAGCTAGGTTTCATTTAAAAAAATACCGTCATCCAGGTACTTTTATTTATTTACATTGTGTTGATACTGGCGCCACAAGTGCACCTCATGCATTGATAATTAAACTAATTATCTTCCATTTCAAAGGTGCTGGAATGGAAACCCTGAAAATAAGGTCGCTATTAGTATGAAATACCAAAATAATAATAATATTAGGTAAATGTAAAATAGTTTTAGAACTGATATTTTACTTACGTTTTGTTGTCACATTGGCCTTTGCACGTTTTACACTGTAACGTGCAAGGAAGACCTACGCGTCCGCAGCCACAACGCATCGAGTTGCAGCTCAATTTACAGC